>CM076575.1:264016462-264616462 GCA_034641835.2 Pinus albicaulis | reverse complement strand
GTGGAAATTATCGTCCCAATGAAGAAAAATTGTTCAATTTTCTTACTTGTATGGGGAAAAATGACTTTGAAATTGCTGATGTTGAGGTATACGTTGTATAAACTATTTATAGTCTAGTTTAGTTTATATTATAGTGTTGATTGCTTTTCATGTTTTACACTTTGCATTGTATCTTATTTTGTTTTCAGAAAATGAACTCATTATTGATGGTAATAAACATGAATTGAAAAAAGAGGGTAGCAATAACATTGGAGCGACAAATGCAAAAAGAGAGAGGGAGAAATAGTTTGGTGATACTCTTAGAGCCAATATTCCGCATAAGACACACATATAAATACTGATGGTCACATCTTCAGAGTTGGTGAATTCATCTGCAATGCCTTGAAAACACAACGATAATGTTTTGAAGTGATGAAACACCATTTCAGATGTAAATTGAGTCCAACCAATAATAAGTTGGAAAATCATATTGTAATACTTTAACATTTCATATAATATAATTTATGTGGTAGAAATTATTTATAGTTGCACTGGATATTGTTTAGTATTGTAATTAAAATATGCCACTTTGTGTTTTCATATTAGATGAACATGCACATTGTATGCAATTTTTTAAATTATACAAATTAATTTATGTTGATTAATAATGAACACAAAATCAATTTAAAACTACTAAATTAATAGTTTATATTGATTAATGATGAACACAAATAAAATGAATATACGACTAAATTAGTCTTTATAATGATTTTTAATAAAAGTAAATGAAATGAATATAAACTACTAAATTAGTCGTTTATATAATGAATAAATGACTACTGAAAATGATAAATTTGTGACTACAAATGACGACTAAATTTTGCATATATATGACTATTAGTAGCTAATTTACAATATCTTATAACACAACTAAAATTTAGTCATATTTCTTCGGTCATTAATTGGTTTTCTCGAGTGATCATATAGTAATATATTTGGTCATTAATTGAGACAATTAATGACCAAATCAAAGATTAAATCAATAACCAAATCAAGGACCAAATTAATGGCCAAATCAATGACTAAATTAATGACCAAATCAATGACCAAATTAATGATCAAATCAATGACTAAATTAATGAACAAATTAATGACCAAATATGCAACCAAACAAAAAAATAGCGGTAACTAATTAATGACTAAACTAAAAATAAACAAAAGTTGGTCACGTTATAAGATACTGTAAATTAGCTACTATTGGTCATCGATTGAAAAATAGTCGTTTATATGCAAATTTTAGTCATTTTTTTAGTAACTAATTACCCATTTTGTACTAGTGGATTGAAGTCTTTGTTTTATCCATTTTATCATGGATAATGCTCAAATACTCCTTTAGAAACCGCTCTGACATAATTCTATGGGCATAGTAGCAATCTCTTCCACAGATAATAATATTGTTATGTTTGTTCAGCCTACCTCGTGCTTTTTCTTCCATATCTTTTGTAGTCGCTGACATCATCTGTGCTTTCAACACAACACATTCACTGCATTTACTGAAGTTGGTGTTCTTTGAAAATGCCACATCTCGAAACTTAGTGTTCCATATCTTGCTCATTGTTGATTGTGATATTGATGGGTAATTGAGCTTTTGAAGAGCCTCATTGATCTCTTTTAACAAATATTTTTGTGTGTAAGTTGAAGGAAGAAATATTGAAGGAGCATATGTTCCATTTTCTTCAACTTGACGTGTTTGGTTTGGTGAAAAATTTGAATTATCAATTACAATTTTGTGTAATATTTCTATGGCTTCCATGCTGTGTCCTCGTGCTTTGAATGTGTTGGTGTTACCATGAATAGCTTTGATCTATCCATTTTCGAAATATTGTTGGTATTTATAGAATGTTCTTTAAGGAATCTTATGTATCTTATACCATGCTTTATTACAAATAATATTCCCATTAAATCTCATGTCCTTTACATTTATAGCAATAGGTGGTAGGCCATGGCCATGGCTCCTTGACATGACTATGTTTGACATGAGTGAATTCAAGACAAATTCCCTAATACCATTTTTATTTATCTGTCTCATACCCCTTCTAAGACCTGCAATGGCCTTCCTATCCACATGTTGAAGATAACCTTTTCTACAACATACATATACTGCCAAAAGTCGAATTTCTTTCTCTTCATCTATATTTGTTTGACATTTTGAATTTTTTTTTGTAGCCATAACTCGTTTATTCCTTCTATATGGCCTTGTTACATGCATATAAATTGATTTTATATATTTTTCATGACAAAGATTCTCATCCCATTTGTTTAATGGATTTGTGTCTTCTATAACATCTCATAACACTATTTCCTTGGGTGGCTCCTTGAACTTTTACTTAAACCTTAATATCACACTTTTGTTGTCCACCAACTTATTTATTGGTCATATAACCAAAAAATGTATAGAATTATCCCCAATTCTTCATATTTCACAATTTCCATCTATCTCTTCCAAAAAAACACCAAATTCCATTTCACCTAGTGTTTCACTTTCAAAAATGTCATCCTCGCGTAAATTAACTAGCATTCCTTTGGCAATGCACATGCTTGTTCCCATGCATTCATGTGTAAGAGAAACATTTTTACATATGAATTTAACCCTATCTTGGGGAATATTTATGGCATGATCATGACAATGAGGTTCCAAATCTGATTCTGGCCAAATCTCATAAGATTCCAATGCACCCCCTAGTGCATGCTCAAATCCTGTTGGATGTGGCAGAGCAACATCATGTTTTAAAACCTTCTCAATTTTAACCACTATGCATCCTTTCTTTACCATCTTTCCATGCACTTTATTCCCAAGCTCTGTATTGAATATGGAGCCCTCACCAACCTTCACTCCATGTTGCAGAAGATCTACCTTTTCTCCAATAGAAAATGTAGAAGAAAAATTTGCACCTATAAACGAATGTAAATAAGGTTATTATTTACTCAAAAAAAAGTATTATACTATTAATAATATTTGAACACATGCTTCAATAATTTTATTTACCTATGTTGTTCCTCAAATACCTGATCTTCCATGGATGTATGTCCCCTTCATAAACATCCTCAATCAAATGTGGTTGAGTGACACCAATTATCAAAATTGCAACATAACATGCATTAACCATTTCTTCGACATAATAAGTTCTAGAATATGTAGATTTGACCCTTCCTAGCCCAACGAATTGATCATTATTACGGAGACCAACATAGTCCCCTTTTGCTATATTTTCCATTGTAGCTTGTACCAATTCTGTAACAAAAATTAAACCATAAATTGTAATTAAAAGGTTGAACCATGTAAAGTGTGATTTTATATTTTTGCAAAAACACACAACTTTGAAAAAGTAATATAGATGAAATAATTTAAACAGTATGGTAGTCATATTGTATGTAATTAAACATTGTTCCCCACCATCTAGTGCCTACTACCAAAAATTAATTTACATGCAAATTACACAAAAAACATATATGAAGACCATGTAATTAGAGATGTAGATAGTATCGCAGAATGACAAATATAACCTCATATAAAACCACCAATTTCCTATTTAACTTCCGAAATGACACTTGTAGTCTTAATGCATGTGTATGAATAATGATCATAATAAATTTGTAGAAGTTGAAGAACCAAAACATGGTCCATTGTAAAATCTAAGAAATTCCAAGATTGATGCTGCATAAGATGTCTAAAAGCCCCATGAAAAGGATAAATTATTTTTCACTTAGTGAGGATGTTTGATGTTTTAACTTGATAATAAAAAGCCAAACTAGAGGTTTTCTTCCAAATAAAAGTTTTGAATGACAAATATCAGCTCATATCAAACCACCAAGTTCCTATTTAACTTCAGAAATGACACTTGTAGTCTTAATGCATGTGTATGAATAATGATCATACGAGATTTGTAGAAGTTGAAGAACCAAAACATGGTCCTTTTGAAAATCTACGAAATTCCAAGATTGATGCTACATAAGATGTCTAAAAGCCCCAGGAAAAGGAGAAATTATATTTAGTTAGTGAGGATGTTTGATGTTTGAACTTGATAATAAAAAGGCAAACTATAGGTTTTCTTCCAAATAAAAGTTTTGGTACTGTAAATACTAGATAATTCTCATTTTTATTCTAAAAGAAAATAAATTGCATTTTACAAATCTTTAGTTCCAATGTTAGCACTCCCTACCTATACACATTTAAGGACATACTATTTTGGATGGATACAAAGGGATGTTAACTTTAGGTCCTCGAAAAGTGTAGATTTGAGTTTTCCTATATTTTTATGTTGATGAGGAAGAGTCTTATCTTATGCATCCAAAAATTAGTGAAATTATTTTTGGAATTTCATAACTACACAACAAAATAGAGAGAAAAACAATACATGTTAACAAATTATTCTTGATAATTTAAGTTGCATACATTTGCATTGGAAGCAAAATATAGTATACCTCAATAATACATTTATTCATAAACTTCAAAATTATACAAAGATCACATTATTCTCTATGAATCAAATAATTATTATTGGATTATTGTGTTTGTGCCAAAAGGAAATATATACCATTATCTTTCCTTCCAACTCAAGCATAAATATAGTGCCAACAACAACATATATCTATGTACAATTCTTTTACACTATCATTGATCTCCATAAATTGTTCCAAATTCAATAAACAGGCACATCAAAAGCTATAACTCTAACCATTGTGATTATTGAGACAATGTCACCCCTAGAGCATTGGTTGCATAAGTGTAATGGTGTCTAGAAGAAAGCTAGTAATCACTAGGTATCCTTCTTGCATAATCAAAAATGCACTGCCAAGAATAATTTTGGAGCACTAACCTTGGTGAGGGTGAAATATTGATAGTCACTCCTTTTGGAACAAGAACAAAGAAATATAGTGCATTCTATAACTCCCTCTAACACAAATACAAGCACATTTCCAACAATAATGTTGTATTGTGAAAAAAAATTAATGGATGCAAGATTTACTTCTATCACACACAAACATATTTTCAACAATAACATTGTAAGATGAAGGAAATTTAACACATTATAACCTTCCTTCTAGCATAAGAACAAACATATTTCTAATAACAACATTACATTATGAAGGAAATATAATGTGTGCTAGCTTTCCTTCTATCACAAGTATAATCCCATTTCTAACAACAACATTTCACCTCAAATTAAAGATAACAATCAATATCATTCCTTCTACTACAAACATAAGCATATTGCTAGAAGCAACATTACATGGTCAAATAAATCTAGCACAAGCTAGATTTCCTTCTAGCACAAACACAAGCACGTTTTCAACAACAATTTTGTAAGGAGTTTGAAATCCACCACATGCTAAATCTACTTCTAGCATAAATAGAAGCATGTTACTCACAAAAACATTGCAAAGTAAAAGAAATCTTACACATTCTAGAGTTTCTTCTAGCACAAACAAAGTCACATTGCAAAAAATAACATTGTAGGGTGGAAGATATCTAACCCATGATTGATTTACATCTAGCACATTGCCAACAATAACATTGTAGTGAAAACAAAATACAATGCATGATATAATTACTTCTGGCACAAGAACAAGTACATTTCCAACAATATTGCATTGCAAAAAAAATACAATGCATGCTATATTTCATTCTAGCACAAATACAAGCATGTTTCCAAAACAATACTGCATTGCAAAACAAATCTATTGCATACTAGATTTTATTCTAGTACAAACATAAGCATGTTTCTAACATCAATATTGCATTTCAAAATAAATTTAGTGCATGCTAGAATTCCTCCCACCATACACAAACATATTGGAAACATCAATATTGTAGGGTAAATGAAATCTATATCATGCTAGATTTTTTATATCACAAACATAAGCATATTTCCAATCAAAATATTGCAAGGTGAATTAGATCTAACATGCTATTTGTACTTTTATGTCAAACAAAAACATGTCACCAATAACAACATTGCAAGGTGAATGAAATCTAACACGTGCTAGATTTCCTTCTTTCCCAAAAAAAAGCACATAACAATATTGTAGGGTGAAAGAAACATACCACATATTAGATTTTCTTCTAGAACAAAAAGCATATTGTCAAAAATACCTTATGCAAGACAAAAGAAATCCGGTGTGGTAGATTTCCTTCTAGCATAAACACAAACACATAACACTGTAGGGCTTAAAAATCTAGTGCATGCCAGATTTTGTTATAGCATGAACACCAACATATTACCAACAACATTCTAGGGAAAAATAAATCTAGCACATGCTAGATTTCATTTTATCACAATCACAAGCACATTGCCAATAACATCATTGTGGTGAAGGAAATATAGTGCATACTATATTTCCTTCTAGCACAAACAATTGAATTGCCAACAACAACAACATTGCAATGTGAAAGAAATCTAGTGCACACTAGATTTCCTTCTAACGCATATACAAACACATTGTCAATAAACTCATAGAAGGGTGAAAGAAATCTAATGTATGCTATATTTCCTTCTAGCACAAACACAAACACGTCGCAACATTTCTAGATAAAATAAATCTAGCACATGGTAGAATTACTTCTAGTGCAAACAAAAGCATATTGTCAACAACTACATTGCAGTGAAAAATAAATCTAGTGCATGATAGATTTCTTTCGAGCCAAAATTGAAGAATGTTGGAAATAAAAAAATTGCAAGGTGAAGAAAATCTAACTCGTGTTATATTTACGCATAGCACAAACACAAGCACACAACAACATTGTAGGGTGAAAGAAATCTAGCATGTTAGATTTGCTTCCAGCGTAAACAAAAGCATATTTCCAACAACAACATTGCATGGAAAAAGATATCTAGAACAACTTCTATCACAAGCACAAGCACATTTCCAATAAAAACATTTCAAGGTAAAATAAATTTAATTCATGTTAGCTTTACTTGTAGCACAGATACAAGCATACTACCAACAACAACATTTCATGCCAAAAGAAACGTAGTGGGTGTTATATTTCCTTCTAACACAAACACAAGCACATTGCCAAGGTGAAGTAAATCTAACACATGCAAGGTTTCCTTATATAATAAACAACCAAATTGATAACAACAATATTGTAGAGCAAAAGAAATCTAGCACATCTTCTAGCCTAAACACAAGAACATTTCCAATAAAATTTCCAAGGTGAAGGAAATCTAACATGTGCTAGATTTCTTTCTATCATAAACAACCAAATAGACAATAATAATATTGCAGAGCAAAAGAAATATAGCATAGTTTTTAGACCAAACACAAGCATTTTTCCAATAAAAACATTGCAAGGTGAAAGAAATTTAACGAGTGTTCACTTTACATGTAGCACAAATACAAGCATACTACCAACAACAACAATGCATGCCAAAAGAAATATAGTGCATGCTATATTTCGTTTTAACACAAACACAAGCACATTTCTTGTAAGAACATTCCAAGGTGAAGGAACTCTAACACATGTTAAATTTCCTTCTATCATAAACAACCAGATTACCGACAATAACATTGCATTGTGAAAATTCCTTCTAGAATGTCAATAAAAATATTGCAAGGTGGAAAAAATATAAGGTGTGCTAGTGTTGGAAATATTGAGAGGGGAGTTGAATCAATATTTCTTTACAATTGTTATATCATTCCAGTTAAAATCACCAATTAAACCAAAACACAAGATGTGCAACAAGAAAATAATTTTATTAATGAATTTGAGGACTCTAAAAACCCAAGCTCCAACTTGTACAACAAATTCTTTAACTTCTTCAAGGCTTGAATCCTGAATGAGGACTCTAATATTCAACTACAAATCCAAGATCCAACCTTGTATGACGACTCCAATCCTCTATGGATCCAACCTTCTCATTTTGCTTCAATCCATTAAGGTGACTTTAATATTGCTTCAAGCCTCCATCAAAAACTTCAAATAATTCTAGAAAATGTATCCAAGATAGATTTGGAAATTGCTCTCAAATCTACCTCTACTAAAACTTGATGTCTGCTTCAACAAAAATTTTATGGTTGCACCAACAAAACATGTCTTCAAGTGTTGATCTTCAAGTATGCTCCAAGGATGACTGCTCCAACAAAACAAGTCTTTAAGTGTTTTTCTTCAACTATACTCCAAGGGTGATTGCTTCAACAAAACAACTCTTCAAGTGTTGGTCTTCAACTATGCTTCAAGAGTGATTGTTGTTTCAACAAAGGCTTGAAGAATGCTCATTTAATGTCATCATGAATGCACTCTACTGTTAAGTCAAAAGATGCTCAAAGTGTGTTATAATTTTATCATTCAATGAAGGTGTCTCCTAGGCTCTTCATGTTTACTTTAAAGAATGTACTTCGATCTACATAGATTACTTTAGTTTTGTTTAAAATCTGGCTCGATATGTTGATCAAGCCTCTCAAGGTGTAATATTCCTAATGGAAAAATTAACAGTGATAAAAAAACATATAATAAACATAACACAAATATTTTTCAGCAAATGCCCATAAATCATAAATGCTCCAAACACACCAAAATGGGAAAATTTTATTATAATATATTGTTGGAGTACAATATATATAAAAAAAATGCGCACCGTGGCTTTCATTAGGCAAGCTACAAGTCTTAGGTGGATGTTTTATCAATGCCAAATTGTTGCTCAAATTTTCCCAATAAAAATTTGCACTAGCCTTGTGATTTTTTCACTGTTGGTTGTGTTAATACCCTGATTAGCCCCCTCCTAACTGTGAAATTTTTTTAATATTACTTATGCAGAAACCCTACTATTAAATCACGATTTACTTCTCCTACTTATAGAATTTATTAATCTAAAATGTTCAGTATTAACATTGAAGTAAACACTTTAACAACCTACAAAGATATAGATCTAAACTGAATACATGCACATAGACAAAGTGACACACAATATTTTCAGGACAACTGTCCTCGAAAAAAATAAATGCGGGAAAACCAGTCTTCTAGTTGCTGGAGGGTTTTTATGATAAGTAGATTCTAAGTACAAAAAATCTAGGCACCTTACTGGTTAACCCTACAGAGAGAAAATCTGTAACAATACCTCCGTTCCGAAGACAAAAAACTGCACTGATTCACACCCTCAAATGGGATTTACAGAACTCAACCCTTTTCTCTCTTCAAAAACCCCAACACAGCTCTGAATCCCTCGCGTCAACTCTGCTAACCTGTGTGTGACTCTGTACTACTTAGGAGAGGCCTGTGTAACCCCAGATTGGGTTACGTTGTCCCTGCGCTGCCGTAGTTGGGCCTGCATAAGCCCCGATGGCCTCCTGCTGCCTCTGCGCTGCCCTTTCTAGGCTTGCATATCACCTGTGTAGCACTAAAGCCCTTTGCATTACGCATCTACTGTGTAGTTGCTTCTACCTCTGCACTGCTCTGACTACTGCTTCTCTACCTCTTGCTAACTCTTGGCCAGGGATCATATCATCTCTCTCCCCAATACTACCCTTCGCTGCAGTTGAAACACTTCTAGAAATTCTTAGCAAACCACGCCCTAGAATTCCAGTTTAGTCTCAGTGCTCTTCCTTCGTGTGTGTTCTCCAACTGACCCCAAGCCTTTCCTTTATACTTTTCTTGTTCGGAAACCAATGGTCGTGATCTAACCTTGAATCAATGGCTAAGATTAAAAGAAAGCTTGATATGTGTGACTTAAGTCATTTCCATCACATGTTTAAATTAATTACCTTTAATATTTTAATTTTCCTAAGTCGGACTTAGGGTCCTTAATTAAAAATATTAATTAATTAATTATCTCTTAAACTGGATGGAATTTCTCAAATCCCTTTCTGGGTCCTAGAGATCTCATGTACTCTAGTCCCTCCACAAATTTTGGGAGCTAGAGCACATATGATGCTACCACAACACTAAAAAATCTCAACACTAACTACTCATAAAATTCTGATAAATTAGTCATCGAATCCTTGTCAAAAACCCAGAAAAACCAAGAAAGGGTTTTCCTTGGATTTGATGCTCCAAAAATGGCCCCAAATTCCTTGACCCTCCTTTAAGTGTAGAAAAACTAGAACTGTGATTGATGTTGTAATTAATGTCCCAAAATGGCTTGAAAATTCTTTTCAATTGCACCCCAAACCAACCCCAAGAAACCCAGCTCTCAAAATCCCTTCAGAAGCCACCCCAAAATTGTGCCTCCATAATTATTGCGCTGTTTCTACGTAGGATGGCATAGTTTGTCCTTCAGAAAATTAGTTTGATGTTGTATGTTGAATTCTACCCTTGCAAATCTTCCTCCTTTTTCCTTGAATTGACCAAAAATTACTTCGACAATGCTCCAACTCCCAACTCCAGCTCTTCCTCCTCAACTCTCTGCGAGGCCTCCTGAACTGCGTCTCAGTTGCCTCGAAACCAACCACATGCATGGCCCTCTCTCAAACTCCTGAAACTTATGAAGAATCCTTCCTAAGGTGGTACTTAGAGTCCACCGAAGAAAGTTTGAGCTTCCTCCTTGGGAAACTCTTGTGTTGAACAACACTATGTAACTCTGTTAAACAACTAAAGCAACACTTCAATTGTCAAATTATCAAAAGGCCTCAAATGTTGCTTCCTCTCTCATATTTATATTTTATGTTCATTTCCTCCATGTAGGCCCCTCACTAGGAAATTTAAACCTCTTCCCTTGGCCATACGATTTATCTCTCCTTAAGGAGTGCATATTAGTTGGGGAGGTGGCCCCCACATTCCACTAAGGCAAACATTTCGACCCCCTTGTCCTATGTTTACTCTCCAAAATTATCTTAGGCCCCCAAAATTAGCAAAATGGAAAATTTGTGGTACTATTGACAAAATTATTTAGGAAGGATATTACAGTTCTCCCCTCCCAAATTTTTCTTATCCCCTTCTCCCCTCCCAAATGTTTCTTATCCCAAAGCAACTGTAAAACTAGGTGCTCCAAACTCTGCTTTTTTTCCCATGTGGCATCCTCTTAATTTTGAGTTAACATGTTCTTAGCTTAGGTTAGTTACATTATTTTCCCATTAATCCATTAGAAATCTAATTAATCATAAGTTTAACTAATGAAAGAACATAAGTAATAAAAGTTGAAGACAAGCCAAGATAGAAGAACACACGAATATGGCTCAAGCTAGGGAAAAACCCCAAGATGGGGAAAACCTTATCAATTCTTCTTATCATTGATTTCAAATGTTCAGTAGAGAGAGAGAATAAAATACTTCAAAGTCAGAATGAATTTCAAATGAGAAGGTTTAATACCATTTCCCTTAGACAAGAGGATGGTTCCAACAAGGCTGCAAATCTGATGTTTGTTGTAGGCTCCAAGGACTTGTGTCTTCTCTGCAATTCTAGTAGGATTGACTAGGGCATAAACACAGTCAGAAACTACCCCATTCAAAACCTTAAATACCTTTACTAGACTGCAAATTACCTTCAACCAGTCCCTTCAAATGTTGGTAACCCATAAGTCTTCTTCTGGGCTTCAAAACCCACTACACAGCCTCATGATAAAGGAACCCTAACTATGGATTTCTTGCTGTAGGTTCTTGGCCTCCACGATAGGGTTCTTAAGCCCTGTGGCATAGCTGTAGGTGACCCAAACTAGTGAGGATGGCTTCAAGGAGAATGACACCTTCACAACAATCCCAAACTGTCATCAAAATCACCCTTAATAGGTGTGACTTCTGTCTACTTGAACTCAGACCTGTGATGAAGATAAAATTCCCAAGACAAATCATAAATGTGCCCAAACCAATCTCCTCCTCCATCCTATGGAACTCTTCCCTTGAATATGACTAAATTGAAACCAACCTTTCCTTCATGTCCTTCGCTAGAAATCACCTTCTTCTGCGGCTACTTCAGAGGGAAGAATTAATATCAAAGTGCCTAGGATAGGTTATTTATATCCTTCTTGGGTAGGCGGACTTGATTACTCGAGGATGGAAATTCAAATTTTCAATTTTCAATTTTTCTCGCCTAAATAAGGTCATGCCTTATGAAATTTAATTTGAGTGAATGAATACTTTTCGTTATCTAAATTTAGTTATCTTTAGGTAGATTTTGATCCTCTCGAAAAGAGGAATCCAATGTTGCAATCATCTTCCTCATAGGAGTGGTCCAAAGTGGAATTTGGCTCTAGTTTCCAATTTTAACACTCCCTCTATACTAGGGATAATTACACCCGCCAATCCATCCATCATGAACCATCTCTGAATATCATCTCTGCTCTGCTATGCTTTGTTGAAAAATGATATGAATAATAAAGAATAATTTATTGAAATTGAGCCACAAGACCTTGCCACTCTCTACTGACAAAATTTAGTTCAGAGGTAGAACCTCAATTGGTCCCAGATCAGTTTGTTGAACACCATACATCCTATCATAGGGAGTAGTACGATAGTACACGATGCATCCATCGGTAGTGCAATGGTCCCTATCCTCATTTCCCAACTCATTGGCCAGATGAGAGGTACTTCCCATGTGTACCAAGCTTCATGGGTAGGACGATGCAAGAACATCAGCAGGGAAAGAACATATCACATCTTACTCACAACCACTCGTAGGGAATAGTGAAACCACATCCTAGAAACACACATCATAATCACACGTAGGGAAAGGATGAACCACTTTTTATAGTCACGCATCACAATCATCGTAGGGAAAGGATGAATCACCTCCTACAGACATGCAAAACACCGATAGTAGGGAAAGGAAGAACCACATCCTACACACATGCAAACCAACAATAGTAGGAATAATCCTACATGTGAGGAAAGGATGAACCACATCCCACTGACATGTCATCCATCAATCATAAGAATGAGCATCCTACATGTGGGGAAAGGGTGAACCACATGCCACTGACATCTGAACAGATTCATATATGCATCTCTCACTGGGGTACCCGCAGAAGAAGGTGAACCAATCATCCTATGCATGTCATTAACTTTAGGAGAAGGTGAACCACTCACCCTACAAACATATGTCCACAAACATAGGGGAAGGTGAACCACTCACCCTACACACATGTCAACTATCATGGGGTATCACATGGAAGGTGAGCCACTAGGGGAAGGAAAACCACTCACCCTATAGTCGCTTATAGCTAAATAAGTACCCCAAGCCCCAAGAGTTCCCAGAGCTCAATTCTTCAACCAAGAATCCCTTCATATAGGGAATAGTGCCAAGTTTCTTCTTGGAAATCAAAACTGGATCAGTGGTAGCCTCATCGCTCCATTCAACAACATACAAATGTATAGAAAACATATTGATTTACAACAAAGACTTTGATAGTACTTAGAAATCCTCTGAAACTGTTCTTACTCCTTTGTACACAGGAATACCATAGCCTAAACTAGTCTTTTCAGGGTGCATAGTGTCCATCAGACAACCTGCTCATCATGAGATATGTTTTCTCAAAACATGTCTTACAACAGGAATGTCCTTTGTTGTACCATATGGAGAGGTATGTGCAATATAGGATTCTCGAAATATTCTTCTGCAATGACGAAGTGCACAAATGGATCACTGAAGAGCTTTTTCAATAGAGTGGCTTTATAGTAAGTCATGTATTCATCTTTAATGGAGCTCTCAAAGAAACATAATCAAGTAATGTATCATCATTATACTAACCAATAAAATATCATAATATCTGAGCAACTATAAATAAATGAGGCACAGTAAAACCTGGGATCAATGGTTTTTCCATTTCATGAGGCTATGAAAGACTTATAACAGACATTATTAAAACTGCATTTTCAATAATTTCTCCCAAAGTCTTAGCTACTTTTCCTATCACATTGCTTGGGTCATAGTCATCTCCAAGGCTCCCTCTGAAGCCTTGCTTTAGATATATATGCAGAATTCATCATTAGTTGTGTTTTAGTAATCCAATTATGATGGATTGTCCAAAGGTACCTATGAATGTAAGGAGATTGACCTTCCCGTAACATAATCATCGAGCCACTAGAAACCTGTCCTATATTCTGTTATGGATCCTTCTGTGCTCATAATCAATACATAAATAATAATCAAAATGATTTTCTGACCATGTTAGTCTGCAATACAAGGCTATCAGCATCAATAACAACTTCCTCCACTTTTTCTCAATAGACCATTTGTAAATATCTCGTTCTAAAGTTAGCTTTGCAACATACTTGGAAACCATCATGTATTCTACAAAATATTCATACTGATGTTTTTCAATTTTCCAATTAGATCACAGAAGAACATAATAAGGTCTTTGAGAAAGAAATCCTTCAAGTCATGGATTCTATTATATCTAGAACTGCTCTGCATTTCAGAACTATAATCTATGATTTAGCTCTTACCAGTTTGTAGTGACAAACTAGAAATTCCCTTCAGAACTTGGAGTATTCAAGTGTCTCTGCCCATATATCTTAACTGAGATATTTTCTTGATGATGCTAATAGACCCACCTTAAGATGATAAGGTTCTGTCCTTACAATCATTAATACAAAAGCACTACATTATCATGACATAGATACCAAGACTTTGATTTAAATTGTCATCCCCCATATACTCCAACATTGATATATATAAACTTGGTTAGTCATGAAGTATTATTACTCTGTTCACTGGTTGTAAAAATTTTCATACACAACAATATAATGAACAATCCCAAGTATTTCTTAGAGATAAAATCTACACAGACATAATCCTTAGCACATGGATGCATTCTACAGGTAAAAGGGATGTTGATCAGAACCTTGGCAAGTTCAAAAAAGGCTCCCAGAAGTTTTAGAAAGGTCATAATGCACTTAAATTATTTTTTTTTCATCATCATGCACAAATGATGAAGATATGTTTCGATGCGTTGTGGAAAATTCAAGGCCCAGACATGTGATCAACACATCACATGGATCTTATCATAATATTTATGAAAACCATACTAAGAGTGTATTCCAGGTCAGGTTCTTGGTCACTGGATCAATGTATGTAGATTTGTTATTAATTTAACAACAAAAATAAAATTGTTCAAAATATCTTTAAGAGGGCTAAAATTTGTCACGGACAAATATAGATATCGTCCATAGGCTTCTTAAGTTATTCCATATTTCTATTGAACAAAGATGCTCACATAGTGCTTGTCACCGAGCTTAGTATGCTATGTAGGTTGGCTTGTAGGCAATCACCGTAGAAGATATATGTATATATATGTGACAAGGGATATATCCATTACACAACACTTTTACATCTTAAATTTTCACACAGTGACCTGTTAGATATCACCGTAACATATGTATTAGACTTGCATACTTCAGGTTGATTGCGTTAGGCCTGCAAGCTTCAAGACTGACAGTTCTTATTAAGAACAAGGCCTAAAGAAAAAAATAATAATTTTTTGACTTCAATAGCTACTTTACACTTTGTCTAGAACTGAGATAATGTTGCCATTCAAATGAAGTTGCAAAAGTCTGCATAGGAAGAGTAGGTCTTCGTTGTAAAGGAGGAATCAAGGTTCTATTCAGCTTTGTTGTCCTCTTACTGCCTAAATATTTCGATCTTCTTGTGGCACTTTAATCACATAATATTGCAGGGATTTGTTTAGAGTGGTGCCCTGAGAGGGCCACAAAAATGAAGGTCTTAAAAACAAGATCCGAGCCAGACCTTTCATTGACATGTAGTGTCTTGAAACAAGGGAAATTTTACCAAAAGATTTCGTTGTTTTGTGATGAAGATCACAAAAGATGGTGAAAATTGGAGCTCAGTTTTGCAGAGATCAACTGCCTTATGATTTCTAAATGGAGCTGGAATCACTAGATATTAGGCTTGTGCTTTGATGTCCTAATTGTAGGATAAGGTCACTATTTCTAGAGCTCCACACATCAAAATAATGCTCAGAGTTTTGTTGTAGAAAAGAGGTCGAGATTGGAATTTTATTCTTACAGTGATACAACAACAATTCCAACAATACTTCTAACTTCTTTTACAGAGAATAGGAATCAAGTTACTCAATATTCCATAGTATTGATGAATTCGTATCATAGTAAACTATGAGTTTTCTTAACTCCACCAAGCCAAGGGATTAGGAGTTTATAAATTATTTTATGTTACTTTGATACCTCAGAGTCCAGAGAAGGATCTCGAAGGGAAACATCTCCTTGTGAAATTTTACTACTAAATATACCTTTGAAAATATCTTGAAACCACCTAAAAGCACACCTCATAAATTATGAAACATACGTTGATGACTTCCAGCTTTTGTTTGTAGTGACTGAGATGCTCTTTGAATTTGTGCCCAAGTTCACTGATTAGGGCTTGTAGAAGGCCTTAAGACAATGTCGCATATTTTACTTTTTGAAATCAGACTTTTCCTACCACAGAGGTCTGAAGGTGACTTTTGTTGAAATTCATTAGGTGCTTCTTAGAGATCACAATATCTTAAGCTTGGGCTTGTCCTCACCTAGGTCTGATACCATGTTAATTTTGAGTTAACATGTTCTTATCTTACGTTAGTTACATCATTTTCCCATTAATCCATTAGCAATATCATTAATCATAAGTGTAACTAATGAAAGAACATAAGTAATAAAAGCTGAAGACAAGTCGAGACAGAAGAACACACGAATATGGTTCAAGCTAGGGAAAACCCTTATCATTTCTTCTTTTCATTAATGTCAAATGTTCAGCAGAGACAGAGAATAAAATACTTCAAAGCCATAATGAATTTCAAATGAGAAGGTTTAATACCACTTCCCTTATACAAGAGGATGCTTCCAACAAGGCTGTAAATCTGATGTTTGGTGTAAGCTACAAGGACTTGTGTCTTCTCTGCAATTATGGTAGGACTGACTAGGGCATAAGCACATACAGAAACTACCCCATTCATAGCCTTAAATACCTTTACTAGACTGCATATTACCTTCAAACAGTCCCTTCAAATGATGGTAGCCCATAAGCCTTCTTATAGGCTTCAAAACCCACTACATAGCCTCATGATAAATCAACCCTAACTGTGGCTTTCTTGCTATAGGTTCTCAGCCTCTAGGGTAGGGTTTGTAAGCCTTGTGCCCTAACTGTAGGTGACCCAAAATAGTGTGAATGGCTTCAAGGCGAATGATACCTTCACAAAAATCCCAAACTATCATCAAAATCACCCTTAACAGGTGTGGCTTCTATCTACTTGAACTCAAACCTATGATGAAGATAAAATGCCCAATAAAAATCATAAATGTGCCCAAGACAATCTCGTCCTCCATCCTGTGGAACTTTTCCTTGAAGATGACTAAATCAAACCCAACCTTGCCTTTATCTCCTTCACTGGAAATCACCTTCTTCTGCGGCTAATTTAGGGAGAGGAATGAATATCAAAGTTCCTAGGATAGGTTATTTATATCCTTCTTGGGTAGGCTGACTTGATTACTCAAGGAGGGAAATTAAAATTTTCAATTTTCAAATTTTCTCACCTAAATAAGGTCATGCCTTATGAAATTTCATTTGAGTGAATGAATACTTTTCCTTATCCAAATTTAGTGATATTTAGGTCACATTTAATCCTCTCAAAAAGAGGAATCCAATGTTGCAATAATCTTCATCATAGGAGCGGTCCAAAGTGGAATTTGGCTCTAGTTGAAAATTTTAACACATCCTCAACTGGCAAGTCTTTCCACTTGACCAAGTGCTCTTGGATATCCCGGTTTCTTAGTTTCCTCTCCCTAGTATCCAATGTGGTCTCGGGTGTTAATATCAAGTGTCCCTCATCATCCAACTGAGACAACTCATTGATTGTCGTAACATGCTTCCCCAATTCCTTTTTCAGGAAGGAGACATGAAATATGTTGTAAATTTTTCTCTCTGGGGGTAACTCCAACTCGTAAGCTACCTCTCCAACTTTCCTGGTCACCCTGTACGGCCCATAGAATCATTGCTTGAGCTTCTCCACCACTTTATTCTTGAGTGAAGATTTTCATGAAGGCTGCAAACATAGGTAAACCATGTCCCCTACCTCAAACTCTCTCTCCACCCTATGATTATTGGCGTACATATTTGGTTGATTTTGTGCTACCTATAAGTTATCCTTAAGAACCTCGAGAATATCCTAGCTCTCTTGGACCCAATACTTTGCCCCCGGGACCCTACTATCTCCAAATATAATGTCAGAAAAGGAAAGTGCATCATAACCATAAAGTGCTTGAATGGGAGACATACCAATCGACATGTGGTAAGTAGTGTTGTAGCATAAATCTTCCATGTGTAGCAACTTCATGCATGTCCTATGTTGTCCTATGCCCTAGTTGTGCATGTAACCCTCCAACCATTTTTTCACTATCTCAATCTTCCCATCCATCTGTGGGTGATAGTAGGTGTTGGATATAAGCTTGGTTCCCACTAGCCGGAACAACTCCTGGTAGAACGCCCCCATGAATCTACTGTCCCTATCACTGACTATGTTCTTTGGGAGCCAATGCAATCGAAACTCCTCCCAGAAGAACAACTCGGCCACCTATGAGGTTGAATATCTCGATGGGATCGCAAATAAATGGGAAAATTTAGTCAAGTGATCTACCACCACGTAGATTCAGTCTCTCCCTTGTATCGTCAAAATTCCTGTGATGAAGTCCATGGACGCACTCTCCCACTTCCTCTTTGGAATGGGAAGAGACTATAATAGACCAGTCGGGTGTGACAACTCCACCTTGTTCCTCTGACAGGTTATGAACTCTTGCACATGCCTCAGCATGCCCCCCTTGAGCCCATGACAAGATAAACACTCACGGATGGTATGGTAAATCTTGAGAAAACTCGTATGTACTGCAAGAGGGTAGTCGTGAGCTACCTGCATAAAGGCTTCTCTCTGACCTGGGATCTTGACAGTAAGTATATTCAATCTTTGTAGTAGTTCAAATCATCCATCACCTGGAATCTAGCATTTCCATGTGTGTCGTCTAGTATCTCACAGCCATGTTTTTCATTGGAATACTCAACCAAGAGTTGGACCTTCCAATCATGTGCAATGTCCATCATAGAGAGTATTGGGGCCTCCGGGAAAGTGCATCTCCAACTATGTTGTGCTTTCCCTTTGCGTACTCGATCGAAAACTCATAAGCCTAGAGCTTACTCACCCACTTATGTTTCCTCTCCTACAATGTATGCTGCTCCAAGAAGAATCGACGATTCTTGTGATCAGTCTTCACCTTGAAACGGTTCCCCACCAAGTACTGTCTAAATTTGGCCAAGGCTTGCAACACGAACAACATCTCCTTGTCATAAATGAAGTCGGTCATGTGGTAGCAAATTTCTACTCTTAAAGGCTATGGGGTGGCCTCCCTGTGTCAACATGACCTCCCTCACTTGAAGCATCACAATCCAATAAAAATGGTTGAGTGAAATTAGGCAAAGCCAAAACAAAACAGCTGCTCATGACCTTCTTGCGATGCTCAAATGCCTCCTGTGCTACCTGTGTCCACTCAAAATTTCCCTTCTTCCACAGTTCGTGAGGGGTGCTGCAAGCTGTGAGAATCCTCTCATGAATCTCATGTAGTACATAAAAATTCCCAGGAACCCCCTCAGCTCAGTCACATTCTTGGGTGTTGCCTAATCCAAAATGGCCCTGATCTTCTTCTGGTGTACTTTTACTCCATCCTCTAGGTGAATCACATGCCCAAGATACAACATCTATGTCAATCCAAACTCACATTTGGACATCTTCGCATACAATTTTTTCTCCTCTAGTATGCAAAGCACTACCTCCAAATGTTGAAGGTGATCCTCCCATGTCCGACTATAGATGAGTATGCCATCAAAGAAGACAACAACAAAGCGTCGCAACTGCCTAGGAAATATGTGGTTCATTGAAGACTGAATAAGTGGGTACAAACACCATGTTGCAATGATAATATGATAATTATTATATTTTTTTTGGATTCCTATTTCTGAGAGGTACAAGATTGATCTAAATATCATCTTTTTTGGATGAGCATAACATATATTTTGATTTTATTTTCCACACATCTGCAAGGTCGGCCAGATTTGTAATGTAGGCTTGCAAGCCCAATAGATGTGTCACACACTCACTAATAGATATAAATTGGAGAGGCTTGGAGATCATTTTCTCATCAACTCATCACACATTCTCTCTTGTGATCTGATTTATACGATCAGCCTTTGGAGGCCTCTTTCTCTCGCACTTGCATAGCTGAAGCTGGGAAAAAAGTGCAGACTGTTTTAGGGTTGTTTTGCTGGTGTGTGCAGAAATTACGATCTCTTGAGGCCGCATTAGAGGGCACAAATATCTAGGAAAAGAGAGACCGTTGATCGAAGCCCTAATCTGCAATGTTGACCAGCATTGACTTTTTGTGTTGACTTTTCCGTTGGCCATTGTTGACTTTTTAGAGCTGTCTTTGAGGGGTGTGTGTGACACTTGGAGGATTGGCTAATCTGATGTTGAGAAAGAATTTGTTCGTTGGTGCATCTTGTTCACTTCTGTAACACACACTACTCTTTATATTTGCTGGATAAGAAGAATTGTAAATTATGATCTATATTATTGGGTTGTCTTCTGTTGATCTATTATTATGTTCTATCATCATTTTACCTAAATTGTGTCAGGCCTATAAGAAATATTGAAGTAAAACTGCATTAAGCATAAAACATACCATGTTTTTCTAAATTTAACACCTTGATAAAGCTGAAAAACCCCAAAATACCAATTCTTGGGAAAATTTTGGGGAAGCTGGGCAAAGAAACCCATTGTTGGGGCTTGGTGTGAATTTTACTCAACTAAGGAGAGAATCCCCTCAAGGAAACCTATAAATACAAAAGGAATGAATTCATTTGGATCATCATTGGATTGGAACAATTATCTATGTTTTCTTTGAGCCCGAGGTTCTGAGGGCTTTAAGACCCCTTTCTCCTATTGATTTCAGTGGTGAAAGATTGCACCCTAGGTGATAAATTCTTTCTATTTTTATCTTTCTTATCTTGTTATGGCACATGAATTTCTTTACATAGGGAAAAAAACAGATAGATTCGTGGAAGGATCTAAAGTGAAGCAAATCGACCTACAGCTGGAAGAAATTTTCTCAGGGCATATTTGCAGTCCATCCTGAGGCAACTGAAGCTTCCTATATTGTAGATAGAAGCTTGAGGAACTCCAAAGTCATCTGAGGTAGAAAAACTCAAAGTTTCTCTTGTGATAGTGTGACAAGGCCGAAACATTCAGTGGCAAAAAAATGAGGTCTGAGGAACACCATTGAATCTCTCTGTGGCCTGAGATTTATGGAATGCGAAGATACTTCCGAACTTGGAATAGTTCGAAGCCTTTGAAAACATAACCGAAGCCTTCCAACATATATGATTTGTCTTGAAATTGTTCAGCCAATGTCTTGAGGGAGATGCAGAAGTGTTTATAGAGGGAGGCAGGTCCTTAAACTCGACATTAGCCTTCCTGAGATAGATTGGGATTTGAAGGTATTTCATTCAGTTTATTAGTTATCAATAAATAGGATCAAATCACATATAGATATATGTATAACTAATTATTGGATTACCTTTCTATGGATTCATTATCTTTAATCAAACAAGTTACATTGTGGATGAATGAAAAATGCTACAGG
Organism: Pinus albicaulis; assembly: GCA_034641835.2. Taxonomy (NCBI): domain Eukaryota; kingdom Viridiplantae; phylum Streptophyta; class Pinopsida; order Pinales; family Pinaceae; genus Pinus; species Pinus albicaulis. The sequence continues at coordinate 264,594,859 of CM076575.1, read as the reverse complement.
GGTTGATGAGTGAGCATTGATAATTGATGAGAATCCATCTAATACTGTGTTATTAAAAATAATTGTTGGTTTTGTCATTGATTGAATGAAGAAATGTCACTGGAAACTGTAATGTTTCTCAATTGCATAGTTACTACCTATTTCATGGTCAAATAAGGGAAATAATTATGATGGAGACTATAGTTCTTCAAGAAACCTTAAGTACAAAATTGCTCTAGGTCATTACAGTGGTATTAGGGCTGGCTCTCTTACCAGTCTGGAGGGTGGTTGAATATGGAAAAACTAGAAAAAATTTTTTGCAATGGATATGTAAAGTCGTGGCAGAAGTTAGAAGAACAACAAGTGGAAAATATTAAAATAATGTAAGAAGGGAGAAAAATGGCCCTTACAAGATTATAAATATTTAACCAAAAGATTGTATTATCTAAGGAAAATGAAAAATATCAATCCCTATAACTCTATGATAAGAGCACACAACATAAAGGAGGTATATGGAATTATTTTCTGCCTAGCTGCAAGAAAGTTAGATCAAATGATATTGATGATATGCCCAAGCCTGTAAAATAAATCCATGGCCAGTGGTAACAGTACTAAAGATAAAATAAGTTGGCTAAATCTCAGGGAACAAGATGTACTTCTCAAGGAAAGGGACAACTGTTCTAATAGAAATATAATTCAAATTTCAAATATTCTAAATATAGATGCAGAGGATGAAAGTATTCTTGATATACGAGAAGGTAAATACAATAGTAACCCCTCTGATAGCATGATGAAAAATCATCCATCGAGAGGGCTTCCCCTTGAATAGGACTCAACAAGAAAGGTACATTCCAATATTTGGTTCTGGCTATACAAGAAGCAGACAAGTGCCTACGAGGATCTAGCAAGAGAAGAAAGGAAGCATAAAGGTGATTTGCAAATATTTGCTTCAAAAAATGAGTATGTAGTAAGGATAGAACATGGTCAAAAATCATAATTTACAAAGATGGTTACTTATTATTTTGATGGTGCATGTGTTAAAATAGACGAGGACATTTTTTCAATAGAAATTAAGAATTCTAAAAGCATGGAAGAAATTGCACAACCACCTGCATTATTGAAAGAAAATCTGTCACCCAAATAAATTTTCCAAATCGATAAATAAGAAGAGAAGGCAGCAACCGTATATCTACTTGAGGACCTTTCATCATTATCCCAACTTCATGTGGATCAAATTTGAATTCACAGACAGGTCCTAGTTACATGAAAAATGTGGAAGAATTTTTTGCAACTTTTGAATGTTAGAAGACTACAGAAAGAATAATGAGAAAATGGAGGGGAGAAAAATCACCCGTTTGTAGCCAATCTCTTAAGGCACAGGTAAGGTGACAAGGGAAAAGTAGTAAAATAATTCTTAGGAAATATGATGTGAAGCTGTTAGGAAACACTAGATAATTTATGGGATTAGATGAAGAAAAACTGGTGATAGAGGAGGATGAATGCCCAGTGTCTACTTTCACTAGTTCTCAAGGACAAGCTTGTGACTATAGTTCTTTTGGGACTATAGTTATATGCACACTCACGATCAACATAGTATGGTGCATTGTGCTGATGATCTCCAACTACATCCATTTCAAAAAAAGGAACCATTTTTACATTTGAAATTGAAGAAATAGTCAAACTTCCCTCCAAAAACTTCTTGTCATCCTTTGACAATTCCCTGGGAAGTGATTTTCAACAAGATTTACATTTTATGGGCAGAGATGTGCTGAAATGTTAAAATAGATGAGATAATTGTTGAGAAGGAATGCCCATATGTCTATCAAACATCTCGGTTTGGAATTTTTTCATAAATAATTGGTGATCTTCCTGCTAAAGATTACTATATTCACTTAGTAGAGATCATATTCACAAATGGCCTATCTGGGATTTGAGGTTTTAATGCCTTTATATAGGAGGATAATATTATGTCTAAGCTTGGCATATATACTCAGGTTGGTTTAAACACTCCACTTGTTTTGATGGATACCCCGACACATGTTATTGATGGAGGAACTTTAACTCTTAGATCTGAAGCAATGTGCCAGCTACATTAGAAAGAGCGTTCTTTTCCTTGATTTTCCTCCTATAATATAAATTTAGTTCCTTCAAAATGTAATGCAGTGGGGAACGTTGTCCAGTGGACATGAAGAAAATCAACAGTACACAAATGGACTATAACTGGTGATGAAGATGATTTTCGTGGCAGAGATTATGATAAGTCAACAATGGCCAATAATCTGAGTCAAGTATTCTGATATGGAATGTTTGACAGTGAAGATGGGGAAGAGGCTCATGGAGCCATTGGTAGAGACAATGAGGATGCCTTCTTCAATGATGAGTCAGCAGAAGTGGTTGTTTTCTCTCTCAAAATGGGAAAAATATAAGATGGTGTGATGCTGAGAGAGACGATGTTCACCAATACAAATTGGTTTTCCCTTCAAGATGACAGGCATACTAACTGGTCAGTGCCGAAATCTCTTGTTTCTTCATCTCTCGGAGTAGAGAATGGTAAAACAAACAACATAACAACATCAACTAATACTGGTGGTAATAGTAGCAGTAATGATGAAATTGTGTTAAAAGATGATGGGAAGTTGGTAGATACAAAAGGACTACCAGCGCCAAACATGAACTCAGGAAAAATGGAGTCGAAGGATATTTAGAGAGTTGGAATATATGCGAATGGTGATGAGATATAATGTTGTTACAACATTCTAGCATCTATATATGAATGTTGTTTCAAATTGCAGAAAATTAACTAGAGGGCCCTTCGAAGGGTGCTCCACGTACATATGCATGGCAACAAAGATGTGACCTTTCTATAAACTAGGATCTACCCTACCTTTCACTTAGATGATAGAAATAAATTATGCTTTTTTAATAACAATAATAAGCTAGGGAAAGACATAAGAAACACCTTAATAGACATCCTTGTTTAGATGACATATTTTTCCCTTTAATCAAATCCCTTTACGACAGAATTTAAGTGTAATTTCCAGTCAATAGAAACAACAATATGGATTCAAAAATTAAAAAAAACTTAGATGAACAAAAACACTTGATCATCCATTTTCCTTTCAAAAATTAGGTAAGTGAAGGTACTTCTCTTATACATAGATCGAGCTCAAAATCCTCAACAATGAAACAATAATTAAGAAATCCTAGATCTGTGATATTTCCTAAGGTGAATAAAAATAATGTATCTCCTAACATCCTCCTAAATATAAGTAAAAAATACATAATAAAGTTCTAGGGTGATTAAGTGGGATGCCACTTGTCCTTTCCTAAAGCAAGATTCCCTCTTAGCATTGGCTTGTCTGACCATGTTATAAGCATATTGGAATATTGTGCATTGTTCTCCTCCAGAGTGCTAGTCAAGGGATCTCTCAAAATGTACCAATGGTCAAAAAATGAATGGAGCACTCCACTATGTGAAGGGATCAACAACCTAGAGATGCACAAAATGTGCTAAAAGTAGCATGATCAAGTAGGGTGTTCTCTCTAGTGAACAATAATGTCTCCAAAAATATGGATCTCATGAATAAGTGTGTAATAATGGTCCTTTGGTTGTTCTAACAAGCTCCTCAAGGAGGTCGGCCTAAATAAATGTGCAAAGAGTATTGGTTCATGTGCATAGTGACCATATCTTCTCCAAACAAGACAATAGAAGCGGAGCACTCTAGAAAAATGTTCATGAGAGGTGGATCCCTTCTCATAAAATAAGTTTGGGGACCCAAAACCATGTGCCAAATGACATGGATCCATGTTCCAATACCATCAAACCATCTTAGTACCATGGACTAAGAATAGAATTCCCTCGAAATATGTGCCACAAAGTGGAGTGATCCTAAAAAATGGGAATGAAACCAATTGTTAAAGAATTTGTCACTAAGCCTAGTGCTCCACTAGCCAAGTCTCTAAATTCATGCAGCACTGCAATGTGACATCATTTCAAGCCAAGAATTCAAGACGCTTATCTTATTGTAGCCCCTTTTGATGTGGCATGCCTCCACATATGTGCTTGTGCCTAGGTAGATGTGAATTGTTCTCTCAAGAAAACAAATATGCATGAAATTGTGTGGATAAAGGCTTCAAAAGGTGCCCCCAAATATGTGAAGTAACACCTCAAAACATGATTCATAATAAAGAAAAGGCATAAAGAGTAACAAAAATGGCTATCAAGCCAACCTCCTCCACATGGAGGCTGCTTGAGGATGTATTCAATGTGGATCAAGGCCTCATACAACATGAGGAGTAAGAGGCTCAATCAAAAGAACAGTAGAAAGAACCTGGTCAGTTTAGGATCTAGAATATTACCTTTATTATTGGAAAGGAAATGTGTCATGAGGTGAAGGAGATCTTGGTAGGCCCGAGTAATGATCTCTGTGATTTGTATGGCTATGTCATGGATTTTCTAAGTGGATTTATTTTTTAAAGGAAATGGTATCATAGGTTTTACTAGTCACTTTGATATTGATACTCAATAAAGTAGACTCCTCATTGATACACTAGGAAGATCTCGCAGGCATCTACATTCAGCAAGTCATTGGATTAATACTTGCATATTAAACGAGAATCATTATTTCTGGAGTTTTAATACATCATAGGAAATCATTCAAGCATATTTACATTGAGAAATTTGCATTATAGCTGTACATCATTCCATATAGCTCAATTTGTATGGAGGGCTAGATAGTGTCCAAATTTGAATGTGGTTGTGGCTGGTGTGGTACTGCAATACTGATTTTGGGGTTTATCACCTCAGTTGGTATGTAAGTCATAGTTGGACTCTAAAATCATGTGACAGAGTCTAGCATGATGAAATACCGGCCAAGTTGGTTTTTCCTTTCTTTTTTGGTGAAATAAGAAGACACTGGGAATATATGGTTAGCTTGATTTCTTGATGTGGAACATTTTTCTCAAGGGGAAGAGGTAGCCAATATAAATTTGATACTTCCATCATGTGTAGTATGGGATATCCCTAGTTTAATGTATTCATTATGTGCACTCGATTCTGTTGTTTTATTTGTTTTTCAGCTCACAATTATATTCAAGGTGTATGTTGTATTGTTTTTCATCTACTTGTAGTTACATGGAAAGAACTTAATTTCATACTAAATTATAGTGATGTAATCATGATATTAAAACTAAGTCCCCAAGGTAAATTTCTATCGATAGATGTGTGATGCTTAGGAAATAGGGGGTGAGGGGATGTTAGGGGACTAGGGTATACATATGAAATTTCTATACCTGAAAATATTTAGAATTTAAAAACTCAACTAAAATGTATTTCCATTCAATATTTTATCAGTATACAATTTCAATTTGACATTCATGATTCAGAATTTAAAATTCTCACTCAAACATTAAACAATCATATGGCATACAATGATTAGAAAAAAAATAAACTTGATCATTTAAATTTATAGCTTCCTTGTGTTAAACCAAATACTTATAAAAATCGTCTAATGATGTTTTCGAAAATGGAATAGGAAAATCAACATAGCTGGTTTGTTAAGATAATTTTCTAGTTTTTCCGTGTCCTATAGTATGATGGTTAGAGTAAGGCACTGCACTAGTGATGACAATGGACATGGACTGTTGACTCTCATCAACACACCCAGGTCCACTGGGCTAATATATTTTAGGTTTGATTCCCACCCATTACTGATGGACCCTCTAGTTTGTGCCATAGGCAAAAACATTCATTTTAAAAGGGTTGTGATTTTTATACATTTACGTCTTAAGTTGCAAGAAACGTAGTGCGGGAAATAAAATGGAGAAACCTAAATCCTACTACTGGGAGCATAAATTCAAGCGAAGTGAAACAAGACACAAAATGAAATCAATTGAAAAATAATGATACATTACATTAATTCGATATTTAGAACAAATTTGCATACAGTGCCAAGTAATTGATGAAATGTAGTTTATGAATTTACCTTTTAAAATGCAGTTTGAGGGTAATATAGATCTCTTTGTCTGCCCTGTCTCTCTGTCTACCTCGCCAATCCCTTCAATAACCGAGACATACTTGTATCATTACAGAAGGAATCCAGGATGTCTCTGAATGCATTCACATCGTTGAGTGAGTCATCTAGGAAGCTGTCTGTCTGCCCAGTCTCTCTGTCTGCTCCGTCACTCCCTTCAATCACCCTTCAATAACCGAGACATACCTGTAGAATTATAGGAGGAATCCAGGATATCTCTAAATGCATTCACCGACATTCACATCGATGAGTGAGTCATCCAGAAAGCTGAGTGAGTATCCTCTTCCCATTTTATGAAAATTTTCATTAAACCCAAAATGTTCATTAACCCCAAAAATCTCCATGACTCCCCCCTCCCACCTATTTTATGAAAATATTACTTAATCCCGAAAATCTCTATGACTCCCTCCTCCTACTTATTTTATGAAAATTTTCATTAATCCCGAAAATCTCCATGATTTGCTTCTCCTGCCATATTTTATGAAAATTTTCATTAATCTCGAAAATCTCTATGGCTTCCTCCTCCCGCCCATTTTATGTCAAAGCCAATTTTAGGTCAAGAATTGATTTTCATAGTGTCATATTTCTATTATTAAAAAAAATTTTGGTGATGAAACTATTTAAATGTTTTTCCTAGTCTTGATTTTATTTAAAAAAAATTATAACTAATTTTTTAATACTTTCTAAAATTTTAATAATTGTTTTTTTAATATTCTATATTAAAAATAAATAAATTATTAACTATTTTTGAATATTAATTTATATCAAAAACTTGATTGTGTTATAATTTTTTAGTACTTTGTTAAAAAACTAATTGTGTGTGGATAATTTATAATTGGTGTATTTAATATTGTAAAGTGTAATTCAAAAAATATTTAAGTTGAGATAAAAAAATATTAATGAAGATGGCAAAAACCCTAACCTGCAACAAACCCTAGTTTGTCGGTGGACTCCATGGGAGCTTGCCTACATGTAGGAAAGGAATGACAATGGATCAAGGCAAAGGTTATAGGTTTATTTCAGCGATAAGAGTTTCAGGGGATAATTCTACCACAACGATGGGGAGTTTTTTATTACCCGCCATACCAGAAAGACTGCTCAGAGCTCAATACTTGATTTTCTAAGGTGGTATGTCACCAATAGTCACGAGATTCACTGCCTTAGCCTGGCATTTGCCCAATTTAGAATTTTATTAATGGTTCCGACAACCCAAAAGAGGGTTATTATTATTACCCTTGCTTTCCTTCTGGACTCCAGTAAATACGGCGAATGGTTACAATAGTTGAGCCAGTTCCTCAGAATAGACAAGGTTTTCCATGACAAGGATAAGGTGCTCTTGGAACGGAGGTGAACACTTGAAATAGAGAGATGATTGAGGATGAGCTGGACTACTCATCTAACAACTTGGAACCATCTCAGATTTGGGCTGGGTTAACACCTCAATGGATGAGTGGGACAACTCAGGGAGACGACCTTGTAGGAAAAGAACAAGTGGATATGGAGATTGGTGACTCATCACATACTCCATATGCCTTATCATAATCCTTTTCGATAGCTGAGGTGGTTTACTTGAAACCCTTCCCGGTGGAGTTGGCCTCTCCAGCATATTTTATCCCCTTACTGCTGGTTCTCAAACTATGGGAGCAACAAGCCCAAGTCACACTGGATGTTTTGGGTCCGATAATGAATGTTTCGGGGGCTAATGATGGTAGCTTGGAGGGGTATTTTGGTTTCAAAAATTTAGGCATAAATCATGCAGAGGATGAACTAACACACAACCAATTTAGGGGAGCCCCCTTTTGTGGCAGCATCAATTTGTTTTGAGGGCATCACTCATTTGGTTCCACCTCTAGAGGACATCAGAATGTTGGACTCGAATGACACACCAGAAGGAGAAGGGCACATTCGGGACAGTACCACCCATAGGACTGGGAAGAAAATGCACAGGTGCACTAAGAGCCATGAATAGAAGCAGGATTTGATTTTCGGCGAAGGAATTGGTATGGATAAGATGGAGCAAACCTCACAGACTATACTGGTGGGGTGGGTTCGAGGAAGGAACTACTCCTTGGCTATATTAAATATTTAGACAATAGAAATATGAGTAAACATATTGGAGCCACTTCCTACGGTGCTCATGATGAATAGGGGGTGGTTCACCCTAATCTTTCCCCACCCGAAGATGGAAAATTGGGTGCTCACTAAATACTGGCACTTAGAAATGACACTGGTGTTGCTAAAGCAATGGACTCCACTCTTTGACCTAGACAAGTAGAAGCTGGGAGCAGGCCCTTTTGGGTGCGACTTTTGGGCCTCCATCTACAATTTTGGACAAAGGAAGCTTTCTGCTTCATTGGTGAATACTTTGGGATCTATTTGGACCATGATAGGTCCTACTTAGAGACTGGAAACGTCTTAGTGGCTCGGATTCAGTATTGGCGGTAATTCATGTTTATTGGATGGTATTGGCTTGGATCCACAAAGGTGTGACAGCCAGAATTCAACAAATGCGCAGAAGATTCCTTTGGAGGGGTAATAAGGATGGAATTTTTTTTTCTTGGATTGGATGGAAGAAGATTTCCAAGCCCAAAATTTGGGGGGGGGGGGAGGCGGGGGCGACAGAAGGCGCTTGGGGCTAAAACACCTTAACCTATTTGCTACAACATTGGCAACAAATATGGGGTGTCACTTAATCAGTGCCAGAAGCCTTTTGCAAGAGTTCACCTATTTCAAGTATATTTCGCCTCAGACCTCCCTCGAATGGATCAGAGGACCCACCTCATACACTCCTGGATCATCCATTATCTGGCGTGCCATCACCAGATCCATCCACATCATCAAAAAAGGCCTTGCTTGGAGCATTGGATCCAGGGAAAATGAAAATATTGGGGTGGATGCATGGTCTAGTTTTGGTCAGGCACACCAATTACCATTGGCCATCAAAAAACACTTATCGTCAGCTAGAATCCACACCATCTCTCAAATTGCTGATAGTATCAATTCCTCTTGGATCTCATAGGCCAGAAAATTAGCTCAAGAACTTAACATCTCGGACATTTGGCAGCCGATATGGAAAAATTATCTCAGGGCTCTCCATGTCACCAACATCAGTCTCATTGAGAGGGAGGATGAACTTTTATGGGCCTTATCTCCCAGGGGCAGATTGTTAAGCCCCTATATTAATAGTGTAGCCCCTTATTATGTTAGTGTAGCCCCCCTTATTGTTATTATTGTACCCCTGTAACCCCCATATTGTTATTATTGTGCCCTTACATTATTATTGGTAGGTCGGCTAGGATTACATTGTGGCCCCACTAGGATTATATTGTGCCCCCATGGACTCCTATATATAGAAGGAGGGTTTGTTCATTTGTATCATCCAAGAATTGTGCATTTATGTAATGTATTGGAGGTTTCCCCCTCGAAGTGGCTTATTTCTAAGACGTTTATATCTCTTTTCTTCTACTTTTGAAGCTGGTTACACAACATTTGGTATCAGAGGTTTGGGATTCTAGGGTTTCGCTGCTCCAAACAGGTCATCGTGGAATTTTCGCTATAACTTTTTTCTACGAAGCTTCAGAAGCTGAAATTTCTAGGGTGCGAAGCTGAAATCTTGAGGAAGGTTGTCTAAAAATTTCAGATCTTGGTTCGCAATATTTGAGGAGATATCATCTGTGGAAGGTAGGTATCTTTTCAGGCTCATAAACAGGTCATCGTGGCATTTGCGCTATAAAGTTTTTTGTACGAAGGTTCAGAGTCTGAAATTCATATGGTGCAAAGCTGAAATCCTGAGGAAATTCTTCAAAAAATTTCAGAGCTTGGTTCGCAATAGTTTTGGAGATATGATCTGTGGAAGGTAGTTCTTTTTCAGGCTCCTGAATTTCATCTCAAAGAGGTGATCGTGGGAAAACTTCAATAACTCTCTCTCTGGGCATTGGATTGAAGTGCCGTAAAAATTGGTCGCAAGTACACAGACTGAAGTTTTGTGGCTATCAATTTCAGAGACAAAGGACAAAACAGTGACACGTGGCAAGTCGTACAAGTTCGCTCTACTAAACCAGTCCAGAATTAGGTCATTGTAGGAGATTGGACACAACTTTGTCTTGGAGAATCCAAATCAGGTCAGACCTGTGGCATTTGAAAGAAGCTTCAGAGATCTACTACAGGGCTGAATTTCAGATATCTAAGATTTTCAACTATAGAGATAATTCAATTTCAATATCGAGCTCCTAAAAGCTAGTAAAAGGTGTGTATTTTTTTTTTCCGAATTGCATAAGTCTTGTTTGAAGAATCAAGTTGAATTGATTCCAAGGACATATTGTAGAATAGATATCAATATTGGATTCTAAAATGGCCCCTAAAAAGAATTCAACACCCATCAAGCCTTCAGAAGGCTCTACCATGACTCATGAAGATGAAGAATTGCAACATGATCTATCAAAATTACGAGAACAAGTGCAACAAATTTCACTCTCGCAAAGAGCAGCAAAAAATGAAATGGAAGTTTTGAAGAAAGGTGTGGAAGTGAAGATGGATGGTTTGAAGAAAGGCATGGAAGCTAAGATGGATGGCGTGGAAGTAAAGATGGAAGGTTTGAAGAAAGGCGTGGAAGCTAAAATGGATGGTGTGCAAGCTAAGATGGAAGGCATGGAAGTGGGCATGGAAGCTAAGATGGATGACATAAAAGACAACATAGAAAACATGAAGAATGATCTAAAAGCATGCATGGAAGGCTTGATGACAAGCTTAAAACCAGAAATGATTCCTAATGGCGGAAATATAGGAGAAGAACCTCATGATGAGAGCAAAATAAATGTTAATCATGATTTCATAAACTCGAATTTTGGTGGGAAGAACCACCATATTCCAAAAATGGATATGAGGAAGTTTGATGTAAAGGATCCTGTAACATGGATACTACAGATGGAGCAATATTTTGATCTCCATAACGTGCAAAACACACAAAAGGTACGCATTGCAACTTTACATTTAGAACAAAATACATTTCTTTACCGAGGATGGATGAGGTTCGAAAATAGAAACAACATAAAATCATAAAAGCTACCAGTGAACTGATAATGTTGCACAGCAACTAGGTAGCACAAAGTCATCTTTCCTTTATGGCCGACACATGTTTGATGAAACATGGGTTGAGATGGAATCCTGATGTATGGAAAACAAACCTCTAAAATCTCTGACTGCTGGTAGCTCCAAAACATGCGAGAAACTCAGTAGGTAAGGACTGTGTAGCACCTGCGCAACACACTTTATTTTGGGTATATCTCCCAAATCGTAACATATTTTTTTTGGTTATATCTCCCTTTATTCATTACATAGGAAAAATATCGTAGTGTAATAGGCAGTTGCATACAAAACATGTTCATTCCATGGAGAGGATCAACACAAACTTGAAAATTATAAACATCATGGTTGTTTACATCCTTTTAAAAAATGATCAAAGGAAAATTTCCTAAGATACTTTCTTTTATCCAAAAGAAAAACATAATTGAAACAATTTATATCTTCGAACCTCATCCATCCTCAGTAAAGAAAATAGAAATAAAAGAAAATCATAAAAGCTGCTAGTGTACTGACAGTGCTGCGTAGCAACTGGGCAGCACAAAGTCATCTTTGCTTTATGGATGACACCTATTCAATGAAAGATGGGTTTAGATGGCATCCTGATATATGACAAACCAACCTCTAAAATCTTTGATAGTTGGCAGCTCCAAAACATGCGTGAAACTCAACAGGCAAGGACTACGCATCACCTGCACAACACACTTTGTTTTGTGTATATCTCCCAAACCATAACATATGCTTTTTGGGTATATCTCCCTTTATTCATTAGGCAAAATATCTTAGTGTAATAGGCAGTTGCATACAAAACATGTTCGATCCATGGAGAGGATAAACACAAACTGGAAGAGTATAAACATCATGGTTGTTTACATCCTTTTAAAAAATGATAAAAGGAAAATTTCCTAAGATGCTTTCCTTCATCCACAAGAAAAACATATTTGAAACAGTGTGTATCTTCGAACCTCATCCATCCTTAGTAAATAAAATAGAAACAACAGAAAATCATAAAAGCTGCTAGTGAATTGATAGTGTTGCACAGCAACTAGGTAGCACAAAGTCATCTTTCCCTTATGGCTGACACCCGTTCGATGAAATATGGGTTGATATGGCATCCTGATGTATGAAAAAACAACATCTAAAATCTCTGACAGTTGGCAGCTCCAAAACATGCGTGAAACTCAGTAGGAAAGGACTACACATCACACTTTCTTTTGGGTATATCTCCCAAACAGTAACATATTTTTTTTGGTTATATCTCCCTTTATTCATTATATAGGCAAAATATCATAGTGTAATAGGCAGTTGCATATAAAACATGTTCAATCCATGGAGAGGATCAACACAAACTGGAAAAGTATAAACATCATGGTTGTTTACATCCTTTTAAAATATGATAAAAGGAAAATTTCCTAAGATACTTTCCTTCATCCAAAATAAAAACATATTTGAAACAGTGTCTATCTTCGAACCTCATCCATCCTCAGTAAAGAAAATAGAAACAACAGAAAATAATAAAAGTTGTTAGTGTACTAACAGTATTGCATAGCAACTGGGTAGCACAAAGTAATATTTCCTTTATGGCTAACACCTGTTCAATGAAATATGGGTTGAGATGGCATCCTAATGTATGAAAAACAACCTCTAAAATCTCTGACAGTTGGTAGCTCCAAAACATGTGTGAAACTTAGTAGGCAAGGGCTGTGCATAACACTTTTTTTTGTGTATATCTCCCAAACTGTAACATATTTTTTGGGTATGTCTCCCTTTATTTATTATATAGGAAAAATATCATAGTGTAATAGGCAGTTTCATACAAAACATGTTCGATCCATGGAGAGGATCAACACAAACTAGAAAATTATAAACATTGTGGTTGTTAAATCCTTTTAAAAAATGATAAAAGGAAAATTTCCTAAGATACTTACCTTCATCCAAAAGAAAAACATATTTGAAACAATGTGTATCTTCTAACCTCATTTGTAATGAGTGGTCCTGATGTATGAGAAACCAACCTTTAAAATCTATGATAGGCTATAGCTAGCAGCTCCAAAACATGCATGAAACTCAGTAGGCAAGGACTGCGCAACACACTTTGTTTTGGGTATATCTCCTGAACCATAACATTTTTTTTGGGGCATATCTCCCTTTATTCATTATATAGGAAAAATATCATAGTGTAATAGGCAGTTGCATAAAAAATATGTTTTAACCATGGAGAGGATCAACACAAATTCGAAAAGTATAAACATCATGGTTGTTTACATCTTTTTTAAAAATGATAAAAGGAAAATTTCCTAAGATACTTGCCTCCATCCAAAATAAAAACATATTTGAAACAATGTGTATCTTCAAACCTCATCCATCCTCAGTAAAGAAAATAGAAACAATAGAAAATCATAAAATCTACCAGTGAACTAATAGTGTTGTGCATCAACTAGGCAGCACAAAGTCATCTTTCCTTTATGGCTGACACATGTTCGATGAAAGATGGGTTGAGATGGCATGTTGATATATGACAAACCAACCTCTAAATTATATGACAATTGCAAACTCCAAAACATGCGTGAAACTCTGTAGGCAAGGACACTGCTAGATATACTACTGGAACTGCGAGATATTCTTCCTCGGTGAACACTGCTAAATATACTATTGGAAATATAATTTCTCATGTTGCTTCAAAAGAAATTAGTGAATTAGCAATAGCATAGCATTGAGCTTCAATGGACCCTCAAGGGGACTTTAAACCAACTAGGATCCGTCCAAGTTAAACCTAAATTACACTTTCAAAACTAAACATTGGATATTCACTGAGTTTGAAAGGAAACAAACTTTAAATAGATTTTAGATCTATCTGATTGGGAAATCTTCGAAACAGCATGCAGATTTCATTACACTACAACACAATCGTTGCTGAAAAATGATCCTTTAAATAGAATGTAGATCTCCATTTTTCATTCCTCTTATCAAGGTTTTCCACATGTTCAACCATCTTCTCCATGATGACTTCTTGAGGAATTACTTGTGGCTCCTCAATTACTTGTGATTCCCCCACAACTCTTTCATTTGTCTTGCTTGAGAACGAGTTGTGACCATGTACCAACCGGTTCAACTTCAGCCCTGCAATGCTCCTATCAAACTTTGAAAATCCACCAAAGATATCCAAGCTTCAACTTCAACCTACAACTGCTTGTTGTCCTTGCTTGCTTCAACCTTCAACTTTCTTTCAATGATCAAAGCTTAAATCCGCCTTCAATAAGGTGTGGGATAAAATCTTTGATACCATGTGTCATGCCCCTATTCCTGTGGTAGTCTTTCAACCATCAATAAGCGGGCATGGCACTACCTTTCCTAATACTTAGCAAGTAGAATACGCCTCTCTAAAACACTTTATTAATTATCTTCCTGTGTTTTATCAAATATAGCAGTGGAATAACATAAACATTAATACCAAATCCACAAGAACGCCCATACATTCAAGGGAGGGGCAACTCCCGAAATATCAGTGCTCGATATTATGTTTCATAAATAAGTCATGAAGTGGAATTATGCATACTTCTTAAATAATACATAAAAACAAAAATTTAAACCTTGCGCCACCGTGTCATGCTGTTGGATGCACTTTGGGTCAAGTCACAACCTCCTGCACATTTCCTGCATCTAACTTAATTTCCTCTTCTTCCTTCCTGGCAAGACACCTTCCCCCTCTTTTCATAACCAAATTCCTAATTTCAATGATAAGATGTTCATAATACATACTGGTGGCCCAAATGATTCGTCTTCCCCTCCAAGTAGTCCTAGTACAGCTTGTTGAGGACCACCCTTTGTTGGATTACTCTCTCTTGCACCATAATGGCTATGGATATTTTCATTTTCCGGCACATTTCAACCATCCTCGAGAATTTGGTATCTCTATTGCATGAGAATCTTGTTAGTAGCAAAGCAGTAGGAAGGTATGTTGATTAGGGAAAAAAAAAACTTTTATTTTATTTTTCCTTATTCAATTGGACTTTTAATTGGTCATGTGGGAAGTGGAAATTGTTAATAGTCAATATCATTTTAAAATTTCAAAACTATGATGTCTCAAAATTAAAAGTATATGGAGCTATGTCATTGTAGGTTCAACTTGGTTGGTAAGTGAGTAAGACACTAAGTTTAAATGCATGCCCCTGTCTTATTCATTGGACCATATTCACACCAGGATCAGGAATACACTCTCATTCTTCCCCAATAAATCCATCCTAAAATTTGTAGGTCGTTTGATATAATAAATTTCCTATATCATAATCAAAATAATGTGTATCGTTACGATTTATTAAAACTCCAATTAGTTCAACTTCTAACTAGCTAGATTTGAGCTTCATGCATAAGACTATAGCTTATTGGAAAGAAAATGGTCATATAAAAAATGGAATTTAAATAAATAAATACCAAATTTATCCTAGGTCCCAAAATTCCTCGAATCCGGGCTGCCTAGAACTACGACATTCAACAATGAAATGAAAACGCCACTACATCATCAAAACATCAATTAATTGAAGAGAAAACCTACGAAACCATGAGAAAACCCTGAAAAGAAGTTGGATAGAATTAAGGATAGATAATCCTAACCTTTTTCTAAGCCAATCTCTGCAACTTGCGAATCACTTAATGCAATCTGGCCTTGGTGCGTCGATTTTCAGCGTTTAGGGTCATTATCACTTCCTTGTTCTTCTGGTACCAAAAAGCCACAAAATTTAGCAGTCTTTTTCGGCATTTTAAAAATAGAGCTAGGGGAAATGTATGGTTTAATAACATGATTTGCGGCCTCAATGACTCAAAAAAAGTATAGAGCTTGACAAAGGTTTCGTTGCCAGAGATATGGTTCTCCATCTATTTGTCAATGTTACTTTTCATACTTCTTGCAAATGGCATCCACTCGTGTGAGAATTTCGATGATGCTAATCTTCATAATGATCAGATATGATGTGCTCATTTCCTGGTATTTCGAATTTGTGTTTTCCCTCATAGTTCCTTCCCCACGAAAAAAACAAGGATTCCAACTAAAACCTTGATTTCAAATATTTCGAAACTGTGTTTTGCCTTGGTGTGTTTTCCCTCGTAATTCCTTCCCCATGAAAAAAACAAGGATTCCAACTAAAACCTTCATTTCAAATCTCTTTTAATTGATATTCATTAAAAAAAATTGACTAAAATATTAACTAAATAAGCTTTATTGAAAGTTTGTAAAGTGATTATTAAGGTACAACAAAATGTAAGAAGAGATGTAGATTTCTAGATTGTAATCATTTAAAATTGGTAAGTGGACTAACTTGGATGTGAAATTGAGCTGGTTCAAATTTTAACTTGTTGTGGAATTAGTAGTGTTATAGGAATTTGGTATTGGAGGTTGAATAAAATTGTGGTAGTCCAAAGTTCTTGCACTATATTGGATTTTTGTGTTCATTTATGGACTCATAAATTTGGTGTCATTTATGTGACCTTTTAAAACAATGTAATGTCATATTAGTATGTTTTCTAGTGTTGTTATAAATGAAGATAAAACTATGTAATGTAACCTTAGTATGCTTTCTAATGTTGTTATAAATAAATATAAATTAATGATGTGGACATTTAACATGTCATTATGCTATGATGTGATTAGTCTTTGGTTAAATCATCTTTTCTCTATAATTTTTTTCTTATTACTTTTTCACTATTTTGGTTAATGTGTGTAACTATAGGCTCATTATTTTATTTTCAAGTGTGAGTGGACTAGGTTATTCTAACTTGTGATGAATGAACAGATTGAATTTTTGAGTTCTATTTTCTTATGTGAGAGTATTATCAAATACAACGTGTTTAGGGTTCCCCTTGCATGGAAATCCATTCTCTGCTGCATGGTGGTTAGGTTATTCATTTGCTCAAGATTCGTAAACTACGCTTGGCGTACTCTAAATAAACACCTCATATGTCTTTTTCAAGGTCCAAGATAGGGACAACGAGAAATTGGAATTGTACTGAATGGGCCCTTTCCTTTGTAGAGTGGGAAGTCCTTTAGTCGTTACTTTGCTTCTTTATACACTCTTCTATAATTCTTATGATCGATGTTAAGTGTAGAAATTTGCCTTGATCTTCACTAAGCACAATGATTCATATTTTCATTAAACACATTCAACAAGTAAATCCACTTTGCTCACTAGGTCTACATTTGGGCAAATTTCTTCCCATTAATTCTCTTTGTCTGATAATGCACATTTCTTTTCTTAGTCAGTATCTAGTCATAAATTTTAGGCTTCGAAAAAATTAGTCATTTAATTTAGTTTCTTTTAGTTTAATTACTTATTATCTAATCGTATATTTTATCCCTAGACTAAATTAGTCATTTAAGTTGGTCATTTTTAGTTCGGTCACTTAAAATTGCTCAAATTTAGTAGTAATTCACTTGACATAATTGCGGTGACTAAATTTTCTAATCACCTAGCCGTTAATTTCATCATTTTATACTAGTGTATGCCCTTCCTGCCTGTAAAATAGTAGTAATTTCATTACCATTTGGAGAACCAAAAGAAACTGTGATTATGACAATTTGATTGAACTATCTCCCAGCTAGTTTGGTGGGAAAGTACTTGGGTCAACCTCTATGCTTCCTTCCAACACCTAGGGGTCAATTATTTGAGGGTGGATATCCCCATATATGGAGTCCCTCATTGGGTTAAGCCTTAAGGGTGGAGGCTTGTCACCGCCTCAGGCCAATTCCTTGCTCAGAATTAGCACACTATAGAATCTCAAATTTTGGTGGAGTTGTTGAGCAACCTCAGGGTGGAGGCAAATCACTAGAATCCTAAAATAAACAAGGGTGGGGATTTCCATCTTTGGAGCCCTATTTGGTTGAGTAAGTGTGGAGTGGATAACTACTGAAAGCATATAAGTAGAAATCCCACCCCAAGATGAGTGCTCTCTTATTCTTACTTCCCTGATATGACATAAATTCCACCTATTGCAAAGAGTAACTTGTAATTTCACATAGCTAAAATTGACTAGGTTCTATTGCACTATCCTCTTGGTTTTATCTAATGAGTAACACATAATTCAAGGAGGAGATTGAATAAAAGCAGGAGAAACAAAGGCAGGGGACCTCTCTATTTCAAGGAACAAGGCCATGAGCTGACAGTCATATTCCCCATGCTTCGCCCCATGCCCCATCTAGCCCACCTGGCCCAATTTCTTGCTGTCTATGGAATTCCTTCAATAGTTGGAGGGTGGAGGAGGATTTTCTCTGAAATCCCAGCAAGGTGGAGGTGGAAAAGGGAATGGTCCTAATCTAGGGAGTGGAAACTACTTTGTTAACAGGATATCAATGGTTGGGAGGAGAGTTAAGGATCTCATTCTTGAACCACCCTACTCTACACAGAAATTTAATGAATGTGAACCACCTGGAAGGTACATGAGGAAAGCATGAGAGACCATAATTATATGGTAGAGGGTGATCCAAGGTATCCTATGAATCATGAATGAGCATATGTTGTAAATGATATGCCAATAGGGTGGAGATCGGAGATGTCAGGTGAAGGAGCATAGGCTGGAGAGGTAGTTGGTTTTCAAAATTTGCTGAAGGAGAAAGGTAATGCTCACAAAGCAGGAGATGATAATAATTATTGATGTTGGTAACGTGAAGCTCTCCGACGAGAAATATTTGGTAGGCCTGGAATCAACATGGATAGATTTGGCAGCTACGTTAGAGAACATTCCAATTGTGTCAAGTCAGTTTCTCAGTTACAATTTAGGCCTTTGGATTTTCACTCTTCGATCTACTTGTATTTTCATAACTATCATTAGGGCTAAACTTCAAGACCATAATTCATTTATAAATACAGTTATATAAGATAATGGATGCTTAAAAGCAAGTTCTCAATTTTGCTACACATCCTCAAGGTTTTAATAATCTACTATGGGAAGCTACATTATACATCCATCAGTAAAGAACATGTTGGGAATACCTGATCTAGTAGAATGTCTGAATTCATCAATAACAATGTGGAGTACTTGTAGCTTGAATTCAACTAAGGCGAGTTATAGTGGAAAATATGTATTACATTTCAGGATTTGGTCAATATCACCATTTAGAAATAAAAATTGTAGTTCAAGGCGAGAAGCTTGGAAGGTAATTTGTGCGTTAAATATAGGAGAAAATTTTGACTAATGTGGTGGCACTTTCAATGAAGAGATACTAGGACATCAAGGCTTGGTGACACTCTCTTGGGTAGAAAATTTCATGTTTTTTCAAGTCAACTCTCAAAGGAAATTAATGGCACTCGAAGCAATTTTCCAACAAAAACTTTCCTCCTGATCCTAGGTTATTATACAACGAATGCATTAGCTACAATCATTGGGAAAACATGTGATCGGGATGTTTTAGTAGATGGTATCGTATTTGCTGCAATTGATGGAATTGACATTCTTATGTATAGAAACCCCATAACCATATCCAAGCTAAAATCTCTAGTTACAAAAAACATTTGATATTCCTTCTAGTGCCACAATTTCTGTCCACCACTAATATTTAAATGGGATGTCACTTATCTCCTGTAAAATTTCAACCAATGCAAGCTATTGTAAGGGCTTTATATCCCTAGACCTAGAGTTTAATTACAAAGCACAGGATGGATGGCAAGTGCACTATGCAATGGATGACACTTTTCCAACATCTTTGTTTATTAATAAACAAATCCAGGGTAGTTTGGGGAAATATCTTGAGGGCTTGATTATTTTTAGACAAAGACAGAAAATGAAGAGACCACTCAGGCAGAATTCAAAGGTTGGAAAATTTGGTGGTCTACTGAAACATGCAAAGAAGCTAATGAAACTTTCCATGCAACAAAGTTTGATACATCACCAAAATTTTCATGGTCCTTGAAGGTAGAGGAAGACATCTTGACTTTGACTATAAAAACTCCTTCAACATTTTAAGGAAGATGGCTTCAATGCTTGTCTCCTTTTGGGCTTGTCCTTCACCTTAGCCCTGATACCATGTTATTTTTTTAGATTCTTCTATGTTGTTTCAATTACTTCAACACAATTCAACTTTTCATTAAACAATGCATCCAATTATTAACAATGTTTCAAATCATTACAAGTAACGGAAGATAGACCAATATATGCAATGACCAAGGAGACAATAACACATCCACAAGAGACACTATATTGGTCAAATACTAGGGAAAAGCCCCACAAGGGGGGAAACCTTTTAAAATATTCTTCTTCTTAGATTGTCATAAAATGTTTCAATAGAGAGCACAATGAGCCCTATACATAAACTTATAACAAATATTTACCCAATACAAAATAAATAAAAACTTCCAGAATTACTCTACAGCAGAGAGAAACCTTCCATCCATCAGACAACTGTAGTCAACTATGGTCAACTTTCAAACCCTAGCTCAGAACGCTGGTCGCACCTATTATCTCAAAATCAGACTCTGATAGTTGTTGATCAAGAAGACTCTGAGTAACTATTTCAAACCAGACTTTTAGTTGAGGCTTAGCCTCCTTAACCTGAGAGGGCTCTCTCAATAGGTTTATGATTTTCAAATAAGGATTAGATGGCTAACTCTATGAGTAAAATGGATAATTGGTTGTACTGCTAATAAAAAACCATCTATTGGGCTTATGGAGTCAAGTGTGTTTTCACATAACATGAGTATCAGCTTCAATTGGAAGTCAGGGCATTTCAAGGTTTAGATGCATCAAAAGAAACAGTAGGACAGAAAATAACACAGTTCATGAAAATATGAAGGAAGTTAGAGCACCTTCAGTGAATTCTAAGTAACATACATTCATGCCACTGCAAGTAATTGAAAGATAAAAAGCATAAGAATATCAAACATCCATAACCCTTTCTGAATCCTGAGTGATGAAACCAATATCTTTGTATTAATATGAAAACACAGTTTCTTGCTACAACAAAATAGTATGCTTGCTTATGAAAATTTCCAACCCTATGCAATTCGACCTCTTGTATTTTATAAAGTCATCATTACTTTCTTGGATTCTCTCCAATCACTTGATAGAAATTCAAATTTTCTAGCTTGACACCTATCAACTGTTAAAACAAAATTTAATTACATCTGACAGTTTAAATTGTCTGTTCTAGAGTCCTAATACAACTAGGATTAAAATTCTTTATTATAGCTTAACAACCTTATCCAAATATTAAATCTTCTATCAAAAAACTTCTCCTCCTAAAATTTTACCTTGATGATGTCCATCTCCTTGTTTTTTGATTGTATTGATTTGCCTCTTATCTGCCCTAAAAAATAGGAACATGCTCCCTGCAAAATAGGTGTACTGCTTCATTTATGTTTCTTCACAACATCTGCTGACCAATTTGTGCTAAAAAACATGTGGCAATTTCATATTAAAATCATATGAATTCACCTTTCTATCTATGCCCAAAACAAACCTTTGAAGAAGTGCCAAAAACTATTAACACTACTACACTACGAGACTATCTACGGTTTTCGTAGCACAGAACTTCACCTTTGAAAACTACATTTGAAATATTTAATTTTCTATGTTTTTCCATCGGATCTTCACTTGTGGTCATTATACATTCTTCAGTAGCATCAAGGTTTTAAAAACATGCCATTTCACCCTTTGAAAACTTTCAAACTCGATCAAACTGCATCCTACAACAGTTTCGTAGCGCGCTACGAAACTGTTGTGCATGACACACCTACAGCAGTTTCGTAGCGCGCTACGAAACTGCTGTGTCTTTTCTTTTCACAGCTTGTTTCCAAAAATTTAAGTTTCCCACCTTTACTGTCATCCTTACATTTATATATATACCCTCAAAATCAATAAAAACCAACTTTGAACTTCTTTCAAAAATGAAACCTTCCACAAAACTCCAAAAATGTGTTAGGAGATGTCACTTATTGTTTACACAAATTTTTGTTGTGGTTGATCTTTAGGCTTTGCTAGTTGTATTTGAAGATCTTCAACCTGCCTTTTAAGCCTTCTAATGTTAGCTCTCAGTTTGGTATTAACCATCCTTATAAACTTTTCTTCCTTGATTGCAGGGACAGTCCATATGAAGAATTGATCCTGACTGCTAATTGACTCACTGGTTGAAACCCTTTCTAGCTCCCACAGACCTTTTAACCTCTCAAAGTTTGACCTTTCTACATCATGCATTCTCACTTTCTTCCTTAATTTATCAATTTCAATGTTTGCAAGTCTAAGTTTGTCTTTAACCTCCTCATGACTACTCCTTTATCTCTGAGTATTAAATACTATGTTTCTGTCTTCTTCAAGTATTTGAGATTATGTATTAATGGGTCCTTCAAAAACATTTGCATCCTCACCTCCTGTTTGGTCTATCTCCATGTCTGGCTGCTGCATTTTCTTAGACTACCTAGTCAATGGTTTTTTAGGCTTAAAAACAAACTCTGACATCTCATCCTCAAAGTCTAATTTTTTGGATGTTTTCAAT
The DNA here is from genome assembly GCA_034641835.2 of Pinus albicaulis. Taxonomy (NCBI): domain Eukaryota; kingdom Viridiplantae; phylum Streptophyta; class Pinopsida; order Pinales; family Pinaceae; genus Pinus; species Pinus albicaulis. The sequence goes on along the minus strand of CM076575.1, from coordinate 264,572,296 downwards.
TTCTTTGATTTGCCACCTGTATCCAGCTTTATGAACTTTGCTTGAACTAGGGGATACTCTTTAATGTCAATAGATTGTAATATATCATTCAAGTCACCTCTTAATTGCAAATTTTCATTTGTGACCACAGCCTTACCCTTCTCCTTTGACCTTTGACTCCTAGTCAACTTCTTCTGAGTTTTTTTACTAGTTGACTGTTCCTAAATTGTCTCTTTAATCTGAGTTCTCTTTTTCTGTGTAGATTTAGGAGTCCTTTGGATATTCAGTGATGTTTTTATCATAGATTCCTTAACTTGTTTTCTGGGCTTAAGCTTGAAAAACCTCCTTGATTTTGATTTTGCAAGTTCAATAGTCTTTGATGAAGATGTTTCTTTGACTTGAGGGCTAGCACCTGTTCCTTCAACCCCTATTCCACTCAAAAAGAGAAATGAAGACCATTCTCTATTCACTTTCTGAAGCTCATGAAAAACTACTAACTTGATGAAATAATGATGTTTCACATGCCTGGGTTTTCATCTGTACTTTGTCTGCCATCTTAGCCAAACTTCGAAATCGAAAGAAGGGTAAGGCTAGAGAGATTATTCCTGTGAAATGCGACAAGAGTTTAAAGTGATAAGTGTACACCTTATGGTATCTCCCTTCACAAGTGAACTACCTTTGGATATTGTAGAGAAGATTGGAAAAGGCATCCTTGACATAACTTCTTGGCATAGCTTTGTTCAAATCCATATCCATAAACTCTGGTTTCAAAAATATTTTGCAAGGTTACATTTCAAACCTAAAATTTTTAAACCATCTCTCCTCCCCTCCTGGAATCTCTGTGACTGTTGATATAACTTTAGGAGAAATTGGAAAATTGAGAAAACCAACCTTTATGTTTGACCCTATGAAGTTGGTAGAAAATTCTTTGGTAACCTGATTATGCCCTCCTTGAAGCTTTTCACAGAACCTCCAGCAACCTACCTTCTTGAAGGCTTCTTCAACAGATTTATCTCTTGTGAGAGTTTCTAAACCTTCGGGTTCTGTCCTCGGGCAGTGACCAGACCGGTGATTTCTTTTTTCTTCTGTCATATTTTTCCTGAAAACCCTGTGTCTTTAGCAATTCTGTAATCATCTTCCTTGTTGGATGAACTGGCTCGCTTTAAAATTGGGTTCAGCCTCGCTTGATGGAAAACTCTTCCTCGCTCGATTAAAAACCTTGTTTCAGTCAGCAATTCTTTTCAAACTTACTTAATTGGCAATCAAAGTCGCTGACATAATCACCAATTGAATTCTAACTTGCTTGAAAACTTAATGATAGCTCTAGTATCTTATCATGAGCTTCTCTTTAAGAAATAGATATGCACGCAGTGCTTTCTTTGCATGAGATAAAAATTATGATAACCAATTCCCTTTTCAAATTTGCAAAGGAACAATGACAAATGACTACTAATGAATCTCATAATGATTTCATAATTTCTTTGGATGGTTGCATGCATGAATGAGGATTCTTGGAATGACACCATAATCATGAAAATTTAACCCCAAGTTGATGGATGTGACAGCTAAACCAAAAATTCTGAAAACCCAATTTCATAGCGCTGGTAGTGTGATTTCAGGATTTTATGCTACGAAAAGACCAACATTTTCATAGTGCAGAAGTAGTTTTTTACACTGAGCGAGCTACGAAAACATGGTTTTGTGGCTTATTCGAATTTTTTTTGAAAAATACTTAAGATATTGTTTTCAAAACGTGGCATGAGACTACTAAATTGCAAAGCAAGGTTTATGAAATTGGTTTGGTGATGAAATGAGACTCTAAACCTATGACTTAGACCCTATAAAACATAAAGATGACTCAAACCCTATCTAATACCATGACTTAGGAGAAAGTATGAACTGATTGAATTTAGAGAATTTTAATAGTGATAACAACACCCTTCAAGATATTTTGAATGCATCTATAACTTCCGGGTCACTCCCTGAGATGCTATATGCGAGCAACTGGTCACTCTGAGGAGAACTATAAGTGTGCGACTGAGAATAAATTGACCCAGACCAGCCTAAAACCCCAATTGTATTGTTCAAGTGTTTATGCATGTGCCTCTCCCTTCCTGGTTGCATTGTGAAGAACTCCATGTGAGAAACTTGGGATGAAACCTTCCATATCTACCTCAAATTCCTAGTCTCTCCCTTTAGGCTACTGTGTGTGTGAATTAGACTTCCCAGTCGCACTGAGGAACACTATGTGCATGCGACTATGGTTGAAAATTCCCAGTGACATGTGTGTGACCAGGAAACAAAAACTTTAGACACGTGCGAGCCTCAAACTTGTAGTTTCAGACCCTTGCATGAACTTCCTCCCCGAGACCTGTGTGAACCAAGGCAATAAAAGAGGAGAAGATAATGCTTGATGAATATTCCCAAATGAGATTAATGTATCTTCTATTTATAGCCTTCCATGAGGGTCCACTTGATGTTTATGAAAATTTGATCTATTGTACATGTGCATAGGGCCAACCTAATTCAATGTAAATAAGAGGGTTCATAGAATCAAAATCCAACTTCTTCTTGTCCAAATGAGGTGATATTTAGGTTTATTTTGGTCCTCTCAAAAATATTAATTCAATGCAATAATCATCTCTAACATTTGAGATGTCCAAGGTGGAATTTTACCCTAGTTTCAAAAATTAACAACATCAACAATAGAAGTGGGAAGAGTATCTTCCACTAGTTTAGTTTTCATAGAACAATGGGTATAAAGAGTCATTAAGGGTTATTCTATTTGAGGTACTGTGTTAGGAGCTTAAAAATACCTCACCCTTTCGATATTTTAAGTTATAATTAAAACTAATTAGCTATATAACCTCCAACTAAAATAATTCAGGTGGGTGTTATGGAGTGTGTAGGTACGAGCAAAAGATATCTCCCTGTAGGGAGATCAATGGTGCAAACATGTTCATCACACTTACATGTGCTACACCTTTAACCCATTTTCGGATCCCCGATGAGTTTAAAACCCGATAAAAATTCCATGGGTTATCTGTTCGATGCCTAATCCCTTGGTTAAGCCTCATCGTCACCCTTAAACTAGCATGAGGTTTATATGTGGGCTTTCCGCCTGACAGATCTCAACCGTTGGCATCAAATCAATCAAACGGTCACTAAATCATATCACACTTGAACCTACACAACTGTTACACCCTCCCTTCTGTATAAATTATACAACATATATGTATATCATGGATTCAAACCAATCTAACAATGTACTAAAGCTAGATACTCAATCACTTCTACAAATCAATTTCAAAAATTAAACACAATCACCAATCACATGAAGCAAAGAAAGAGTCAAATCAAACCACAACACTAATAATTTCCCGGGGAAAGCTTGCTGCTCAAAAACCCACTATCTTCTATTTTATATTCAGCATGGATACATGAAAAAAATACAATGCCCTCTTCTCACAAGAGTCTCCAGCACTCAACTAATTGTCTCACACTGTCCCAAACAAAACTAGCCAACACTTAGCCAATTATCAGCCTCTAAATAACTTGCTTTGCTTGCGCAATTCCTGATGAATGCAATCCCTAAAGAATAGGAATTTTGGCCTTCCTAAACTGCACAAGGATCATGGGAAATCCAATGGGTTTTTGGTTGCATGGGTGCAACCTAATAATCCTACAACTGATATTTAACATCCCTTCCACCTTTGTCTCAACTGGGTCTCCACTGGAATTGACCTGCATGCAAGTAACAATATTAAATCATCAGTTGCATGTTAGATCACTGATTGTGAATTAAATAATATTTAATTCACTTGATCTCTCACTAGTGCAACAAATAGTTACAACTAGCACAACTGACTTTAACTCACCTAGATTGAGGTAACTGATTTCTCATGCATTAACTAATGCACCAACTACAATTTGAAATCTGTAACAACTAGAATTACTTTGCATGCCTCACCAACTACCCTCAACTCGAATTCATGAGCTAACTGAGTTTATCACACTTAGTTAACTATTACAAGTGATTTTGTGTTAGGTCCCTATATTACTAGTATAGTCCCTTATTGTTGTTAGTGTAACCCCCTTATTGTTATTGTTGTACCCCTGTAACCCCCATATTGTTATTATTGTGCCCTTACATTATTATTGTTAGGTCGGCTAGGATTACATTGTGACCCCATGGACTCCTATATATAGAAAGGAGGTTTTGTCATTTGTATCATCCAAGAATTGTTCATTCATGTAATGCATTAGATGTTGCCCCCTCGAAGTGGCTTATTTCTAAGACATTGATATCTCTTTTCTTCTATTTTTGGAGCTGGTTTCACAACATTTGGTGTCAGAGATTTGGATTCTAGGGTTTCACAGCTCCAAACAGGTCATCGTGGCATTTTCACTATAATTTTTTTCTACGAAGGTTCAAAAGACTAAATTTTTAGAGTGAAAAGCTGAAATCTGGAGGAAACTCGTCGCAAAATTTCAGAGCTTGGTTTGCAATATTTTCGGAGATATGATCTGTGGAAGTTAGGGCTTTTTCATGCTCCTGAATTTCATCTCAAAGATATGAGCTTGGGAAAATATTCATAACTCTCTCTCTGAGCATCAGATTGGAATTCTATAAAAAGTGGTTGGAAGTACACATAATTTAGTTTCCTCTCTATCAATTTCAATGCCGAAGGAGAAAACAGTGACATGTGGCAAGTCATACAAGTTTTCTCTACTGAACCAGTCCATAATTAGGTCATTGTGGGAGATTGGACATAACTTTGTCTTGAAGAATCCAAATCAGGTAAGACCTATGGCATTCGAAATAGGATTCAGAGGGCTACCACAGGGCCAAATTTTAGATATTGAAGATCCGAAATCACAGAGATAAATCAATTTCAATATCGAGCTCCTCAAAAGCAAGAAAAAGGTGAGTATTTTTTTTCCGGATTGCATAAGTCTTGTTTGAAGAATAATTTGAATTGATTCCAAGGGAATATTGTAGAATAGATATAAGTATTGGGTTCTAAAATTCCCCCTAGAAATAATTTAGCACCTGTTAAGCCTTCAGAAGGCTCTACTATGGCTCATGAATATTAATAAATGCAACATGACATATCAAAATTACAAGAGCAAATGCAACAAATTTTTCTCTCGCAAAGAGCAACAAAAAATGAAATGGAAGTTTTGAAGAAAGGCGTGGAAACTAAGATGGATGGTTTGAAGAAAGACTTGGAATCTAATATGGATGGTTTGAATAATGGCATGGACGCTAAGATGGATGGTATGGAAGCTGGCATGGAATCTAAGATGGATGACATGGAAGCTAAGATCGATGAAAAAATGGAAAACATGAAGAATGATCTAAAAGCAGACATGGAAGGTTTGACAAAGTTGATACAAGAAATGTTTTCTATTGGTGAAAAGATAGTAGAGGAAACACATGATGAGAACAAAATAAATGTTAAACATGATTTCATAAACCCTAATGTTGGATGGAAGAACCACCATATTCCAAAAATGGATATGAGGAAGTTTGATGGCAAGGATCCCGTAACATGGATACTATAGGCGGTGCAATATTTTGATCTCAATAATGTGCAAAACACACAAAAGGTACACATTGCAACTTTAAATTTAGAACAAAATACGTTTGTATGGTATCGATTGCTTTGATCCCGTAAAAAAATTGTCACTTGGTCAATTTTTATAGAGGAAATGATAGCACATTATGAGGATACAAAGAGAAACACCTTCTTTAGCCAATTGATAAATCTCAAACAAAAGGGTTCAGTGGGGGAGAACATTGAGAACTTCCAAAAATTAAATATAAGGGTAACTGATATTCCAGAGGAACACAAGATTGATGTCTTCATAGAGACTTTAAAGGATAACATCCAACATGAAGTTCGCGTTTGGGAACTTGATTCATTGGAGAAGGCATTCAGGTTGGAAATAAAAATTGAATGTAAAATTATGGCAGCAAGGAAGCCTACCACTCACATATATAAAGATGGAAATGTTTCTACTCCTAGACTTCCACAACCTACAAGGTTGACACCACAAAAATTGGAAGAAAAAAGAGCAAAAGGGCTTTGCTATAGTTGTGATAGAAAATACAATAAAGGTCATAAGTGTGCCGAGAAGAAATTATTTTACATAGATTGTGAAGAGGAGGAAGAAAACGAACAAGAAACTTCAAAAGAAGATGATATACAGTAGGAAGAAACCCTAGAAGAAGAAGAAATGAGTCCGAGCATATCATGTAATGTATTGGCAGGAATTACCACTCCTCAAACTCTCAAGATAGAAGGACATATCAAGAAGAAAAAGGTAATAGTGTTGATTGATTCGGGTAGTACCCATAATTTTATTCATTGTAAGGTAGCCAAGGAATTGAACTGTTTCCTATACCCAACACCCGAATGTCAAGTGATGGTTGCAAATGGAGGAACTATAAATTACTCCGGAAAATGTCATAATATCAAGCTAACCATGGGGGAATATGTATTGAATAGTCCAATTCTTTCCATTCCAATGGGAGGTGTTTATGTTGTACTAAGAGTACATTGGTTACAATCTTTGGGGACAGTAGCTTTTAATTTTCAAGAACTTTTCTTGAATTTTTTTCGGAAGGAAAGGAAATCGAGATTACGGGGTATGCGCATGAAGCCGAAATATAATAGCTCTAATGTCATGACAAAGCTTCTAAATAAATAACAACAAGGCATAATTGCACAATTATGCTCACTAGAAGTTCCAACATCAAAATCATCTATTTCTGCAGATCTCCAAAAAGTCTTGAACAATCATTCCAAGGTTTTTGAAACTCCCAAAGGACTCCACCTATTCATGATCATGATCATGCTATTCATTTGATTCTAGGAAGTGTTCCTCCAAACATCAGGCCTTATAGATATCCTTATGTCCAAAAGAGCGAAATTGAACATATGATTGTAGAAATGTTAGAGGAAGGTATAATTCAATCTAGTCAAATTTCTTTCTTTGCTCCTGTAGTATTGGTAGACAAGAAGGATGGATCATGGTGCATGTGTCTCGATTATAGGGAACTCAATAAGCTCACCATTAAAGATAAATTTCCCATCCCTATGATTGATGAATTACTGGATGAATTACATGGAGCAATTTTATTTGCAAGTTGGATCATAGATTCTAGGATATCAAATTATGGATAGAATGAAGGCGAATATTCAATCTAAACATAGCATTTTGAACTCATGAGGGACATTATGAATTTTGTTTTCATGCCTTTTGGCCTTACCAATGCACCTTCTACATTTCAAAAAGTTGATAAATTCCATTTCGAAACCCTTCCTTAGAAAATTTTTGCTAGTAATTTTTATGATATACCAATCTACAATAGGTCTTGGAAGGGTCATGTTTAAAATGTTGATAGGGTGCTCAAACTATTGGAGAAGAAACAATTATATGAAAAAACATCCAAAATTTTTTTTGGAGTACAAGAGGTGGAACATTTGGGTCATATTGTATCTCATGAGGGTGTTAAGGTAGACCCTAACAAAATTAAAGCAGTTAAGGAATGGAAAGTCCACACAATGATAAAGAAGTTGTGAGGATTTCTCGAATTAATAGGGTATTATTGCAATTTTTTTAATAATTATGGGAGAATAGGAGCACCTCTGATAAGATTATTGAAGAAATATGCATTTTCAAGGACTCCTGAAGCAACTAAGACCTTTGAACACCTTAAAGAGGAAATGTGCCTAGCACCGGTCTTAGCTACGCCAGACCTCACAAAAACCTTTATTGTGGAATGTGATGCCTCGGGAAATGGAGTCAGTCTTTTGTTTTAATGCAAGAAGGAGAACCCATTGCTTTTGAAAGTCGTTCAATCAAAGGAAAGTATTTGCAACAGGCTATATATGAGAAGGAAATGTTGGCAATACTACATGCACTAAATAAATGGAGACCTTACCTAATGGGAAGACACTTCAAGGTAAAACTGATCATGATAGCCTTAAACGCATTTTGGAACAAAGAATATCTTCAGAAGAGTAGCAAAAATGGGTCACAAAGATGTTGGGTTATGACTTTGAAATAATCTACAAAAAAGGGAAGAAACATGTTGTTGCATATGGACCCTTAAGAAAGGATGAGGATCTAGAAGCATTTCTTTGTGTCATTTCTGTTATCCAACCTAAGTGGATAACCGAAGCAAGGGATGTATGGAAGAATGATGAAGAGTTATGGAAACTCATTCAAAATTTGCAGCAAGATCGCAATACATTTGAAACATTTAGATGGAAAAATGATTAATTATGGTACAAATATTACTTATATCTTTCTAAGAATTCCCAACTAAAACGGAGATTCTTGGCATTGTACCTTCTCCTTTAGGAGGACACTCAAGATTTTTAAAAACTTACCACAGGGTGAAGAAAGAATTTTTTTGGGATGGCCTTAATTCTGATATTCAAAATTTTGTGGAGGAATGTTTGGTTTTCCATCAAAACAAATTTGAGACAATTAAGACCCCAGGTCTTCTACAACCTTTATCCATTCCAAGTCAACATTTCGAGGATATTTCAATGGATTTTATCACAGGTTTACCTAAGTCCGAAGGAAGGAGTTTCATCATGGTGGTAGTTGATAGACTTACCAAGTATGTACACTTTTGTGCATTATCTGATCCATTTAAAGCCAGTACAGTTGCTACTGCATTTATGGACAATTCAAAAGCCACATGGAAACCTGAAGATTATTGTAAGTGAAAGAGATCCCATTTTTATAGGAAATTTTTGGACGGAATTATTTTCTTGTTGAGTCTCAACTAGCTCACATGACTCATCTTATCATCCTCAATCCAATGGTCAAATAGAGATAGTGAATAAATTCTTGGAAGGATATCTTCATTTTTTTGTATCTGATAAGCAAGCACAATGGGTCAAGTGGTTACCTCTCGCTGAATGGTTGTATAACACTTCCTTCCATATTGCAGCAAAGATGACCCCATTTATGGCACTTTATGGATATCATCCACCGTCCATCACATCTTCTTTAAGGGAAAATTCTAGGGTTCAAGCAGTGGAGGATCACATCGAGCATCAACAAGAAGTTCTCCAACTCTTAAAGGATAACATAAATTTGGCACAAAATCGAATGAAACAACAGGAAGATCAACATCGCAGTGAGAGAAGTTTTGATGTGGGAGACTGGGTATTTTTACGGCTACAAACATACAAACAAATGTCCCTCAAGCAAGCTAAGAAGGATAATAAACTATCACCAAAGTACTATGGTCCTTACAATGTGTTGCCAAAAATTGGTACTATGGCATACAAATTGGAGCTTCCTATTTCTTCGCAAGTGCATCCAGTTTTCCATGTTTCATGCTTAAAAAAGTTTATAGGGTACAAACTTCCAGTTCAAACAATATTGCCAGAACTTGATGAGGAAGGAAAAATCATATTGGAACCTAAAGCGGTCATGGAAACCAGAACTCGAAAACTACGAAATCGATCAATTTCAGTGTATCTCATCAAGTGGAAGAACTTACCCACTTAAGATTCTACATGGGAGGATGAGAATTTTATACAGAAGCACCCAGAGCTACTCAAGCATTGAGGACAACACTTTTTTGAAGGAGAGGGGCATGTTAGGTCCCTATATTACTAGTATATTCCCTTATTTTTGTTAGTGTAACCCCCTTATTGTTATTATTGTACCCTTGTAACCCCCATTTTGTTATTATTGTGCCCTTAAATTATTATTGTTAGGTCGGCTAGGATTACATTGTGGCCCACTAGGATTACATTATGGCCCCATGGACTCCTATATATAGAAATAAGGTTTTGTCATTTGTATCATCCAAGGATTGTTCATTTATGTAATGTATTGGAGGTTGCCCCCTTGAAGTGGCTTATTTCTAAGGCATTGATATCTCTTTTCTTCTATTTTTGGAGCTGGTTTCACAACATTTTGAGATAATGTTACATTTATTGTTAAAATTAATTAAGGTAACACTAAATTAGACACTGAACCAAATTTATCCCACACCAGTGTAGGTGCTGCTAAGACCTGTTGGTCCCACACTAGTGTAGGTGATGCTAGGACCCATTGGTACCACACTAGTGTAGGTGCTGCAATTTCTTGTTGAACTTCAACACCTTTCAACTTGATGTCATCCTAGCCATTGATATTTCACAGATCTACGACGGTCGCATCGAAACTTGTACACGATATAACCATGTGCCTTCGTGGGATGAGTGGGTCCCCCTCACCTCGGTTGGAAAGTTTTCTAATGGCTGATTAACACATTTCTGTGAAATTTAATTATCTTCATAATCACCAATTTAACCTTAATGCCGCCAACCTTTCGCCATTCCCTCGTTCGACCCTTATTTCTGCATGTCCTCCGGGGAAGCGCATCCATGGCCAGGAGCAAGCGCGGAGTAGGTCTCATGCTGAAGGACTCACCTCCTTCATTCGATAAGTCATCCTATATCTCCTTCTTCTTATCAGTTCAGTAATTTAATCACATGAAGATATAATGTCTGAGTATTTTGGGAAAGAAGCTTTGGTTAATGAGATGGTTGGGGTTCAAGACACGAAATATTGTCTCACAAACGTCCTTACCCTCAAGAGGACTCTTACCCTCTCTACTGTTGTGTTCGACAATGACATGTGTTTATTGAAATATGAGATTTTGCATGCCAATTTTCCTCCTGTCCACTTTGAACCTACCTCAATTATATTATTGGCCTAACAGTATGAGCTTGAACAAAGAGCGCTCTTTTTCAAGTCTAGTCGTAGGATTTTTCTAAAGTTGGATGAGGAGATAATTTCTAAGATGTTGGGTATTACTCCCCAAGGAATTGACATAACCGACAAGAGATTGTACCACACTTTTATCACTTGGACAGGAATGATAAGTTTGAATTCTTGAGGACTCTATTCGGAAACCTAGATCCCACATTGAAGTTGCAATTTCTTATACCTACGCAATCCTTGAAACCTTTCTTCCTGACTCTGACCTCTCTCCCATATATCATATTTGGTTGGGATGACGATACTAAAATGGATGTGTTAAGTCCCTATATTAATAGTGTAGTCCCTTATTATTTTAGTGTTGCCCCCCTTATTGTTATTGTTGTACAGGAACCTTTACATATTGTTATTATTGTACCCTTACATTATTATTGTTAGGTCGGCTAGGATTACATTGTGGCCCCATGGACTCCTATATATAGAAAAGAGGTTTTTTCATTTGTATCATCCAAGAATTGTTCATTTATGTAATGTATTGGAGGTTTCCCCCTCGAAGTGGCTTATTTCTAAGGCGTTTATATCTCTTTTCTTCTATTTTTTAAGCTGGTTACACAACATTTGGTATCAGAGCTTGGGATTCTAGGGTTTCGCTGCTCCAAACAGGTCATCGTGGCATTTTCGCTATAAATTTTTTTGCTCGAGGGTCGAAGCTTGGAGATTTTATAATCAGAAGCCCCAATCTGGGAACATTGTCACATTTCACAAAATTTGAGCTTGGTTTGCAATATCTTCGAAGATATGATGCGGCAAATTTAGAGACTTTTCTATGAGCTCCACCGAATTTCACTTAAAAAGGTCATCATGAAATTTGCGCTATAAATTTTTTCTACCGAAGGTTCAGAAGCTTAAATTTTTAGAGTGCGAAGCCAAACTCCCGAGGAAAATCCTTGCAAAATTTCAGATCTTGGTTTGCAATATTTTCGGATATATGGTCTGTGGAAGCTAGGTCTTTTGCAGGCTCCCGAATTTCATCTCAAAGAGGTGATCGTGGGAAAATCTTCATAACTCTCTCTCTGAGCATCAGATTGGAATTCTGTAAAAAGTGATGGGAAGTACATGGACTATATTTTCCTTTCTATAAATTTTAGAGCCAAAGGAGCAAACAGTGATACGTGGAAATTCATACAAGTTCGCTCTACTGAACCAGTCCATAATTAGGTCATCGTAGGACATTGGGAATAATGTTGTCTTCAAGAATTCAAATCAGGTCAAACATGTGGCATTCGAAATCAAATTCAGAGGGCTACTTCAGGGCCAAATTTCAGCTATGGAGGATTTTAAAGCACATAGATAATTCACTTTCAATATTGAGCTTCTCAAAAGCAAGAAAAAGGTGTGTATTTGGTTTTTAAAATTGCATAACATTTGTTTGAAAAAGTAGTTTGAAGTGTTTCCAAGGGCATATTTTATAATGTTCATCAATATTGGGTTCTATAATGCCTCAAAAAAATAATTCCATACCCATTAAGCCCTAAAAAAGTTATACTATGACGCATGAAGAGGAAGAATTGCAGTATGAGATATCAAAATTACGGTACCAAGTGCAACAAATTTCGATCTTACGAAGAGCAATCGAAGATGACATAGATGGTTTAAAAGTAGAAATGGAGGCTAATTTGGATGGTTTGAAGGATCAAATAATAGCTAATATGGATGATAAATTAGTGGAAGATCACATCGAGCATCAACAACAAGTTCTCCAACTCTCAAAGGATAGCCTAACTTTGGCGCAAAATCTAATGAAACAACAGAAAGATCAACATCACATCGAAATAAGTTCTGAAGCAGTCACAGAAACAATAACTCGACAAGTACGATCAATTTCAAAGTATATCATCAACTAGAATAACTTTCATGTAGAGGATTCCACATGGGAGAATGAGAATTTTATACATAAGTATTAAGAGATAATCAAGTGCTGAGGACAACACTTGTTTGAAGGAGAGGGGCATGTTAAGTCCCTATATCAATAGTGTAGTCCCTTATTATGTTAGTGATCCCCCCTTATTGTTATTTTTGTACCCAAGTAACCCCCGTATTGTTATTATTGTGCCCTTCAATTATTATTGTTAGGTCGGCTAGGATTACATTGTGGCCCCATGGACTCATATATATAGAAAGGAGGTTTTGTCATTTGTATCATCCAAGGATTGTTTATTCATGTAATGTATTGGAGGTTGCCCCTCGAAGTGGCTTATTTTCAGGTGACACATGCTCTTTCTTCTATTTTTGGAGTTGGTTTCACAATAGGATAAGTCAGTCCTCTTGGCCATACGACTCGGTACTCTCCAGCCTGACTGTCAAATCATAAATTTTCCCAAATACTTGACCCATTCCCTCACAGTCAATTTATCTATTGCTATTCCTTTTAGTTCTTGCCATCATTTTTCATATCTCGTCCATTTGGTCCTTTTTAATTACCCTTCCTATTTTTTATCTTCTAAGCTTCTCCTGAGTACTATGGGTATCGACAACAGAGAGATAGAGAGAGTTTCCATTGGTCCGATGTGATCTATACCCAGTGTGTTCCCTACACGTATTCACAATATACTGATTATTTAGCACATCCTCTGAAGGTTAAATTAACACATATGGAGATAAATAAGATTTCAGAAGAGCATGTTAGAACGTTAAGATTTACCAAGGAACCACTAGTAGAAATTGATGAAATTAGTGACTAAAATTGTCAAGATCCCATTCACTCTTCATCAAAACTATGCCTCGCTCTAGTCAGAAACTCCACATCCCTTTCATCGGCTACAATTTTTCCATGGGACTATAGGGTTTATCCATAACTATTGAATTCTTCTCCCATGGCAGAGATGTTGTGATGTCCTCTTTAACATTTAAAAAATAAAATAAATTATAACTATAACTATAATTCATAATTAAACTGATCTAGATCCATCTTAAATTTGGATTTATCAAGTGTGAAGACGAATGAATCAAATCTTTCTTAAAATGCAAACATGAAAAAATAAAAATTTTGAGTAAACAAAATAGATTAAAAATTCAACTATTTTTTTTGAAAAATATTAGAACATTTATAAGCTTGGATAACTTTAAAAATAAAAATAAAATATTTATCATATTTGAATAATATTTTTTTTTCACATTATAATAAAAGTTTTGGGCCTTTAATTTACAGGAAATAGTATGACTCTAAATAGAATTTTCAAAATGAGAATCTATTACCTCATTAATGTATATTTTTAAAGAAAATCATTTTTTAATGTAAATTTATTGACTTTATGATTTAAAAGTGTAGTATAGGAATAACATCATTTCAATTCCAGTTTGTTGTTTATAAATTCTTATTATGATTTTAATGTATTGAAATATTATTTTTTTAAAGAAAATCATTTACTAATATAAATTTATTGACTTTATGATTTAAAAATATAGTATAGGAATAACATCCCTTCAATTCCACTTTCTTGTTTATAAATTCCTAATATGACTAAAAAAAAAGTGACTGAATAATCTCCTACAAATTTGAATAATAAGATATCTCTTAAAATATTATTTCGAATAATTTTTTTTTTCATACTATATTGGAATAATATTTTCATTTAAAATTTTATTTTCCCACAATGGCCAAAGAGGAGAGGATTGGCATGAATTTCATTTTCCCACACTCAAATGTAAGTAAGAAGGTCTGGCCAAAGAGAATTGATAGGGTATGGCCAAGGAAAATTGGCTGCCAAATCAGGAAAATAATCCATAACATTCGATTAACAACAACATAGAGTTCCCACTCACTAAAAATAGAATTACTGTAAATAGGCTTAGGATTTTTGGTCCCAAACTAGCGATTAAAAGATGAGTATATCCAGCGGGGAGCCTGGTTTTAGGAAATAGGCAAAACAAATGAAATGATGTTGCTTCTTGCTTGCTCCCTTGAGTATAGCAACAATTGATGTTGGTGTTGAAAGAGAAATGGATGTTGCTGGATCAGAATCTTCCCACAGGTATGCTACTAATCATGATGGGTATGCCAAAAATAAGATAAGTAACATGGAAGGAGAGAGCGACCATAGAGTGATGCATCTACCTAAGTTTTTTGGGAAAGGTGGCAGTGATGCAAAATAAAAAATCTAAGAGGGTGTGGCCAAGGGCGATTGGCAGGGTATGACAAATGAGGATTGGTTGGCAAAGCAATTTTACAGAACACTTAAAATTTTGCAGAACAGAGGGTTTTCTTTGGAATTCCTCAGCCAGCTAGAGGCAATGCGGTTGTGTACAGGACAACGTGACCACAGATCGAGTCCCAAAGGTATAAAATGAGAAATCAACCCATTATTGAAACCTTGTAGAGGATGGAGTCTCTACAACGCAATATAGCCTCCCGAATGATAAATATTATACTTGGAAATACCCGGGTATCTTTTTTATTTAGTGGTCGAATGGATTCTAGTTCGAAGAAGGGAATTTGTCACATAAAATAAGACAGAGAAAGAGGGCATTTGGATGGATCAACAACAACTATTAATACAAAGAAATTATCAAAGAAAAGATGAATATTTTAACCTATTGTAAAGACTAGAAGGAGCAGCTGATACGTGATGATAAGTGAGAAGAGCGTTGAAGACAATGTAACAGGTGCAAAAAAACAAATATTCTCTAGAATTGTCAATATAGTCAGGGCGACTACTCCACAGCAACCAAGATGACCATTTACTGGAAATAAGGTGTTATTCATCAGTATTTTTCACTATTGGTAGATGAATATAGATTGGTTCTATATTTCTAAAAACAAAATTCTCTGAATATTGTGAGTCTTAGAAATCTCACTACCTTCATTATCCTTATAGAAAATTTTTCACTATTCTATCAGTTTTCCATTCCATGGTCACCCTGTCACCCTTAAAAATACTCCTTATGGGCTTGTGCCACTCATCTCCATCCCTTTTCCAACCTATGACCTTATTACTTTGTTTTCCCTTGCCCACAGTCCCCACTTTTCATCTAGGGTTTCCTATAAGCCTATTCATTCCCATGTTCACCATGATTCCTCAAGCATTGATGGTCTCAAAACTATCTCTGTAGGTTGTTTAGATAAATCGAGAACATTGGATTTTGGATATTCAATACAACACTTTGTTTTTCACTTGAAGACTCCAAGATAATTTTCAGTCAAAGACCAGGTCAACGAATCCTCCCATTAGGTCAATTAGGGTTTCATATGGTCCAAGGTCATCATTGGTGTTTCAAACACTATTTTTCTTTGTTATAATATGGTTCAGAGGTCTTGAAATGTTGAGACGTGGTTATTCAAGAAAATATCTAAAAAGTGTCCAAAGAAGACTACCTTATCAAATCCAACGTCTGCAAGAGGAAAATGGACAAACTTGGCACCTCTGCAGGACTGTGAAGAGGTCCATCAGCAGAAGAAATTGATAAGGTAGATGGTCTGCTCCTAAAATGAAGACAACTTACATGAAGACAGGAAACACTTGTTCTTATAGATAATTAGGGTGTTTTGAGCTTGAAGTTCCGGCAGTGTGCCAAGCAGTGATAAATTGCAGAATGGCCATGGAGGAGGCACACCAAACCAAACATGAAGAAAGTGTGTCAATAGATTGATGAAAAAAGGAAAAAGGTGAGGTGAACTGGACAGAAATGAATGAACTTGAAAGGGCTATAGAGAACTTAGAAGACAACACTGATTATTGTCTTAAAGCACTTTAGATACCTAGGGTTTTGGGAAAATAGCCATGCAATGTGAAACCATGAGGTTGAAACTCCATGGTGCAGACAAAAGAAGGTTTCGAGGATGCTACCTTTTGTTTGAGTCCCAAAGGTGTCAAAATAAATTTTTCATGCCTTAAGGAACAAAGGGAAAGGTAAAACTCATCATTTCAGTCTCCTTCATGCAAACAAGTGTAAGAAGGTTAGTGAGAAAAGGTGAAAAAGACAAGTTGAATGTTGTAGTGGAAAACACAGAAAGCCATGAAGATGCTACTGTGTGCAGTCCTCCTAAAGTTTTCCAAAGTGAATTTATCATGCTTCAAGGAGTTAAAGAAAGTTCAAATCATATTTTCAGTCACCTACAAATCAGAAGTGTCAAAGAAGGTAAAAAACATGGCTTGAAACTCCATGGTGCAGACAAAAGAAGGTTTTGAAAGTGCTGTTATGATAAAACCTCTCAAAGATGTTTAATAAGCTTTCCATGACTGAATGAGAAAAAGATATGTGTTGAGCTACAAGGTGGAAGTAAAAATGGATTTTGAGGTTGTTTCTGTGACAAAATATATATGTCAAAGCCTCCAGGATCAAAAGGAACACAAATTTCCTAACTACTAGCCAAGGTGAGAAAGACAAGTTAAAAATTGTAATGGAAGGCACAGAAAGTTTTTAAGGTGCCATCATGACTAATATAACTCCAAGGATTTCAAAATGAGTAAATTATGCCTCAAGAAGCAAAAGGAAGAGCCAAGTTAGTGTTTTCAGGCACCTGCATGCAAAAAATCAAAGGAATATTAGTGAAAGTGAAAAAGGCTTAAAAACATTAGGAAGTGGGTTGCAAAGTTTAAATCAAATCCCTAAGTCTATGAAATCCCATTATGCACCCCAAACAAATCATTTTTGCCTTGCAAAAGAGTTAGAAGCGCTCAGGAGTGAAGAATTACAAGTTTTCAAGTCAAAATTTGGTTAAGTGTTGTGGCGGCGCCCACTCAAGACGATTGCGTGCACAGGTTAGGCGGCATTTGCACACCTAAGTTTTTCTCCCATGTATTTTCTTATGGCTTTGTGCACTTGGAAGTGGGAATTGCACACCTAGAAGAGTGTTGCGCTCTTTCCCAATAGGCCTAGTGAGGAATATTTTGGCGCTGTGCGCTCAGGTTTGGCGTTGCGCGCCTGGCATAGGCACTGCGCCCTTGGCCAAGAGGTCCTCCTGCGCCCTTCAAACACTCAAACCATTTCATAAACCCTCCAAGTCTCTGCCAGGGGTCCTCCTAGCATATAAAGAGGTAAGTGGATGTCATACAGTCCTCAAAGCATTTTGATGTTTTGAAATTAAAATAAATTGAAGACCTAAGAACCAACCCTAGATTTGAACTTAAAACCACTATTTAACCTTTCTTCATCTGCTTATAAAGAGATTCAGTGACAAACTGAGGGTTACATTGTTGTAGGTTTCCCATTCACCTGAGCTTTCCCTAAACTCCATTTCCCTCATAAGCTCTATCCCTTACACTGCAAATAGATTGACCTTAAATTTCCCTCTTTCATTTCAAATTGACATAAGTGCAGGGTGTGTCAAAGCAGAGTTTTTACAAATCAGCAGAGGGTTATCATTAAGTTTAGCCTCTTATTCAGCATGACATACTTACACCCTCACTCATTCATCTCATTCACTTATAGAGCTGCCTTTTCATCACCATTCCATTACCCTCTTCCATATCAGTTTCATAGCTGTGCTAGGATTTCAAAGGCAGAGTGGTAAAAATGTCAGAAAGGGAGGACAGTGGTAGTCAAGGAGAAGGTCAAATGCCAAGGAGGCAGTGGCACAAGGGTGGAAAGATCAACATATTTGAACCACATAACATAATAAAGCTAATGGAATCTCCCTTAACTGATTCCTACTTCCAACATGTAAGATGCTTTGATTTTTGTGAGAGAGTACACTAGGTGCAAAACCACCCTGAGGTAACTAGGCTATTCATCATTAACTTGCATGACAAACAAGCTAACATTGCAGGGGTCAATTTTGAGCTATCTACAGATGCTATTGCCAATGCCACAGGCATACCTAGTGTAGGGGAGAAATGGTTCAAGCAGGTCAACCTTGACATGAGCTACTATGAGCCATTTTTAAAACCTAGGTACAAAGACCACAATAAATACATTTTTCATTTCTCTCACTTGCTGGAGAGATATGCACCTATGATGAAGATCATTATGAAGTATTTTACATGTGAGGGAAGGTTCTCCAGGCTTTACACCTATCACATTAGGCTGCTTATGCACTTTACTAGGGTTAGGATGCTGCACCTATCCTATTACCTCTACAGAAGCATTGACAAATGTCCTATATTGTATAGAAGAGAGATTATTCTCAGCAGATGCAAAGCCTCTTTCACCACTCTCTTATTAAAATGGTTGTGATGCATCAATTGCAGCAGAAGGGTATTCGATGGGAGGTTTTTATTACTCATGAGGTGTTCACCAATCCACAAGGCCAACAACAACAAGATGCCCCTTCATCTTCTCATCCTCCCATTCCTCCATCCACTGACCCTCCTTCACCACTTTCTCAAAATCCCTCACCTTCACCTCATGATACTAGTGCATCTAACAAAGAGGGAGATGACAATGAAAAATCAGACAGTGAGGGAAGTGAGGCTATTGTTAGTAAATAAGAAATCAAAGAAGAGGATATCAATGAAGAAGATGCTAATGAGGGAAATGACAAAGAGCAATCAAATGCCAATGAGGGAGAGGGAAATAATGAATCAAGCAATAAGGAAGAAGATGCCAATGAATTTGAAAATAGTGAGGCACACAACATTGGTGATAATAGCAATGAAGAAAGCAGCAAAGATGATAGTGAGGAAAATAGTGATGAAACACATAGCAGTGAAGGTAAGGAAAATGAAGCTGATGTCAATGAGGCAAATATCAGTGAGGCAGAAGAACACAGTGAAGAAGGAAATGAGGAGGCAGGTATCAATGAGACAAAGAGCAGAAATGATGATGGAAATAGGTTAGAAAGCCAAGACATTAGTGAGACAAATGTAAATGAAGAATAAAACAATGAATAAGAGGGTAATGAGGAAAATAATGATGAAGAACATAGCAGTGAGCATGATGACAGTGGGTCAAAAAGCCATGATAACAGTGATGAGGCACAAGTCAGTGGATCATATAAGGGCAATGAGGCAGAAAGCAACAGTGTTGATAAGAGCCATGAAGATAGTGACGATACTAATGATGATAGTAGAAATAGTGAAGAAACTAAAATGGTGGAAATTGAGCCCTTTTGTTTGACCTACCAAAGGGGAAATAGGCATGTGTTTGCTGCCCTCAAGAGGCAAGGGGCCATGCCTTCTACATCAACCAAGCAGCTTGAAAAAGGTAAGGAGAATGTCATTGATGATGAAGAAGAAGACAAACATGAGACTGAATAAGAATTTGAACTCATTCATGTTGACAGTGATGATGAAAATGAGGCAAGGATCTCAAACATGCTTCTCCAAAGCAAGGATGCTCAGATTAGGGATTTGCAAGCCAATCTAGGTAGGGCTAAGAATGTCATCCATTATTCTGTGGTTGAAAACAAGTAGCTAGATGCACATAATACAATCTATGAGATCAGAGCTATCAGAGCTCAGAAAGAGGCTGCAAAAGCCAAGGCTAAGCTAGATGAGGCCTTGGATAGATATGGGAACACTGATGATGAGGAAGAAAAACTTTCTAGGAGGAGGCCAAGGACAATTGGCTTAAAGAAGGCCTTAGCCAAGGAGAGAGAGCAAGAGGCAGCCTTGGCAGAGCAGCTTACTCCAAGTGAGTTGCTTGCCATGGAGATTGACTATGATCGGGAACCTTGGATTGAGAGGGAAAAAATACACTTAGAGGGTTTTTTGGAGAAGACCAAGAGGGACCTTGACCTCCAAAAGAAGATGGCAAGGCACTATGTCTTAAGAAACAAGATTGCAAGGGCCAAGCTCGAAAGAGACGTTGCAAAGATTCAATCCCTAAAGGAGGCTAAGGACAAATAAAACCTTGAAATCCTTGCTGATGCATCCCTACAGGCATCCCAAACATAATTAGCAATGCAAATTCAAATTTTGGCATCTTTTTGTAAATTTTGGTTTTTCACTGTTTTGAAGGGCCAAAGGCGCAGCGCCACTAGCACTGCACTCTTTTTTGGGGCACTCTTTTGAGGAATGGTTTACATTTTTTAGTTCATCAGGCCAAGGAAATCATCCACAAAAAATTTCAGCTCGTTTGGAGCAGAACTGGTACTCCAAAAGTGCCAAAAACACCCAAAAAATCAACTTTCTGCCCTATTTTCAGAGCTGGCGCTGCGCACTGAGCAATCTTGAGAGAATGAGTTTTTTGGAAGAAAATGGACACCAAATAGAAAACCAAAGGCATTTTTGGAAAGTAGACTGGACAAGTTTTCCAATGAGCTATGATGGGGATCATTTGGACACTTGGAAGGCCTCCAAATGTTGGTCACAAAACATGCAATTTTTCCGGTGTAGGCACTGTGCCCTTGGACCTTGGCGATGTGCCTTTGCCTACAAAGTCAACAAAAGACACAAATTTATTGAAAAAAAATATTTTTGAGGACTTTTAAGGAAAATCACTCCTAGTTAGCTCAGAATTTATGTTTGAAGTTATTTTGCATTTATTACGTTAGATATTTTGTGCCTTGGGCCTTGCATGGTCTCTTTGGACAAAAATGGCATTTATGATGTATTAATGACATTTTGGAAACCCTAGTTAGGGTTTTGGTCCTCCTTGCTAGTTAAATACTGCATTGAGGCCTCATTGTAGTTGTTGGTTGGTTGCTGAGCTTAATATGATCTAGACTTTGAGTTTGTTGAAGAAATTGGCTTTGGTGTGTTGTGATGGTTTTGGATGGAGCATCAATAGATAAAACACATTCCTAGGATTAATGAGCTCTGTTAGATGGTGATGTTATTCCACTCATGTATTTGTTTACTTCAGTTTTCATTATGTTTCATGGTTTTCTTTTATCATAGGACATAACTTTTAGAGTAGGATATGCTTTCTTGGCACCCTACTTCTGTCTACATCCTTGTATCTCTATGTTTTTTTCCTTGAAGTTTCATTAAAGAATCCTTGAATGCTCTTTAGTTTCACTAAAATGTGATGTTAAAAGTTCTATTGGTTTGAAAGCAATGTTCAAAGAATTATTTACTGCTCTCTAGGATTACTTGTATGTTGTTTTAAGGTTTGTTTAGAAAAAGTCTAGTTGAAGAATCCTTTATTGCTCTTCAATTTTGCTATGCTATCATCCTAAAATATTTTCTTGTTTTTAGTATGTTGAAGGATCCTTAATTGTCCTTTGAACCTACTGCATCCATAACTTCATGCTCATTTCACACTCACTAAACCTACTTAGATCCATTTGGCCTTGTTAACTTGCACTATGAAACACCCTTGACCTATTGTTATATTTTTCAAAACCTTTGCAGAATCCATAGCCCAATGGATTGATTTTCCCTTACTCTACATATTCTTCTTGACAACCTACCCAACCAACCAAACAAACAAACAAACCCTAATCCTTATAACTAGCCTAAAATCAAAACCCTAAAATCAATCAAGTTCCACATATTCCATACAAAGATAGAGAACTCTGTAAGGTCCGGGAGGCTAGGTCCTAGGACTCCAAAGACTAGTTTGATGTTACCCTTGTACATTTGGTCTTGCCAATCTGACAAATTATGGGGACCTAACATATGGTATGAAAAAAAAAAGAGAAATGGATAAGAATGAAATTATTACAATTCTATTGTCGATAATATTGATATTCGATGCCCATCATTTTTTGCACCTCATGCTTAAATAAATAATAAGAAACATAGGGATGACACTCTGTTATAGCTAAAAAGTACTATGAGAATCACTTGCACAATTCAATATCACACTTAAAAGCATTCAAAAGTAACACACATATCCTTCCAAAACCATCGAAGAATGTACCAAGTACTTCCCAGTGGTTTCGTGTAGTAGCAGAGTGAAGACACAAAGCAGGGGGGCAAGGTGAAGCTTCTACTAGGAGTGTGAGCAGTGAAATCTGTTAGGACATGAGGCACCTCAGGACCATAGATTAGACAACTATTCATTGTGGTTCGTTATATTTTTTCCCCTTCTATATAATGATTTGTGAAGTCCTCTTTGTACAAATATTTTGTAGAAGGATGGAAAGAATTAGGGTTTGTGCTTGTACGCTGACCTTATATTTAGTTTATCATTGTCATGTTTTTTCTTGACAATGATAGTGTGATCATATTTTCTGGCATTCACTACTTTTAATGGCTGCATTTTTTTATGTTGGATAAGGGCTTCTGGCATCATATTTCCAGAACATCTAGTTTCAAAGTGTTGAGGAATGTTTGGGCTCTTTTGTAGTACACCTTACGTGATTTTGGGTTACAGATTTAGCATTGTTGATTGTAGTTTGTTAATGTGCTACCCTGCAGACTCTACTTAGTTAAGGGTGTACCATAAAATATGAGAATAGTGAATGCCTTTCTTATCCTAGCTAGAGGACCTTGAGTTGTAAGGCTTCTTCTTTTTTGACATGATTTTCTTGCTCAATGAGGCATGAAGCTAGATGTCTAGGGGCTTTCTACTGTAGTGTTTTTTTATTGAATAGAGCCATGCCATATCATTCTTTAAGTGAGTAGGATATTCTTGATGTGTGATTTCAACACAAGGCATTTTATTCTCTTTGGAATTTAGTGAATCTAAATCATAGAGCCTTCTTGATTTCCTTTGCCTCATCAGTTGAGATTCGAGACATTTGTTGTCCATGTTAAAGGATATTTCCATTTTATCCAAAATTCCTTTGTTTTGGTTCACCCCAAATTGATCATAACCTTTCTGATTTTTTCTAGAGCCTGGATGCTTCCGAGAGGCTAGTGTCCAACCTATGCATACTCCCAAAAGTCCCCCTTTTCTCCATGTTAGACATCTTGGGAAATCCAACTATCTGTTAAAATTTTTTTGATCATATTATTCCTTATGCTTGATAGTTTAGGGACATCATCATGTCATGAATCCCACAAGGTGGAAATCTTCCCCATTCCCCATGTATCTTTTTTCCTTATAATTTTGACACAAACACCTTTTTTTGTTAGAGATAAAGCACAAATATACTCTTAAACACGTAGCTTTGTTTACCCATCTTCTTACCCCTACTTCTCATTCCAATTTAGGCATAATTATTTATTTCCAACCTATCAGGTGCCACTTTAAGGGGTTGTAGAGACAAATTGATGCCTTATTAAACTCTTGTGATCTTTTATAGTTGACATTTGAGCCTTTGGTTAGTATATGATCGGCTTGGTGAGTACTAGTCATCTCAGGTAAGACAATTTCTATAACAAGGGATTGAAATGATAGTGGTAGACTACAACACCTTTATTGGATGCCTATGTGGATTCTAGTTTGAATACCAAGCCAACAAACATTGTTTTTATACAATTAGATGAGAGTGAGTAATAGAAGCAACGACAGTTGGATGAAGAAAAGGCAACTAAGGTATTGGACTAGAATGTTTTTCTTATTTGAGAATTATCATATGATTGATTTGCTATAAAAACTGATGACAAAGATAAATGGTGGTTGTGATTGAAAAATATATGCCAATAATAGTCAACAAAATTATATACCCAACAATATATTGTGATGCTTTCAATAAAGGATACCCCAAACCAACAAACTTCATAGAGTAATTCAATTATTAGTCCCAACTATGCCTAGAATATGGAGTCATTCTAAATTCATACATCTATTTATGGTTATAGAAAATTTTGTATTTTTTGATGGAATACAAGCTAACTTACTAAAAACACCCCAAGGGGACCCCTAAAATGGTGTTTTCCAAATCAGAAACAGATTCTGGTGTGTCACGATTTTGAAATGTTGAAAAAGTGTTGGTGACATTTTGGATTTCTGAAATGTTTTATCAGTTTCTTGAAATATGCAAGATTTATGTTCCATCCTAAAATATATTACAAATTCTAGAAACATTTGAGTAACAAACAACAACTTTTTGGGTAGAAAACCAAGAAAAAAAAATAAAACACTTAGGAATCACTAAGAAGAAAACTCTCTAATAGTGCTTGGCCATTTCTGCTTAGATAAAACTAAGTACCGAGTATATGAGTCAGTGCTTGGTGATTTAGTCTAGAAATGACCTCTAATGATTCCTTCTCTCACAAACTCTCCTTAGGTTCTATGTCGATGAGATGGACTTCTTTCTTAGGAGCACATATAGGATGGTGTTGATTGTCTTCTACTCGATTTCTTGATCTCCTTTCTTTTAGTTTTCAATAACATGATCCTCTTGGCACCTCACCTAAGGGGTTTTAGAGACAAATTGATTCCTTATTCAACTCTTGTGATCTTTGATAGTTGACATTTGAACCTTTGTTTGGTATATTAATGACTTGGGGAGTACTAGTCATCTCAGGTAAGATATTTTCTGTAACAAGGGATTGAAATTCTAGTGGTAGACTAAAACACCTTTATTGGATGCCTATGTGGATGCTAGTTTGAATTCCAAGCCAACAAACATTGTTTGTTATACAAGTAGATGAGAGTGAGTAATATAAGAAATGTCAGATGGATGAAGAAAAGGAAACTAAGTTATTGGACAAGAATGTTTTTCTTATTTGAGAATAATCATATGATTGACTTGCTATAAAAAATGATCACAAAGATAAATGGTGGTTGTGATTGAAAAATATATGCCAATAATATTCTACAAACTTATATATATAACAAGACTTTGTGATGCTTTCAATAAAGGATGCCCCAAACCAACAAACTTCATAGAGAAATCTAATTATTAGTCCCAATTATGCCCAAAATATGGAGTCATGTTCAATTCATACATCTATTTCTGGTTATAGCATAGTTTGTCGTTGTTGATTGCATACAAGCTAAGTGACCAAAAACACCCTAGGAGGACCCTTTAAATGTTTTTCTCCAAATCAGAAGTAGTTTACGTTGTGTAACAACTTTGAAATGTTGAAAAATTATTTTGGTGACATTTTGGCTTTCTAAAAAATTTTATCAGTTTCTTGAAATGCCCAAGATTTATGTTCCATCCTGAAATGTTTTAAAAATTATGGGAACATTTGAGCAACAAATAACAAATTTTTGGGTAGAAAACTAAGCAAAAAATTTAAAACACTTAGGAATCACTAAGCAGAAAACTCTCTAATAGTGCTTGGTCATTTTTGCATAGAGAAAACTAAGCACCAACTATATGATCCAATGCTGGGTCATTTAGTGCAGAAATGACCTCTAATGATTCCTTCTCTCATGAACTCTCTTTGGGTTCTATATCGATGAGATGGAATCCTTTATGAGGAGCACATATAGGATGGTGTTGATTGTCTTCAACCCAAAGTCTTGATCTCCTTTCTTTTAGTTTTCAAAAACATGATCCTCTTAGCACCTTACCTAAGGGGTTATAGAGACAAATTGATGCCTTATTCAACTCGTGTGATCTTTGATAGTTGACATTTGAGCCTTTGGTTAGTATATGAGTGACTTGGTGAGTACTATTCATCTCAGGTAAGACAATTTCTGTAACAAGGGATTGAAATGCTAGAGGTAGACTACAACACCTTTATTGGATGCCTATGTGGACGCTGGTTTGAATTCCAAGCCAAAAAAAATTGTTTGTTATACAAGTAGATGAGAGTGAGTAATAGAAGCAATGGAAGTTGGATGAAGAAAAGGCAACTAAGGTATTGGATTAGAATGTTTTTCTTATTTGAGAATAATGATATGATTGATTTGCTATAAAACCTGATGACAAAGATAAATGGTCGTTGTGATTGAAAAATATATGCCAATAACAGTCGACAAAATTATATAGCCAACAATACTTTGGGATGCTTTCAATAAAGGATGCCCCAAACCAACAAAATTCATAGAGTAATTCAATTGTTAGTCCAAACTATGCCCAAAATATGGAGTCATGCTCAATTCATACATCTATTTCTGGTTATAGAAAAGTTTGTCTTTGTTGATGGCATACAAGATAAGTTACTTAAAACACCCCAAGAGGACCCCTGAAATGGTGTTTACCAAATCAGAAACAGATTCCGGTGTGTCACGATTTTGAAATGTTGACAAAGTGTGTTGGTGACATTTTGGCTTTCTAAAATGTTTTATCATTTTCTTGAAATACGCAAGTTTTCTGTTCCATCCTGAAATATTTTACAAATTCTGGAAACATTTCAGCAACAAACAACAACTTTTTGGGTATAAAACTAAGAAAAAAATTAAATCACGTAGGAATCACTAAGAAGAAAACTCTCTAATATTGCTTGGTCATTTCTGCTATGAGAAAACTAAGTACCGAGTATATGATTCAGTGCTTGGTCATTTAGTGCAGAAATGACCTCTAATGATTCCTTCTCTCACTAACTCTCTTTGGGTTCTATATCGATGAGATGGAATCCTTTCTTAGGAGCACATATAGGATGGTGCTTATTATCTTCTACTCAATTTCTTGATCTCCTTGCTTTTAGTTTTCAATAACATGATCCTCTTGGCACCTCACCTAAGGGGTTTTAGAGACAAATTGATTCCTTATTCAACTCTTGTGATATTTGATAGTTGACATTTGAACCTTTGTTTGGTATATGAACAATTTGGGGAGTACTAGTCATCTCAAGTTAGACATTTTCTGTAACAAGGGATTGCAATTCCAGTGGTAGACTACAACACCTTTATTGGATGCCTATGTGGACGCTGGTTTGAATTCCAAGCCAACAAACATTGTTTGTTATACAAGTAGATGAGAGTGAGTAATAGAAGAAATGTCAGATGGATGAAGAAAAGGAAACTAAGTTATTGGACAAGAATTCTTTTCTTATTTGAGAATAATCATATGATTGACTTGCCATAAAAACTGATGAAAAAGATAAATGGTGGTTGTGATTGAAAAATATATGCCAATAATAGTCTACAAACTTATATAGCCAACAAGAATTTGTGATGCTTTCAATAAAGGATGCCCCAAACCAACAAACTTCATAGAGCAATCCAATTATTAGCCCCAACTATGCCCAAAATATGGAGTCATGCTCAATTCATACATCTATTTCTGGTTATAGCACAGTTTGTCGTTGTTGATTGCATACAAGATAAGTGACTAAAAACACCCCAGGCAGACCCTTGAAATGTTTTTTTCGCAATCAGAAACAGATTCCGGTGTGTAAAAATGTTGAAATGTTGAAAAAGTGTTTTGGTGACATTTTGGCTTTCTAAAAATTTTTATCAGTTTCTTGAATTGCCCAAGATTTCTGTTCCATCCTGAAATGTTTTAAAAATTATGGGAACATTTTAGCAACAAATAAAAAAAATTTGGGTAGAAAACTAAGCAAAAAATTTAAAACACTTAGGAACCAATAAGCATAAAACTCTCTAATAGTGCTTGGTCATTTCTTCATATAGAAAACTAAGCACCGACTATATGATCCAGTGCTTGGTCATTTAGTGCAGAAATGACCTCTAATGATTCCTTCTCTCATGAACTCTCTTTGGGTTCTATATCGATGAGATGGAATCGTTTCTTAGGAGCACATATAGGATGGTGTTAATTGTCTTCTACCCAATGTCTTGATCTCCTTGATTTTAGTTTTAAACAACATGATCCTCTTAGCACCTTACCTAAGGGGTTGTAGAGACAAATTGATGCCTTATTCAACTCTTCTGATATTTGATAGTTGACATTTTAGCCTTTGGTTAGTATATGAATGAATTTGGGAGTACTAGTCATCTCATGTAAGACAATTTCTATAACAAGGGATTGAAATGCGAGTGGTAGACTACATCACCTTTATTGGATGCCTATGTGGACACTGGTTTGAATTCCAAGCCAACAAATATTGTTTGTTATACAAGTACATGAGAGTGAGTTATGAAGCAATGGTAGTTGGATGAAGAAAAGGAAAATAAGGTATTGGAGTAGAATTTTTTTCTTATTTGAAAATAATCATATAATTGAATTTCTATAAAAACAGATGACATAGATAAATGGTGGTTGTATAGCAAACATGAATATTTGAAACATATAGGATTTTATTCTGAAATAAATTATGGTAACGGATATGAAATGAGTCTAGAATGTGTAAATTGTTTATGGAGTTTCAACTTTAGTAATATTCAATTCCATTATATCAAATTGAAAACCAAGATGGACATTGAAATTATGCTCCATGGATAATTGTTGTTCATGAAAATAGCTAATAGTGCCATTGAATAAAATCCTATCACGACAACCTTATTTGATGGAAAAACATTCAACCAAGAATGCATAGTTAATAGCTTAACTACTTATGGCAATTTTGATGAAAAATGATATCTTTGTTATAAGTGATGGTTTGAAATCTTAAAATTGTATTTGCTGTTGAAGACAAATTGTGAAGTTTGTTGAAAATTCTAAAGTTGACCAAAACACTTGTATAAAGACAAAAATTTAAGTGTGATGGAGACAAGCAACACCTATATATACATTTTTTTTCTGTGACACATTGCAAATTCAACATTGAAATCCATATATAGAAATTGAAGGTTTCACTAAAGAAAGCCTTCTAGTAGTTTTAGATTTTATTAGAGTTTGTAACTTTATTGTATAGGCTACAATGTTTCAACTGAAGAAATAGTTGCAAAATTAATGTAGAAAAACAATGAAATTAGTGGAGATAAGTTAGGTTGATATATTAGAAACAACACATCACTAAGTTTAAATAAATTTCACAGAAATTTTATAACATAAAATATTTTTGAACATTGTCTTAATTTATCAAGACCAGTAAATTAGAATGGGGTCTGTACTCGTTTTAGCAGAAATTAAACACCATGGTTATACTATCGCAAGAAATATCAAATAGTACACAATCTTGGGAAGTTCTAGAAAATTTGGAAATGTCAATTAGAATGGGGTCTGTGCTCGTTTTAGTAGAAATTATATACTGTGGTTCTACTATCTTAGGAAATCTCAAGTAGTACATGATCTTGGGAGGTTCTAGAAAATTTGGAAATTAAGGTTATAGAAGTGAACTCCAAAACTCTAAAAATGATATCATATTAATATGAGCGCATTAATTTAGGGAACTTAAAATAGGGTTCATGAAACAATTTAAAATTTAAAGTTATATTATACTAGAAATCACAAAGATTCAATGAATGAGCATTTAAATCAGTGAATAGTCATAATGCACACTTCTTTTTTAGGTCTCGTGGGGTAAAACTGTGATTTTTATTGGAGGCCAGATGGAACCACCCTCTGATAGAGTTGAAGGTGTGCATTTGGTTTGCTCGAATATCATACCTTGAGTGTACAACTTATCTCAAAGAATACATTTCCACCGCTAAAATAGGGAATTTGATCCATTTTATCTGCATATTATCCTATTGGCTTATTATGATTATCCATGAATATTTATTATTTACTATCATATAAACACATAAAGGAAGAGAAGGAAGAATATGTTGGCTAAGATGTCAAACAAATTCTCCACAATACCCAAAAATATTATGGAGTAATTAGAAGATGGAAGTTTGACCAAAGTAAGATCTAGTGAGGATTAATTGGAGGAAGAAGGGTTTTGGAAGATAAAATGGAGTAGTCAGAAGATGGAAGGCTCAATAGATCAAGGCCTAATGAGGAGGAATTAGACACATTGATTTTTCTTATTAAATCTTTGAAAATACGAGATTGCACTACAGCTTGAGATATTAATGTATATCATGGAGAGATCAATTCGAATGTTGATTGACTATATTCATCCTTCCAGTAAACATAACAATATTATGTGATGGAAGAGAGTATAGTAAATGATTGAAGAAAGTTCAAGTATGTTGTAACAAATTAAAATCCCATACAACAGTTTAGGGTGGGAGAACTTATGGAGAAAATAATTTGAGAAGGGAAAGAAAATATTCATACTATTGTAGCAAGATTTTGCATAGCTCAATTGTGGAGGGTTTTTTCAGATAAACTCCAAGAGGGGACCAAAATTAAAGCTTGCTAAGGCTTTTTCTAAGAGTAAGAGATGTATCTGCTAATTACCTATGCAAATCATGCAATTATTGCATTATATCAGAGGACTTGGTATTCTAAATTATAGGCTAGATAAAAATGAACACAACTCAGATGCATCATTTTCCGAAGATGTGAAATTGACATTCTCCAAAGCCATGACTTATAACTCAAACCAAATGGCATAATCACCAGCACAATAAATCCTGCAATCCGAAAAAAATATCTTCCATGGCAGTACTCATTGAAATTTTTCTCAAACATTGGGGCCCAAGACTGCAGAGTTTTGAAGACACCTATCAATATTTGCTGGAAACTTTACAAGAGGAGGACCTTCTTGGTTTTCTTGAAGATGAAAAGGATGTTGTTGAACAAAGGAATACGACATCCCTACAGCAAGAACAACTCCATAATTCTATTGGAAAACCTCGTGGTAGCGAAAAAGGAGCTTCTTTTTGACAGATATTTTGTGGCTTCCCCTAAAAATAAGAGTGATGATAATCTAGCTCAAGAAAAAGAAGTAGAACATGCAAAAAAAATTACAAAGAAATTTGAGGACATTGGTCTGAAGCCATGCAGCCATCCTATGTGGACTTGATGCAAATGTGTATGTGCCTGTCTATGTAATGTGAAGTAGAATACACATTTTCTTGATGTATGGAAAGGTGTCGACATAATTTGGAAGATTATGAAATATATCTTGAATCCTTGATTAAATGTGGCATGTTGGAGAGGTATGAGGGGGTTTCTACAGAGTTGCAAAAGGATGTTGCAATTGGCATTAAATCCAAGATGTGCAACGTAATATTAGAGGGATATCTCAATGTTGGTCAAGAACAAAGGATCAAACAATTGTGTGATGAAATGTACCATAAATGTGAAGGTTGATGGAAAGAAGCTCAAGGGAAAGGATAGTAGGTCAATGAGAAACTTAACGCTAAATGCTACATGTGCAAATGAAAACATTGACTTTCAAACAGAGTATTTACAACTTGTGAGTTATCAATATTGTGAACTATGGTCCTTGGATTTTCACCATTTCACAGAGGAATTGCAACAACAGTCTGAAATGAACTTGGAGAGGCATGAAGATGCAATTGATGCACTACTTTTGGCAATAGAATGTCACCTAAATCCATATTTCATGATGAACACCAGTGACAGTGACTATCATATCAAAAGAACTGCTGGTAAAAACAAGTCTTCACATGCCTATGAAGATGGTTGATGAGATATTTTCAAGTAATAGAAAGCCAAAAGTGGAAACTATAGAAAGAAAAGAGAGAAAAAACTGTAATTGACATTCTTATGCAAGCATCATAATGGGATAACAAAATGTAGTCTAGTATTTTGAACGAGAGGTCATATGATGAGAAAGCAGTAAGTTGTGATTTTGACGAAAGGCCAAATGGTTTTAGAAATTTTCTAGATGATACAAAGTCTATGGATGTTGTTACACTTGTACCGGTACGCCAAAATTAGGGTCTAATATATGTTTTTTTGATTCAGCAGTTACAGAGGGAACAACATAAAATGCTACAGAGTGTCTCAATACAATGATTTTCTCTCTTCATTATCAACAAAAGGAGTTTATTCATCCAATGCAACCTGATAAAATACTTGGAGATAGGCGACAGTGGACACTTTTTTAAATTATAGTTTCTGCAGCCAGTGGTAGTGGCATCATGGAGGAGGATGATGAGTATGGTAGTAAAAAGGGCTTCCAGTTTAGAAACTTGATTCCTGCCTCCTCATGGATGGACAAAATATCAAAATTTTCAACCTCTTCATTTCCTTTGGTTAGATGCACAGGTTGGATGGCATTGGATCGCTATGCAAAGGAACACTAGAAGAGAGGGCTCCTTCTTGCGCAATATATGCATCAAATGAAAATCTTACTTTTTATTTTCTCTAATAAAAATACATAGGTTGCATGGCATTGGCTTGCTATGAAAACGAACACCAGAAGAGAGGGCTGCTCCTTGCGTAATATATGCATCAAATGACAAGCTTACTGTTTATTTTCTCTGATGAACTCACATCCGTCAACAGATGTAAGGGGAATGAGGATGAAGAATTACAAGAGGCCTCCCTTTTGGAATCCAACAAACATAAATATGAGAAACATGTTAAGAAAAGTGATCATTTAGATCAAGTGGATAGTGATGGCTTTGCCCATGCTCTTTACCCTGAGCTAGACATGATCTTTCCAAACTTAAGAAATCAGTTTTTCACATATGCAGAAGTGATGCTAGAGGTTGTTTGCTCCCATTTAAAAGTATGTTTGTTGGTTTTTAGAGTTTTCCAACCCATTCCTGGATGTAGATAGAGATCAAAATGTAATTACTGATGCCTATTGTGGCATGCTGAAAGGTTTTGTAGCTTCTAATGTGAAGTGCATCATATTGCGGAACTAGAATTAATCATTGTGGAACATAAAGAAGATATTATGCCCGAGATACCAAGGGTGATTCAATTTTTGCTGCCTTTGTGTATCTGTTCCTATTGTGATGTGCCTTTATTGGATTCTGTATTTACTATTAAGTGCTTCGAAGCCTCTGATTTCTCACGTTGTTGGAACAACGACTGCTTTAGAGCATTTATTAGAGGATGACCTCTCTATGATGATTTTTTAATCTTTATACTTTGATGCTCTTATAAATGATATAAAATTAGGTCTTGAGCATAAGAAAAATAAAATTCCACAAGGCGCACTGTTGATTTTTCTTTCTAGGTATATTCTTTTTGTTGAGATTCAACAAGATGATGAGCTTAGTGGAAAGAGTATCCTTCACTAATTGGGCCCGCAGGCTATTTTTGGCACAAGTCTATTTTTAGACTATGTCTATTTTTAGACAAGGTGATCATATTTCAGAAGTTGTAGAATGTTATTTGTGGATGGTTGATCAAGTTGGAAAAATAGATGAAATTCTATTTTTAGAATATTGGGCGAAGTCTATTTATAGATCGCTGATCTAAAAATATATGCATGTCGATTATTATTAGCTCTTAATAATAATAAGACTCTAAACAATAACTTATTCTCTTGGAGCACTTTGTTTCAGTGAACAGATGTGGCACATCAGTGGACTAAGGGAATTACGCAATTCCCAAGGATTTACTGGAGCTAATTCATGGAGGACTCAGTTAGAACTCAAGTGGTAGAGTTATGACACAGTTGAAAAAGTAGTTATGGAGTTGTATTCAGTTTAACTCAATTAGACCCAGTTGAGCTAGTTGTATCTAGTCTAACTGAATGATACACTAGTGAGAGTGGAGTGAATTAATTAGTTAATTAATTCACAAATAATAACTCATTAATAAACTGAAAAATACAGCAGTTAACTACAGTGCATGGCAGTGTCAGTGGAGACCCAGTGGAGAGATAGGTGAAAGGGAAAGATAGACTATCTGTTGTGACTATAGTGATGCATTGATTTCATCACACACACATTGGAGTTTCCAATGAGGATTGCGAGTCAAGGCAAGAGTAATTCGAATTCATTCAGAGCTATTATTCAGCAGGGATTGCACAGTGGAGGCAGGCTAGCAGGGGGCAGAGATCGGTGCATGGATTTGCAAGATTATTCCTGATTAGTGTATGACAATTGTACTGTACTGAGAGCTTGATAATCTTTGTATGAGGATTGTCATATGATTCCATGATACTTAATATATATTTTGGGTTTTTAGCTTCAATATTTCCCAGTTAAAAACAACTGTGTTATGTGCGATTATTTTTATGTATGCTTTACATGTGTGTGCAATTAATTTTCCGCAAAATATTAACAAGTGGAATGATTCAGTATCTTGCATAAAGTGAAATAGTGTGAGATCAGGTGAATCTAGGACATATGCATGCTTAGTGCATATAATTTCTACATGGTATCAGAGGATTGTTAATTTAATATTGAAATTGTAAAGTGAGTTTGTGCTGGTGGACAATTCGAATTTGCTACAGAAGATTCTTGGTGCAGAAGTTAAGTATACATTGAAATGGCTTTCAATGGCTTGAGATTGGAGTATGCCCTTGATGGGAGCTCAAATTAAATAGCCTGGAAGGACAGGATGGAGGTAGTGTTGGAGGAAAATGGACTGAAGGATTTCATCGATAGCGATGTTCCTAAGCCGGGATCTAGCGATGCTGCATTACTTGACGCATGGAAAAAGAAGACAGCAAAGACGAGAAGGATTATGTTGAAAGGTGTGAAGGACTATATTGTGTCTAGCATTCACGAGAAAGCCACTCCATTATTAATTTGGAAGGCTTTGACAGACTTTTTCCAAAGAAGAAGTGAACAGAGGAAGTTGGTGCTTAAAGACAAGCTCAGAAAAATAAAAATGGAGAAAGGCGACAGTATTCCAAAATACCTCATAAAGTTTGTCCACTGCAAGGATGAAATAGAAGTGTGGGGGTCACTGTTGATGATGAAGAATTGGTGAGCTTGGCTCTCCTTGGGCTTCCGAAGATTTGGCATAGCTACGAAGACTCTGTCAATGGATGGGAGAAACTGCCAGGATGGGAGCGACTTTGGTCGGATCTTGTGTAGGAGGAGATAAGGCGGGGTACCAGGGATGGATCTTCATCGAAGAATGAAGATGAAGAGAATTTGGCTTTGGCTTCCAAAGCAAGGAAAGGGAGGGGGAAGAAACATCCTTCAAAATCCGATGCTAAAGGCAAGAAGCAGGATTTTTCCAAAGTGAAGTGTTTTCACTGTCACGAACATGAACATTTCGCCACTAACTATCCACAGAAGAAGAAGAACAAGAAGGATGTTGGATCTGTAGCTTGAGAGGCCTTAGCCTCGCAATTTGAACTTGATTTCTCTTTTATCGCATGCTTGGTTTCAAGATGTATGGGATCGGTGTGGTATCTTGATAGTGGTGTGTCTTTCCATATGACGGGAGACAAAGAGTTGTTTAGTGACTTGGAGGAGAAGGACCTCCAGATGCATATAGAGATGGGCAATGATGGTCGGTACAGTGAAACTGGCATTGGGACCATTAAATTTAAGAGGGATTCCGGTAATCCATTCTTGTTGAAGAATGTTATGCATGTTCTAGGTCTGAAGAAGAACTTGGTCTCGGTCGCAATGCTAGAAGACAAAGGTTATGATGTTGTTTTCAGTGAGGGAAAAGCCTTCCTTCCACATAAAACAACGATTCAAACCAAGAATATAGGGGTTCGAATTAAGAATCTCTACCAGCTAGAGTTAGATGGTTGCGCTGCAATGGTGGGCAAAGCAGAAGAAGTGGTGAGCCGGGATGAGGGCGAATTATGGCAAAGGAGACTGGGCCATCTTCACCATGGCACTTTGAAGATTTTGCAGCAAATTTCTACTAGACTTCCCAAGGGTACTCTTGCGCAGTCAGATCAATGCAAGGGATGTAATATGGGTAAGTTTGTGAAGACCACCTTTCATGAGAAGGAGAACCGTGCTTCGGTGATCTTGGAGAGAATTCACACAGACGTGTGTGGACCTTTCTCGGTTGCTTCAACAGAAAAACACAGGTATTATGTTATATTTTTTTATGACTATTCTCGTAGATGCTGGATCTTCTTCATGCAGAAGAAGATTGAAACGTTCTCAAGGTTCTGTGAGTTCAAGGCATTGGTGGAGAAGGAGTCAGGGAAGCAAGTGAAATCTCTACGGAGCGATAATGGTGGTGAATATATCTCAGGGGAATTCAAAGACTTCTGTAGCAACGAAGGAATTAGAAGAAAACTCATAGCACATCATAACCCACAACAGAATGGGTTCGTGGAGAGGAAGAACAAAACGATCTTGGGTGCTACACGAGCGATGTTGCATGACCAGGGCCTACCGATGCACTTGTGGGCAGAAGCATGCAACACTGCGGTTTATGTGCAAAAATGTTGTCCTGATAGAGTACTTGGCATGAGTACACCTGAAGAAGCTTTTACTGGTGAGAAGCCTGATATTTCTCATTTGAATATTTTTGGCTCACTTGTTTACATTCATGTGACAAAGGACGCTAAGAAGAAGCTGGAGCCGACTGCAGAAGTTGGGATATTTGTGGGGTACACAGAAACACCCCATAATTATCGTTTGTATTTTCCAGACAGTCGGATGACTATTGTGCAGCGGGATATAAAATTCAATGAGGTGAAAGCCATGAAGTTTTCGCTTGAGAGGGAGCTACACTTGCATGCGGAGGAGGAACTTCTTGTTCCCAAAGATGAGCCTTTAGATGTGGATTAGCTACGGGACGATATTCATGGAGTGGAGGAGTCCACTCATGCAGAACCAAACATCAGACAAGGCAGAAAGCATACCACAGAAGCTAAGAGACTGAAGCTTGATGCGGCACAGAATGTAGGAGTTCCTACATCACAGCGTAGACAGAGACAGTCACCTGAACGATTTACTAGATATATGGTTCTTATGAGCAAGTGTATCATGACATAGCCATCTTCTTTTGAAGAAGAAGTGCAGGAGTGATCCGAATGGAAAATGGCATCCACCCATGGTATTCATCCACCCATGTTATCCATCCACCCATGGAATTTACCCATGGTATTGTAAATGGAACCGACCCATGGTATTCATCCAAACATGGAATTTACCCATGGTATTGTAAGTGGTATCCACCCATGGTATTGACCCATGGTATCCACCTATGGTATCTACCCATGGTATTGTAACTCAAAAAAAGGCTATAAATAACAAGCCTCACTTTGTAAAAGGATAGATTGTCCACCACAATGTAGCTTCTATAGTTATTCTCTGTTTTAATAAAACAAGTTTCTTTGTGGTTTTAT
The DNA here is from genome assembly GCA_034641835.2 of Pinus albicaulis. Taxonomy (NCBI): domain Eukaryota; kingdom Viridiplantae; phylum Streptophyta; class Pinopsida; order Pinales; family Pinaceae; genus Pinus; species Pinus albicaulis. The sequence continues at coordinate 264,534,950 of CM076575.1, read as the reverse complement.
TTCCTTTGAGTTCTCTTTTTCTTTTTTTTTTCTAGCATTCTAATTTTGTAGATCTTGTCAGATCTATTTAAAATTTTTAGATCTTGGGGGCCTCCCTCCAAGATCTGGATCAGTGGTATTAGATTCAGGTTACACCTCCATGGGAATGAGGGTTTGTAACATATTTCAATTTCAATGTTTTGCAGCAATCTTCAACAAACTCCATGAATTTTTTTTGGGTGGCGAGTTTGAAAATCTAAAATTTTGGTGAAAAAATTACAAAAAAAAGAAGAAGACCATATCTAGATTCCTTACGAGAAAATAATCAAATTCAAAAAAAATAATCGGCTGAATTGGAGTTCGGATGAGGGAGATATTGCTGATTCAAAATCAGCAATTTTGCTGACAATAATTCATGGATGGCGGATCTCATATCATTTCTTGCAATTTTTAGTGGGAAATTTTAGATAAATGGTTACAGATCTGTGCTCCCCTTGAAAAATCACCCGATTTCAAAAAACAATCGGTCGAATCAGAGTCTGGATGAGGTATTTATCGCTGATTTAAAATCAACTATTTTTTCAGAAATTTTATGACGGCAGGACAGTTCCAGCGCACATCCGAGAGTCTAGGGTCTCCAAATATCGATTTCAAACACATGAGAAGATGCAGAATGATCATTCCATTTCCAAAAACAGGTTATAATAAATATTTTGAGTTATATTGACCGAGTTATGCTCATTTTAAATTTGGAGCAGTATTCGGAGCAGGTTCCCTTTGGAGATGTGCCCTCTCACCCTGCTTTAGTAGGCACCTACTTCACATTCATCAGTTTCAGCATAGCAGCATTCGGCTTGGGTTATTTGGATACGTGCCCTCCCACCCCAAGCTATGTAGGCGCTTGCTACTTCATCAATAATCAACATCACAGTTATGAGTCAACTGCACAAAATCCTTCTCATCAAAGTCCATTTGCTAGGCCACACATTATTAGTAACACGGTTGGTCACAAGCATTGCAGGGTATCTCTATCCTCGGATCTTCGTTTGTCATGGTTTTGGTTCATCCACAAACCCACACTTCATCGAAGTACATTTTCTAGGCCGCACACTGTCAATATTATAGTTGGTCACAAGCATTACAGGGTATCTCTATCCTCGGATCTTCATTCATCACGATTAAGAGTTAACTACACAAAAACCTTCTCTTCAGTGGCTCTTAATATTCAAAAAATACTTCTCAGGAGGGACTTCACGCAATGGGTACCATTGCTTCTTAAGGAGGGAGGAATGATCCGAATGGAAAATGGCATCCACCCATGGTATTCATCCACCCATGTTATCCATCCACCCATGGAATTTACCCATGGTATTGTAAATGGAACCGACCCATGGTATTCATCCAATCATGGAATTTACCCATGGTATTGTAAGTGGTATCCACCCATGGTATTGACCCATGGTATCCACCTATGGTATCTACCCATGGTATTGTAACTCAAAAAAAGGCTATAAATAACAAGCCTCACTTTGTAAAAGGACAAATTGTCGACCACAATGTAGCTTCTACAGTTATTCTCTGTTTTAATAAAACAAGTTTCTTTGTGGTTTTATTTCCTTTGAGTTCTCCTTTTTTTTTTTTCTAGCATTCTAATTTTGTAGATCTTGTCAGATCTATTTCAACTTTTTAGATCTTGGGGGCCTCCCTCCAAGATCTGGATCAAGGAGCCCACATGGGTAGATGCCATGGTGGAGGAGTATGACTCCATTGTCAGAAACAGTGCTTGGGAGATTTTTCCAAGGCCTGTGGGAAAATCAGTTGTAGGATCAAGATGGATCTACAAGGTAAAGCAAGCTGCTGATGGGAGTGTCAAGAAGTATAAGGCAAGATTTGTTGCCTGAGGCTTCTCACAGATCAAGGGGATTGACTATGAAGAAACCTTTGCACCTGTCGCATGGTATTCTTCCATACAGACCATCCTTGCTCTCTTAGCGCGGATGGGTTGGCACAATCATTAGATGGATGTGAAGACTGCGTTCCTTAATGGGATCATTGAGGAAGAGTGTTACACCATTTTTTGGTCATCTAACCTATTATCATTAGATGGACCCAAGTACACCATGTAAGACCAATTTTACTCCAAGTAAAATTGCTTTCACTATGAAAATAACTTAGTAAATCACCTTTATTAAGTTGTTTATGGTCTAAACAGGAAACCCCATAAGGAAATATTAAATAAATATACATTTACTTGATTTTCCTCAAGAAATAATTAATTAAACAGTAGTTTAATTAATGTTTCTGGTTATATTTAACCCAAAACAAGGAAATTAATTAGATAAATCATTATTTATCTTATTATTTTCTAAGAATAATTGTTTAAATCTTATTTAAATAATATTCTTTGTTAAATATGACTAATTCACCCTTAAATAATTAAATAAATCATTATTTATTTGATTTTTACTCAACCATATCCTTAAAATGATAAATAAATCATTTATTTATTTATTATTTAAACATAAGGGGATTTGACTCAAGTCAAATTCTTTTTCCCTCCAACAAATTTAATAAAATATTTCATAAAAGTTGGATCTAGATTTGGTTAATAATATTTTAACTATGCACCAATCTCTAGACTAACTCAATATTTTGTTATAAATAGAAGGGTTTTCCCATTCATTTGTCACCTTTTATTGCCTAAAGATCACTCTGGATCTCAACACTTGGTTTGGCTATTGATCCATAATAATAGCCATACTTTTCCATTTTTGTTTGGGTTTTCTACACCATCAAGAGAGAGAAGTTATAAATCTGAAGTGCTGAGGACTCACAAGAACCCATCCCATTCAGGAGAACAGGGAACACCCTCTTGTGTTTTCCTCCCAGGTGCCATTAATAAAATTATTCATTGGATATATTCTTATCTTGTTTATTGGATCTATGGAGTAAATCTTATTTTTCTATTGTTTAATGTCTTCTAATGCATAGATCTAGATTTTTGCAGCATTTTTCTTGATCATCTAATTACAGATATGAAGATATTAGTAGTCATTTCTATTGTTAGGGCCATAAGTTATGCATAGATAAAGTGGTCTTTAGCGTACACTTCGAATAAAGATTCATAATAATAAAGAAGTGTACATTGAGCAGCCTGAAGGATTTGAGATCTTCAGCAGCGAGTTGCATGTGTGCAGGCTCAAAAGAGCGTTGTATGGGCTGAAACAAGCACCCCATGCTTGGTACACTCGGATTGATAGCTATTTCACTGGACTTGGCTTCACCAAGAGTGAGGTGGATGCAAACCTGTACCATATTGTGGTGGAGGTAAGCTTTTAATCATTGTACTTTATGTTGATGATTTAATACTAACAGGTGATGAGCAGTTGATACAATCATGCAAGGAATATCTTGCAAAGGAGTTTGAGATGAAGGATTTGGGCCTCCTTCATTATTTCCTTGGATTGGAAATATGGCAGTGGGAAGGTGCACTGTTTGTGTCTCAAGGCAAGTATGCCCGGGAGATACTGGAGAAGTTTCACATGCAATGTTGCAAGCCTATTGACACTCCTCTTCTAGGAAATTGGAAGAAAGAGGATGCTACATCGGTAGAGGTAGTGGATGCCACTGTTTATCGACAGTTGGTGGGTTCGCTCATGTATTTAGTCAATACAAGACCAGACATATGCTATGCGGCGAACCAGCTTTCACAAGCGATGGTTAAACCTACCAAGCTCTTTTGGAAGGTAGGAAAGCATGTCCTGAGATATCTCAGGGGCACATCTGAGTATGGTTTATGGTACAAATATACGGATGAGGTGAAGTTGCATGGCTTCAAGGATGAAGATTGGGCAGGAAGCCCAACAGACAGAAAGAGCACATCAGGAGGGGTTTTCAGTATTGGATCTACGACAGTTTCTTGGTATATCAGGAAACAAAGATCTGTGGCACTCAGTTCAGCAGAAGTAGAATACATGGTAGCAAGTCAAGCTGCATGTGAGGCTATCTGGATGAGGAAGATCTTCGTTGGTTTGTTCGGTTCACATTTAGATCCCACAGTGATACATTGTGATAATCATAGTTGCATTAAACTCTCGGTTAATCCTATGTTTCATGATAGATCTAAACATATTGATATTCAGTATCACCATATCAGAGATTGTGTGCAGCGGAAGATCATGTTGCTTCAATACATTCCTACAAAAGATCAGGATGCAAATATTCTGATGAAGGTGCTCACTAGGAGAAAATTCGAATACCATAGAGGCAGGATCAGGGTGAAGGATAATCCCTATCTTTTTGAGAGGGAGTGTTGAGATTCAACAAGATGATGAGCTTAGTGAAAATAGTCGCCTTCACTAAGTGGGCCCACAGGCTATTTTTGGCACAAGTCTATTTTTTGACATGGTGATCATATTTCAGAAGTTGCAGCATGCTATTTGTGGATGGTTGATCAAGTTGGAAAAATATGTGAAATTCTATTTTTATAATATTGGGCGAAGTCTATTTATAGATCGTTGATCTAAAAATAGATGCATGTCGATTATTATTAGCTCTTAATAATAATCAGACTCTAAATAACAACTTATTCTCTTGGAGCACTTTGTTTCAGTGCACATATGTGGCACATCAATGGACTGAGGGAATTATGCAATTCCCAAGGATTTACTAGAGCTAATGCATGGAGGACTCAGTTAGAACTCAAGTGGCAGAGTTATGACATATTTTGAAGAGTAGTTATGGATTTGTATTCAGTTTAACTCAGTTAGACTCAGTTGAGCTAGTTGTATCTTGTCTAACTGAATGATACACTAGTGAAAGTGGACTGAATTAATTCACTAATAATAACTCATTAATCAACTGAACAATATAGTAGTTAGCTATAGTTCATGGCAGTTTCAGTGGAGACCTAGTGGAGAGATAGGTGAAAGGGCAAGTTAGACTATCTATTGTGAATATAGTGATGCATTGATTGCATCGCACATACATTGGAGTTTCCAATGAGGATTGCGCAGTAAAGGAAAGAGTAATTTGAATTCATTCAGAGCTATTCTTCAGTAGGGATTGCGCAGTGGAGGTAGGCTAGCAAGGGGCAGAGATCGATGCATGGATTTACAAGATTGTTCCTGATTAGTGTATGACGATTGTACTGTACTAAGTGCTTGATAAGCTTTGTATGAGGATTGTCATATGATTCCATGATACATAATATATAGTTGGGGTTTTCAGCTTCAGGCTTTCCTGGTTAAAAACAACCGTGTTATGTGCAATTATTTTTATTTATGCTTTACATGTGTGTGCAATTAATTTTCCGCAAAATATTAACAAGTGGAATGATTCAATATCTTGCATAAAGTTAAATAGTGTGAGATCAGGGGAATATAGGACATATGCATGCTTAGTGCATATAATTTCTACACTTTTTGTCTTGTCTATTATGAGGAGAAGGGAAATTATGCAATCACTATTACGTTGGGCTAATTTTACTAGCTTCCAGGCAACAACAACTTACTACAACTATCTTTGTGCATTTCAGAAGGTCTTTGCAGTTTGTAGTTGTATGGCCTAAGACATTTTAAGAGAGCTAGGTATTTTATTGGTGAATGAACATCCTTCATATTTTAAAAAAGAGTCATCTACATTTATTTGCAGTTACCATATGACCATGGGAAACTTCTCAGAGAGAAGAACAAAAATTTGATCCATGTGATGTGGATAGATAAGAAGACAGATGCCAACTAGGAGAATATTAAAAAATGAAGGATCATGTTGATGCAGGTGAAGATGGGATTAATGGACATGGAATAACCAAGGTATTAGTAGTACTTTAAAGTAATTTTAAGGTATTTCTAACATGGAAGAATTCACAAATGATTTGCAGTTACTGATTTTTACACAAATTCCAGCACTTGAGGTTTTCTTTAAATTTCATGCTCAAATGGTATGTAAATTGTCTCAAACTGCAATAGCCTGTTTTCTTTACTCAAGATCCATAGTGTGCAGGTACAAGTATTTTCATTCAAGAAAAGTGGCTACAAAATATGAAACTTATTCATTTTTCTCTGAAAGTGAGCAAAGCTCAATTGTTTGGAAACATTCACTTGAAGGTCTTGCTCAGGCTGTTTTGACCTTAAAAATTAATCATTGTTAGCAAGTGGCTACTGTGATGCTTGAATATCTTTCGTCCTTGCCAAATTCATTTAGTTTGGATGCTATATTGAGCTCTATCTTTTCTACACTTAAGTATTTTTTCTGCCATGCACCAAGAGTTACATGGCTTTTGCAGACAGGAAAATGGTTATTGAAGTTGTTTGAAAGGGAATCTTTGGATTTTTCAAGTTTTACATCTTCTTCTTTTTTTGAGTTATTTTGAACGGTGCTTGCGCATTCTGAACCAGAGGAAAGAGGTATTTCCCTTAAGCATCTAGGTAGACTTGTTGAACATGAGGAACTTGGAAAATTTACTGCTTTATCCATATTAGGAATTTTGAGGGAAAATGGTAGCTTGGAAATGGTTTTCAAGAAAGTAAGTTAGTGTGGTCTTGCTTCCACTCTGGTTGTGAACACATGGGACATAATATCATCTTTAACAGCTAATGAGCCATCAATGACCTTAGAACGGGAAGCAATGGAAATGTTATCAAGGTTCGTACCATTTGTTGAACATCATCAGTTACATTCATTTTCTAGTTCTATTGATGTTATACTACCATAGTTTTAAAAATTGACCAGTTCATTGGCCAAACCAACCGAATTGGTTAAAACCCTAGTCAATAGCCCTCATTCGCCCTTTCTTTAGAAAAATCGGGCATTAACCAGTCGGATCATTACCAGGCTGATTGTGAATCCACCAGAGGCATTCTTGCAGGCTTGTGAGGTGGTTTGGAGGGAAGATAAGGGTTGTTTCCCTCCAAAAACAACCCCTCCAAGGCAATAAAAGGAGGTATCCCCTCTCATTGAGCTTGTCCTCAGATTTGAAGTATGATGAGGAAGCCATTGACCCTTATCCTTTTCTAATCAACTTTTAGTGATTTATATTCTCACTCTTGCTTGGGCTTTTTCTTCACCTCAGCTTTGATACTGTGTTAATTTTAGTTAAGGATGGTATGTTCTATGCTTAGAGAAATTTACTTCAATATTTCTTATTATTCTAATTCAATTTCATGTTTAGAAATCATATTAACATTGACAATAAATACTAATAGAACATAAAAAAATAACCAAAAGACAATCCAAGACAAGAGACCACAAAATTTGGCGGATGCTAGGGAAAACCCACAATGTGGGGAAAAACCTTTGATCAAATCTTCTTATTATGCTTCAAATTCAACAGAGAGAGAGTGTACAATTTACAACAGTCAACAAGATGCCCTAGCCAGCAAATTCAGCGCTGGTCAAAGCAACAATATACCTCCTCCAATGGAGCTCGGTCAAACCCAGTCAAGCTCGGCCTCAAAGAATAGTCAAAGCCACCATTCACCCTACACACATGTGTCCTCAATCATAGGGGACAATGAACCACTCACCCTACACACATGTCAGCCATCATGGGGTATCACAGGGGAAGGTGAATCACTCACCCTCTACACAACGCACAACTAAGGGAAGGTGAACCACTCACCCTATGGTCTCTCATAGCTTAATAAGTACCCCAAGCCCCCAGGAGCTCCTGGAGCTCAATCTTCAATCGTGACCATCATAGAAGGGACTTTCCACAAATCCAACCTATTTCTGAATGAGGATAAATTTTTACCTTACCAAGAGGCTTTGAGAGGATGTTGGTAACCTACACATCCATCCTGAAATGATGGATATTGACTGTACCATATTCTAAATAAAGTGGCACCTATAGTCGATCATGGATTCTTTGAAAGGTGAATCCAACTTTCATTATTGCAATATACAATGGTAATTTCCATCATGTGCACAAATGGCTTATGGAAGAGCTTCCTCAACCAATTGGTTTCATAATAAGCCATACTTGCTGCTATATACATTCAACCTCAATAATGCTTCTAGAGCAACCAAATCAAGAGGTATAGCACTAGATGTGCTCTTTCCATCCATCACACTGCCAATCGAGCTAGCTTCAGAATATTCAAGGAATCTTAGATTTTAGAGATATCTCAATAAGTAGCTATTCAAAATATGGGGTTCTTCCATAGATTGACTGAGAGACTTCATAGCAAGACATATGACTGATAGGATGTTTATCAAGAACACCAAGGATGCAGACCAACAACTTCTCCGTCACATTGAACTTTTAAGTTAAGGGAGAAATCAACCCCCTCTAAATCATAGCTCCCTCTGAATATCTTAATGAATATTTTGATGATTGGGCCGGGAAGGGACGAAGGAATTTTGACATCAACTACTACTCAGGTACAAGCATACAGAGAGAACAGGGGTACTGCAGTCATGCTTAATTATTGTTATGGATATAATAAAAATGGTGCTAGCTCAGACATATTTTGTTGTAGCAAATATCCCTTTATTTATCCAATTTTTCCTTTGAATTCCTCTTGAGAAATATTTCCATATGTATTTTCCATCACATCCACCTCTGTAATTCATGATCAAAGGCAAGCAATGGGATGTCAAGACCTTGTAACTGATCTTTAAGAATGAAGTTTCCAAATGTACTTCATCTCTTATCCAAGATGACAAGGTCAAAGGTACCGTAATAGCTTTTGCACACAGGAACAATGCAACAAGGTTATAGCTGACTGATAGTCCACATTGTATCATGGAGATTGATGCACATAATTCAGTCATTGTATGAATTAGAGATGTCAAGCAATATTTCTTTTGATACTGAGAAAGTGCTTGACAATATCATTGAGGAGTCAAGCTGGTCTACTTCCAATTATATCTTCCAGGACATAGATGCTATTATAATTAGGAAATTCCTTACGATTATATTCTGAATAAATTGAAGCGAAAAACTGGAGATTCACTTTAAAACAATATTTTCCACTGTCATCATAACTGGGTATTTCATGATGATACCAATAAACCCCCCTCAAGATGGTGATAGTGAAACACTCTAGAGTCTAGACTTGTCCTTTCAAGAGTTAAGGCACACATCTCTTCTTAACTATAGAAGCATGATGTAAGTGCCAAAACTATAATTTAAGGTATGTTGTCCACTGTCCCGCACTTCACCATTGTTTTCAATATACTCAGAATTTATTTCCTTTGAATCAAACTTGATTACATACTTCCAATATTTGAGTTACCCTTTCATATTTTATTCTTTTCTTAGGAAGCTTTAGTATATCGTATGATAATGAAACATACCTGTACTGAACTTTGGCCTCTATTGCAAGAGATTCATGCTCAGGACTCTAAGATGGGAGAGTTTGGAATAAAATGGTGACTATAGCTATAATAATTATAAAAACTTGAGTAACCAGACTGTCACAAGATTTTGGGCTTATTGTGACACTGACTTCACTTGCGTTCTTAGTGCAGTCACAACAATCTCATGACAAAATTTTATTCTTCAACCAGAAATTTTAATTTCAGACACATACCCAGTGGTGCATGCTTCAGAAATTCAGATCACAATTATGGACCAAGATTTGTAGATAAAATAGTGTGTATTTATCCAATCAAGTATTCAAGCTCTGTTGTGATAAGGAGCCCACATATTCACAATGTCTCTTACTCATTTACAATATGGAATGCTCCATAAGATTTTCTTAATTAAGGGCTAATCCATACCATAATTCTGAACCTTAATTCTTCAACCACTGTCTATAGATCAACTCAACTGAATTTTAGGCTATGCGTATATATGAGTTGAGCATATAAATGAGATATGAGTTTTGATTTCTCTTCGTTTGAAATCGGGGTCTGAATTAAGTAATTGTGCTCAGAACTATGGAATGACTAATCTTCTTGTTTTCTGGCCTTTACTTGATCGATTGGAATTTTGAATAGTAACCCTGAATTCACCTTTAAGATCATGTATAGTATTATGCTCAAAATATCCATAGACAGGTGAAGACTAGAAATTTTAGTCGTACTGACTAGACTTGGAGAATATATATGCTCAGACTAACTGTTACAAGGTTGGCTTCTTAAATGATTGACCAGGTGCTAAATATAAGTTATTTTATGACTGCAACTTCTTCTTTCAAAGATGAAGAACTCTGAGATTTGAGTAATCTCCACAGGATGACTTCTAATCTCACTATTGAGATTCCATAAACTCCATAATTGTACTTTCTTCTATCTGATGTTTCCTGGGAGACCAAGATATTCATTTTGTATGCATTGGAAACTCTCAGATCAGACCATCAACATTCTGTCCACATCAGCACTAGAAAACACCCTTGTTTATGTGTGCTAACAATCTGAGTGGTATTGAACAAAGATCCAAACCATATCAAAATATTCACAGAAACATCCTTACTTATATTTGCACCAACAACCTAAGATAATAAGAAATCCACACCAAATTATGTCCTAGACTTTCCCTTAAGCTTCCTCACTTCATTTCCCACTTATGTCCTTGCCTCATATTTTATAGGACCTTCAGAATTGTAGAGGGAGGAGACCATGTAGACTTGAGTTCATTGATAAATTGGTGATAAAATTTTTTACAACCCATACATAATTATTTATACTACATTAATATATGGTCTTTGTAAGCAAGAAAACATTGCAGAAGCTACATCGATTCATGAAGCATTGAGTAATGAAGGTCTTACTCCAAATATTTGTATTTGGAATATATTAATGGAAAGTATTTCCAAGAAATCGAATACATACATGCCTCCTGAACTAATTGATGGGCATTTTAAGAAAGGACATATATGACCAAATTTCAAGCTATGGGATGAAATGGAAGAAAACTACATTTTCCTAATGTCGTTGTCTACCCTGCTTTCATCAATAGGCTTTGCAAGCAAAGCAACATGTGTGATTCCCATGCACCCTTCATGGAAGCTAAAAAGATAAGAACATTTTCCCTAACAATTTCACCTTCAATTCATTGATTGGTGGACAATTTGACGTATTCAGAGCAGTCCTGCCCTTAAAATCATGGAATTTCAATGACCAAGATACCCAATTATTGAAACGCTAGAGTATATGAGATTTAAAGAAAGATTGTTTTCACTCAAGAGAGCTTCAACACAGGTGAGGTTCTTTGAGGGCTTTATGAGTGACAAACTACTTTACTAAATATTTTTAGTGCCATACCAAGTGCCTTGTATGCGTCATTGATTGGGTATATTCTCACAGGTATCAAAATTTATATATATGGCTAGAGAGTCGTCTGTAATTTAATCGAACCTAGTGGGGACACTCACTCGACCCTAGAAGTAGACATGGTTGAAATAAGTCTATGAAAAATTTTAATGTTTATTAATCAGATAACTTTTTAGCATAGTGTTAATTTGGGTTATGGTAGACTAAGACCATTACAATTGTATCACATTCTCAAAGTTCTTCACATAAATGATATCTTGGTAGAGTTTGTTTAAGTAAAAGATACTATCGGTTTTAGGACTAGCTGTGTGGTCACTACCCATATTATTTCAAATTTTTTATTTCAATCATGTTAATATTTGGAGATGGTTGTAAATTGCTATGTAGTTTATCAAGCATTCTTTTCTATTAAATTTTTTTCAATATTAAATTTATTTTAATACTAAATTTGGATGTGTTATTCATAATTTATTGCTGGAAAGTATTGATGGAAAATATAAATATTGTCCCCATATTTAAGTAACCCTATGTTAGTGAAATGAATAACCCTGTGTTTGGTCTTTATTGTAGCCACCGTCCTGCACCAGATGATGCATGCATATGCATATGTTGAAAAGCTCCTCTGAAATTCCAATATGTCTTCTTTATCAGTATGAAAATTTGAAGATGTGATCCCAAAAAGAATCAATCCTGTTGTTGGTGAATAACAACCCATTGAAGAAGCCACACAAGAAACATGGAGATCTTGAAATGTTTTTTGAAAAAAATATCAAAAGCATATATTCTACCGAATAATGAACATCTGAGGAATTGAAATAGGTGGGCAGCCTTAAAGATGTCGATCTCATCCTTGAATGATTTTCTGCAATGCTCACATCCATCATCCATGTGACTAATTATTTTTAGATACTTAGGGAAAAGAGCTCATGGCCCTAATCTCTTTGACAAGATATATCAAGGGATCTAATGCTTCCTTCTAGAGAACATTAGTCAAATTCTCAAATGTTTTCCTCTTAACAAGTTAGACACTGGAGTCTCTATTTTGCTCCAATGTTATGATGGTGTTGCAATGGAGTAGGACTATTTGGTACCTTGGTGTCATAATGCTCCTTATTTCTATTCATGTGAAGGTAATCAAATCCTAAAACTTCAACAACCTCTTCTATCTATTTTATTTCGGTTTCCAACTTACAGGATTGAATAATGCAACCATGGGATGAGTTGATCTGAGGTTTGTCTTTATTGAAATGAATCAGGAGGGAGAAGGAAGACAGCATCATTTTGTGTTGATTCAAGGACTTATACATGGAGCATGATGTTGGTATAAGGTTGTAACTCCGCTTAAGTAGAGGGGTTACAAAGTGGCTACCATGGACCTCACTTACAATGGGATAAACATGGCATCCTCTACAGATAAAGTCAATTCAATTGTACACTATGCAGAGCCACTGCTAGATTATATCAGCAACCTCGGCAATGATGATAAGGTACTTGGACTCTCTGGAATATAGCCTATCATTTTAAGGTCCGAGAATAGTGAATCTAAGTCCAAAGTGAAAACATAACTATGTCCAAGAGAGTTATGCATATTAGAAGTTTTCATAATGCTTCTCTTTATTGTTCATGTTAGGTCCCTATATTACTATTTTAGCCCCTTATTATTATTATTGTAACCCCCTTATTTTTATTATTGTAGCCCCCTCTAACCCCAATATTGTTATTATTGTGCCCTTACATTGTTATTGTTAGGTCGGCTAGGATTACATTGTGGCCCCATGGACTCCTATATAGAAAGGAGGTTTTGTAATTTGTATCATCCAAGAATTGTTCATTCATGTAATGTATTGGAGGTTGCCCCCTCGAAGTGGCTTATTTCTAAGGCATTGATATCTCTTTTCTTCTATTTTTGGAGCTAGTTTCACAACATTTGGTATCAGAGCTTTGGATTCTAGGGTTTCACTGCTCCAAACAGGTCATCGTGGAATTTTCGCTATAATTTTTTTTCTACAAAGGTTCAGAAGCTAAAATGTTTAGAGTACGAAGCTGAAATACTTAGGAACATCGTAGAAAATTTTTAGAGCTTGGTTCACAATAGTTTCGGAGATATGATTTGTGGAAGTTAGGTCTTTTTGCAGGCTCCTCAATTTAACCTAAACAGGTCATCGCGGAATTTTCGCTATAAATTTTTTTCTACGAAGGCTCGAAATCTGAAATTTTTAGATCACAAAGCTGAAATCTTGAGGAACATCGTCACAAAATTTAAAATCTTGGTTTGCAACATTTCCAGAGATATGGTTTGTGGAAGTTAGGACTTTTTCAGGCTCTCGAATTTCATCTCAAAGAGGTGATCGTGGGAAAATCTTCATAACTCTCTCTTTGAGCATCGGATTTGAATTATGTAAAAATTGAACACAAGCACACATAATGTAGTTTCCTATCTATCAATTTCAGAGCTGAAGGAGGAAGCAGTGACACGTGGAAAGTCATACAAGTTCGCTCTACTGAACTAGTCCATAATTAGGTCATTGTAGGAGATTGGGCACAACTTTGTCTTAAAGAATCCAAATTAGGTAAGACTTGTGGCATTAGAAAGAGGATTTAGAGGGCTACCTCAATGCCAAATTTCAAATATTGAAGATCCAAAATCATAGAGATAATTCAGCTTCAATATCACACTCCTCAAAAGAAAGAAAAAGGTGTGTATTTTGTTTCAAATTACATAAGTCTCATTTGAAAGAAAATTAGTTGGAATTTATTCCAAGGGCATATTGAAGAATAGATATCAGTATTGGGTTCTAAAATGGCCCCTAAAAATAATTCAACACCCATTAAGCCTTCAGAAGGCTCTACTATGACTCATTAAGACGAAGAAACACAACATGAGATATCAAAATTACAAGAGCAAGTGCACCAAAATTCGCTATTGCAAGGAGCAACAAAAAATGAAATGGAAGTTTTGAAGAAAGGTGTGGAAAATAAGATGGATGGTTTGAAGAAAGGCGTGGAAGCTAAGATGAATGGTTTGGAAGCTAATATGGAAGGCATGGAAGTGGGCATGGAAGCTAAGATGGATGGCATGAAAGCGAAGATCGATGAAAAAATGGAAAACATAAAAGCAGACATCAAAGGTTTGGAAAAGTTGATACATGAAATGTTTCCTAATGGAAAAAACATAGTAGAGGAAACTCATGATGAGAAAAAAATAAATTTTAATCATGATTTCATAAACTCTAATGTTGGATGGAAGAACCACCATATTCCAAATATGGATATGAGGAAGTTCGATGGCAACGATCCCATAACATGGATACTGCAAATGGAGCAATATTTTGATCTCAATAATATGAAAAACACACAAAAGGTACGCATTGCAACTTTACATTTAGAACAAAATACATTTGTATGGTATCGATGGCTTTGGTCCAGTAAAAAAATTGTCACTTGTTCAATTTTTACGGAGGAAATGATATCACATTATGAGGATACAAAGAGAAACACCTTCTTTATCCAATTGATAAATCTCAAACAGAAGGGTTTAGTGGGGCAGCACATTGATGTTGGGAATCACAATTGTCGTTAGACCAAAATTCGCAGGTTTTTTTAGTCAACGATCGCATCGCCAAAGATAAGGATCCACGAAAGGTGGTTAGTCCATGTCGCGAAACACACAGGGAGCATTGGTTTATCCAATTTCCAACAATCTCCCCCCCAATGTAAGTCGGGTGTGTATCGAACTCGTGACCTACGCTTTGAAACCAATTGTTGGAAATACTAAAAGGGGGGGGTGAATCAGTATTTCTTTACAATGATTGTATGCAGTGCTGCCCACTTGAAGACTTCATATGATGAACTTCTTGCTGCTGTTATGCACCTTGGTTACTGCTCTTGTCATGCTACCCTTTGCTGCATATTGCTTTGCTTTGCTGCCATAGAAAGTTTGGTCCTTTGCAACCCTTGACAACACATGATCTAGCTTTTTCTTGCCTTCTAGGAGCTCGATATTGAATCTGGTGTATCTCTGTTATTTTAGATCCTCAATATCTGATTTTTGGTCCTATATTATTCCTCTGAGTCTTCGTTCCAATGCCACAGGTCTAACCCAATTTGGATTCTTCAAGAAATATTTATGCCCAATCTCTCACAATGCCCTAATTATGGACTGTTTCAGCAGAGTGCACTTGTACGGCATGCCACATGTCACTGTTTCTTCATTTGGCTCTGAAATTGATAGAGAAAAAAGTAAAGAATATGCACTATCTACGAATTTTTATGAAATTCCAATCTGATACTTACAGAGAGAGTTATGACGAATTTACCAAGGTCACTTCTTTGAGATGAATTTCAGGAGCCTGCAAAAACCCTGACTTCCACAGATCATATCTCCAAAAATATTGCGCACCTTGATCTGAAATTTTTACAGAAAATTCCTCAGGATTTCGGCTTTACCTCATAAAAATTTCATCTTTTGAACCATTATAAAAATTTAGAGCGAAAATTCCACGATGACCTGTTTCAGATGGCCGAATCCCTTGCCTAAGGAGGAAATGAAGATCACAATTTATATGAATGCTTAAGTTGAGAGGGGCTTCAACAAGTGAACGTGGGAGGGATTTTAGGAGCAAAAAAAATATTAATTATGACTTTTCAATGACCCATGCCCCAACCCCATGGGGTTTTAGCCCACTAACTGGGGGTACAAACTTCAAACATGAATATCTCTCAAACCGTGAAGAATTACATGGCGTGCCATATATCAACGGAAACATCTCGACAATTAGAAACAATAAAAATTATTATTGACCCAGAATATATTAATTTGATAGGCAAAAATTCCCATTCAATATTGGGTTATCCCCTGGTGCTGATTGGGTTGACATCAATGACTACCGCTGATCAACAATCTCCCCCTTTGGCATTGATGGCAACACAAGTACTCCCCCTATGATCATGAAACCTCTTCCTACAACATTCTCTCCCCCTTTGACATCAATGGAAAAGGGTAACTCCCCCTGAAACACAACCATTCTACGGACCTGTACACACTTCCACTCGCGCTAACACACAACCGTCCTGCAGACTTGTACACACTTCCACTCCCCTTGACACAAAATCGTCCTGCAGACCTGTAATATACTTCCACTCCCCCTTTATATTCTGAAAAAGGAAAATCTAATGAGAACTTGGGAGAATCCCAAGCTTCTGGCGAAGATATTCCAATGCTGGCAAAGATTTAATATGTGATTCTTTTGGTGCTGCTTGGAATCTTGCTACTTGTCCAATAGATTGCATAACATCTAGTTGGGAGGCTGTTACATATAGAAGACTACTAATCATAGATTTGTACAACCTTTGATCCACATCCTTAGATGAGTCGTCTATGCTCAATTTGCAACCTGTTACCATTGGAGTAAGGATGGGTTTGCAATCTTCCATTTTAAATTTCTTGAGCATTTCCTTGATGTACTTGGCTTGACATATAAATATTCCTCTCTCTTACTGAGATATTTGAAGCCCTAAGAAGTATGTCAGCTCACCAATTAAAGACATCTCGAAATCACTTTTCACCTTTGTAGCAAACTTCTTACTTAGTCGATCATCATTGCTACCAATTATTGTATCATCCTCTTTAGCTATTAGACATGAATTAGTTGCTTCATCAAAAACATATATGTCATTTGGAGCTCGAATTGTTGTAGCCACAATTTCACCATACACGCCTTTCCTGATTTCACATTTCGTGGAGTTGAATAGTATTGTGTGTCCTTGATCACACATTTGTCCAACACTGAGAATATTGTGATTCATGTTTTCAACCAATAGAACATTATTTGCTAGAGAATATTTTCTTTAGAGAGTGACAGTACCTGATCCTATAACATTTGAAGATCCATCATTTCCAAAGGACACGGTTCCATCCTTCTTCTCTTTCAGAGATACAAATTTATTTCTATGTCCAGTCATATGCGTTGAGAGTGAGAGATACATATCTGTTCTTTTGAGCCTTGAGAGTGAGAGCACAATTATCATTCTTCTTCTTGTTCCATGTTCGTTCATTCTGTGGCTTTGAAGATTCTTCTGGAGGATTTTCAAGTTTGCAGTCTTTGGCTGTGTCCAAAGTTTCGACATTTGTAACATTTAATATTATTTCTTAAATGTTAAAATCTATTGATGTTTCACTGAGCCCTAGGAGGTTCATATTTGACAGATCTCCTGGAATTGTATTCGTTCTTGAGGTACGTGCGACATTCTATAGCTTTATGACCAAATTTTCCACATTAATAATAGTAGCCATAAAAAATATCTTGGTACCTGGATGGAAATTTTCTTCGAGGAATTGTCTTCCAAGGCTGTTCTTGCGAATCTTGTCCAATGAAGTCTACATGCATTTCAGATCTCATAAGTTCATTGTATTTTGTTGTAGAAGGTCCTGCTTCTTCTTCTTTGTAACCGATGCCAGTTTTTTCGCTGTAAGATCGTTGATTATTGATCATTTTTTCCAATGCCCTTGAGCTGTTAGCAGAGTTTTCGATAGTTTTTCCTTTCTTCACTTCCTCACGTAGCGAGACTACTTCGGCTTCTAATTCTTCCCTTTCTTGGTTGTTTTCTTTCAACTTATTTTGAAGTGACTCTTCAATGCATTTGTGTTCTTCAACTTCAATTTTGAGACCTTGAACTTGTTCTTCAAAAGTTGGGAATCACAATTGCCGTTAGACCAAAACCCACAGGTTTTTTTAGTCAACGATCGCATCGCCAGAGATAAGGATCCACGAAAGGCGATTAGTCCATGTCACGAAACACATGGGGAGCATTGGTTTATCCAATGTCCAAAAATCTCCCCCCAAATGCGAGTCGGGTGTGTATCGAACTCGTGACCTATGCTCTGATACCACTTGTTGGGAATCACAATTGCCATTAGACCAAAACCCGCTGGTTTTTTTAGCCAACGATCGCATCACCAGAGATAAGGATCCACGAAAGGCAGTTATTCCATGTCGTGAAACACACGGGGAGCGTTGGTTTATCCAATGTCCAACAATTGAGGACTTCCAAAAATTGAATATAAGGGTAACTGATATTCTAGAGGAACACAAGATTGATCTCTTCATATGTACTTTAAAGGATAACATCCAACATGAAGTTCACGTTTTGGAACCTGATTTATTGGAGAAGGAATTCAGGTTGGCAAGAAAAATTGAATGTAAAATTATGGCGACAAGGAAGCTTACCACTCACTTCTATAAAGAGGGAAGTATTGCTACTCCTAGATTTCCATAACCTACAAGGTTGACACCACAACAATTGGAAGAGAAAAGAGAAAAATGGCTTTGCTACAGTTGTGATAGAAAATACACTAAAGGTCATAAGTGTGCTAAGAAGAAATTATTTTACATAGATTATGAAGAGGAAGAAGAAAATGAACAAGAAGAGGATATACACCAGGAACCAACCCTACAAGAGGAAGAAATGAGTCCGACCATATCGTGTAATGCATTGGCAGGAATTAGCACTCCTCAAACTCTCAAGATAAAAGGACATATCAAGAAGAAAAAGGTAATAGTGTTGATTGATTCAGGTAGTACCCATAATTTTATTCATTGTAAGGTAGCCAAGGAATTGAATTGTTTCTTATACCCAACACTAGAATGTCAAGTGATGGTTGCAAATGGAGGAACTATAAATTGCTCTGGAAAATGCCATAATATCAAGCTAACCATGGGGGAATATGTATTGAATAGTCCAATGCTTTCCATTCCTATGGGAGGTGCTGATGTTGTACTAGGAGTACAATGGTTACAATCTTTGGAGACGGTAGCTTTTAATTTTCAAGAACTTTTCTTGAAATTTTTTTCAGAAGGAAAGGAAGTCGAATTACGGGGTATTGAAGGGAAGCCAGGAAGGATAATAAGCTCTAATGTCATGACAAAGCTTCTAAAGAAAGAAAAACGAGGCGTAATTGCACAATTATGCTCCCTAGAAGTTCCGACATCAAAATCATCTATTTCTGCAGATCTCCAACAAGTCTTGGACAATCATTCCAAGGTGTTTGAAACTCCCAAAGGACTCCCACCTATTCGTGATCATGATCATGCTATTCATTTGATTCCAGGAAGTGTTCCTCCAAACATCGGGCCTTATAGATATCCTTACTTCCAAAAGAGTGAAATTGAATGTATGATTGCAGAAATGTTAGAGGCGGGTATAATTCAACCTAGTCAAAGTTCTTTCTCTGCTCCTGTAGTATTGGTACACAAGAAGGATGGATCATGGTGAATGTGTCCGGATTATAGGGAGCTCAATAAGCTCACCATTATAGATAAATTTCCCATTCCTGTGATTGATGAATTATTGGATGAATTACATGGAGCAATTTATTTTACCAAGTTGGATCTTCGTTCAGGATATCATCAAATTAGAATGAAGACTGAAGATATTCCAAAAACAACATTTGAACTCATGAGGGTCATTATGAATTTTTGGTCATGCCTTTTTGGCCTTACCAATGCACCTTCTACATTTCAAGGGTTGATGAATTCCATTTTCAAACCCTTCCTTAGAAAATTTGTGCTAGTATTTTTTGATGATATACTAATCTACAATAGGTCTTGGAAGGATCATGTTCAACATGTTGACAGGGTGCTAAAACTATTGCAGGAGAAACAATTATATCAAAAATAATCCAAATGTTTCTTTGGAGTACAAGAGGTGGAATATCTGGGCCATATTGTATCTCACGAGGGTGTTAAGGTAGACCCTAACAAAATTAAAGCAATTAAGGAATGGAAATTCACCATAACTATAAAGCAGTTGCGAGGATTTCTCAGTTTAACAGGGTATTAGCGCAATTTTTTTAAGAATTGTGGGAGAATAGCAGCATCTCTAACAAAATTATTGAAGAAAGATGAATTTTCATGGACTCATGAAGCAACTAAGGCCTTTAAACATCTTAAAACTTTTATTGTGGAATTTCATGCCTCAGGAAATGGAATTGATGTTGTTTTAATGCAAGAAGGAAGACCCATTGCTTTTGAAAGTTGTCCAATCAAAGGAAAGTATTTACATAAAGCTATTTATGAGAAGGAAATGTTAGCAATACTACATGCACTAAAGAAATGGCGGCCTTACCTAATGGGAAGACACTTCAACGTAAAAACTGATCATGATAGTCTTAAACACTTTTTGGAACAAAGACTATCTTCAGAAGAGCAACAAAAATGGGTCACAAAGATGTTGGGTTATGACTTTGAAATGATCTACAAAAAACAGAAGCTAAATGTTGTTGCAGATGCACTCTCAAGAAAAAATGAAGAGGTGGAAGCATTGCTTTGTGCCATTTTTATTATCCAACCAGATTGGATAACCGAAGCAAGGGATGAATGGAAGAGGGACGAAGAAGTGTGGACACTCATTCAAAAGTTGCAGCAAGATCCTAGTACATCTGATACATTTATTTGGAAAAATGATTCCTTATGGTACAAAGACCGCTTATATCTTTGTAAGAATTCCCAACTAAAACAAAAGATTCTTTTGGAATTGCACACTTCTCCTTTAGGAGGACACTCAGGATTTTTAAAAACTTACCACAGAGTGAAGAAATAATTTTTTTGGGATGGCCTTAAATCTAATATTCAAAAGTTTGTGGCAGAATTTTTGGTTTGCCAGCAAAATAAAGTTGAGACAATTAAGACCCTAGGTCTTCTACAACCTTTATCCATTCCAAGTCAACGTTGGGAGGAGATTTCAATGGATTTTATCGCAGGTTTACCTAAGTCCGAAGGAAAGAGTGTCATCATGGTGGTAGTTGATAGACTTACCAAGTATGCACACTTTTGTGCATTATCTCATCCATTTAAAGCAAGTAAAGTTGCTACTACATTTATGGAAACAATTCAAAAGCTACATGGAAATCCAAAGGTTATTGTGAGCGACAAAGATCCCATTTTTACTAGAAATTTCTAGACAGAGTTATTTTCTTGTTTTGGTACTCAATTAGCTCATAGCTCATCTTAGCATCCTCAATCCGATGGTAAAACTGAGATAGTGAATAAATGTTTGGAAGGATATATTCATTGTTTTGTATCTGATAATCAAACAGAATGGGTCAAGTGGTTACCTCTCGTTGAATGGTGGTATAATACTTCCTTCCATACTGCAGCAAAAATGACCCCATTTATGGCACTTTATGGATATCATCCACCGTCCATCACATCATCTTTAAGAGGAAAATATAAGGTTCAAGCAGTGGAAGATCACATCGAGCATCAAAAAGAAGTTCTCCAACTCTTAAAGGATAACCTAAATTTGGCACAAAATCGAATGAAACAATAAGCAGATAAAGATCGCAGCAAAAGAAGTTTTGATGTAGGAGACTAGGTATTTTTACAACTATAACCACACAAAAAAATGTCCCTCAAGCAAGCTAATAAGGATAATAAATTATCACCAAAGTACTATGGTCCTTAAAAGGTGTTGCAAAAGATTGGTACTATGGCATACAAATTGGAGCTTCCTGCTTCTTCGCGAGTGCATCCAATTTTCCATGTTTCATGCTTAAAGAAGGTTATAGGTGAAAATCTTCCGGTTCAAATAATATTGCTAGAATTTGATGAGGAAGGAAAAATCATATTGGAACCTGAAGCGGTCACAGAAACAAGAACTTGACAGCTATGAAATTGATCAATTTCAGAGTATCTCATCAAGTGGAAGTACTTACCCACTGAAGATTCTACATGGGAGGATGGGAATTATACAGAAGCACCCAGAGCTACTCAAGCGTTTAGGACAACACATTTTTGAAGGAGAGGGGCATGTTAGGTCCCTATAAGGGATAATTTTAAGGATGAAATTTTTCCTTAAAGTTTAGAAACCTTGGCGAATCTTACTAGTCCCCAAATTGCAAATTATAAAATGTTTGTTGATATCTTTGAAAAAACATGCAAATTTATAATAGTTTTATATATAGGATTTATACATTTTTGGCGATTCTTAAGGTAAACTAATTTTATACTATAAAATTTGGGCGAATCATTTTTAGAGAAAAATGGAAATTGGTGAATTTTTTTTTTGGAAAAACCATGCAAAATTAGCCCACTTGCGAATATTAGCCCCTAAAATTTTCCATGGTCCCTATATTACTAGTTTAGCCCCTTATTGTTATTAGTGTAGCCCCCTTATTGTTATTATTGTAGCCCCCTCTAACCCCAATATTGTTATTATTGTTCCCTTACATTGTTATTGTTAGTTCGGCTAGGATTACGTTGTGGCCCCACTAGGATTACATCATGGCCCCATGGACTCCTATATATAGAAAGGAGGTTTTTTCATTTGTATCATCCAATAATTGTTCATTCATGTAATGTATTGGAGGTTTCCCCTTCTAAGTGGCTTATTTCTAAGGCGTTGATATCTCTTTTCTTCTATTTTTGGAGCTGGTTTCACAATAGTTCTTTTGGAGTCATTACTATAATAGATATGGCCTCCCAAAATTAGGCAAGAAGGATTTGATATTTTTTTGGACTTTATTTCACATTTTAAGTTGAGAAAGACGAGGGTTCAAACCTAATCCACTTTTATTAATTACCTATGTTGGCTTGGGAAGTTGCAGAAGATGGAAACCTGGAAGAGAATATTCAATCAAATGTTACCCTTTGATATTCATGGTAATCTATCAATTCATCTCAGCCAGTCCTCCAATATACTTTATTATTCTTGCTTATGCATGTAAAATTGAGAGTTTCCTCACAAGTTGTTGCATGCTATTCAACAATGTGCATCCTTTAGAAGAATTGCAAACTAAAAATGTTTTCGGGGTGTTGAGAAATGATGGACAAGTTTCCCATCCCACATCATCATAAATTTCCATTGTTTGGTAAGGTGCATAAATATGGATATTTTTGTGAGTTTGCTAAGGAATATAGGAAAGAACTATAGAGGAAATTCCTTTCTCAACAACAATGGAAATGAATTTAATGTGTCAAAAGCAGAATTATAGCACCTAGAAGAAATTAATTCGAGGTGGCCTTTATGGCGTTGCCCTTGTTGCAGTAAATCTATCAACTAATCACATCTTCGTATTGATCAAAACATGTTGAAGGTATTGAAGGAGGTTGATGAAAGTGTTTTAGATTTGTAGATAGATCTTGGTAGGCTTTAGTTATAGGTCTTTCGCCATATTTAGTGTGTTGGAGATCACATGCATATTAGGAAGAATCAAATGAAGAGTTATTGGCAATGACATGATAGATTTATTTTGGATATCACATGGATTCATAAGTCAAAGAAAACTTTATCTGAAGCTGAGCTAGAGATGTTGACCAATGTGCCTATTATGCATGGCCACAAGCATTTGGTCTCGTCCTGCAAACTACTAGTAGAAAGAGTTTGGAATGTGAGTTTGTAAAAAGGCTGAAGTCATAGGTATATAGTGTGGTGAATAAGGTATGAAATAATTTCTTCCAACATCAACATTGGATGTATATTAGCACATAAAGGCTTTGAAGATTCATTTTTATAAATAATTTTTTCCCCGGCAATTAAAGCACTACCATCTACGGCAATACAACACCATTTTTCAAGAAGGATGAGAATAGTCCTTGCAGGATTTCAAGATGAATACATGTCATTTACTGAACTATGGATTAAGCATCTCTTGCCTCCCATACCAAAAACAATTCTAGATAGTTTTCAAAAATATAATTGCAATAACATTTGAAACAATATTGTGTCCTCTAAGTAAGCCGCAGAGGTGAATTTCTAGAGTTGGTCGAAGAAGACATTTATGGTGTCACAGAGTTTACAAAAGTTCTTGTGGGGATGGATAAACATATCATGTTGTAAATAACGTCCAAGGTTGTAACCTCTTTCTGATATATTTCAATCAAAATGGATTAAAACCTGTTGTTATAGTGTCATTTATCACCTTCATGTACTTGATGATTTACATTTTGGCCTTGGGCACCCTTTCCCCCACACTTGAACATTTTCTCAAAAAATAGTATCTTAAAACCCATACGTGACTCTGCCTATACTTTTCCGCATATACACGCGAGTCCATTCATAGAGATCCATGTATACCTTTTTAATTATTAAAAAATATATAAATTCCCTATATTTGAGGAGGGTTTCATGGTTATTCCAGTAATTCAACCACCCTAGCTCGTGGCCTAACTGCTCCTAACTGCAGAAACTAATTTGAGGTAGTATAAAAGCCTCTCAAAGGAATGGCCTAAGGGAGAGAGAAAAGATATAGATATTATACTCTGTTGGAGCCCTATTCAAGTCTGATATTCACATGCCTCCTGCACTTCCCAGGTATATTCAGGAAACCCTTGTTTCCTTAAGATGTTCATCATCCTATATGACATCTATTGTGCACACATCTTGGAATAATTCATGTCAGGCTAGGGCTGGACGGATCCGGAGGACGGTATGCTCGAAGGCCGTGGCAGGATTCAGGTGATATCTCCATGTTTTGATTATTGTACGTGTCATTCGTAATAAGAAGAGCCATCTTTTTCCCGATGTTCGTGTGTTTATGATGCTTGATATATGTGTAATAATATTTAATTGAATGTTTCACATTGTTTTTATCATATTATGTATGGTTTTCACTGACATCTAGGAACTATATATGTTGTACAACTAGGTTTTTGTGTCCGTTCTTTGTGGATTTACAAGTTTCAGAGCACAAAGTGTTGTAGAGGGTTTGCACCCCATAGGATCTACATCAACTGAGGGACTTTTGGGTAAGTTCTGCAACCAGTAGGATCTATAATTCAATATAGAAGTTGGTTAAAGTGAGTCCTTCTTGAATGGGGGGTTTTGCAGGCTCCTCAATTTAACCTAAACAATTTATCTTGGAATTTTCGCTATAAATATTTTTCTATGAAGGCTCAGAATCTGAAATTATTAGAGCACAAAGCCAAACTCCTGAGGAACATTGTCACAAAATTTCAAATCTTGGTTCACAATATTTTCGGAGATATGGTCTGTGGAATTTAGGACTTGTTCAGGCTCCCGAATTTCATCTCAAAGAGGTGATCGTGGGTAAATCTTCATAAATCTCTCTCTGAGCATCAGATTGGAATTCTGTAAAAAGTGGACACAAGCACACAGAATGTAGTTTCCTATCTATCAATTTCAGAGCCGAAGGAGGAAGCATTGAGACGTGGGAATTCATTCAAGTTCACTCTATTGAATCAGTCCATAATTAGGTCATCGTAAGAGATTGGGCACAACTTTGTCTTCAAGAATCCAACTCAGGTCAGACTTGTGGCATTTGAAAGAGGATTCATAGGGCTACCTCAGTACCAAATTATAGATATTGAAGATCTGAAATCATAGAGATAATTCAGTTTCAATATCGCGCTCCTCAAAAGCAAGAAAAAGGTGTGTATTTTGTTTCGAATTACATAAGTCTCATTTGAAAAAAAAATAGTTGGAATTTATTCCAAGAGCATATTGAAGAATAGATATCAGTATTGGGTTCTAAAATGACCCCTAAAAATAATTCAACGCCCATTAAGCCTTCAGAAGGCTCTACTATGACTCATGAAGACGAAGAAACACAACATGAGATATCAAAATGACAAGAGCAAGTGCACCAAATTTCCCTATCACAAAGAGCAACAAAAAATGAAATGGAAGTTTTGAAGAAAGGCGTGGAAACTAAGATGGATGGTTTGAAGAAATGCGTGGAAGCTAAGATGAAAAGTTTGGAAGCTAAGATGGAAGGCATGGAAGTGGGCATGGAAGCTGAGATGGATGGCATGGAAGCTAAGATCAATGAAAAATGGAAAACATAAAAGTAGACATCAAAGGTTTGGCAAAGTTGATACAAGAAATGTTTCCTAATGGCGAAAATATAGTAGAGGAAACTCATGATGAGAACAAAATAAATGTTAATCATGATTTCATAAACTCTAATGTTGGATGGAACAACCACCATATTCCAAAGATGGATATGAGGAAGTTTGATGGCAAGGATCCCATAACATGGATACTACAGATGGAGCAATATTTTGATATCAATAATGTGCAAAACACACAAAAGGAACACATTGCAACTTTACATTTAGAACAAAATAAATTTGTATCATATCGATGGCTTTTCTCCCGTAAAAAAATTGTCACTTGGTCAATTTTTATGGAGGAAATGATAGCACATTATGAGGATACAAAGAGCAACACCTTCTTTAGCCAATTGATAAATTTCAAACAAAAGGGTTTAGTGGGGGAGAACATTGAGGACTTCCAAAAATTGAATATAAGGGTAACTGACATTCCAGAGGAGCACATGATTGATCTCTTCATAGGTAATTTAAAGGATAACATCCAACATGAAGTTCATGTTTTGGAACCTGATTCATTGGAGAAGGCATTCAGGTTGGCAAGAAAAATTGAATGTAAAATTATGGCGACAAGGAAGCCTACCCCTCACTTCTATAAAGAGGGAAGTGTTGCCACTCCTATATTTCCACAACCTACAAGGTTGACACCACAAAAATTGGAAGAAAAAATAGCAAAAGGGATTTGCTACAATTACGATAGCAAATACACTAAAGGTCATAAATGTGCTGAAAATAAATTATTTTACATAGATTGTGAAGATGAAGAAGAAAATGAACAAGAATAGGATATACACCAGGAACCAACCCTAGAAGAGGAAGAAATGAGTCCGACCATATCGTGTAATGCATTGGCAAGAATTACCACTCCTCAAATTCTCAAGATAGAAGGACATATCAAGAATAAAAAGGTAATAGTGTTGATTGATTCAGGTAGTACCCATAATTTTATTCATTGTAAGGTAGCCAAGGAATTGAATTGTTTCTTATACCCAGCACTATAATCTCAAGTGATGGTTGCAAATGGAGGAACTATAAATTTCTCTATAAAATGCCATAATATCAAGCTAAACATGGGGGAATATGTATTGAATAGTCCAATGCTTTCCATTCCTATGGGAGGTGTTGTTGTTGTACTAGGAGTACAATGGTTACAATCTCTGGGGACGGTAGCTTTTAATTTTCAAGAACTTTTCTTGAATTTTTTTTCAGAAGGAAAGGAAGTTGAATTACAGGGTATCGCAGGGAAGCCAAGAAATATAATAAGCTCTAATTTCATGACAAAGCTTCTGAAGAAAGAACAACAAGGCATAATTGCACAATTATGCTCACTAGAATTTCCAACATCAAAATCATCTATCTCTCCAGATCTCCAAAAATTCTTGGACAATCATTCCAAGGTGTTCGAAACTCCCAAAGGACTCCCACCTATTCGTGATCATGATCATGCTATTCATTTGATTCCAGGAAGTGTTCCTCCAAACATCAGGCCTTATATATATCCTTATGTCCAAAAGAGCGAAATTTAATGTATGATTGCAGAAATGTGAGAGGCTGGTATAATTCAACCTAGTCAAAGATCCTTCTCTGCTCCAGTAGTATTGGTGCACAAGAAGGATGGATCATGGCACATGTGTCTGGATTATAGGGAGCTCAATAAGCTCACCATTAAAGATATATTTCTCATTCCTCTGATTGATGAATTATTAGATGAATTACATGGAGAAATTTATTTTACCAAGTTGGATCTTCATTCAGGATATCATCAAATTAGAATGAAGATTGAAGATATTCTGAAAACAACATTTCGAACTCATGAGGGTCATTATGAATTTTTGTTCATGCCTTTTGGCCTTACCAATGCACCTTATACATTTCAAGGTTTGATGAATTCCATTTTCAAACCCTTCCTTAGAAAATTTGTGCTAGTATTTTTTGATGATATAATAATCTACAGCAGGTCTTGGAAGGATCATGTTCAACATGTTGACAGGGTGCTCAAACTATTGCAAGAGAAACAATTATATGAAAAATCATCCAAATGTTTCTTTGGAGTACAAGAGGTGGAATATCTGGTTCATATTGTATCACACGAGGGGGTTTAAGGTAGAACCTAACAAAATTAAAGCAATTAAGGAATGGAAAGTCCCCACAACTATAAAGCAGTTGCGAGGATTTCTCGGTTTAATAGGGTATTATCATAAGTTTGTTAAGAATTATGGGAGAATAGCAACACCTCTAACAACATTATTGAAGAAATATGCATTTTCATGGACTCCTGAAGCAACTAAGGCCTTTAAACATCTTAAAGAGGCAATGTTCCTAGCACTGGTCTTAACTACACCAGACTTCAGAAAAACCTTTATTGTGGAATGTGATGCCTCGGGACATGGAATTGGTCCTATTTTAATGCAAGAAGGAAGAGCCATTGCTTTTGAAAGTCATCCAATCAAAGGAAAGTATTTACAGAAAGATATTTATGAGAAGGAAATCTTAGCAATACTAAATGAACTAAATAAATTGTGACCTTACCTAATGGGAAGACACTTCAAGGTAAAAACTGATCATGATAGTCTTAAACACTTTTTGGAACAAATACTATCTTCAAAAGAGTAGCAAAAAAGGGTCACAAAGATGTTGGGTTATGACTTTGAAATAATCTACAAAAAAGGGAAGCTAAATGTTGTTGCATATGCACTCTCAAGAAAAAATGAAGAGGTGGAAGCATTGCTTTGTGCCATTTCTATTATCCAACCAAATTGGATAACCGAAGCAAGGGATGAATGGAAAAGGGACGAAGAAGTGTGGACACTCATTCAAATGTTGCAGCAATATCCTAGTACATCTGATACATTTATTTGGAAAAATGATTCCTTATGGTACAAAATCGCTTATATCTTTGTAAGAATTCCCAACTAAAACAAAAGATTATTTTGGAATTGCACACTTCTCCTTTAGGACACTCAAGATTTTTAAAAACTTACCACAGGGTGAAGAAATAATTTTTTTGGGATGGCCTTAAATCTGATATTCAAAAGTTTGTGGCGGAATGTTTGGTTTGCCAGCAAAATAAAGTTGAGACAATTAAGACCCCGGGTCTTCTACAACCTTTATACATTCCAAGTCAACATTGGGAGGAGATTTCAATGGATTTTATCACAGGTTTACCTAAGTTCGAGGGAAAGAGTGTCATCATGGTGGTAGTTGATAGACTTACCAAGTATGCACACTTTTGTGCATTATCTCATCCATTTAAAGCAAGTAAAATTTCTACTACATTTATGGAAACAATTCAAAAGCTACATTGAAACCCAAAGGTTATTGTGAGCGACAGAGATCCCATTTTTACTGGAAATTTTTGGACGGAGTTATTTTCTTGTTTGGGTACTCAATTAGCTCATATCTCATCTTATCATCCTCAATCAAATGGTCAAACTGAGATAGTGAATAAATGTTTGGAAGGATATCTTCGTTTTTTTGTATATGATAAACAAACACAATGGGTCAAGTGGTTACCTCTCGCTGAATGGTGGTATAACACTTTCTTCCATACTGCAGCAAAAATGACCCCATTTATGGCACTTTATGGATATCATCCATCGTCCATCACATCATCTTTAAGAGAAAATTCTAAGGTTCAAGCAGTGGAATATCACATCGAGCATCAAGAAGAAGTACTCCAACTCTTAAAGGATAACCTAAATTTGGCACAAAATCGAATGAAACAAGAGGTAGATCAACATCGCAGTGAGAGAAGTTTTGATGTAGGATACTGGGTATTTTTACGGCTACAACCATACAAACAAATGCCCCTCAAGCAAGCTAAGAAGGATAATAAATTATCACCAAAGTACTATGGTCCTTACAAGGTGTTGCAAAATATTGGTACTATGGCATACAAATTGGAGCTTCCTGCTTCTTCGCAAGTGCATCCAATTTTCCATTTTTCATGCTTAAAGAAGGTTATAGGTGAAAATCTTCTAGTTCAAACAATATTTCTCGAACTTGACGAGGAAGGAAAAATCATATTGGAACCTGAAGCGGTCACGGAAACAAGAACTCAACAGCTACGAAATCGATCAATTTTATAGTATCTCATCAATTGGAAGAACTTACCCACTGAAGATTGAGGATGAGAATTTTATACAAAAGCACCCAGAGCTACTCAAGCGTTGATGAAAACACTTTTTTTAATGAGAGGGGCATGTTAGGTCCCTATATTACTAGTTTCGCCCCTTATTGTTATTAGTGTAGCCCCATTATTATTATTATTGTAGCCCCCACTAACCCCAATATTGTTATTATTGTGCCCTTAAATTGTTATTGTTAGGTCGGATAGGATTACATTGTGGCCCCACTAGGATTACATTATGGCCCCATGGACTCCTATATATATAAAGGAGGTTTTGTCATTTGTATCGTCGAAGAATTTTTCATTCATGTAATGTGTTGGAGGTTTCCCCCTCGAAGTGGCTTATTTCTAAGGTGTTGATATCTCTTTTCTTCTATTTTTGGAGCTGGTTTCACAACAGTTCCTTTGGATTCCTTACTATAATAGATATGGCCTCCCAAAATTAGGCAACAAGGATTTGATAGTTTTTTGGACTTTATTTCACATTTTAAGTTGAGAAAGACGAGGGTTCAAACCTATTCTACTTTTATTAATTACCCATGTTGGCTTGGGAAGTTGTAGAATAACCTCTGAAGATGTTCTCATTACATTGTTTTCATATTTGGAAAAACAAATATGCTCAACCTTTTGTTATGTGATGGATGGACTTTTAGTTGATTAGCACAGGGGGTCCTGATAGCAAGGAGGCTAATTGAAGAATGCCATGTTACTAGGGAAAATGACCCACTCAGACCTTCCAAGCCACAGAGAGAATGTGACCAATTAAAAAGTGATTTGGCCTTTGAGGGCTGGCTCAAACTAGCTCAAAACCAAAAATTGAATGGCATTCTGATG
Organism: Pinus albicaulis; assembly: GCA_034641835.2. NCBI lineage: Eukaryota > Viridiplantae > Streptophyta > Pinopsida > Pinales > Pinaceae > Pinus > Pinus albicaulis. Next base: position 264,503,942 of record CM076575.1, on the reverse strand, counting down.
TTCACTGGTTCCACAAAGCTATTATTGGGTTAGGATTACCAACCCTTCAAGGTTAGGTGAGACCTTAAGACCTTTGCAGACTTGGACATGACCTAAAACAGTTGGTACTTATCTCTTAGAAGCGTTGTATAGATGACCTTAGATAAGGTATTTCAGACCTAACTTGTTAGGTTGTAAGAATAGTTGAAACCTTCTATTATACATAAATAGGTTTTTTAAGAGCATTGGTCTTGATTCCCAAGTCCTGACATTAGTACCCAAATCCTTGAAAAATGGCAAGGTATTCAGTGTGATTTGATCATATTATAGGGAAGTTTTTATTGCTTTTGAGTAGGACCCAAACATATAATTTCCACCAGCAAACGACATGATTATAAATGACACAAATGCTACAAACCATCTTCCCATGACGACTCTTTTGGCCAAATCAAATGCCTCCTTCCTCTCCATCATCTTAACCACTGCAACAAAGAAGGTGAAACGATCTTATAGGTAGGGCGTCCATTATTATAGTAACAAGTGTTCATTTCTGAATTATAAGTTGAGTTTGCGCTAACATATTGAACTGTGATTTGAAAATTAAAGGCTTGCTGGAGTAGATGAGAAGACCCAACTTTCATTTTTTCAGATTTGGATAAAGAGTCATCTGGAAGATGGAAGCAGGATATCGAGAAAACCAATTTTGTCAGTAGACTTTGGGAAATCTTACAAAAACCCAAGATTTCACATGGGTGAGAGAGACAATTTACTTGGTGTGTTTATAAGCATGTATATGCATCTCGTTATATGGTGAGGAATAGGTAGGGGAGCCATGTTCTGGTAGCTCATGGAAGAAGGAATGAGCTCATATGGAGATGGGTATGAGATTGTTTTGTCTCAAAATCCATCCATAGTAGCTTGGGTTTCGCGTCAGTCTCATAAGTTGGCTGAGCTTACTCATTTTTTTACCAGGATGTATGAATATAAGAATAGGAGGAAAATTGGGGTAAAACGCTAATGGTTCTCAAGTTTCTCAAATCTCTAACCTAAAAATAGATACAATAGGGAGTTACAGACTATAGTGGATTCAACCTCACAAGAATTAGTTGACAATATTTTTGAATTAATTTCAAACTTTTACTCTCTATTTTATTACGCACGCTAGTAGGAAAGGGGAATTTAGTGTGAGTTTTATCCTGGTACATCACATGAAGCCAAATTATCTCTCTATCCATCCATGAAAATAATTAAACATGTTTAATATCTACAACCAGTGTTTATATGATTCGAAGATACGAGGATGATGGCAGGCTGCAACATACCAGGTTGTTGTTTGTAGACGTTCGATTGAAGAATATGATGATCATTTATGTGCAACAAAGGAATGGCTCGTTCACTACATAAATGGCTCCTTGGCAGACTAAATCCTCGGCACTAGCAGGGAATAATATCAGTGTTGAGCTGCCATTATGATTGTTGGCTTGGCAGGGGAAAATTGCAATGCAACAACCTTCGACTCCCTTACCATTAACCTTCTTTAATGCTGCAACAACCTAGACTCTGAAAACAACCTAGACTCAGGTTAATGATGCAAGTTGTAACAACCTAGACTCAGGTTAGTGCTGCGAGTTGCAACAACCTAGGCTCGGGTCAATGTTGCAACAACCTGGCCTACCCTAGGCCTAGAATTTAGAGTCTATAATTGTAACGTGACACTTCAGACTTCAGTTAGAGAACAATGAAACTTAAAATGAAAAATGAAGTTTGGACAACATAGTCTACAAGTTGTAACCAGGGCTAGGAAAATTAGTAATAGATTATAGATAAAGCCAAAATTTTGAGAAATGCTCGGTGGACCGACAACCCTTCCTAGAGCATTTTATAATGTTATTCATTTTCTTTTAAAACTTGTAAAAATCAATTTTTAAAATTTTTTTGACTCATAAATTTCGCTGAGTACTTCTTTGACATGCCAGAGGCCCCTTGATGGGCTCTAACGTGTTCAATTTTGAACACTGATCCTCAGGTGCTCGAGAATAAATAATAGCATAGTCAGCTGGATAAGAAGGTCTAATTTACAAAATCTCACCCAGTATCTCACTCAGATCTACTAGTATCATTTACATGATTTAAATAATTAATGGAGGAGTCTTAATACTCCCAATCACTTAAAATAAAAGCGACTAAGGCGAACAAAGGATAATATCCCATGACTCTTATCATCATGCCATCTGTGCCTAGGTCTAATTGGAAAAACACATATCTTTTCCTATAACTAATTCAACATGGTATTCATTGCAATTTATGGGCTATGGTCACTACCCTAGTATTGAAAGGAGTACAATATGTTTTGTGTTCACCTTAATTGAACACATATCAATGCATATGCATATTTCAAAGTTTAAGCTCATAGGGTTGTAACTATTTGATAGGAAAACGTTTTTTTATTATGAGCATCATTTCCCCTTGGAGTGTTTTCTATATCTTCATGCATTCATGTTTTATAGGAAGAGTTTATACACAATTTTAATTTCTTTCTTCTTTCAAATATCATTAAATATTTTTATTCTTAAGTGTTTTAATTCTATGACTAATGCAACTTATTTATTGTGCTGAGGGAAACATATACAAGTATGGATCCATGGAACGAAGAAATATAAATCGTCAATATTATCTTATACGTAGAAATTTTTCTTTCAAATTATCTAGTGTCGTGTTCATTATTAATTTTAAAAGGGCCATTTGATGGGAAACTGAAACAAAGATGACTTTTACTGATAATGTATTAACAGATTTATTAAATAAAAATAGGTGGTCAATTTTAAGAACTCTTGAATAGATTGCAAAAAATGATTGGAATTGCATGATGTCGAAAATAGTTAGGTGGATTAGTGCATAGCATAAGAAAATATTGAGTTTAATGGCACAACTAACACCATGGAAGAAGCTTTGGAATAAGTGGTGGAGTGTATGGTGGTTGAGCAAAGGGTTGCAACACTGTATATACATTTGGAAAAAGACCCCTATAAAATGGTGGGTAAGCACATCAAATCACATTGCATTCATGTCATGATATGATATAGGAACTAAATGATAAAGTCCTACCAGAAATTGGGGCTCCACTAGCTAATGACATTTTAATTTTGGAATGTAATTCTATCAACCAGACCCTACAATTTGGTGGTACTTCCAATCCAATGGGCCACATGTATTAATACAAAGTGATTAGGATATATAGGAGGTTCCTATTTAAATATGGGTTCATAATTTTATGCACACCTTAGAGCCATTTCCAAAGAAGTGATATTATGAGGTAAAGATGTAGTGGCAGACAACTAGCTAGGTTGAATTATGAGAAAGGTTCTACAAAAATTTATATAACTCTACAAGGAGGAGGCACAAATTGTAAGGTTGATAGAGTGCATTTGGTGTTTCCCATATATGGACCATCCACAAAGTCTAATAATATGTTCCGCAAAAGAGTACCCCTTAGAGGAACTTTGGCATTTGTGGTATTAAGAAACCAATTCCCTTTTGAAATTATTGATAATGTGATAGGTGGTATTTCTCTGGAAATGGGAAGTATTGGTCTCCTTGTCATTCTGACAGCTGTTGATAGTGTATAGGAAGGTGGTGGAAATAATGGAGAATAAGATAGATCTGCATTCTATTTAAAGGATCTTTTTTCAGCAAGGAATGTGTTGTAGTGTAATGAAATCTACATGTAAGGATCATTTTATTGCCAACAATGCAATTCTTGGTCTAATTACATCTTTGGGAGAGTGAATGAGGAACACCAATAAAAATTCAAACAAAATATTTGATATAAAATCCATTTGAATACTAGGCCACTCATAGGCACCAACATTGTGGAGAGTAGATCTAGTATACGTATCAGTCAATTCAGCAAGGAGAATTATTTCTGTAGCTTTTGGAAGTATATTTCTTTTTGTAGGTTTCTGAAGTATACATATCTAATTATATCTCGCATACATATCAGTCAACTCAAGAATTCTCAAAGGTTGCAAGTGCAGAAAGAATTCTCCTCGCTATCAAAGGCACTACTATAAGCATACATGTACCAAAAGTAGAAATAGAGACAAATGTGGGTGCAACAGAGAAAACAAATGTTGTGATATCTGATACATAAACATATTTTTTTAGCCAACTACATTATTCCTCCCTCAAAATTTATAGCTTCCAAAGGAAATCTTGTCTCTCAAGCTTGCAAATCGAGTTTGATAACGACCAATGGAAGAAATGAACATTTACTTTAGCATTGACTTCACATGTTCAGATCACCAATCTACATTTCAGTGTAGTCTCAGAAGTGTTCTTAGGGACATCACTAATCAATTTCCACACACATTTGTTTGCACCATTAATCCTTACAGGGGTCTTTGTTGTTGGTTCACCATTTCTGTGGAAAATCCCCCACACCTTTCCATGACAATAATCTCTTTTGATCTTGATGCTTGTGATTTTGTAGAAATTCTTGTGTTTCTAATCGATTTTAGCCAATTTGGAACCAATTCCCCAATCGAGGAGGGATTGGAAGCATCCAACAATGTCTTCTTATTCTTCCTATTTTTCTTGACCATTGTGCCTTCCCCTACAATGGGCCTAGCAGAAACAACACTAAAACCTTTTTGTAGAACTTTGGATGCCCACATTGACACTGTTTTTATTTCCATACCTTAAATATCCCCGACACACACAATGTCCCTTCCTCCCTTTCAATCTTGCTTAGCACTCCTCGAAATCATATGCCGCGAGTAAAACCCCCTAAAACCCTCTATAAATTACTTTTTTTGTCATAAGCTTTTTTTGATATATGAAACCTTTCAAGAAATGGTCATTTTATTTTTCCTCTTTTTCAAAAAGTAGAGAACCAATGCTTTGGGTGGCAATAACACTCCTCCAATAGAGGCGCATCTACTCCTTCATTGGATTCAATCCCTCAACCGATTTCATTACATATGCAAAATGGATTCAATCTCTCAACCACTATAACTTTGGCACCTGATATTTTATATGAATATACAATACCTTTGATGTTAAATGAATATTGAGCTATTTAGATGTCCAGGAATGGGAAGGGGAAGGAATTGGATACCACAGATGTCCAGGAATGAGATGGGGAAGGAATTGGATACCAAGTAAAATATACGTGATTAAAAATAAGCAAAACAGAGGACTGTATTGGTCATTCTCTAGAGAGGGCATTAATACATTCCAAAAAAAATTATCCCTCGCTCTCTTGTTTTACATATGAGTAATGAGAAGTGCCATTAGCACTAGGAAGGAGGGAACTTGTTAGATTTTATACCAAATGGTATCACAAATACAAGCGCTTTTGGCGCTTGCTGGAAGAGAAATACATTAAATCTGTTGTTGAAAAAATAATGTTTGATATTAGTGTATTTGATCAATCTCTCTCAGACCAAAGCAACTCAAAAGCCTAAAAATATTTATGTGCAGTGGGTTTGATAACCATTCCAATGCTCATTTAGCACCTAAAACAAGCCATGAACCTAAAGTTGCTGGCAACACAGAATATTTAAATACTATTGGACAACATGAAGCTCCATGTTAAAAGAATAATCCTTGTATAGAGCACAAAGAAAATTAAAGATGCATTGACTTTTTTTGCTGACAATGAGTTGGGAAAAGAAAAAGGGCTTGAAAGACAAGTTGCTACTGGCATAAAATCTCCTCAGAGGGGAGGGTGTTTTTCACGTCGTTCAAGTATAATGTTATCAGAAAAGAAACATTCTTATAAGTAAATAAGTTAAAGGTAGGCTGACCTATGTATGATCATAATCCAATTTGTTTGATGTCAACTACAAGATGGAAACCTGGAACAGAATATTCAATCAAATGTTACCCTTTGATATTCATGGCTAATATATCAATTCATCTCCTATATACTTTATAATGCTTGCTTATGCATGTACAATTGAGATTTTCCTCACAAGTTGCTACATGCTATTCAATGATGTGTATCCTTTAGAAGAATTGCAAACTAAAAATGTTTTCGGGGTGTTGAGAAATGATGGACAAGTTTCCAATCCCACATCATCATAGGTTTCCATTGTTTTGTAAGGTGCATAAATATGGATATTGTTGTGAGTTTGCTAAGGAAGATAGGAAATAACTATAGAGGCAGATCCTTTCTCAAAAACAATGGAAATGAATTTAATGTGTCAAAAGAAGAATTATAGCACCTAGAAGAAATTAATTTGAGGTGGCCTTTATGGCGTTGCCCTTGTTGCAGTAAATCTATCAACTAATCACATCTCCGTGTTGATCAAAACATGTTGAAGGCATTGAAGGAGGTTAATGAAAGTGTTTTAGATTTGTAAATAGATCTTGGCAGGCTTTAGTTATAGGCCTTTCCTCATATTTAGTGTGTTGGAGATCACATGCATATTAGGAAGAATCAAATGAAGAGTTATTGGAAATGACTCATTTACTTGGATATCACATGGATTCATAAGTCAAAGAAAACTTTATCCGAAATTTGGCTAGAGATGTTGACCAATGTGCCTATTATGCATGGCCACAAGCATTTAGTCTCATCCTGCAAACTGCTAGTAGAAATAGTTTGGAATGTGAGTTTGTAAAAAGGCTGAAGTCATAGGTATATAGTGTGGTGAATAAAGTATGAAATAATTTCTTCCAACATCAAAATTAGATGTATATTAGCACATACAGGCTTTAAAGATTCATTTTTATAAATAATTTTGTCCCCAACAATTAAAGCACTACCATCTACTGCAATACAACACCATTTTGCAAGAAGGATGAGAATAGTCCTTGCAATATTTCAGGATGAATACATGTCATTTATTGAACTATGGATTAAGCATCGCTTGCCTCCCATACCAAAAAAAATTCCAAATATTTTTCAAAAATATAATTGTAATAACATTTGAAAAAATATTGTGTCCTCTAAGTAAGCCGCGGAGGTGAATTTCTAGAGCTGGTCGAAGAAGACATTTATGGTGTCACAGAGTTTACAAAAATTCTTGTGGGGATGGATAAACATATCATGTTGTAAAGCACGTCCAAGGTTGTAACCTATTTCTAAGATATTTCAATCAAAATGGATTAAAACCTGTTGTTATAGTGTCATTTATCACCTTCATGTACTTGATGATTTACATTTTGGCCTTCGGCACCCTTTCCCCCACACTTGAATATTTTCTCAAAAAACAGTATCTTAAAACCCATAAGCGACTCTGCCCAGACTTTTTCGTGTATACACGTGAGTCCAGTCATATATATCTGCGTATACATTTTTAATTATTAAAAAATATATAAATTCCCTATATTTTGAGGTGGGTTTCATGGTTATTCCAATAATTTAATCACCCCAGCCTATGGCCTAACTACTCCTAACTACATAAACTAATTTGAGGTAGTATAAAGGCCCCTCAAAGGAATGGCCTAAGGGAGAGAGAAAAGATATAGATATTATACTCTGTTGGAGCCCTATTCAAGTCTGATATTCTCATGCCTCCTGCACTTCCCCGAGTATATTCAGGAAACCCTTGTTTCCTTGAGATGTTTATCATCCTATATGACATCTATTGTGTACACATCTTGGAAGAATTCATGTGAGGCTAGGGCTGGATGGATCCGGAGGACAGTATGCTCGAAGGTCGTGGCAGGATTCAGGTGATCTCTCCATGTTTTGATTATTGTACGTGTCATTCATAATAAGAAGAGCCATCTTGTTCCTGATGTTCATGTGTTTATGATGCTTGATATATGTGTAATAATATTTAATTGAATGTTTCACATTGTTTTTATCACATTATTTATGGTTTTCACTGACATATAGGAACTATATATGCTGTACAACTAGGTTTTTGTGTCCGTTCTCTGTGGATTTATAGGTTTCGAAGTGCAAAGTGTTGCAGAGGGTTTGCACCCCACGGGATCTATATCAACTGAGGGAATTTAAGGTAAGTTCTGCAACTAGCAGGATCTAGTTTTCAGTATAGAAATTGGTTAAAGTGAGTCCTTCTTGAATGGCATGCCACTGATCTGTGAAGGTTGTCAACCCAAGACCTTTAGGGTGTTATTTCCCGAAACAAAAATGGCGACTCCACTGGGGATCATATTCTTGTGATTTATAGTTTGGGTTGTTTCATTTGTCTTGTAGGTTCCGAATAGTTTCTATCACTTTTTTCAGTCTAGCAAGTCCTTTTTCAGTTAGACAGAAGACCTAGTCTCTTGATCAGGCTTGAATTTTTGTTTTTTTTCTTTATCCTTATTTACATACGTAGTTTTTTCTTTACACAGTCACATATACACACTATTTTTTGCAAATGGACCCGCACATACGCGAGTTTCCTTTGTTACAGTCGTGTATGCATGCTTGTTTCTCTCTGAAAAGATGTGTATGCCTAGGAAAATTTGAAATTTTTTATTTCTAGCCCCTATGGTCTTGTCTGTCTGTGTTGAGCTATTCATGTAGTGTCTTGAAGGTCTCTGGACTGTGTTTAAAGTGATTTTCTATCTATTCCTCTCTTGATGTATGAAGACCTAGCCATTTGGTGAAATCCCTGTTTTGTGTGTTTGCAATTGCGGCTTGAGCACCAAGATCTTTCCCTAAAGGTTCTTGGTTGTCTTGAATATTCAGAACAACGAGCTTTTACTCGTTTTCTCTTCTTGGACTTATGTGTTGCTTCACATTTGATTTTTGCTTTCTTGGTGTAATTGGTTTTCTTGATTTTGTAGACTTGTCTTGTTGCGAATTTTGAAAGATCTCTTTTTGATTTTTTGGAGTTGTTGTTCACTACAAGATTATGCTATTGTACTGAGTTGATTGATTGCTTTTCTTGCTTCTTTTTTCTCGAATAAGCTTCGCTAAAAAAGTTGCATGGCTGGCTTGAGTACTTTGAAGCCTTTGATTGGAGTTCATGTTTGATTGATTCAGTTTCTGGATAGTTTCATTTGTCTTCTTGAAATATTTTTTTCCTTTCTTTTATAACTTGAAAAGCCCAAAAAAAATTTGTGTTTCCATTAATGCTTTTTGCTTCTTTCTTTGTTTAAGGTTTTGTTTTCATCTTTTCAAGCTTTTGGTTAATTTTATATTCTTCGGTTCATGGCTTGATTTGGATGGAAGTCTATTCTTGATTTCCTTCTTTTATGTCAAGTGATTTTTGGTGTTTTTATACATAGGAGTTCTGATTTGGAACTAGCCTTGATGACTGTCAAAAAGTGATTGAACCTTTGGTTTTTCTAGAGACTCCCTTTTTGCTTCTTTAGAAATAACATCTTAGGATTTTCATATCATTGGTAGTTTGCATTAAGTGCATTCAAGCATATTTTAGTCTTTTTCATAATTTTTCTGAGTTGTGAGTGTCTGAAAAGAAAACAAAATTTTAGTTTTTTATTTTCGTAGAACCGATGTATAAATCACTCTTCATCGAAAGGAAATCATTGCATTTGCATGTAGTTTGGTTTTAATTGGTTTCTTTTGTGTCTTAAAAACACCATCAGATTCACTTCCGTGCACCCTTGACTTAAATAACAACCCATCTAAAATAAACGATATAAATTAAAAGAAACTAGTAGTTTTTGTATTATTGTCATTAATTATACACCAGCTAGCTATGTTTTTGGGCCTTGGATCAGGTGAGTGGAGAGTTAACTCTCCAAGGTTGCCCAAACTGTTAAACATAGAAGTTGATTAATGAGTGAAATACAACACCGTTAAGTGGACCGGGAAAGCTCTCCTTTGGAGAGTCAAGCGCGAGGGATAGTGTAGGCAGAGAAGAGAGATACCCCCTCTCCTATTTGTTGAATCTGTACCTAAGACCATTCCACCTGGCTGTAGATATGGATTGGTGCCCATAGTTGCCTATCCTAGGGACCACACAGGTGACTGCGGGGGGGAATACCTGTGGTACCTGAAGCAGACGTTGAATCACTTCCATCAGTACTTCTAGAGGGTGCCCTTGCGAAGCTTGGGTACTTGCACCGGAAAAGGCTATTGTTAGGAGGTCAACGTAACTATTTTTGTTACCTTCACAAGTAGGTCTGGGTCGTAATTACCCCAGAATACTTTCGAAAGGTCCTATTATTTCGATTTCTTGTATTTTGGTGTCTGGTCCTCATCACTCAGAGCAGAAATACTCGAGAGCTACTTGTTTGGCTGGATCTTAGGAATTTTTTAGAGTGTGCTCTTTATTCCTAGATTGCTTAGCTTCATATATTTTTTTAGTCTAAAAATCTCTTAAAGTGTTTGACTGATCACCTCGTCGATCTAGGAGGCTTTGTGGGTTGTCTCCCGCGAGTGTCGAGCCTTCTTCAAGAAGGTGTAGGAGTAATTTGGAGGGTGATTTTCACCCGGTGATTTTAGATGCAACAGAGAGAGATCCTCCACCTAGGCTTGTTGTTCTATGGGTAGTTCTAGTATTGGTTTCAGTATAGAGAGGAGTGCCTCACTCATATCGAGAGTTTTATTTCCTGCAGAAGAAGTAGAAGCAGAGGAAGTTCCTCAGCCTGCTGAGTCTCTTCCAACTCCTCTTCCTTCTGATCATCCTTTCATCATTCAATACATCGGACCAGAGTCTCAGAGACCCGAAAGTCCTTATCCATCATATTCACATATTTCGATGGCCACGACTGGGAACACAGCTTCGGCTGTGAGCACTGCAAGTGTTCAGACCCCCTTTTCAGTCGAAGGAGGGGGCACTATTGCTATATATGCGATCACTTCTAGTGCTGTTGTGTTTGGATATGGTCACACCCAAGCACATGCTTCGCAATCTAGTCCCTTTTCATTTGGAATGCCCACTAGTGGGATTCCTTCTTTATCCTTTTCTGCTACTTCAGCTGCATCTGCACCTATACCCTCTATGGCTAGTGGATCAACTTCTTTTCAAGGGTTCCCCTTTGGGAGTGGGCATATACCTCATTCCACCCCTTCCTTAGGATCTTTGCCTTTTTCTTCTCAGGCACTGGGTTCCAATCCATGGTCTAGAGGTCAAAGTTCTAATACCTTTACAGGTTGGAATCCTGTTTTTACAGCGATGGAAGTGGGGAATCAGTTTCTCGCTGGTCAGAAAGGGAATTTCCTTTCCCTTCATCGAGTACATCTTAGGCCTTTTATCTATTTGAAAATGCTTGGAATCCTTATTAAGGGTTCCTCTCCATTCACTACCTCAGTGGGGAGAAATGGTCCTGTTTATAGTAACTCCATGTTTGGGGGGGGGGGGGTCCTTCTCCGAATGTTGGGTCACAAGGATTTTCCTATGGCCCAAGATTCTCTACTAACAACATTTGGCAACTTGGTGCCTCAAAAAATCCAGGGTATTCTTTTCAAAACGTTGGGAATCCTTCCTATCGAGGGTGGAATTCCCAGGCTCCTCCTCGTTTACCATTTTTGGCAATGTTAAACTTGCCAGATTTGTGGAAATTGACTAACGATTTGATTCGGTATAATCCAGGATGGCCTCCGGTCCCCACCAAACTCCCCTTAGACATTCCAAAGTTTGAAGGGAATCATGGAGAGGATCCGGTAGATCATATCACCACTTTCCATTTATGGTGTTCATCCAACTCCCTGATTGATGATTCGATTAGGCTGAGATTATTTCAACGCATCTTAACTGGAAATGTAGCCAAGTGGTATATTGAGTTAACTGGGGGTAGTTTTTCCACTTTTGGAGATTTGGCTACCATGTTCTTAAACCACTTTCAGTTTTCTGTCTGTTATGACGCCGAGACTGACCTCCTGGACAATTTTTAGTAGGATAAAGCAACTCACATTTCTTATCATATTCAGGAATGGCGAAGAAGGAAGAGGCTCATTAAAGCCCGTATTCTGAATGAATTCCTTTTGGAATGGTTTTTGAAGTCTTTGCAGCTAGATATTTCTAAAGATGTATCCGTGTCAAGGGTATTTTCTGAAGAGAAAGCTATTTTTAGGGCTTAGAAATTAGAACTGATTTATTCTCAGTCAGGAGTCCTCAATAAAAAATTTCCGGATGCTCCTCACTCCAAATTGGACTTGTCCAAAACTAAACCTGGTACTCATGGTGATGGGATTATTGGTTCGATCGATAGCGGTGCAGCTAACCTACTTATTCAATTGCAATAGTTGTCTATACAATCTACTTCTTCTAGTCAGGTTGTGCCTTCCGTGTCAACTCCTTCTTAATCCTTGGAAATTAATGCCATCCAGAATTCTAACCCCAAAGGAAATCAACAATCCGATGGCAAGAAGAAAGGACAAAATAACAAAAAGAAAGGCAAGGATGGGAAGGGGAATGCAAACAAAACGAATGATCATGTTGGAGAGGGTCAAAAAGACAATAAGAGGAAAGTAAAGTTTCCATGCAAGTTGTGCATTGGAGACCATCTTACGCACCTTTGCCCTAAAATTCAAGATGCGTAGCGGCTGTTAGCTCAACAAGTTTCTTCTAGTTCCTACGTTGTGTTAACAAACCCTTTTCCCTAAGGGCAGCAATTGATTGCTGGCGCGAAACAAATTACTAGGGCTCCCTCAGGGGGCAACCAGGAAGGGGAAATTCCATCAAACATATACATGATGAGTGCTCACGCGGATATCACTACGAGATATCATAATTACAACGAAGCTGAGTCTTTGAAAGCTAATGGTACTCCTGATAGTGTTGAACCACTTCATATCACGAAGCCTACTATTATGACTATACCTCGAATTCTGAAGGCATCTTCAAAAAGTCCGATGATTAATCCAAATTACAAGGCTTCTCAAAACTACTCCATTGTAGAAGATCTGGCTCACAGTCTGCATTAGAGGTGCTCCAGTCTTGTCCTGCTCAACGAAGTGCTTTGCTCACTGCTATTGGGGCTATAGATCCAAAGAACTCTCTTATGATTACATTTGATATGTCAAATTTTAAAAGGAGACTCCCTCATCATATGGTTTTCTATATTATATCGAGTTATCAGAAATGCAATATCTTTCGAATGGTCGCTGATGAAGGTTCTTCCACGTGTGTGATGTCACTTGCATGCTGGAAGGTTATTGGATCTCCCGCAGTTGTTCCTATTCGAAGAGAGTTTTTCATAACTCATTATTTTTTAGACCCTTGGACCTTACCTTCTCCTACCTCCACATTAGTAGAAGCTCAAGTGGGTGAAATGACATTTCCAATGTCTGCAGCTAAGATTGCTTATAGATCTATTGTTGACTCTACAGAATCCATTCCCATTTCTATTTCACCAGAGGAATTGGATGGAGATGTGGCACCAGCTTGGACTCTTAGTTCATCTTTAGCCCAGGATTGTTTTGATACCACTCTTACATTTGAAGAGGCCATCCTGGAAGCAATGACTGGTGTAGAGAGACCGTGGGATAATTTGCATCATCGGCCTTACTTTCTACTAGATTTTAGCGAAGTTGAATCAAGTTTTCCTAACCCTCAATCTTCTGGTCCTGTTCACCCAGTCCTGAACCCTTTAGCACCAGAACAAGTTTTTGCTGAAGGGAACATGGCTGTGATTTCTTCTACTATCCCAGTTAACATTTCCAAAGATGCCAACATTATTGACAATATTTTCATCAGAGTTGAATGTTCCCCTGAAGAGGTTCAAATTTATACCAATCTCTTTCGAGAGTTTAGGGATGTGTTCTCTTGGTCTTATGAGGAAATGCCTAGTATAGATCTATCTATTTTCTAGCATGAGATAACGGTGTATGAAAATTCTAAGCCTGTTGGGAAAAAGCTTCATCCGGTCAACCCTAGGAAGGCAACAGTTATCAAAGCTAAGGTGGAGAAGCTGCTTAAGGCAGGATTTATTTTTCCTGTTCCTTTGACAGAATAGGTTTCGAATCCAGTTCTCGTGGACAAGAAACAAGGAAGAATTCGAGTTTGCATCGATTTTAGAGACCTAAATAAAGCATGTCCTAAAGATAATTACTCCACAATGTTTATAGATTAGATTATCGAAGAGTGTGTAGGAAATGATATTTTCTCCTTCATGGACAGTATCTCTAAATATAATCAAATTACTATCCGTCCTGAAGATCAGCATAAGATTGCATTTATTTGTCCCTCGGGTACCTTTGCTTACAAGAAAATGCCTTTTGGCCTTAAAAATGCTGGAGCTAATTTTCAACGAGCTATGTCCTATGCCCTCCATGACATCAAACATATTATTGAGGCATACTTGGATGATTTAGCTACTCATTCTTGTAAGAGAATTGATCATCCTTCTCACCTTCGTCAGGTATTTGAATGATGTCGGTATTACAAAATCTGGTTGAATCCGAACAAGTGTGTTTTCATGGTCACATCCAGTCAGTTGTTGGGATTTATTGTGTCTACGGAAGGGATTCGGGTAGATCCCTTCAACATTGTGGCAATACTTCAATTTCCTCCCTCGTCTTCAATTCATCAACTTCAAAGTCTGCAAGGAAAAGCTAATTTTCTGTGGAGATTTATCGTAAATTATGCCGAAATTACCCAAGGATTTATGAGATTATTAAAGAAATGAGTTCCATTATTTTGGGATGACTTTGCTCAGCGCTCATTTGATGCTTTGAAAAAAGCATTGACATATGCTCCTCTAATGAGTCCACCTGATTATAGCATGGATTTCCTTTTGTATCTCGCGGCAGCATAATCTTCTATTGGTATGGTTCTAGTTCAGGAAAACGATGCTCTTTCATAGCATGTTATTTACTACCTTAGTTGAGGCTTGGTAGGACCTGAACTCAGGTACTCTCCAATGGAGAAGCTTGCTTTAGCAGTTGTCCATGCTATGCAGCGGCTCAGAAATTATGTTCTTCTTCGAGAAACCTATGTTTTGGCAGTGGTCAATCCATTTCAGTTTGTTCTCAGTAGGTGAGTGATTGGGGGCAAATACAATTTATGGATTGTGATTTTGTAGGAATTTGATCTTGAGTTTATGTCTGCCAAGTCCAAGAAATAATTGATTTTTGCAGAATTGATTTCTGAGTTTCCCTATGGAGAAGAGATGGTTTATGATGAATCATTCCTAGATGAACATATTTTTCTAATTTCTTCATAGGAACCTTGGTATGGGGATCTCATAGTATATCTCCAGACTACGAAGTTTCCCTCGAATTTTTCGAAGGATGAGCATCGTAAGTTATGTCACCTAGATAAAAGTTACTTGATCATTGGTGACATTTTATATCATCGCGGGGTTGATTCAATCCTTAGGCGGTGCTTAACTCTCGAAGAAGCTGAGGTTGTGCTTAATGATTGCCATAGTGGAGCTTGTGATGGTCATTTATTTGGGCTTGCTAAAACCCAAAAAATCTTGCGTGAAGGATACTTTTGGCCTTCAATCTTCAAAGATTGTATGGAATCGGTCAAAAGGTGTCATCCGTGTCAGGTCTATACTCGAAAGATGCGCGCTCATCCAGCTCCTCTCTTTCCTGTCATCACTGTCGGCCCCTTTACAAAGTGGGGTATTGATTATACTACTTGTAACTCGCCTTAGGTTAAAGGTTACAAGTACATTATTGTAGCCATAGACTACTTCACAAAGTGGGTCGAGGCTATGCCTAGTTTTGGGAATGATGGTGAGACAGCAAATTTTTTCCTTTTCAATCAAGTCATTTCTCGCTTTGGTATTCACAAGAGATTGTCACTGATCATGGCAGTCATTTTTAGAACAGCATGGTGGTTGAATTGGCTCTAAAATTAGGTTTCCGGCAGGAGCATTCGTCTCCGTATTATCCTCAAGCCAATGGGTAGGTGGAAGCCATAAACAAATCCTTGAAGACAATTCTTCAACAGAAAATTGATAAAGCTCGATCCAATTGGCACATTATGTTGTATCCTATGCTTTTAGCATACCGGATGTCAGTCAAAACTGCAACTAGTTTTACTCTGTTTCAACTAGCTTATGGGTTGGAATCTATGTTTCCCATTGAATGTGAAATTCCTTCTCTTAAGTTAGCTGTAGAACTTATTCCTGACACCTCCAGTCTTGAATAATGTCTCCTTCATCTGGAACATCTCGATGAGCAGCGTTTGGATGCCACCAGGATGAATGAGGCACATAAGAAACAGATTAAGGTTCAATACGATAAAGCAATCAAACCTAGGTTTTTCTCCGAGAGAGACCTTGTCTTGGTTTATGCCCAAGAAAATGATTCCCTAGGGACAGGCAAGTTAAAATATATGTGGTATGGCCCCTTCATCGCTAAAAAGGTCCTAAAAAAGGGAGCTTATGCCTTGGTTGATTTTTATGGAAATGAGTTGGCGGAGCCCAAAAATGGGCTCTATTTAAAGAAGTGTTATGCCTAGGCTTTGGCCTAGCATCTTGATTTTTGTATATATTTTTTGTTTTTGTACATATCTGAGTTTTAGATTTTTGGTGTGATTATGATGCATTTAATATGCTTTGGCAGGTTGTGTTGGATGTCATGAGTCATTTTGGTTTCGTTGATGGTGCTAGTAGACATACCCAAAACTTGGCTTTTGCGGCTTGGGTACTTCATTATCCATCTGGTCAGTTGTTAGTTTCAAGAGGTGTCTGCATTAGTCCTGCTTCGAAAAACGTAACAGAATATACTGCAGTAGTTTATCTACTCTCGGAAGTAATATCTTCAGGTGTTGATTCGTTAGTAGTTTTCTTGGACTCCCAGCTGGTGGTTTTGCAGTTGAACAACACAAATCGGGTTCGAGACCCAATTTTGCACCGATTATTTTTTAGGGTACGTTTGAGGGATCATTTCAGTTTATGACATTCATTCACATTCCTTGAGCTGATAATTGGATGGCAGACTTATTGGCTAATCAAAAAATTGATTGGCATGTTCATCATTCAACATTTTAATCAATATATCAAATACATCATTCATTTTTCATACATTTGAGTCATCAAATCATATAAATCGTTGTATATATATATATATATATATATATATATAGCCAGAGTGTTCAAAATATACAAAATTTGGACCCATTTTTCCTACAAAATTAGGGCTTATGCCCGATCATGCTCAGTATCAAAAATATATTACAGTCATCCGGTAAAATCTATATATCTAATCCTGTGGCCCCTTCCAACCATTCGTGTTCCTATAGAACACAATAGAAGTCGCTACACAGTAGAATAACCACACCCAGTCTCATGGTACTCCAACTACCCATCTCTGGATATCCTCTAGTAAGTCCTCTACTACATACATAGGCACTTGGCGAGTCAAGCTCTCCAAGTTTCTCTGGACGGCATGGAGGGTCCTACCCAGGTCTTCAGCATCTGCCTCATCTCTGTGGTGCTTCTGCCTTGGGTATCCCTCAGGTTTGATTGGTCCCATATTTGTATCATGATCATCAATAATCTCATAAGTCATTTGAGTTCAATAAAAAATATTTTTTCATTATCATATTTTTAAAAAATCCAAAAAATCATATAATCAAAAAATCAAAAATTACAATCTCACCGATTGCACCCCATGCTGCACCGGGTGGAAGGACTAGATCTGGATCACCGTGAAAATCCATCCCAGCATAGGGATAATATTCCACAGTGATAAATTGTTCCTCCCACCATTGGAAGAACTCGTCATCCCATGTGGTTCGAGGAACTTCACTTCCCCCCAGTCTCTTCATTAGATCAGCCCACCAGGCTATTCTTGGATCTCTGGGGCTGCTGATGGTTGAGATAACTTTGGGTCGAAGCCCTGGAATCCTCTCAAAGAATAATGTCAGTAAAATAGTTCCATACCCAAAGTGTTTTGTTTTTTCCTTCCGGATCGAAGTGCACCAATCAAAGAGGTGAATCAAACATTCTACCGCAATACTCATCTGAGTCCTCGATGCTTGATGTAAGGAAGAAGATCCTGCTACCCTACCAATGGCGAAAAGGAAAATTTTCATATATAATTCTTTCAAATATTTTATTGCAATATGAGTCCCTAATTTTTCATACCTCTCTACGCAATAGACTTGGACATAGTCTTCTACAGTAAGCCCTCCCAAAGGCTTTTTTTGAAAATCTACTGGATCTCCTCTCTGAGAGAGTCCAGTTATGAAATATATGTCTTCCACCTCTATGTGTATAGGCATTTGATCTATCATGAAGCAGTCTTCCTCCAAATCCCAGTGATCTACCAACATTTGGAGCAACCGGACATTACTTTTCATATTTGGCATTTTAAAGAACTTGAGCAATCCACAATTTTGGAGGATATCGAGCGAATTTTGATCTTCCATCACTTCATTATCGATGGCACTATGTTCATGCCCCCTCCAACTAATTGACATCCTGAGAAAATTCATCAAACCATGTGTTAGTTTCATTTTAAAAATTCTCGGTCTGCGCATACGCGGCTTCATTTTCACACAATCGCGTATCATACATAGGTTCGTCCACACAAACTCGCATATGAGCAGAGGGTTTCATCAAAACAAATGTTTCCTATGGTCAAATTTCTAAATTTTTCTCTTAAAATGAAACAAAATTGATGGCAAAGATGAATTAAGAGCCTACCTAACTGATTCAGCATGATTTGGTGGTTGATTGCTCCTGTTCTGAGAAAGGGAATTTTTGCTCCAAAAGTTCTTTCTCCACTTCTGCAATGTGAAAATTATCCAAATATGAGGTAAATGGTGTATTTATACCCAAAATTTGAATTTTTTTGCCAAATTTCTTTGTGCTTATTTTTCAAAATCTATCTAAGGTTGTATAACCGTGTTGCTTGTAAGTGTTGGGAAAGGTATGTTTTCTGGGACATTTTACTGAAGTAGAGATTTTTTCTGATTTTTTCGGATCCATGACCGCTAACCTGTCATGGCAGGTATATGATTCTGAACTGGCATATAGGTTATGGAATCCACTTTCCATTGCATTTTGCATACTAGCCTCCATTCTGGTCACTTGCCATAGGGTCAATCCCATCTTATCATGAGTACTTCACCCATTTCACTTGTTGATTTTTAAATCATGAATTGGTGGTAGAGCCTTCATTTACATGGGTTTCCTAGTTAGTTCCTCACTAGCATTTGTCGCCCATGCTGCAATTGGTGTAGACTCGAGAGTCCTCTTTAGTCCCGCCATGACATACATGTTGAAGCTTCATTCTTCTTCTTTGCTATCATTTTTCTGGCCATTACCCTAGAGGCTCCCTTTTGTTGTCAAGTTGTATTTCTTCATTTCATATTTACTACTTGTTTATCTTGGCCTTTAGCCGACTTCATTTGGACTCAATATTTAAGCCATCTTTTGACCATGAATTTCTGTACAAGTGAACCATGCAATCACTTAGCTACCGCGACTTGACACCTTGTTACCCATGGATGGAACATTCCTCTGAGTATCACTTACCATTTTTCGCCACCTTGTGTTCCGCATAGGATTGTTCCTATCCCCAGAACTAGTGCATTTGTTTCATGGTACTTGTTATATCCATTGTATTATAGCATTCTTTTATTCTTTTAATTATAAATCTTCTGGGAAATCACATAAGAAAATTTGGAGCCAACGCGTTTCGAACTACCAACTGTAGTTCATCATCCTGATGATGAACTACAGTTTATAGTTCGAAACGTGTCGGTTCCAAAATTTCTTATGTGATATCTCGGAAGATTTATAATTAAAATGTTATGGATCATAGAAGCTTTCACTCTCAATTCTTTTATTCTTTTTTCAGGCTTTAAATATGAAAAATACAAAAAAAAAAATTAAATATGTGAAAAAGAGCGGGAACATGATATTACTTCATATTTTAATGGTAGCTACAGTGTTAGTTTTGTTGCCCTTGAACAAAGCACAAAAAACTATGTCTTTCCTTCATTTGGGATGGTTTTAGTTTTGACTTAGAAGAAGCCATAACCTTGTCACATGTGTCAGTTCTCCCCTAGTTGGTTATCTCTTCCAATCATATGGAGGGTTTGTTCGTGCCTCCTACATAAAAAACTTATACAAAGTTATCATTTGCTGCCATAACCAACATGAGTCATTATTTTTTTCAAGGGAAGTTAACCTGAGTCAATTTATCTGTGGTGTCTCTTGACTCATTTTTTAGTTGGCTTTCCCGGTCTTGTCAGTATCTTGTTCTATCACATCAGATGTTTGGTCCTATGCTTGTGGTGGTTTGATAAGGTCTCCATTGACTTCTTGCTGGCATATTTATCTCTTATCGACTACGACATATTTCTTTGATAGCAAACCTAGAGATGCACCTTGGCCCTATTTACATCATTGATAGGTTACCTTGTGCTCATCATTTGATCATCATCATGGTTCTTTGACTGAGTGGTTTCCCTTATGTTCGACATCAGCTTACATTATCACACCTAGGATTTGTGCAGTACCTTGATTTCCATTTGACCCTATCGGTGGATATCTCAACTCTTTGTTAGCTTTCATTATTGGTTGGTTCAGAGGGTTTCTACCATGCGCTAGCTTCATCTTGTGCATGCTGGAAACGTAGTTCAGGTTGGTTACTTCACTCTACTTCATCCGATTCCTTCCAAATTTTGGCCTACGGGTTACACTCGCGCTAGACTAATGTGGGATGCCTTAATGCCTTCCTCCCAGCAGATCTTTTCCCATCAACTCCCACTCATTGCTATGGGAATAAGGTCTAGATTCCTTTTGTCAGTACCTTAGGGTTTTCAGTCATCAGTGGCATATTATTCGCCATCGACAGTGAGGATACATCATTTCCTCCTAATTTGTGGATTCTTTCAAGTGTTCGACTTCAACTCATTTATTTTCACTTGTTTGATTTTACTAGGGCACCTTGACGCTCATTATCATTATCAGTGGGTTGCCTCGCGTTTGTTAACAGTATACATCAATGACCGGTAATCAAACGAATTCTCACATGGTCGACTTCAGCTCATTTGTTCCCATTGTTTAGAATTGTGCCATAGTGATCGGTGAAGACCTCGGGTTTGCATCAACATGATTCGGTTCACTTAGAAAGCTTCTTCAATTTTCTTCTAGTGACACCGTCCACCCCTATATGTTGCAGTTTCACCATAGCATCATCTTATATGTTGGCTCCCGAGTTGTGTGTTATACCATTTGTTCCACCACTTATGATTTGGTACTCGAAGATTCAGTTGTGACTTCTATGATCAGATGTCTATTGTAGCATCATTGATCAGTCTTCCATATGTGATACTTGGACCTAATTTTGACTTGTACTTCCAGGTAGTGATCAGCGATAAGATGATTCATTATGTACTTTACATTTTTTCAGCTATACTTGTATACATTTTGGATCCGCTCTATATTTCATATGTGGACATGCTTTTCTTTCACTAAGCATGGGTATGTCCGCCTCAGACATGAGCTATCTCTTTGATTTATGTCACTGGTTTTTTGGTAGGCTGAAATCTGGTGAAGTCCTCTCTAGTCCTTGCAAGGTTCTTTTTATGCACATAATACATTTTGGCCATCATGTACCCCTTCTGACCTCATATATTAGGGGGCATCTGTTATAGTGTCATTTATCACCTTCATGTACTTGATTATTTACACTTTGGCCTTGGGCACCCTTTCCCCCAGACTTGAACATTTTCTCAAAAAATAGTATCTTAAAACCCATACGTGACTCTGCTCAGACTTTTCTGTGTATACACACGAGTCCATTCATAGAGATCCATGTATGCCTTTTTAATTATTAAAAAATATATAAATTCCCTATATTTGAGGTGGGTTTCATGGTTATTCCAGTAATTCAACCACCCTAGCCCGTGGCCTAACTGCTCCTAACTACATAAACTAATTTGAGGTAGTATAAAACCCCTCAAAGGAATGGCCTAAGGGAGAGAGAAAAGATATAGATATTATACTCTGTTGGAGCCCTATTCCAGTATGATATTCCCGTGCCTCCTGCACTTCCCAGGTATATTCAGGAAACCCTTGTTTCCTTAAGATGTTCATCATCCTATATGACATCTATTGTGCACACATCTTGGAAGAATTCATGTGAGGCTAGGGCTGGACGGATCCAAAGGATGGTATGCTCAAAGGCCGTGGCAGGATTCAGGTGATATCTCCACATTTTGATTATTGTACGTATCATTCATAATAAGAAGAGCCATCATGTTCCCGATGTTCACGTATTTATGATTCTTTATATATGTGTAATAATATTTAATTGAATGTTTCACATTGTTTTTATCACATTATGTATGGTTTTCATTGACATCTAGGAACTATATATGTTGTAAAACTAGGTTTTTGTTTCTGTTCTTTGTGGATTTACAGGTTTCGGAGTACAAAGTGTTGCAGAGGGTTTGCACCCTGCGAGATCTACATCAACCGAGGGACTTTCGGGTAAGTTCTGCAACCAGTAGGATCTATTTTTTAGTATAAAAGTTGGTTAAAGTGAGTTCTTCTTGAATGGCATGCCCCCGATCTATGAAGGTTTTCAACCCAAGACCTTTAGGGTGTTATTTCCTGAAACACCTGTGGATTTGAATTTTATAGATGGATGGATAACATAGTTTTTTTCTAGAAGAGGGGGTGCTTCTAATGGATTTATGTAAGAGTGGATTAGATTTTTCATGTGTTCAGTAGATAAAAGTTTTTGGAAAATTTCATTGGATGAATCAGTGATTTGAAGCATGTAAATTATTATTATTATTATTATCCATTTTTAAGGTCACAACTAAGCCAAACACCAAATTGGTGTATGTGACTTCCTTGTTTGTGGGACAAGAGTAGAAGGTATTTCCACAATAGTATGAATTTCTAGAGCAGGGGCCCATGTCATCTTGCCTAGGAACTACACAGTCTTTCGTGGGGGCTAAGTCACCCTCTTCTACGGTGGACCACGAGTGCCACCCTAGGGAGGCAAATTCTACTCATATTTGGTAGCTGGGAGGATACCACACATTTCTGGTTCAGGTGGGATGCAGGAAATGAGCAGGAAATAAAATTGTGGGGGATTTTCTAGCATTTTGGTGCTAACTTAGCCAATAGCTGGAGGAGTTAGGGGGAAATTGGGCCAAAATTTTGAGCTCAACATTTGGCCAATTCCTTCATGGGTTATTGTGGGTTATTAGAGGAGAACTCGAGGTTAATTTCCCAGAATTTTCTGGGCACCGGATGAGGCCCTAACAACCATTGTTCATAGTGAGCAATGCAATTTTTCACTAGGTCAATGTAGAGATTGTTGGGGACAACCACATTGCATGATAGAGTAGCCGATTTCATCACTTGGGCATTGTTAGGTTGCCTTGGGAAATCCCAAGTGTATGCTTTCTGATCTTATCTTTGTACCCAACATTTATATTAATAAAATGGCTTAGCTCAACACAGTTAATGGAGATTTCTTGGTGTTTAATGTGTTGTAAATTATGTGTGTTTGTTTTTTTTACTCTGTTTGCTTTTATTATCATTGTAAATTTACATTAGGAATATTACAATGATATCAAAGCATGATCTTGGCCAACTGTGGGGAAGCTAGAAAGATCATGAAGGTGTTAGACTCGCATGCATAATGATTGGTGAGCTTATAGACACTCCAATGATGCAAAAAGGGGAAAGTACACAAGGGCTCTTGGAGGAATTGATGAGGCAAAGCCAACAATTGGCTTGTGAAAGGGATTGAGGAGTTGGGGTTGTTTGGAATTAGATTGGGGGAAATCATGGGGAAATTTCAAGCATTTTGGAGGAGAAACAAGCCCAACATTTGCTACAGGTTACAGTTTCTTCTTGTGGAGGAGGGCCAAGCATTTTGAGGTCAATTTTGGAGCATCAAAACTAGAGCAAGCCCTTTTTGGGTTTTTCTGGGTTTTCGACAAGGATCTCAAAAATAATTTGGCAGAATTTTCTGGGCAGATTCGAGGGGTCAAACAGGGGTCCCATCTCAACCAACAGCTGGAGGAGTTAGGAGGAAATTAGGCTGAAATTTTGAGGTCAACATTTGGCCGATTCCTTCATGGGTTTTTGTGGGTTATTGGAGGAGATTCTGAGGTTAGTTTCTCGAAATTTTCTGAGCACTAGAGGAGACCCTAACAACCATTGTTTGCAGCCAACAATGCAATTTTTCACTATTTTAGTGGAGAGATTGTTGGGGACAACCACATTGCATGTTAGAGTAGTCGATTTCATCACTTTGGCATTGTTATCTTGCCTTAGGAAAGCCTAGGTGCATGTTTTTTTATCTTACCTTCGTACCCAACATTTATATTAATAGAATGGCTTAGCTCAATGCAGTTTGTGGAGATTTTTATGTGTTTAATGTGTTGTAAATTTTGTATGTGTGTTTTTTTTTACTATGCTTGCTTTGCTTATCATTGTAAATTTCCATTAAAATGAATATTACAGAGAATGCAAACATAAGATTTGATAGAAAATCCATCAGAATAATAATCCATGCATTGGCCCCAACATTGTGGAGACTAGGTCTAGTATACATATCAATCAAATAGAGATTTCTCTCCATAAACCAAGACTAATGGTAAAAAATTCTAATGGTGGCTTCTCCAGAGATTGATTCTCCAAAATTTTGTAGGATTGGAGCTCTAGAAACTAATGACAGCCGAGCCACTTCCCTAGTTGATGGTATGTAATATTGATGATACCATATACAAGTTGAATCCTTGGTATAAACACAATGAATACCTTCCAAGAAATCCGAGACATGACTGCAATGATCCCCAAAAGTTGTATAAATGCAAAATCCAAAGCTTCTACTTGTGTAGGAATCAATGTGTCCACTGCACTCTGATCAGTTGATGCCTGATTTAGTATTCACCCAATTAGAGTTGCATCAAAGGACATTGGTGCACGAAATATACACCTGTGTAGATTGCTAAAAAGCTCATTACCAGTTTTAATTACAACCAATGAAAGAAGCATAGAGCTCACAAGAACACACAAAGAGATGCTTAATTTCAAAGCAACATAAATGAGAATGACAAGGGAGTTTCTAATAGGGGAACTCTAATTTTATTTTGTAGGGGTTGGCCATGCCACCCGATAGTTACTAATTATTTGAAGTAGCTGAAATATTATTTGGGCCATTACTATTATAGGTATCAAAGTACCATTGTATGAAAGAATAATGTAAGACCAGTATGCCAACATGTTTACCATTCTTCCTCTACATCCACCCCTTCCCATAGCTAAAACGTATTCACCTCTTTGGAATTTGAGATGCGTAAAGAAAAAATGGAGAAGCAATAGCTCTACATACTCAAACAAGCCATATTAACAAGGGCTTATCTGCACTACACAACTACCCAACAAAACCAGTGTTAAATATACAAGTGTCTTCTCCAACTTTATATTATGTTAGTTAAAAATATTTACTAAATGTAGAATATTTACAGTGTCCTCTCAAGATCATATTTCTAGCCAGACCCTTGTGTTAAACGAGTTAGTGCTATACCAAGCAACTAGAACCCAACCCCAAGTTACATACGAGTAAATTGGCATGGTTGGTTTCCTGTTCAAAATGGTTGTTACTACATTTTCTATGCAGCTTCATGGAGAAAAACCACAAAGTTTGTTGTTGACAATCTGGTTGTTTGTGCTAAAAGGAAATGTAGCACATGTTAGATTTCATTCCCCTTGTAATGTTATTATTTCTATTGTGTTTATGTTTGTCCTAGAAGAAAATTTAACAAGTCCTAGTTTTCTTTTGGCATGCACCTTTGTTGTTTGCAATATGCTTGTCTTTCTACGAAAATTAAATCTAGCACATGTTAGATTTCTTTCACCTTTCAATGTTGCTATTCAGAATGCCTTGTATCTATGATAGAAGAAAATCTAGCACAAAATATATTTCTTTTTGCCCTGCAATATTGCTTTTGGAAATATAATTGTGTTTGTGCTAAAAGTAAATCTAGCACGAGCTAGATTTCTTTAACCCTGCCATGTTGTTATGTGCTTATGTTTTTGCTATAGGACAATTTAGCATGGGTTAGATTTCCTTCACCTTGCAATGGTGTTATCAACAATGTGTGCTTATTTATGCTAGAAGGAAATATATCACTCATTATATTTTTTTCACCTTACAATGTTGTTTTTAGCATGCACTTTCGTTTATGATAGAATGAAATATAGAACGTGTTAGATTTCTTTTTCTTGATAATGTTGTTGTTGGAAATAGGCTTGAGTTTTTGCTAAAAGTAAATATAGCACATGCTAGATTTTTTTCACCTTACAATGTTTGTTATGTGCTTATGTTCGTAATAGAAGGAAATTTTAGCATGCGTTGGAATTCAACTTGTAACATTTTTATTGACAATGTGTTTGTGTTTGAGCTAGAAGGAAATTTAGCATGCGCTATATTTGTTTCACAATGCCATGTTGTGGTTGGTAATCTGGTTGTTTGTGCTAGAAGGAAATATGCTAGATTCCTTGACCTGGAAATGTTGTTATTGGAAATATGCATGTGACTATGTTAGAAGGAAATTTAGCACATGTTATATTTCTTTTCTTGCAATGTTGTTATTGGCAATATGCTTTAGCTTGTGCTAGAAGTAAATTTAGCGTGTGTTAGATTTATAGAATACTACAATGTTTTTATGTTCTTATGTGTGTGCTAGAAGGAAATCTAGCACATGCTAGATTTGTTTCATCCTATAATGTGCTTTTGTTGTGTTGTAAGGAAATCTAGCACATTTTAGATTTCCTTTCCCTATAATGTTGTTGTTGTCAACATGCTTGTTTTTGTGCTAGAAGTAAATCTAGCATGCACTAGAATTCTTTCACCTTATAATGTGCTTTTCTGCTTGTGTTTATGCTATAAGGAAATCTTACACACATTAGATTTCTTTCACCTTATAATTTTGTTTTTGGCAATGCCCTTATGTTTGGGCTAGAAGGAAATCTAGCACACGTTATGTTTCCCTCACCTTGGAATGTGCTTGTGTTTGTGATAGAAATAAATCTATAGCATGCACTAGATTTCTTCAGTCCTATAATGTTGTTATGTGCTAGAAGGAAATATAGCACGTGTTAGATTTATTTCAATTTGAAACATGTTTGTGTTTGTGTTGAAAGAAAATTGATCACATGCTAGATTTCTTATACTCTAAAATGTTGTTGTTGGAAACATGCTTGTATTTGTGATAGACATAAATCTAGCACTTGCTAAATTTCTTTCACTCTACAATGTTGCTATGTGCTTGTGTTTGTGCTAAAAGAAAATCTAGCACATGTTAGATTTATTTTACCTTGCAATGTTGTTATTAGTAACATCTTTGTGTTTAGGCTAAAAGGAAATTTGACATGTGCTAGATTTTTTTTGTCTTGCATTGTTGTTGTTAGAAATATTTATATGTTTGTGTTAGAAGTAAACATAACACAAGCTAAATTTTTCTCACCCTACAATGTTGTTATGTAATAATTTTTCCATTAGAAGGAAATCTAATATGCATTAGATTTCTTTCACCTTGAAATATTATTATTTGCAATGTGCTTCTGTTTCTGATACAAATAAATTTAACCTATGTTAGATTTCTTTTGCCCAACAATGTTATTGTTGGCAATATGTTTGTGAATTTGTACTAGAAGGAAATATAGATATGTTATATTTTATTCACAATGCCATCTTATTTTTGAAAATATATTTATTTATTCTAGAAGGAAATTTAATGCTTTGCATTGGCTTTATTTGGAAATGTGTTTATGTCTTTGCTAGAAGGAAATTTAGCACACACTAGATTTATTTTTTCTTGCATTATTGAAAATATGCTTGTGTTTGTGATAGAAGTAAATCTAACAAATGCTACATTTCTTTCACCTTGCAATGTTGTTGTGCTTTTGTTTATGATAGAATGAAATATAGTGTGTGTTAGATTTCTTTCGACTTATAATGTTATTATTGGAAATGTGATTTTGCTTGTGCTAGAAGAAAATCTTGTGGGTTCTAGATTTATTTTTCCTTACAATAAATTTTTTTTCCAAGGAAAAAGTCATAATTTTATTAATGAAAACAAAATTACACATTGCATGTTCTAGTAATTGTCAATCAAGACAGACTATCAAATTACAAGTAAGAACCTATAATACATGGGGAGAAATTAAGATTTTCTCTCTTTCTTCTTTTCAACCTTTTGCCAAGCACCTTGTGTTGGCATGGTGGAGATAAGGCCGAGCTGGTTTTCTTCTGTGACTGCTCCATTTTCCTTATTTGAATATGAGGTATCTAAGTTTTATTGTCTTTTGATTCCCCCATTGTCCGATGCCCCAGGGTCCTTTGTTGGTAGAACCATGGTGGTAAGGTCAAAATGATATTGTATCTCTTGTTCTTGTATCTCCAGATTAGTTGCTATCCAGTTACTCTCCTTTGGGATGGGGACATCCTCTTCTTCTTTTATCTCCTATTCTGGTCCACCTGAAGGAAATTTCCATCCTTTGGTTACTTTCCCTATATTCTTCCTTTTTTTTTGTTATCTCTTTTTGCTTCTGAGGATGTGTTTTGCAAATGACCGGTGTTTATGCATATTCTGAATATGGATGTAGTGTTTTCATAGTATATGTGTTGTGTCAATTTTTTCTATTTATGACTCAGTTGAATGCTCTCTAGTAGCCCTTTTCTAAGATCCACTTCCACACAGATCCGTGTGAAGGTGTAGATCCTCTCCTCCAAGCGTTGGGTGTTTATTTTTATGTATATGTCGATGATGTTTCCTATGCCTTCTAAAACACATTGATTCTAAAAATGAAGTGGGAGGTTGTATAGCTGGACCCAAATCAGCATTTTGGTTACCTCCATAGTGTTTGCGTCAAAATTTGGAAACCATGGTGTGATGAAAAGTCTTGTGGAACCCCAGAACCACGGTCCAGCCCTGAGAATGATGTCTCTAACTTCCAAGGATGGAAACCTGACAATGAAAAACCCATTGGAACAGAGAAATATATCACAGTCCATGGTCCAGTTGGTGAAAATCCAATGAAAGAGCTCCATTGGTTTGGGCCAAAAGTAGTTAAATCTGCATATTATTGCTTGGGATTCAAATGTGGTGTGATGTTCATCAATCTCTAGAATATCTATGTTCATTTCTGGCACACAATTTAGTTGCTCCACAATATATGGTTTGGAGGTATTCTAAGCTGGCTTGGTTGGTGTTATTGCTTTGTTTTTCCCCTATAAAATGTTCCTATATGAGGGACCTTTTGGGATGTCAAGTTTGGAAGTGCTAGTTCCCTTTGTGGGTCCTTGAGTTTTGTTCCATTTCATTGTGCCTCCTCTCAGTCTCAGGTTGAGATAAATGGTGGATCCTGGACATATGGATTAATATTTGATTCAACAGAAGCCTTGTAAGGATCTCCCACTATAGATTAAGGATTGCAAATGGCAAGGGTATCAAGAGGATAACCTGATATTTTGCTTCAGGTTCATTACCCCATATGTATCCTATACCCATATTGAAAAATTGTTCCCCACAGGGTGTTTTATGAAAATTTGAAAACGAACAGAGCTTACCCATTTCTCGTTGTCTATGACACTTGTGTAGGCTCCTATGGGGGTCTGTTCTGGCTACATTAATAGGGTCCAATGGGTGCCAAGTTTCTTTTCTCGATAGAGATCACTGGCAAGAGGTAGGGCTTCTCTATTTGTCTTAAATCACTGAGTTTTGTGCGCTCTGCCGCCATTATGTCCCTGTTCGTGCACAAAACCCCAAGGGAGTATATGGTCCCTACCTCACCTTGTAGCCGCCAACACCAGACTTGGTCTGGTCTTCAGATTTTTTTGACCCATCGTCTTATTCATGCCCTTGCCACTGAGAACAGGTGCCCATATGCTGGAGCGAACCATTCACGCAGTAGCCAGGCAAGTGGATGGTGCGACCGGAGCATTCCATGGCGCAAGGACGAAGAGGGCAATGGGGTTATGGGGGATGGCTTCAGCAGGGTTTGTGGTACCCTAGTGGCAGCCTTTAAGCCATTCCGGTGTAGTAGCAAAGTGAGGGCACTTCCATTCCCTCTTCCCACCTGTTTTTCATCCATGGTAGGATACCATCACGCGTTCATGGAATCTAGTCCCAAAAACCCTAGCTCTACTGCCGGCCACCATCATTTCCCTTCAAAATCTCTTTTTATTTTCTTTTCTGTAGACCTTACAATGAAGTTATTGGTAATATCCATGTGTTTATGCTAGATGTAAATCCAACATGTATTAGGTTTCTTTAACCGTACAATTTTTTAATTTTCTTATGTTTGTGTTGTAAGGATATGTTGCATGTGCTAGATTTCGTTTTACCCTGTTGCAATTTTGTTGTTGGAAATATGATTATGTTTGTGCTAGAAGTAAATCTAGCACACACTAACTTTCTTTCACCTTGAAATGTTGACATGAGATTTTATTTCCTCTAGAAGGAAATGTGGCATGCTTAAAGTTCTTTCACCTTCCAATGTTGTTATTGGCAATGTGCTCATGTCTTTATTAGAAACAAATCCAACATGTGCTTCATTTAATTTTTTTGCAATATTGTTGTTAGCAATGTGCTCGTGTTTTTTCTAGAATTAATCCTACCACATGCTAGATTTACTTTATCGTAAAATGTTGTTATGTGTTTGTTTTTATGCTAAAATGAAATTTAACATGCGTTATATTTCTTTCACCTTGCAGCGTTTTTATTGATAATGTGCTTGTGTTTGTGATAGAGGGTAATATAGAATGACAATGTGCATTTTTTTCACAATACAATGTTGTTAATGGAAACATGCTTCTATTTGTCCCATATTTCATTCTTAGGCCACGTATTCCATACAAAGGGCCTTCTGATCATTTGAGGTTTTAACATTTCTTATATTGTAACAACGATCTACGTAGACATGGACTAAAAACTCATTTTCTTCAAAAAGTAAGGACAAATTTCGCAAGCATGGAGATGTCCTAGGAAAGATTATTATTGCAATTTTTTTTTTGACAATGTGTTTTTATTTGTGATAGAAGGAACGTTGTGAAACCAGCTCCAAAAATATAAGAAAAGAGATATCAACACCTTAGAAATAAGCCACTTCGAGGGGGCAACCTCCAATACATTACATGAATGAACAATTCTTGGATGATACAAATTACAAAAACTCCTTTCTATATATAGGAATCCATGGGGCCACAATGTAATCTTAGTGGGGCCATAGTGTAATCCTAGCCGACCTAACAATAATAATTTAAGGGCACAATAATAACAATATGGGGGTTACAAGGGTACAATAATAACAATAAGGGGGTTACACTAACAACAATAAGGGACTGTACTAGTAATATAGGTACCTAACATGCCCCTCTCCAAAAAAGTGTTGTCCTCAACACTTGAGTAGCTCTGGGTGCTTCTGTATAAAATTCTCATCCTCCCATGTAGAATCTTCAGTGGGTAAGTTCTTCCACTTGATGAGATACTCTAAAATTGATCAATTTCATAGTTGTTGAGTTCTTGTTTTTGTGACCGCTTCAGGTTCCAATATGATTTTTCCTTCCTCATCAAGTTCTAGAAATATTGTTTGAACTGGAAGATTTTCACCTATAGCCTTCTTTAAGCATGAAACATGGAAAACTGGATGCACTTGTGAAGAATCAGGAAGCTCCAATTTGTATGCCATAGTACCAATATTTTGCAACACCTTGTAAGGACCATAGTACTTTGGCGATAATTTATTATCCTTCTTATCTTGCTGGAGGGACATTTGTTAGTATGGTTGTAGCCGTAAAAATACCCAGTATCCTACATCAAAACTTCTCTCGCTGCGATGTTGATCTGCCTATTGTTTCATTCGATTTTATGCCAAATTTAAGCTATCCTTTAAGAGCTAGAGAACTTCTTGTTGATGCTCGATGTGATCTTCCACTGCTTGAACCTTCGAATTTTCTCTTAAATATGTTGTGATGGATAGTGGATGATATCCATAAAGTTCCATAAATGGGGTCATTTTTGCTGCAGTATAGAAGGAAGTGTTATACCACCATTCAGCGAGAGGTAACCACTTGACCCATTATGTTTGTTTATCAGATACAAAACAATAAAGATATCCTTCCAAACATTTATTTACTATCTCAATTTTACCATCAGATTGAGGATGATAAGATGAGCTATGAGCTAATTTAGTACCCAAACACGAAAATAACTCCATCCAAAAATTTCCAGTAAAAATGGGATCTATGTCGCTCACAATAACCCTTGGGTTTCCATGTAGCTTTTGAATTGTGTCCATAAATGTAGTAGCAACTGTACTTTCTTTAAATGGATGAGATAATGCACAAAAGTGTGCATACTTGGTAAGTTTATCAACTACCACCATGATGACACTCTTTCCTTTGGACTTAGTTAAACCTGTCATAAAATCCATTGAAATCTCCTCCCAACGTTGACTTGGAATGGATAAAGGTTGTAGAATACCCGAGGTCTTAATTGTCTCAACTTTATTCTACTAGAAAATCAAACATTCCACCACAAAATTTTGAATATCAGATTTAAGTCCATCCCAAAAAAAATATTTCTTCACCCTGTGGTAATTTTTTAAAAATCTTGACTGTCCTCCTAATGGAGAAGTGTGCAATTCCAAAAGAATATTTTGTTTTATTTGGGAATTCTTACAAAGATACAAGCGATATTTTTACCATAAGGAATCATTTTTCCAACTAAATGTATCAGATGTACTAGGATATCGCTGCAAATTTTGAATGAGTGTCCACACTTCTGTTAGTCATCAGTATTTTTCACCTGTTGATGTTGACTAGTTGTTAAAGCCAAGTTTTCTAGTAGTTGATCTCCAATTTGTCAAAATTTCCAGCTAGAAAACACCCATAAACATTTTTCCCTCCTACCTTTTAAATCAGCCCATGATGAGATAAAACCTAATTTTCAAGCCCTATCTAGTCTCAGTCATACAAACTTGTCCATCAGCTCCAAAGAGAATACTCCAAATCTGTCAAAAATATCCCCTAAGTTAGGTAGTGGCGCTTTAGGCATTCCTCCCTTGGAAAACTATCCTAAAGCCAAAAGAACCTCTGCCTAATATCAACCAGTCATAGATGGCCTTCCTATTATGAAAATAAAGCTTGATACACCCTTAAGTCACGCCACTAACAAGCCTTGATGTCTCAGCAGTGCATGTGCCACAAGTCAAACTGATATTAGGTGGATTTACAGTGTTTCAATGTCTTTTTCAAAAGCAGAAGTGTACCAATGTTCCAGAAGACATTATTAAACTTAACATGAGAAGACAACTTCTTCTCATGTGGTTTTGAGCCTAGGATGCAAGTACTAGAGAGAGAGGTATTTCAATGAGCTCCTGCAAACACAGTCAAAATGTTAGTGACTTATGACTAGCAAGTAATACTCTGTAGATACGGATCAGGTTGCTTCTGATGTCTAAAGATGCATAAAGGTATTTTAACAACACGATTACATATCTCAGAGAATTCCCCCTCATGGCATATTGTCAATTTGTCACTTTTATTTACTTAACTGTGAATAGGCACTACAAGGAAAGATGACATAGTTTGGCAAAGGGATGAAATAGCATCACTGTGTAAAACCTCCTCCAAACATGAGCAGAGGGTTGGATGACTGTGTAAAGCCTCCTCCAAATATGAGCAGATGGTTAGGTCATTGGTTGAAAACCTCCTTCATTTAAAAGCAGATGGTTTGGAAATGTGATAAAGGCCTCCTTCATTTAACAAGCAAAGGGCTAGGAACATAGGTATGGCCTCATTTAAAGAGCACAAGGCTAACAAAGCTGCAAATAGCCTTAAAAACTTGTTTTACACCTTTTTCTCCAATGGATGAAACCACTAACACAGTATTGGTGTTTCAAGGATTGATTATATGGTTTCATTGTTTGAAAGGCAGAGTTTGAGTGTAGTGGGAAACAATTGGATGATTATGAGTGGAAAAATGTTGTTAAGAAGATGGCCAAGCAATGGTACTGTAATAATCAAAGAGGTTTGGTTTTTCTTCTATCAAAGATCTCCTTCAAAGACAACTTGTAGCTAAAGTGAACAAAATTTGGAGAGACTCATCAAATGTGAGGAAAGGGTATGGCATGTTGTTCTAAATTCAGGGACAGCATTCAAAGAAATGAAACATGCCACTGTCACAAACAAAGGCCTTTTTTATGAAACATGTGAAAACACCTTGCTATTGCATGTGATTGCATTAAGGGTCTTTGAATTCCTTTCTCCTTGATGAAAAGATATAGGTAAAGCCATGGGTGAATGCAAATAAGGGTTTTCATCCACAGTCAAAGGAAAATATCCAAGGGCGCCTGACTGTTTTGATCAAACTGCACAATAGCCATAATTATCATCAAAACACCAGGAGAGTAGAAATTTTCAAAGTAAGTTTTGGAGTTGTGAATTAGCTCTTTCCAAGATGTGGCTTTAGGGTGCTGAAGGTCTCTTTTTCTTATGCTTACAAAAGGTTTCCTCCAAAATATACAAAGTCACATTTTTGGAGAGGGCATTGCTATCTATCCAAGTGCTTTTCCCAACACATAGGAAAAGAACACTTTCATGATCAAAACCATGCTTCTTGTCTAAAATTCAAAGGATATACAGTGCTTAGAGAGACAGGGATCACAAGAAAAGTCACCTAGAGAAAGAACAGTTAATTTTTCAACTTGAAGATGGCCTCCCTCACAAAAGGCAGAGGGTCAGTTTTCTTAAGGTTTTCACCATGCAAGTTAGCTCATACAAATGGTTAAAGAGATACTCAAAACAAGTTTCATGTTTATATCAAATGACCCTCATCGGCATATCAAGGCTCTTTTATAAAGGCTTCAGAGAAATACAACTCAAGAAATGGTGAGACAGTGGTTAAAGGACAGCTCGAATTACAAATACACTTTTTCAAAGGAAATTTTTGTTTTAAAAAAGCGAAGAGGTCTTCAAAAGGATAAAGACAGTGATTTATGTTTTTGAAGACAAAAAGGGCCTTCATAGCATCCAAACCCTCACAACGTGATTTCAAAAGGTTGTTGACTTTTTCGACTTTAAAAGGTGGAGAGACCGTTGGCAAAGTCCCATTGTGCAAATTCAAGACACTCACCAAGTGCTCCCCTGGCTGTTCATTGGAGTAACAAAGGACTTAGAGAAAATTTCAAGTTTTTTCAAGGCTTAAAGCTTGGGTGGCGCGCCTAGGAGAGGAAATACACAAGGTTATAATGATCGCGCAGCACGCTTGTAGCATCGTTCACCCACCGCCCGAGGCCGACCCAACTGCCTTTCCATTGTGCAGTGCTCTTTTTTATGAATGTGCCGCTCACCCAAAGGTCTCCAAAAAGGCTTTGAAAGC
Source organism: Pinus albicaulis (assembly GCA_034641835.2). Taxonomy (NCBI): domain Eukaryota; kingdom Viridiplantae; phylum Streptophyta; class Pinopsida; order Pinales; family Pinaceae; genus Pinus; species Pinus albicaulis. The sequence continues at coordinate 264,468,756 of CM076575.1, read as the reverse complement.
TCCCCCAATCAATCAATCAAGGTCCTCAAGCTTTTCTTCGAGGTATTCTACATTTCCTCTTTGAAAAATTCAAAGATTGAAAAGGTGTTTTGCAGTGTTTTTCCCTAAGAAGGAGATAATGACTTTGAAACCATTTCACCATTTAAAAAACATGAGATAGGCAAAGTTAAGGAGACAAAGTTCTAGTCAAAGCTTAAGAAAGTTTTCTTATGTATTAAAGGTCTCAAATCAAGTTGGACAGTGTCTTAAACAGTGGCTCTAAGGGCAGTTTTTCATTTAAAAATCACAAGAAAAAAAAGCAGTGATTAAAGGGTGGGGTTTTGGTCCAAAATTAAAGATTTTTTGTTACTATGAATGCCAAATATTAGTACAATGTTAGGTGGATGTTTTTAACAATCTTAAAGGACCTTAACTGCCTTTGAGAACAGTGATAGCCCACAGTTAAAAACAGGAAGCAAACTTTGTTTAAAAATCAAAGGGGAAAAAACAGTGATCATAATCCGAAGGCTTTTTCATTTTAAAAGTCCTCTCTGTATGATGGAATAGCGAACTTTGTGCAGCCTCTATAGTTCCAAAAATAGAGTTTGTGAAAGGCTTTTCAAATCAGCTGAGGGTGTTTTGTCTACCTTTGTAAAGAAACAGTGAACAACAAAAGAAAGGTGTTTGGAGGAAAAAGTGTTTTTGTCAAAACACAGGATGTTCTTTCTTCACCAATAAGCCACAAACACATCTTTTCAGAGTTTTTTTCCCAAGCACAGTGATAAGTTGATTTTGTTTCATTTGAAAAATACTTGTTTTTTGGCATAAAATAGGACAAAACAGTGACTTATAAGGAGGATAGAGGGTGTTCTTGAGAATCCATTTCAAGGGCCATTTGAGACAGCTTGTTTTTGCAAAAGGTATCCAAAACAAAATGCCTCCCAGGCAAGACAATAGAAGTGGCCTTCATAGGAGATTTGAACCTATTTCAACTGAAGAGGTAAATGCTCATCCATCAGTCCTGTTTAATTTTCATGAGGTTGGATGTCTAGAGTTTTGTCAAAGGGTGCAGGAGGTGAAAAGCTATTCCCCCTTGACACATCTTTGTGCTTTGAGATTTCAAGGGAAACACTTTCAGCTGGCAGGCTTGGATTTCAATTTTTCTCCTAGATCCATTTCCAAGGCCACTAAAATCCCTTATGTCGGAGAGAAGTGGTTCAAACAAAGCCACCTAGACTCAGAATAGTACAAACCCTTTTTGAAGCCTGAGCATAGAGATACATGTCCATCCATTTTTCCTTTCTCATATCTGTTGACAAGTTATGAACCCCTCATGAAGATAATCATGAAATATTTCACATGCGAGGGGAGATTCTCCTGGGTCTATGCTTACCATGTCTGGTTGCTCATGCATTTCACAAGAGCCAAATTGTTAAATCCCCCCTTCTTCTTCCATAGAAGTATTGAAAAAATGGTCTCCACTGTTAAAAAAAAACCTCCTTCTCAGCAGTCAGCTTGCCTTTTCCATCATTCCCTCATCAAGGTTATCATTCTTCATCAGTTTTAGAAGAAGGAAATATCTTGGGAAACTTTCATTGCACATCCAGATTTCGCCACTGTTCCTTCATTCCATACATCTCCTTCACCTTCCACTCACCATCCTTTGCCTTCTTCAAGCAATCCCATACCCAAGAAGCTCAAATTTCCCATGATTGAATAGGAAGAAGAGCATGATGTGGAAGAAGAGTAAGATGAAGATGAACAACAACATGATGAAGGGGAAGAAGAGCATGATGAGGAAGAAGAGCATGAGCAAGGGGAAGAAGAGCAAGAGGAACAACATCATGATGAATAAGGGCAGCAAGTGGAACAACAGCATGATGAAGAAGGGAAACAAGGGGAAGAAGATCATGATGAGGAAGAAGAACATGATGATGAACAGAAACAACACGATGATGAAGAAGGGCGGCAAAGTTAAAAAGAGCACAGTGAGGCAGGGCAGCAAGGTGAAGAAGAACACATTGATGATATGCAACACAGTGATGAAAAGCAACGCCATGAAGAAACTCAAAACAGTGAGGAGGGAAATGATGAGGAAATTGAACATTTTGATGAGGGTATTGGTAGCCCTCACAGCATAAAAAAGGATGAAGATGAAGCCCAAAACATTGAAGAGACAGAGCCTCAAAGTCCTAGAGACATCAAAGGCAAGAGTAAAGAGGGCAGCCCTCAAAAATACATGCAAGAGGACAGTCAAAGCATTCATGAAGAAACTCGAAATAGTGGCAAGGATGATGAAGAAAGTAACAAGGGCAAAGATCCAATAGAGCATGTGCTAGCTGCCTCTCCTAGGCAAGGGGCCATGCTTTCTTCTCCAAAAGTGGCCAAGCCCCAGACATCAAGGAAAAGGGTGCCTAAAACTATAAATCCAAATGTTACTAGGGCCCTCTGAAGCAAGGGGAAATTGCCCAAGCATCCCATTGTCGAATTACCCAAGATGAGGAAGACCAAGAAGGCTACCCAAAGCAAAGGAAAGGAGAAAGAAGAAAGCAACCATGAAAAGGAGAGGGACTTTGACATAATTCAAATCCAAATTGACGATAGCGACAATGATGCCTGAATCCTAGAGACTCTCTTGATCAATAGAGAAAAACAAATTAATGCTTTGAGGACAGATCTAGAGAGGGCTAGAAACTTCAATCACTTTTTGCAAACACAAAATAAACAGATGAGTGTCCACATGGCGGTATTTGAGACACGGGCCATAAAATAAAAAAAGGAGGCCTCCAAGGCACAATTTAAATTGGAAGAACTCATGGGTGAGTTCAATGATAGAGAAGATGAAGATCAGCCCGGGAGAAAGAGGCCAAGAACCATGGGACTCAGAAGAGCCCTTGAGAAACAAAAGGAGGAAGAAGCTGCCCTTCTCCAATCTATACCTCTCACTACTTTGTTCACCCAAGAGATAGAGAACAATTGAGAAGCATGGCTTGAGAGGGTGAATGATCACTTGGAAAAGAATTTGGAGAAGGCCAATAGAGATTTGAACCTTCAAAGGAGGATGATTGGGCACTATAAGAAGCTTAATCAGTTCGCCCTGCGAAAATTGAAGGCTACACAGGAAAAACTCAAGGAAGCTCAAAGGAGGTGCCCAACACCAAAATTGAAGAAAGACACCTCAAAGCTCCAAATTTTGGCCTCATCTTCGCAGCATGTTTCTAAAAACCCTTGAGGGTCATGCTCACCAAAATTGGGTGAAATTCAACAAGTTTTTGTTTTTTGTCATTTTTGGACTTTTGGCTAAAAATCATGGGCATCGCCATTTCTGTTTGGAACATCCTCAAAGGATGAAAATGGTATCATTGGATGCCATAATTTCAGGAGCATCTACTCAGTGATTTTTAGATCAATTGAATATGATTTTCTCCCCCAAAATGGCGAAAAACACTCACTTTTTCCACACCCTGCCCCGTTTATCAGCAAAGTATATTTTTTGGGTTTTTACACACAGGTCAGTTTTTGATAGACTTCTAGAGATCAGTTGGGAGAAAACTCAGACTTTTCAGAAAATATACATTTAGATATTTCCAACGAGCCATCACGGGCCTTGTTTTGACATCAGGAAGGCATCCAAAATATACCCACAAGACAGAGGACTTTCTGCTGATATATTTCTTAAGTATTTTTGAGAAAAATACACTTTTCTGAAGTGGCTTTTCCTAATGTACGTTTAGCTATTTTTGGGCATAGTTAGTTATGAAAAGTCAATATATTTTCCTTTTTTAGCATTTTTGAGATATTTTATTAGATATTTTGTGCCTTGGGCTTTGCAAAGCCTCAAGGACAAAATCAGATATTTTTGATGGGCCAATGAGATTGCAAGTTGCACTAGGAGGTTTTCCCTCATCATGGCCTATATATTCCAAGAGACTTCATTGTAAATAAGGCTGAACTTGATGAATAGAAGCATAGATGGTTATACAAGCTTGGAAGAAATGCTTGTCTCATGCATTGGATAGTTTCTTGAATGTTTTTGGATGATGAAGGAGGTCTGTTGTTGGATTCCTTGACTTGGTAAAATGGTATAGTGTCCATATCTATTATGCTTCTTAGTTTTCATTCATAATTCCATGTTCTTGCTTGCTATAAGACAGTAGAGAATAGATTTGAGACATGCCCTTAGAGGCACCTCAAATTTCCTGTTTCTTTATAGCTTCTATGTTTTCTTCCTTCTTATTCATATCAAAGAATCCTTGATTGCTCTTTGATAACTGAAGAATATTGTTTTCTTGTTTCATTTATGGTTTTATGCATGCTAAGTATGATTCATGGTATGCCCTGCTTACTCATGGCTAGTCATAGCTCCACCTCTGAAACCTTTCTTTGATTGATTAGATTTTCATTTGTTGAACCAAGGAGGTATTGTACTGATCTTGCCCTTTGCCTAAAACTATGCAATCTTGCTTCAAAGTGCCCAGCTTGAAATACTATGCTTAGGTGTTTCCTCATAGTGATTTGAGTTGTTTGTTTGTCTTAAATTTATTTCCCCAAAGTCTGATAGCCATTTCCTAAAGTTAGAGAGTCATATATCTCTATGCATGGCTTGAATGTTTATTTATATGTGTTGATCAGTTTATAGTTACATTTCTCATGATTAATGGTTAGCCCTAGCATGTTTATGTCAGCTATTAAACTATTTATGTTTGAAATCCTTTGTTCTTCACAAATTTAATGTCCATCCCACTCCATTTTACCCAAAGATCCATTTTACCTCGAATCAAATAGGCCCTTCAACAACCTTGTATCACCACCTGAAAGCTTTCTTGACCTTTTCGACCCCATAGCCCAATTGAACTGACATATTTTTACCTATCTTAGTCTTTGATCAGTTCATCCCTCACAAACCTAAAAACCAAAACCAAACACCTACTTCATAACTAGCCTAAAATCAGAAACACAAGAAGCAAAACACACAGATATCCCTTACACAAATAGAGAGAGCCCTCTCTGAGTCCAATAAGGCTAGGTCATTGGGCTCCAAAGACTGGTTTGATGTTACACTGTCATTTGGCTTGCCAATCAGCCAAATCACGGGACCCTAACAACTTATTCGTCCTTCTTCCATTCAACCCTTGATTCGGTTATCCAATCTGGTTGGATAATAGAAATGGCACAAAGCAATGCTTCCATCTCTTCATTCTTTCTTGAGAGTGCATCTACAACAACACTTAACTTCCCTTTTTTGTAGATTATTTAAAAGTCATAACCCAACATCTTTGTGACCCATTTTTACTGCTCTTCTGAATATAGTCTTTGTTCCAAAAATTGTTTAAGACTATCATGATCAGTTTTTACCTTGAAGTGTCTTCCCATTGGGTAAGTTCGCCATTTCTTTAGTGCATGCAATATTGTTAACATTTCTTTCTCATAAATAGCTTTCTATAAATTCTTTCCTTTGATTGGAAAATTTTCAAAAGCAATGGGTCTTCCTTCTTGCATTAAAACAACACCAATTCCATTTCCTGAGGCATCACATTCCACAATAAAGGTTTTTGTGAAGTCTGTTATAGCTAAGACCGGTGCTAGGCACATTGACTCTTTAAGATTTTCAAAGGCCTTAGTTGCTTTAGGAGTCCATGAAAATGCATCTTTCTTCAATAGTGTTGTTAGAGGTGCTGATATTCTCCCATAATTCTTAAAAAACTTGCGATAATACCCTGTTAACCCAAGAAATCCTCGCAACTGCTTTATGGTTCTGGGGACTTTCCATTCTTTAATGGCTTTAATTTTTTTAGGTTCTACCTTAACACCCTCGTGAGATACAATATGACCCAGATATTCCACCTCTTGTACTCCAAAGAAACATTTGGATGTTTTTGCATATAATCGTTTCTCCTGCAATAGTTTGAGCACCCTGTCAACATGTTCAACATGATCCTTCCAAGACCTGCTGTAGATTAGTATATCATCAAAAAATACTAGCACAAATTTTCTAAGGAAGGGGTTGAAAATGGAATTCATCAACCCTTGAAATGTAGAAGGTGCATTGGTAAGGCCAAAAGGCATGACCAAAAATTCATAATGACCCTCATGAGTTCGAAATGTTGTTTTCGGAATATCTTCAGTCTTCATTCTAATTTGATGATATCCTGAACGAAGATCCAACTTGGTAAAATAAATTGCTCCATGTAATTCACCAATCACAGGAATGGGAAATTTATCTTTAATGGTGAGCTTATTGAGCTCCCTATAATCTGGACACATGCACCATGATCCATCCTTCTTGTGTACCAATACTACAGGAGCAGAGAAAGAACTTTGACTAGGTTGAGTTATACCAACCTCTAACATTTCTGCAATCATACGTTCAATTTCGCTCTTTTGGACATAAGGATATCTATAAGGCCTGATGTTTGGAGGAACACTTCCTATAATCAAATGAATAGCATTATCATGATCATAAATAGGTGGGAGTCCTTTGGGAGTTTCAAAAACCTTGGAATGATTGTCCAAGACTTTTTGAAGATCTGCGGAAATAGATGATTTTGATGTTGGAACTTCTAGTGAGCATAATTGTGCAATTACGCCTCATTGTTCTTTCTTTAGAAGCTTTGTCATGACATTAGAGCTTATTATCTTTCCCGGCTTCCCTGCAATACCTTGTAATTCGACTTCCTTTCCTTCTGAAAAAAATTTCAAGAAAAGTTCTTGAAAATTAAAAGCTATCGTCCCCAAAGATTGTATCCATTGTACTCATAGTACAACATCATCACCTCCCATAGGAATGGAAAGCATTGAAATATTCAATACATATTCCCCCATGGTTAGCTTGATATTATGGAATTTTCCAAAGCAATTTATAGTTCCTCCATTTGCAACTATCACTTGACATTCTGGTGTTGGGTATAGGAAAAAATTCAATTCCTTGGCTACCTTACAATGAATAAAATTATGGGTACTACCTGAATCAATCAACACTTACCTTTTTCTTCTTTAAATGTCCTTCTATATTGAGAGTTTGAGGAGTGGTAAGTCCTTCCAATGCATTACATGATATGGTCAGACTCATTTCTTCCTCTTCTAGGGTTGGTTCCTGGTGTATATCCTCTTCTTGTTCATTTTCTTCTTCCTCTTCACAATCTATGTAAAATAATTTCTTCTCAACACACTTATGACCTTTAGTGTATTTTCTATCACAACTGTAGCAAAGCCCTTTTGCTCTTTTTTCTTCCAATTGTTGTGGTGTCAACCTTGTAGGTTGTGGAAATCTAGGCGTAGCAACACTTCCTTCTTTATAGAATTGAGTGGTAGGCTTCCTTGTCGCCATAATTTTACATTGAACTTTTCTTGCCAACCTGAATGCCTTCTCCAATGAATCAGGTTCCAAAACGCGAACTTCATGTTGGATGTTATCCTTTAAAGTGCCTATGAAGAGATTAATCATGTGTTCCTCTGGAATATCAGTTACCCTTATATTCAATTTTTGGAAGTCCTCAATGTGCTCCCCCACTAAACCCTTTTGTTTGAGATTTATCAATTGGCTAAAGAAGGTGTTTCTCTTTGTATCCTCATAATGTGCTATCATTTCCTACGTAAAAATTGACCAAGTGACAATTTTTTTACAAGAGCAAAGCCATCTATACCATACAAATGTATTTTGTTCTAAATGTGAAGTTGCAATTCGTACCTTTTGTGTGTTTTGCATATTATTGATATCAAAATATTGCTCCATTTGTAGTATCCATTTTACAGGATCCTTTCCATCAAACTTCCTCATATCCATTTTTGGAATATGGTGGTTCTTCCCGCCAACATTAGAGTTTATGAAATCATGATTAACATGTATTTTATTCTCATCATGAGTTTCCTCTACTATCTTTTCACCACTAGGAAACATTTTTTGTATCGACTTTGTAAAACCTTCCATGTCTGATTTTAGATCATTTTTCATTTTTTCCATTTTTTCATCGATCTTAGCTTCCATGTCATCCATCTTAGATTCCATGCCAACTTCCATGCCATCTATCTTAGATTCCATACCATTCTTCACACCATCCATATTAGATTCCACGCCTTTCTTTAAACCATCCATCTTAGTTTCCACGTCTTTATTCAAAACTTCCATGTCATTTTTTGTTGCTCTTTGTGAGAGCGAAATTTGTTATACTTGCTCTTGTAAATTTGATATGTCATGTTGTCATTCTTCGTCTTGATGAGTCATATTAGAAACTTCTAAAGGCTTAATGGGTGTTGAATTATTTTTAGGGGCCATTTTAGAATCCAATACTAATATCTATTCTACAATATGCCCTTGGAATCAATTCAACTTGATTCTTCAAACAAGACTTATGCAATTTGGGAAAAAAAAGACACAATTTTTACTTGCTTTTGAGGAGCTCTATATTGAAATTAAATTAGCTCTATAATTATAGATCCCTAATATCTGAAATTTTTCCTTGTAGTAGCCCTCTGAAGCTTCTTTCAAATGTCACAGGTCTTACCTAATTTGGATTCTTCAAGGAAACGTTATGTCCAATCTCCCACAATGACCTAATTATGGACTGGTTCAGTAGAGCGAACTTGTACGACTTGCCACACATCATAGTTTCCTCTTTTGGCTCTAAAATTGACATACAAGAAACTAAAATCCGTGTACTTGTAGCCACTTTTTATAGAATTCCAATCCGATGCTCAGAGAGAGAGTTATGAATATTTTCCCATGATAACCTCTTTGAGATGAAATTCGGGAGCTTGAAAAAGACCTAACTTCCACAAATCATATCTCTGAAAATATTGTGAACCAAGCTCTAAAATTTTGTGACAACGTTCCTCAGGACTTCAGCTTTTCTCTTCAAATATTTTAGCTTCTAAATCTTCATAGAAAAAATTTTATAGTGCAAATTCTGCGATGACCTGTTTAGGTTAAATTCAGGAGCCTGCAAAAAGCCCTCACTTCCACAGATCATATCTCCTAAAATGTTGCGAAAAAAGCTCTGAATGTTTGCGACAATGTTCCTCAAGAATTTTTCTTCGCACTCTAAAAATTTCATCTTTTGAATCTTCGTAGAAAAAAAGTTATAGCAGAAATGCCACGATGACCGGTTTGGAGCAGCGAAAACCCTAGAATCCAAAGCTCTGATACCAAATGTTGTGAAACCAGCTCCAAAAATAGAAGAAAAGAGATATCAACGTCTTAGAAATTAGCCACTTCAAGGGGGAAACCTCCAATACATTACATGAATGAAAAATTCTTGGATGATACAAATTACAAAACCTCCTTTCTATATATAGGAGTCCATGGGGCCACAATGTAATCCTAGCCGACCTAACAATAATAATTTAAGGGCACAATAACAACAATATGGGGGTTACAGGGGTACAATAATAACAATAAGGGGGTTACACTAACAACAATAAGGGACTATACTAGTAATATAGGGACCTAACAAGGAAATTCATCATGCACTAGATTTACTTTACAATGCAATGTTGTTGTTAATCTCTTGTATGTGATAGAAAAATTCTTCAATGTGTTCGCCTTTTTATGGTCTCTATAGAAAACTAAGAATATACATGACTATTAAAAGATAATTTTTTTGTAAACATGATGTTGTTGTAGTATCTACTATTGTTGTTATTTATTCACAGTGTATTGTTTTCTCTTGGTAACGTGCTTAATACTTGTACTAGAAGGAAAGCTAGAAGATTCTACCTTTCTTATAGAGACAATTAAAAGAACATAATAAACTATTTAGGGGTGGCGAAATTTCTCTAATCAACACCATGATTAGCTATTATTGTGAGTTCTACACTTGTTATTGTTCTTGTTCATTTTTTTGCACATACAATGATGCAAGTAGTGGTAGTATTTATAAATTCATATTTTCTTCAATAATTTGAAACTATGATAATAGTTTCTTACTTTATTTTCAAAAACCATGGACCATGAAGCTAGTGGGAATTAAAAGGAATCATCAAAGGAAAAAGGAATTTCACCAAATACAACACCAAAATATTTAAATGGTATGACAATTTTAAAATTAGTTTGTACTTTGTTACAATGGTTTCTAACAAATGATTGTTGATTAATGAAGTTCATGTTATCTTTATTTTTTGTTGTGAAACCAGCTCCAAAATGGAATAAAAGAGATATCAACGCCTTATAAATAAGCCACTTCGAGGGGGAAACCTCCAATACATTACATGAATGAACAATTCCTGGATGATACAAATGAAAAAACCTCCTTTCTATATATAGGAGTCCATGGGGCCATAATGTAATCCTAGTGGGGCCACAATGTAATCCTAGCTGACCTAACAATAATAATGTAAGGGCACAATAATAACAATATGGGGGTTATAGGGGTACAAAAATAACAATAAGGGGGGCTACACTAACATAATAAGGGACTACACTATTAATATAGAGACTTAACATGCCCCTCTCCTTCAAACAATTGTTGTCCTCAACGCTTGATTATTTCTTGATGCTTCTAGCATAAAATTCTCATCCTCCCATGTGGAATCTTCTACAGGAAAGTTCTTCCACTTGCTGAGATACTCTGAAATTGATCATACTTGTCGAGTTCTTGTTTCTATGACTGCTTCAGAACTTCTTTCGATGTGATGTTGATCTTCCTGTTGTTTCATTAGATTCCGCACCAAAGTTAAGTTATCCTTTGAGAGTTGGAGAACTTGTTGTTGATGCTAGATGTGATCTTCCAATAATCTATCATCCATATTAGCTATTATTTGATCCTTCAAACCATCCAACTTAGTCTCCATTTATGCTTTTAAACCATCTATGTCATTTTCGGTTTCTCTTCATAAGATCGAAATTTGTTGCACTTGGTACTGTAATTTTGATATCTCATACTGCAATCCTTCCTCTTCACGCGTCATAGTATAGCTTTTTGAGGGCTTAATAGGTATGGAATTATTTTTTTGAGGGCTTAATAGGTATGGAATTATTTTTTTGAGGCATTATAGAACCCAATACTGATAAAAATTCTAAGATATGCCCTTGGAATCACTTCAAACTTCTTTTTCAAACAAACGTTATGCAATTTTAAAAACCAAATACACACCTTTTTCTTGCTTTTGAGAAGCTCGATATTGAAACTAAATCATCTATTTGATTTTGGATCCTCAATAACTAAAATTTAGCCTTGAAGTAGCCATATGAATCTTCTTTTGAATGCCATAGGTCTGAGCTGATTTGGATTCTTCTAGGTGAAGTTCTGCCCAATCTCCTACGATGACCTAATTATGGACTAGTTCAGTAGAGCGAAATTGTACGACTTTCCACATGTCACTATTTCTTCCTTTGGCTCTAACATTGATAGAAAGGAAACTAAATTCTGTGTACTTCCAGCCACTTTTTACAGAATCTCAATCCGACGCTCAGAGAGAGAGTTATGACGTTTTTCCCACGATCACCTCTTTGAGATGAAATTTGGCAGCCTGAAAAATCCTAACTTCCACAGATCATATCTCCAAAAATATTGTGAACCAAGATCTGAAATTTTTACAGGAGGTTCTTTAGGATTTCGGCTTCGCTTTATGAAGATTTCAGCTTCTAAAACCTTGTAGAAAAATATTTATAGCAAAAATTCCGCAATGTCCTGTTTAGGTTAAATTAAGGAACCTGCAAAAAGCCCTAACTTCCATAGATCATATCTCCGCAAATGTTGCGAACCAAGCTCTGAAATTTTGTGACGATGTTCCTCAGGATTTCGGCTTCGTACTCTAAAAATTTCATCTTCTTCACTTTCGTAGAAAAAATGTTATAGCGAAAATTCCATGATGACCTATTTGGAACAACGAAACCCTAGAATCCAAAGCTCTGATACCAAATGTTGTGAAACCAACTCCAAAAATAGAAGAAAAGAGATATCAATGCCTTAGAAATAAGCCCTTCGAGGGGAAAACCTCCAATACATTACATGAATGAACAATTGTTGGATGATACAAATGACAAAACATCCTTTCTATATATAGGAGTCCATAGGGCCATAATGTAATTCTAGTGGGGCCACAATGTAATCCTAGCCGACCTAACAATAATAATGTAAGGGCATGATAATAACAATATGGGGGTTATAGGGGTACAACAATAAAAATAAGGGGGGCTACACTAACATAATAAGGAACTACACTATTAATATAGGAACTTAACATTTTTTTAAGAAAACTTGCATATGCTTTGAGCTTCTTTGCTTTTGTGCATATGTATGAAATGAAATTCTATAGAATATGAATTCATATTGTTTTTTAATTCATTTAAAATTTTACCATTATAAATTTTACAAATGTTTGCATATGCTAAGAGCTATAGTACAAACTGTGAGATTCTAAAAATCTATTTTATATTCATTTTCAAATAATTTTACAAAATTCTAGTGTGCAATTTAAAACTTAATAAATTTTGATTTATTACTGAATAATCTCCTACCTAATATTTCTATGAAAATTGAAATACACCATGTTAGTTGGATTTTCCACATTAAAGATCCACTTTTACACAAAAACACACGCAAATAGCACTAGGAGTGGGTTTTTAATGTGGAAACCCCATACTAACATGGGTATTTTTCTTTTCCTACCAATTTTAGCTAGGTGATTACTATTGGTGTCATATTATTAAACTTGCATTACACATGTGCTCATAGTTAAGCCGTGGAATCTTGTGTCCCTGAAATTCCAAGTAAAGGAGTGAAGAGAAAATGAAAAACAAGTGATATACAAACAATGTCTCCTTCAATTGGTATGGTCATTTTATATTTTATGTATACTCTTATAATTTTTCTTTTCCTAAAAATTTTAGCTAGGTGAGTACTTTTGGTGTCATATAGTAAACTTACATAACACATGTAATCCTTTATTATTGTGTATGTAAATGAAAATAGTGTATTATAAGATTTAATAATATTTGGTATTTCATGCCTTCCATAATTTATTTATTTCTTTATTTTTTTTCATAAGTTGCGGAATCTCGTGTCCCTAACATTCCAAGTAAAGGAGTGAAGAGAAAACGAAAAACAAGTGATATACAAACAATGTCTCCTTCAATTGGTATGGTTGTTTTAGATTTTGTGTATACACTCTTCTAAATGGTTAGATTAGGTGGTCTTATAAATTTTAAAATAACGTTACATGACAATATTTTAAATTTTAATTTCATTTTGATTTATGCAAATAATTTTTTTTTTTGTATGCAGAATTGGTTGGCACCAAAGCAGGTGAAATGTTACAGTAATCATTTAATAAAAAATAAAAAATCAACTCAAATGGTAGTATCAATAACACCTTTAACTTCTACCTTTGAAATGATTAAAAAATACAACACATCTAATAAATATGAGTTTGTGCACGATTGGTATGTCCGGATAGGAACTCCCATGAATATGTATCCTGATATGTACCTATTTGGATCCATAGATGGAAAAGAACCTGAGATATTAGGAATAATTATTAATTGTGGCACTTACAATGAAAATGACATTGACTTTAAAGTGGAGGTGATTAAAGAAAATGACGTAAAATTAATTTCTTGTCAAGTGGAGTATCATTAGGGGAATTTTGAGGTCTAAAATGGGCCTCCTGAGAAAAATGTACAACTAAAATAAACTTTATAAGAACCAATAGGATTCAAGATGATGATGTCAACCATGGGGGGTGATTCACCATTTTTGGAGTAAAAAAGTAAAAAGATTAAAAAATAATAAAACTACTTTTTCAACTCGTATTTTCAAATTATATCCCTAAGGGTTTACTAAAATTTCGAGTGGGAATACTAATTGGATTCAAAATTTAATTCCTCATCAAAGGAGTACCCATGTTGCATACTTTTGATGGACCCTGCTACACGAAAAATGAGAAATACATAAAAAAAAGCGTGATTGCAATCACGTTTTTGTATGTATTTCTCATTTTTGTGTAGCAAAGTCCATCAAAAATATGCAACATGGGTACTCCTTGGATGAGGAATTAAATTTTTCATCCAAGGAGTATTCCCGCTCGAAATGTGAGTAAACCCTTAGGGAGATAAGTTCAAAATACGAGTTGAAAAAGTAGTTTTTTCTTTTTTCCCTCTAAAATTTGATAATATAATCAAATCTTATTTTATTATTTCCACTATTATTTTATAATTTCCTTAGGAGGCCCATTTTAGACCTCAAAATTCCCCTAATGACAAAATTTAGACTAGATTTGATTGAAGCTTCAAGTAACAATTCACCAAATACGATACTACAACCAAGACCAAAATACTATATGGATGATTAAAGACGATTCATTGTTTATATTGTTGTTTAATGATTTTATTCATTGTCACAATTTATAACATTTTTTATGTTTATTATAGTGACAATCAAGGAGAACGTAGACATTGATCAAATGCATGTGAAACAAAGCTATAATCAAGCAAATGATATCATATTAGGTAGTTAATATGAACTTTGTTGTTTTTTTATTTATTCAATTGATCATTGTCACAATTTATAACATATTCATTGTACATTATAGAGACAAATAATGAGAACATATACAATAATCCAAAGATTGAGAATCAAAGTTATAATTAAGAACAATATATAATATCAGGTACTTATTACTTGTATTTTTTTTTCTTATTATTCTTCAAATTTTAATGCTTCTAATGCCATAACATTGTATATGTTTATTATAGGAACAAATAAAATTAACGAAACTAACAATCAAAATAACGTTAAAAGTGTATATGTGTGTATTTTGTAGGTTACATTGCTAATGCTTTTCTTTAATTGTGAATTTTGTATTGAATATATATTATATTACATAATTTAATCATATTTAATTCAAGGTTTAATATTTTTACCTCTAGGTTCTGTGAAGATAATAAAAGAGAATATTGTTTCATTTATAATAGTCAAAAAAACACTCATAGTAAGTCTATTGTTTCGATATTTTTTTTAGTAATTTTTCTAACAAGAATAAAATGGTTTGACTAGACTATTTTTTATTGTATTGCAGCCCAAATAACTGAAAAGAAATTAGTTATTCTTGAATTAAAGGACATTTTTTATCAGAGCATCGATGATGAAGCAGCAAACAAAGGACATATTGACAAAATGGGAACTGATGCAAATTACAAAATAGAGAAATTGCTATTTTGGATTCATCCACATGCAAAAACATTTTTTGAAATGTGTTTCAAAAATGAATATTTTGAAATTGTAATTTGGACAACAACTTCGAAACAAAACACAACAAGAGTTCTAAAAAAGTTTTTTTTAGAAAAATTACAAGATAAAATTGTGTTTATGTGGACTCCTTCAGAGTGTAAACCAAAAAAGGAACATAAGGCATTTGACAATCCAACAAAATGTATACACACTAAATCACTGAAAAAAGTGTGGGAAATGCATACCAATATGATGCAACCAATACTATTTTTAGTGGATTATTCACGTGAGAGAATGAAAGTAAATCCAAAAGAAAATATGATTCTTTCCCCTCAATTCATTGTAACAACTCAAGAAGATAATTGGTTGATCGATCAGCTATGGAGAATGTTGATTAAACGCAGTAAGGCAATAGATGTGCAAGCTATTTTTAAGGATGTTCAATCACATCTAATAGTAGCTTAAGATGATTGGCATCTATTTCATGTCATAACATGTATGACATCATGAATTATTACTATAGTTTGTAGCCCTTTTAAATTTAAGTTGACTTCTATTTTGCAATACTAATAAAAGAATTGTTGATTTGGTTTGTCATAAGTAGAATAAAATAATTTTACATTCTTTATTTTTGTGAGATATTATTGTATTGATAACTGTTATTGATTTGAATGGTTGTTTAATGTTTTCGTATCAAAATTTCTCACGCTATAGAATTTTTTACAATGGATTAGATTGTATGTAAAAATTAATATATAATTAGTCTATTTGTTTGAATTGGATCATTACAATTATTATTTTTCAATTGTGGTTTAAGTTATCATTATACCTCTTAGAAATTAATAATGCAAGTGATGGTTCACTACATTCTTATAAACCTTTTTATTTCATATAAGTTGAAAAACTATATTAGGATTTATGTAGAACCAACAATAGACTTAGTATATTTACTAAAAGAAGCACCAATAGAAACTAAAGTAGAGGCTATAGAAATTAGCATATAATTAAGTAGGTTTGAAATTTAAAAATTGTATTATATTACATGTGGAAACTAATATATAATTAGTCTGTTTAATTGCAACCATTGTAATTATATATTTCAATTGAAATTAAACAAATCATTATAAGTATTAAAATCAATGATTTAAATGGTGGGTCAATGTGATCCTATAAGACTTGCTTATTCCATAAAAATTAAATAAAGGTATTAGGTTATATGTATAAAGTAAGAATATCATTAGTTTTTTCACTTTACTCATGCCATTGTAGTTATAATTTGTGATTACCTTTAATTCATAATAAATACTAACATCATTTTTGAAATGTTAGGTTTTTATATCATTAAGAAATAAAGTGTTGAAGTATATATATGTTAATATCATACATGTGGTTGCAATGCAGTTGCAGACGCAAATGGGCATCACTATAAGTCAAAAGTTGTTGATATTTGAAACGGAAGGAGTTTTCTTCCAATTGTACACCAAAGATGAACAAAATTTTTATATTCAAAGAGAACTAGATTGGCAGTTTGGTGATAGGTCCTATTTTTTAAGGCCTTTTCACTCATAATTGTTAAAATATTGCTTAAAAAATTATGATGTTGCAATATGGACATTAAATGTCACTGACTATGAAGGAGGCCTCCAACATCAAGGCACTGGTTGTAAGCTTCCCTTTTTTCATTTAATAATAAAAAGTATGATTTTTTTCCCATGAATATGTTAATATTAATTGATTTAGCATGATAGTCCTTGATATGTGTAATATCCCCAAATGGGAACACTCAGCAATACCTACTGGAATAACACACTTTTCAGAAGTACGTGCACTAAAATGAGTTTGCAGCCCTTGGATCCCTTAGATCTGGATATCTAGCATCTAAATCCAAAAGGGGAGCAAAAACAAATCAAACTAGATGAGGTAAACAGACCTCCCACACCTAGTATAGCTGAAAAACACCCAAGAATGGGGCTGCAGCAATATGCAACAAAATTGCAGGAAAAAAATGCATTTTTTGAGAGAAATAGCAGGAGACCAATAATAAGGATAAAATTTCATATATATAACAATAAATCAGATCCATAATTAGGACCTTACAGTGTACAACAGAATGTAGAAGACAATAATAGAAGAAATTCCTCAAGAAAGAGGGCTGCAACACATGTATTGACTGAAAAATGGCTTGACAGCGTTATTTTTATTAGATGTAGAAGTTGTATATTACACTCCAGATCTAGAGCAGATCTGTGTATAAAATATCATATCTATTTCAGATTTGTACACTAGAAAATCTCCTTTACAAGATCCCCTTGGGGTTTTGATCAAAACACGCAACACAATGAGTAGATCTAAGATCCAAAGTAGCAGATCTGCAGTAGTCTTCATAAATTTATGAAGATGAATACAATAGAAATAGATCAGATCTGTACAGAACCTGGATCATAAATCTAATCCATGGATCACCATAGTGAAGGGCAGAACCCCAACACCAGAGATCTCTCCTCAAAAAGTGTGTCAAAACACCCTACAACTTCCTTCTTGCAAATAACATAGTCTTAGAAGGAAAACTGCGATGTAGGTTGAAGCACTAGATTGGCTTAATGCCAAATCTAAAAATTCAGCTCCAAAGGTTCAGAACTCTCTTGCCAATGGGATAGAAGACTTTCCCAGTGAAAAGTGGCCCTAGATTGGCCTAGATCTGAGCAGATCTAGCCTCCACTTGTTGCAGCTTACAAGGACAACCAAACCCTCAACAGGATCTGCGTTGTAGTTGGAAGATGAGCTTGGCCAAACACTTGATAGTGGATGAGATAAGCAAGACTCTTCCAAGAGCTCCTCAATGGAAGAGGTGGGATTCCCGAACAGAAACACCCTAGTGCTAAACAACACTATCCTCAGCTAAATAGAAAAGAATGATATATGTCTAAACAGACAATATATTCAGAAATATACACAATCAACAACCTTCTTTTGTTGTCTTCCTCTTCCTTTTATAGGATGAAAGTCTTGTCCAACCCTAAACCATCTCAATGATTTAGTTTCATTCACATGAGAAGCCTCCAACTAAAACTGTGTTGTGTCTCTAGAAGATTCACTGTATCTAGATAGCGTTGTTGATTTGGCCATGGTTGACTTGGTCAAGTGCTCCAGTCTCTTTCACACCTAAGTGTGCTTATGTAAATAGCCCAGATTTTTCCATGTTCACATGTGGCATTGATTTATTTTTCTGATTAGAAGTTTTATTGATCCTCCTTTACAATTTTATTCATGAAAAAGAAAATTGAAACAAAATTGTATATTCCCATTAGCTTGGGCTAATTGGTAATATTATAGTCCTCCCCTCCAAAATGTTGCTTGTCCTCAAGCAACTGATAGGGTGAGTTCTGCAACACTTCTCCTTATTCATTGGTGACACCATCAAATATCAAGCTCTCCTCATAAGCTAGGTGTTCCCCAATCCAAGCCTCCATGAACTATTCCTCCAAAGTCATCATGATATGTACAAAATCCATCCCACAAGGAGTCAAGAACTCAATAGAAACAAACATGGTTGGTCCAATACTCTCTCTAAATCATGTAGCATAAGGTACATAGAGAGTTTCCGTCCCATGTGGTACATACAAACTGCCCATCCTCCCTCCATACAATCCCATGAAAAGTACAATTATATCATCCAAGTATGGAATCATAATTACATAGACACAAACAAAAATTTGAGCATGAGGAGGTGGGTCATAGTCCCACATATGGTGCCAGTGCAGTGCATCTCCTGCCTACATCAGATCAAGGTATGGTAAGTGGTTTCCCCACCACTTACTTGTTGCACAAGTTATATCACCATGGCTGAAAATGTGAGATATGTTTGGTGCCTTTGGGAAGCACCCATCATGAAAGATAATCTTTCTTTGCACAAAAAGGGAGTGGCCAAATTCAGAAATTGCAGTGGCCCAATGTTTTCCATGAGATTTACATGATACAACACTCCTCTTGGGAGTCATGGCCCACAAAAACATGGTGAAAGAATGTTTCAAATCAGAAAACGAAGCTTGCATTACATGATAAAATTCTCCACCATCAATGTTTCTTCTATACATGGAATTGTGCACAAATTTTTCTCCCTTTTCAAAAGAAGGAAGAAATGACTGAAATGACTCTTGCATAGAGTCCTTTGGCTGCCCCAACTCCACATAGCTCTTGCATTCTAGAAAATTCTGATGTAGCTCTCCTCCAAAGCCTTCCCATTCAAAGCACCTCATGATAGTGTTGTAGATCTTCATAGAATAGGTAGGGCTGAAACATAACTCTTTGAAGGCCCTTTGTAGCATCCTCTCCTTAAGCTTGGAGGCTCTAGGTAATAATATCCTATCATGATGATAGATGACTCCCTCATGGACTAGATAGCTCTCCTCATGCAGCTGGTCATCAAGCATCATACAAGTGTGGAGATCTTTGGAATAATACACCAACAACTGGGATTTCCAATATATATCCACACTCCCCAACAAAGACAGCGTTGATGATGCATCAATAGGAATTCCTGCCATGTGGTTGATCTCTTCTTTAAATTTCTTATGTCAAAGGTACAAGTAGGAAGGACATACCTTCCCTTCTTCTCCTCCAACAACGCAGAATCAGAAATGAAGGAGGTTGAAGATGATGAGAGAGGAAAATCTCCCTCCTTCTTGTGCTTGCCCAAGCCTTCTAGTGTTGTAGCTATGAATCCTAATGATCCCATCCCTCCTGGATCTGATTTTGGAGCATCAAGTAGTGAGAGATATCTCACCAAAACTGAATCAAGTGGCCTCCCGGGTGTTTTGCCACTAGATAAGAGTGTCCCTTGTAGAAATCTCATGAACATGAGAGAAGGGACAGTGAGGTCCTTGCTTCCACTGTGAAAATCCATCTCTATTTTTTGTGTGGAAGTGTTGTGTGAGGGGTAAGTATGCATGCCTTTGATTATTTGAAGTGCACCACTCTTATTTTCCACCCATTCCATTTGTAAAGCTTCCCAATCAGTGGTGACTTTCCCCAATGTAATAAACCATTGAACACCCAGAATAACATTGGTGTCTGGTATGTCAACTAAAAAGAAGTGATCCACCGAAGTGTAGGATCCCATGGTGACTGAAAGTGATGGAACATAATGCATACATTGCATTGTTATATCTCCTGGGACCAAAAAAAAGAATCCCTCAAAATTATTAGTGGGTATTGCCCTCCTTTGCACAAAATGGGCATCAATGAAATTGTGGGTAGCCCCACTGTCAATCAATACAGAAACCCTCTGATTCATGATTGACCCTTGAACTCTTAAGGTCAAGTACTTAGGTACTCCCCTCGACGATGCAAGAGTTCCTCTAATAGGAGAAAATGCTCCATTCTCATCTCCTGAAGGTCTTGTATCTCCTCCAACATTGTCAGCGTTGTGATCCCTCCTTGGCTTATCATCTTCATCTTCTTCAAGATCTGAGAAGACCTCTATATAATTTTCTTTACCCGTAGCACATCTATGTCCCGGTACCCATGGTTCTTGACAAGTGAAGCATAGCTTCCTCCTTCTTAGATCTTTCCGGACTTCATCATCAAGAGGTTTCTTATATGAGCTCTCCTTTTAAGGAGAAACTTTCTCTTCCTTTCCTTTAGAAGGAAAAGAGGGCTTATTCTAAAAGTTTGCCTTTTCTTTTGGCAAGGAATATTGAAGGTATCTAGCCCTCTCAATGGCATCATGCAAGGTAATGGGCTTGGTAGATTTAACCAGCCCATGCAAAGGTTCATCCAAGCCATCAATGAACATGTACACCCTCCTTGTTGCAAAAATATCAAGAACCATAGCAGATAATCTCAGAATTTCAGAGATATAAGACTCTAAATTACCTGACTTCTTCAAATTTACAAGGCTTGTGAAAGGTGCTTCTGGATCCTTTATGTCAAACCTCTCCACCAGTCTTCTAGTGAACTTAGAATAGGTAGTCACATTGGCATGGCCCTATGTAGAAAACCCATGGAACCACCAGTTGTGTGCTTCACCTTCAAAGTGTAGCGCTGCAATCTTGATAGATTCCATCTCAGGGACTTTGTTCAACTGAAAGTAGATATCCAGCTTTTCTACCCATGCTTTGGCAGAACTAGTGGATGACCCATCAAACTTGGGTAAAACGAATATTCCCATAGAGTGATGTCGATCATGATTCTGTGTGAATCCACCATCTCTATACTGATGCCTTGGTGTTCTTTTGTCCTTGAGGTGACAAAACTCTTGAAAACTCAAGTGGTCCTTGAATCTCTGATTCTGAGACTCATATTCTTCAAATTATTCTTAAATGAATGCTTGCTCATGAGTCCCTTCATTCTCCACATCCAGAAAAGTAGGCATAGTAGAGCGTTGTTGAGCTTGTGGCTGGTTCACTGGTTGATCATTCCAGTGGTGAGACATGACATAACTTTCTCCATGATGAAATATCCTAGGATATTCCTTGATCCTATCCAATATTATCTCTTTGATCTCTTTAGCAAGATCTTGCATGGGTTTCAAAAGGGTTTTTGAAAACTCCTTCCCATCTTCATCACTTCCAGATTCAGGGGCTTTTCCCTTGTCTTTATCATCATTGGTGTAATAAAACTTCTTCTGTCTTCTTCTCAGGTAACTCTTATATCTGTCAATGAGGTGCCCCTCTTCTTCTGGAGACATCTTGGCTCTTCAAGAAAGAAAATCACAGGCTCTGCCAAGATGGTTGCTTTGATACCACTGTAATATCCCCAAATGGGAACACTCAGCAATACCTGCTGGAATAACACACTTTTCAGAAGTATGTGCACTGAAATGAGTTTGTAGCCCTTGGATCCCTTAGATATGGATATCTAGCATCTAAATCCAAAAGGGGAGAAAAAAAAATCAAACTAGGTGAGGTAAACAGACCTCCCACACCTAGTATAGTAAAAAAACACCCAAGATGGGGCTGCAACAATATGCAACAATATTGCAGGAAAATAATGCAGCTTTTTGAGAGAAATAGAAAGAGACCAATAACAAGAACAACTTTCATATATACAGCAATAAATCAGATCCATAATGATGCCCTTTCAGTGTACAACATAATGTAGAAGAGAAGAATAGAAGAAATTCCTCAAGAAAGAGGGCAGCAACACATGTATTGACTGAAAAATGGCTTGACAGCATTATTTTTATTAGCTTCAGTAGCTGTATATTACACTCTAGATTTAGAGTATATTTGTGTACAAAATATCAAATCTATTTCAGATCTGTACACTAGAAAAGCTCCTTTACAAGATCCCCTTGGGGTTTTGATCAAAACATGCAACACAGTGAGTAGATCTAAGATCTAAAGTAGCAGATATGTAGTAGTCTTCAGAAATTTTTGAAGATGAATACAATAGAATTAGATCAGATCTGTACAGAACATGGATCAGAAATCTAATCCATGGATCACCATAGTGAAGGGCAGAACCCCAGCACTAGATATCTCTCCTCAAAAAGTGTGTCAAAACACCCTGCATCTTCCTTCTTGCAAATAACGCATTCCTGGAAGGAAAACTGCATCGTAGGTTGAAGCACTGGATTGGCCTAATGCTAAGATCTGAAAATTCAGCTCCAAAGGTTCAGAACTCTCTTGCCAATGGGATAGAATACTTTCCCAGTGAAAAGAGGCCCTAGATTGGCCTAGATCTGAGTAGATCTAGCCTCCACTTGATGCAGCTTACAAGTAAAACCAAACGCTCAACAGGATCTGCGTTGTAGTTGGAAGATGAGCTTGGCCAAATTCCTGATAATGGATGAGATTGGTAAGACTCTTACAGGAAATCCTCAATGGAAGAGGTGGGATTCCCAAACGAGAACACCCTAGTGCTAAACAGCACTATCCTTAGCTAAACAACAGAGAATGATATATGTCTAAACAGACAATATATTCAGAAATGTACACAATGAAAAACCTTCTTCTGTTGTCCTCCTCTTCCTTTTATAGGATGAAAGTCTTTTCAAACCCTAAACCATCTCAATGATTTAGCTGCATTCACATGAGAAGCCTCCAACTAAAACTATGTTGTGTCTCTAGGAGATTCTTTGTATCTAGAAAGCATTGTTGATTTGGTCCTGGTCGACTTGGTCAAGTGCTCCAGTCTCTTTCACACCTAAGTGTGCTTATGTAAATAGCCTAGATTTGTCCATGTTCACATGTGGCATTGATTTATTTTTCTGATTAGGAGTCTTATTGATCCTCCTTTATAATTTTATTCATGAAACAGAAAATTGAAACAAAATTATATATTCCCATTAGCTTGGGATAATTGGGAATATTACAATATGTCATGTGGTTTTATTTGAAATATATATATATATGCTATGTATATTTCATCTTTTGTCATATGATCTTCTTTACAGGTATTTGGATGTAGAAGGCATAACAAGTAATGAACCTGAGAGTGAAAGGATCAATATCGTCATCGAGGAAACGACTGCATAAGGAGTGAGGTAGGCCGTCTCCCTCTCTCGTATTACTTTAATGTTAAACTAGGAAAGCTTGTATTATTTGTCATGGTTGTTAATAGACCCACTCATTAGACTCGAGGGATTGTTTCTTTCTGAAGAAGGGATTTTCCTGCATAAAAAATTGGCGACTCCACTGGGGAGGTCATGCCCTTTTTACCCTCTTCTTGTGTTGTGTCTTCATGCTTAGTTTGTCCAACTGTTGAACGGCCACTTTTTTGGCATTTCTTTTAGTATGTATTATGGCTCAAAAGTATTTTAAGGCATTAATTCTAGTGTCTTTTCCTCATATAGTTCTTGTTTTATCCATATTTTCCTTCCTCAAAGCACTTTTTAATATATATATATATATATATATATATATATATATATATATATATATATATATATATATATATATATATATATATATATATATATATATATATATATAGTCGCACTACTAGTGTCAGATTTTTCTAGAACAGTAGCACTGCAAACCACTGATGTCAAATGGTGGACCGTGTTGGTCTTAAAAAATAGATATTTTTTGCGTCTTTTCTGGAAAACCCTTAGTGTTTCTTGATCCTTCAAATATTTTCTTTGCTTTGATGGCATTATTTATTACTATGGGTGTTTGAAGTCTCTTTGAAAAGCACAAATTAGTCTGATGATTTAAGTGGTAAATTTTTCTTTTGGTTGAGTCTTGTTGTTGTAAGTCAATTAAAATATTTTTTTACTGCTTGTATCGATTAAGAAGTATTGACTCTCTGCTATAGGACAATAGCGAACTTTGTGCTTGTTTAAAGAAATTGGGTTTTGCATCTGTTTAGTTTTCATTTCAAGAATTACTTTTTGTTAAATGCGTAAGATCACTTGCATTGAAAGTCTAGTTTTTTAAATTTCTTATTTGAAATAGAATACAATTATTCAATAAGTGAAAGCTTTTTAAGTGCATTAATTGCATCAGTTTCCTTTCATCATTCAAAGAGAAAAAAAAAATTGATTTAAGTGCATCTTAGTGAGAGTAGAAATAATTTTACTTTTGAATGAGTTTCATTTGGGATAGAGAAAATGAAATCACTTTACTTTTTAGAATTTTGATTTTGAAAAGTGAAAGGTGAAAGCTAGTTGGGGGGGATTTTGCTGCTGCATTTTGTTTGATGTGTCACTCTTTGCGATCTCTTCCATTATTAGTTTATATTTCATTGAAAACAAAATAATATGTTGGAACAAGGTCCTCCAAAGGCTGTGAATTGGGACATTTTTGAGTATTTGTGTATATTTTTGGCATATTTTAGTCTAGCATAGGGGTTTTGGGGTGGGTCAAAGCCCCAAAAGCATTGTAATGGGTCAAAGGGTAGACCTAGAGTCCGCAAACCACAGTTTGTAGACCACAGGAAAGATTAGGCTAGATCGATATAAATGGAAGGACATTTTGAGTCAATAGAAAAGTATGTATTAAGATTGGTGCAAATTATGAATTAGGAGATCTGTTTTGGGTTATTGGGGAAAGGACTCTTGTTGGTTGTGTGCACAGAGATCCTCAGTCCTGTTGTGTGCAGACCCTACAGCTATGTGTGCAATTTGGGTTTGGGGTATTGTAAAAGGATCTGAAGGATTAATGAAAGTGGAAGGTTGTTGGAATATCTGAATCTGTTAATGCGACTCTATGATATCTGTTATGCTACGCATGGTTCTGTGTTAAGCTCCGAAAGTAACTGTGTTATCTTCTTATGTTGCATTGACATGTGATCTAAATCTATCTGTTATACTTTATGCAATAATATATGTGATAGTTTTGTTAGTGTTCTGTATCTATTGTTTACTGTGATTATAATTGGTATTGCGCACGCGGATGTGAAGGGATCGATAGATCTAGATTCTGTGATATGCGATCTGGTAATTGTGAAGTCGAATGCAGATCTGCTTGAATTACCTACCCTCTCCTAGGGTGCAGAAACCTCATTCCAACACCCTCCCATACTGCTTCGGGTGAGACTTTGGCCTACGCAAGCAGGTCACTGTTGAAAGGGCATGTAGTATAGGGGTTTTTTGGCAAACCTTAACCTTCGAACTTGGGTCAGGACCTCTCGAGCCAACAAATGGTTCCATTGCCGGGACTGGGAGCATTTTGAGAGAGGGATCGGGTAATGCCAAGGCCGTAATGGAAACCTGAAAGAAAATAAATTGATGAATGGTTCGAACAACAAGTTTAGGAATTTTCATTAAAATAAAACTACAGTAAGAGGTTGACCACTAAAGAGTGGATGTATAAGTATTTTTTCACAGAGATCTATGAGATCTTATTTGTAACCATTGTGATCGAGCTCCATGAGTGGCTCGTAAGGTTGGTCGAATTTCAGAAGTGTTGGAATGATGAGCGGGTCACACAGTGGACCCCAGAATTAATCCAGTAGTTAGAAAATACTGATAACATCATTACTCACATGGTGGACCACTGAGTGGACAATGTGTTAGGAGGGTTCATGATAGAATTTTCCATCGAACAGTTTGTATCCTACTCTAAAACAGAGTGAATATTCTTCAAGGGATTCTGGGGTAATTTTCTGAAGGCCTTACCATTGCTGATTAAGATATTACTATGTGAAAAGGGTATTCTATGTAGCCACACCAAATGGATGACCTATGATCTGGACGGGAGTACAACACGAAGTACTATTGAACCAACCAAGAAGGAGATAGATATGTCTACAGTCCGATAAGAGAAGCAGCTGCGCAGAGTCCTCCAGCCACACCACTTTCAAACCAACATAGGGGTAAGAATTCACCTACACCTCCGCCACCACCAGAAGACAACATGGTTGCACACATGAAGTTTCCTACCTTTAAGGGTGTGGGGGATGAAGATATGGATCAATTCTGGTTTGTCGCAGAGTCGGTATGGACTGCGCAGAACGTAGCAACTGATGTGGTGAAGAGGGCACAGCTTTCCCTTGCCTTCGAAGGAAGAGCTTTGGACTGGTACATGGGATACATCGGCCAGCATGTGAACACAACCATTGAAGGGATTAAGAACACCTTGAAGCAACAATTCAAGAAGCCGAAGTCCTACTCTCAAATCGTGGTTGATCTAAAGGACTTCAAGCAAGGGCCTTCTCAGTCGATGTCGGAGGCCGATTAGTGACTGAAGAAGGTGATCAAAGAAGGAGGATTTCAGTATGATGATAGACATCACACTGAATGGTTCATTGCTATGCTGCTGCCTCACCTGCACGTACCTAAGGGTCACCAAACTTTAGAATCGCAGGAAAAAGCCCTGGAAGTCGCTATGAAGTTGGAAGCTACGCCCAGAGATGATACTCAGCTGGGCGTCTAGCAGATCCAAGGACAACTGGAGGCGATGGACATGGAGATCCAGAATCTGCGAAAGGAGCAAGGAACATAGGCTAGCCCTGAAATATGGTGCATATGATGCAGGACGAATGGTCACACCAAGGATAACTATCCTTTGTTAGCTTAATATATGCAAGTCGGGGGACCTAATTCATTGCGCCCTAGGGAAGTTGCAAGATCAAGTGGGCTAGCGCTATGGTAAGATTATTGTCGCATTGCGGGGCTGCACAACACAAACCATTATCCCCGCCTTGTTGCGTATGTCCCAAAAGTAAAGCAGCAATGGTGTAGGTTCTGTAGGTTGGTAGGACACGATGAGAAAAACTGTCGGATGTATGAATTGATGATGGACCGAGGGAACCTCTATAAGGAATATTTGGACCCATCCTTGCCAAGATCACTCTCAGGTGGCTCCCCAACCAGGGGCAGGGGAGGCGGAAGAGGTGGAAGTGCAGGTCGGGGACGAGGGAAACTAATATGTTATAACTATGGAGAAGTAGGACACTTTTCCAAGGACTGCTCGAACCCTACAAGGCAGTCCTGCTTGTATTGTAGATAGCTAAACCATGTGATTGAAGACTATCCAATCTTGATAGCAAAAATGCAGGAGAAGCAGCTAACACCTACGCAAAATGTGCAGAGGGTTAAGGCTGAACTGCGAGACAAAGATCCAAGCATGAATGTCATAACACATAGTGGGATGGCCACCAAGGGGCATGGGGAAAAGACTGTGACCAAACCACTGATCTGGCAAGAAATTATCAAGCAGGAAGGTTTGGATCTAAAAAAGGAAAAAGAAACAATTTTCGCAGCCCACAAAGACTTTGCTGAGGCTGTAATATTCCAAATTCGAAACAACTAGCAAGGCATTACTGGAAAACGCATTTTCCAGTAACGACTGCTACAGGAATTGAAACCAAGACCTGGATCCCTTAGAAAAATGTGTCTAAGTGCTAAATCCAAGAGGAGTCTCCAAATAAATCCTTCTAAGTGGGTTAAACTGATCTCCCACACTTAGATGCCCTCAAAAAGTGCCCGATGAAGGGACTGTAGCAATACATGAACATGAAATGGAGCAACAACGTTATTTTATGTTTTTTGCACACATGACGAAGTAGATAGCCAAACAATGTATAATATATCAGCAAATGTGTGCAATTCTTTGAGGATCAATCACTCAAGCTGGGCAATGAAAGCCTCAATGAGACATGTACAAGACAATATAGCAACACTGTTATGCAAAAAGGTCATATGACTAAAATAACGTAGTTCATTGGAGACACTGCAACAAAATACATGATAATAGAATGATATAACAATATCAGCTCAAATAAATGAGGGCAAGCAAGCTCTCAACCCCTGAAAACACTAATACAACAATAATACACAATCCTTGGAAGGATTGGCTACAATATACATGAAAATGGAAAACCTACAGAAATGCTAGAGTTTCTGGGTAGCAGCTGCAACTCTGAAAATAATTGGAGATGGCTGAAGATGATGTGCAATCTGAAATAACCCTCCTCCAACATACCTCTCAAGTGATAGGCTGATCCTATCCATGAAGATCTCTTCCTCCAAGATAATGGTGCAACCCCTCACTGCATATATTCACTGAAATAACGTAGTATGGATAATGTACTGCACTGTCTATGATGGGATATGCTTGGCCTTGATGCCAAGATATGAAAATAATCTATGAAACCTTCCTTACTAACCTTTCCGAGGAACAGAAACTCCCTCCTCTGAAAGATGAGACAAGGAATGGTGTTGTGGAACCCCTCCACTGCAACACCTGCAACACAATGTTACACTTGAGCAGAGATAACGATGTAGCTAAAGGGATGGCTTTGGCCTTGAGCCAATATGTGGAGAAAAATGAAGTGAAATACTGCAAGAGGCCTCTCAAGAAGGAGAGGAAATCCTAAGCAGGAATCCCTCGTGCTAAGCAGCACTGCAACTCAGCTGAAAAACTAGAGACTGCAAATAGTCTGAACAAAAAAATATCAATATACTCAAAGATGTCTCACTATCGATGCCTCTTCCTCATTTTATGCAAGTGAATGTCTCTTTTCCCTAGACCCCACACATTAGGCTTTCTTCCACAAAAATATTTCTCCCTCTCAAACTGCGTTGTCTTCCCAAGCAAGCTACACCTCTTAGACAACGTTGTTGACTTGGTCAAACTTGACCTTGTCCTCATGCATTTGCCCCTTTTCACACTGGAAGATGCAAAATAAAGTTGTTCCATTGACCCCTTTCACACTATGAGGGATTTTATTCCTACTCATGGGCCTTTTACCCATTTTATTCACCTCCTAAATGATATAGGAAAAAATTAATATTCCAATTTGCTGCTTGCAAATTTTGGAATATTACAGTCCTCCCCTCTCAAAGATTGCTTGTCCTCAAGAAAGTGAAACTATAGACTGAGTTCTTCTCCCCTCCTCTCTCTGTAGCATCCATGTATGATGATCTCCTCCAAGGAAAGTGATTCTATCTCATCAATAAAGTCTCCACATTACTTCTCCTCAGCATGTAAGTCAACTATCAAGCTATCATCATGTAAAGATAAGATACTCAAGAGGATAGCAAAGTGATGTCTAGAGGTCCCCTTGAGGAATAGGATCTGAAATCTGATGGGAATCACTCCTCCCATATGGATCCTCCATCCCCAAGCTATTAGCCATGCAAAATGAGTCACCTTCCAACTAGGCAACTCCTGGAAACCGTCCTCCACCTCTAGCTCCGGCAAAGTAGGTGGGCTGAAATTCTACACATGGTAGACAATGTAGCCTACCCCACGTTGTCCATCTCTCCACTTAAGATAAGTGTAGAGTGTCTGCTGATTCTGGGCTGCAATAAGGTTTCCCTCAAGTGGCAAGATGAGGACTATATCTCCAAATACCTCTCCTTCAACGTTGCAAATCAAGCTAGCCCAAATATCCCCATATACGATGAGTTGGAAGTAATCATCATATGGCATCTCATCCATCATATGGCTCACCTAATAAAGTGACAAATGTGTTGTTAAGGTAACCATATCATGTCCCATGCTCCCCTTAGAACATATAATGCAAAAAGTGTGGGAGGATTCCCCCTCAAAGGACAGATTCACCCAATGTGTCTCTCTCCCAAGCATGCTCATAAAGACAGCAACAATAGAACCATAGGGAGCAAAAATGAGAATCATGCTTGCTGCCATATGCAAAAAATGAGAAGGAAAATGGTCCCTCAAGTGCAACCAATGCAGCTTGACCCTCAACTTCAATAGAGACTGATAAAATGAGTGGCTTCTCAACTACTTTCTTGTTGCTCCAATCTCTTCATAAGTATGGAGGAAGTGAATAATGCAAGGTGTACAATGATCATGTCCTCCATAATAAGCCTCTTCCCCAAGTCCTCCTAGGAAATGGCCATCGATTATTCTTATGGCCTCAACTAGACCATGAAGCTCAAATGAAATAATGATCCTCCTTGGAGAAACATCCTGCACATATATGGTTAAGGGACATACATCATATAAATAGTCATGAAAATAATCAACACCCTTACCATATGTCCTTCTCATACAGGTGGAGTGGCTCATAAGTGAGTCTCCTCTCCTCCTCAAAGAGGAAAGAGGTGGCTATGATAACTCCTCCAAAGATTTATGTCTTTCCTCCATCTCCATCTGGTCCATGCATCTCCTCATATGCTGGTATATCTCCTCCTCATAGCCCATCCAAAAATACCCCTCCATGATGGTGTGGTATGCTCTCATAGAACAAGTGGGGCTAAAAAGGAAATCCTCTCGAGCTACTTGTATCAACTTCTCCTTGAGCTTGGAAGCTCTAGGAAAGAAGATCCTACCATGATAATAGATGACCTCATCTCTGATTGGGTATCCCTCCTCATGCAACTGGTCATCCAAGATCATGCAAGTGAAAGGATCCTTGGAATACTCCACCAACAGCTGGGAGTTCCAATATGGATCTATCCTCTATAGTGACAACACTGATGATCTCTCATGAAGAGCATCTGTCATATGGTCATCCTCCTCTTTGACATCTCCCATGCCAAAGATGCAAGTTGGAAGGCTGTTGTCCTTCCCCTGTTGCTTCTGCCACAGCGCAGAATCTAAAATGGAAGTGGGTACTGATGATGTTGAGAGAATAATCCTTCTCTCCTTGAGCCTACCCCAGACTCCCAGCGTTGTATCAAGCTCTCACAAGGCTCCCACTCCTCTAAAATCACTGAGTGGTGTCTCAGCTGGTGAAGCATCCATCCTCCTCTATTGATCCAGTGGTCTCCCCGGAAAAATGTCTCCATGCAATGAGACATCATCATCAAGAGATGACTGAATAAATGAATGGAAATAACTCTCCATGATTCCACTGCACAATCCAATCACCTTCTTAGGTGCATCAACCTCCAGAAATGAATAGGGATGTATACTCCTCATCTCATGATGCTAGTCCTTCTCCCTACCTTCTCCTTGTCTCTCCATGGTTCCACACCTCCTCAACAATGGCACATGTAAAACATGAGTTGTGCCTTGATCTCCACACATGAGATCCTGGGGAATTCCTTGCAAATATGCAAGCATCCCTCTATTTGGAGCAAGAACTCCTCCTTCCTCTGCATGAGGCACTAGATAATATCTAGACATGACAATGTTGTTTCCCTCAATCTCTGCAACATGAATGGGACCTTCCAATGATTGGATGCCTTTTTGAAAAAGAT
Organism: Pinus albicaulis; assembly: GCA_034641835.2. NCBI lineage: Eukaryota > Viridiplantae > Streptophyta > Pinopsida > Pinales > Pinaceae > Pinus > Pinus albicaulis. The sequence continues at coordinate 264,437,049 of CM076575.1, read as the reverse complement.
ACCTCCATGCTCTCTTGCCCAAAAGTGTGAGAAGAAAGTATTTTTTCCGGCAAGGTATGGTGCAAGTTTTCAGCCTTCCCCATGGTTTTCTAAAATGGTACTGCGTTCTCATGCAAGGGTTTTTCTTGGGTTTTCTTATTTGGCTCTACCATGTGTTTTTCATGAATCCTTCTATCAAATATTTTCACTAATGCCTTAGTGAAACTAGCATATGATGCAATGTTCACATTTCTTAAAGAAAAGGATTCAAAGATCCACCAGGCATAGGCCTTACCTCTCAAATGCAATGCTGCAAATTTGATGGCTTCATCTTCAAGAATGTGGTGTTGCTGCAAGAAGGTCTATAACTCCTCCACCCAAGCTTTGGCTGAACATGTAGGTGAACCCTCAAAGGTAGACAGAAGAAATCTATCATGCTGCTCTTTTCCTTTCACCTTCATCTTGCAAAACTCTGAAAAACTGAGATAATCTCGGAATTTCTAAGTTTGAGATTCATATTCCTCTAGGAAATCACAAAGAGTTTCCATCCTAGTAACTTCTTCTTCTATTTCAATTTCTCTTCCGGTAATCCTCGACATGTGACTGTGTTGTGTATTAGGATGTGTAGATGCTTGCTCACACTATTCATATGTCAATCTAGAGTTTTATTTAGATTCAAACTCTCTTGGATATTATTCATACATATCCCTTCGGATCTTCTTGAAATACTCATAAATGCTATGTAAAGATTTAGGAAGAAGCTTTGTAAGCTTATCCCCTCTTTCTCCTTCAGAAGATGGAGTCTTATTCCTGCTTATTTCTCTGTCTCCTTGATGAGAATAGGAAGTGCACGGTTCTTCCCCTTCTTTCTGCTTATCCTCCTTGGGGAGGTTATTCATGGATCTAAAATATGATGAGATAAAACCCATCCTCTTCAATCTTCTAATCTCTTAGGCTTAGACTCACAGGCTAAGCCAAGACTATGCTCTGATACCACTGTAATATTCCAAATTCGGAACAGCTAGCAAGGCATGACTGGAAAATGCATTTTCTAGTAATGGCTGCTACAGGAATTGAAACCAAGACTTGGATCCCTTAGAACAATGTGTCTAAGTGCTAAATCCAAGAGGAGTCTCCAAAGAAATCCTTCTAAGTAGGTTAAACAGATCTCTCGCACTTAGATGTCCTCAAAAAGTGCCCGATGAAGGGACTGCAACAATACATGAACATGAAATGGAGCAACAACATTATTTTATGTTGTCTACACACATGAAGAAGTAGATATCCAACCAATGTATAATATAGCAGTAAATGTGTACAATGATTTGAGGCATCAATCACTCAAGTTGGGCAATGAAAGCCTCAATGAGACATGTACAAGACAATTTAGCAACACTGCTATGAAGAAAAGTCATATGACTAAAATAATGCAATTCATTGGAGACACTGCAACAAAATACATGATAATAGAATGATATAACAATATCAGCTCAAATAAATGAGGGGGAGCAAGCTCTCAACCCCTGAAAACACTAATACAACAATAATACACAATCCGTGGAAGGATTGGCTACAATATACATGAAAATGGAAAATCTGCAGAAATGCCAGAGTTATTGGGTAGTAGCTGCAACCCTGAAAATAACTGGAGATGGTTGAAGATGATGTGCAATCTGAAATAACCCTCCTCCAACAGATCTCTCAAGTGATAGGTTGATCCTATCCCTAAAGATATCTTCCTCCAAGATAATGGTGCAACCCCTCACTACATATATGCACTGAAATAACGTAGTATGGAGAATGGACTACGTTGTCTATGATGGGAGATGCTTGGCCTTGATGCCAATATATGAAAATCAGCTCTAAAACCTTCCTTACTAACCTTTTCGAGGAACAGAGACTCCCTCCTCTGAAATATGAGACAAATAATGGTGTTGTGGAACCCCTCCACTGCAACACCTGCAACACAACGTTACACTTGAGCAGAGATAACGCTGTAGCTGAAGGGATGGATTTGGCCTTGAGCCAAGATGTGGAGAAAATGAATTGCAATCCTTCAAGAGTCCTCTCAATAAGGGGAGGAAATCCTAAGCAGGACTCCCTCGTGCTAAGCAACACTGCAACTCAGCTGAACAGCCAGAGACTGCAAATAGTCTGAATAGACAAATAACAATATACTCAAATATGTCTCACTATGGCTGCCTCTTCCTCCTTTTATGCAAGAGAATGCGTCTTTGCCCTGGACCCCACACATTAGGGTTTCTTCCACAAAAAATATTTTTCCCTCTCAAACTGCAGTGTCTTCCCAAGCAAGCTACACCTCTTAGGCAACGTTGTTGACTTGGTCAAACTTGACCTTGTCCTCATGCATTTGCCCCTTTTCACACTGGAAGGTGCAAAATAAAGCTGCTCCATTGATCCCTTTCACACTATGAGGGAATTTATTCCTACTCATGGGCCTTTTACCCATTTTATTCACCTCATAGATGATATAGGCAAAAATTAATATTCCAATTTTCTGCTTGCAAATTTTGGAATATTACAGAGGCAGAGGCATTTACTTTGCAGCCATCGGGAGACCTCAATGTGGATAAGGAGGTCAAACCCTTTTTACAGGCATGTATGAAGCTATTGCGCAACCCAAAGGCTTTGGAAAATCTTCAGGCATTAATAGACAGCTGCGCAGCATGACCTAGCCTCCCCCCGGAAATCAAGGACGTACACAAACTATATAGATATAAGAAACGCACTGGTAAAGAGATGTGGTTGACTGCGTAGATTGATGATTATGAAATGGATCACGTTATTTTGGACCTACGGTTAGATGCAAATGTATTACCTAAACAAACTTGGCAACGAATGGGGGAACCTAAGTTGGAATGGTCCACTATCCAACTACGTATGGCTAATCAGCAGAAGATCATACCCTTGGGGAAACTATCGAAGGTCGTGGTGTAAATCGCAGGGGTCAAGGTCCGAGCTAAATTTGAAGTAATTCAGATTGTAGATGATGCAGGCCCCTACCCTGCGCTCCCAGGCTTGGACTAGGTCATCGATATGGGAGGCACCATTAACCTAAAAAAGAGAAGCATGGTATTTGAAAATAACGGTACAAGGGTAATGGTACCATTAGATCCTACGAAAGGCGAACGATACACAGAACTGGTGTGAGACGAAGAGGATGTGGATCACATCTATAAGTTGACTACGCGGGATGAATATTGGATCAACCCCATGGTAAATGGATTACTCTGCTGGGAAAATGATAGTGAATGCTTCTCTGACTCCAATGGAGAGATAAAGAATTGGAAAAACTGGTTACATGATGTCTCTGCACTGCGATGTCTTCGGGTCACAAAGAATTTCCCCTGCATTTCCTTAGAGGTAATATATTTACCTTACTTTGATGGTTCTAGTAATATTAAGAAATTTTTACAAGCATTCGAAGCTGAGGTTCCAAGGGAACGAAGGCTATGGGCCCTTAAGCTAGCCCTGTGTGGAACACCTGCGCGATGGAGGGAGACGCATGAGGAGGTGTTCCAAGATTGGGAGGGGTGTCGGGATATGATGATCCTACGATTTGAGGCCCCAGCCGATGTACGAGTCAAAGCATTCCTTGGGCCAGAAGACCCACACAAATATTTTCTCACTTGGACATAACACTGGTGCAATAGGACTATCAAAGAATGGGTTCATCTATTTATTCATGCCCTAGGACCACTTCCCACTACATGGTACTTAGAGGTGGAGCTACATCAGTGCACCCACCACTGGGAGACTTCGAAAAAGGAATTTCTGGGAACATTTGGGTTAGTGGGTGGGACAAAGACGTTGGACACAGCTCTACAGGACATTGACACAGTTGCATGGGGTGAATCGCACCTGTATGTCACACCTGAAGTACCCACATGGGAACCGAGGGTACCAAGCATGGTCGACTACCACAGCCTAGCCCCAAAAGAAGGTACAGATGATCCATAAGCTATTTCTGATTTATAATTGGATGGGATGCGCATAGTTACCAGACTGCTCAGCCTGAGAATGGGTAGCATTGAGACGCACCCCACGTTGGCTAAGATTGGGGGTGCGGATACAAGAGGCGGAGTTATCATATATTTGGAAACTCCTACAACAAGGGGAAAACTGTGTTCAATTATCGGCCACGCAGGTTATTACAAGAAGTTCATTCGGGGGTATGCACTAATCATAGCACCGCTAAAAAGCTTGCTTACGAAGGAGGCCTAGTTTTGTTGGGATGACATATGTCGGGAAAACATGTCTTTGGTTTTGAAGTACCTGGGGATCAAGCCTATTTTGGGGGAGGATGCACAGGAGGAGCAGGTGTTTGACCCAAGTGTAGCAGGTATGCCAAGCGCACAGGAGGTGTGAAAACTAGCCATTGGCACAATGAAAATTGGTAAAAAGAAAAAGTTATCGTTAAAAGGATCGGACCGTTGGCATTTAATGGGGAAGATTTTGGGGATTTTTTACCATTTACTCGATGGCAAGTTCCAGATCAAGTTTACCCTACCGTTGGATGCCCGCAGGCACTATAAAAAGGGCAGGATAGCTCAGACAAGGGTTCCACCTCACTTGCATAGCTTGTAGTTATCATATTTATCTCGAACGAACTTGAGCTACAATATTTTTCAGGTCAGCACTGTCCCTTTCATGTCTGATCAACCTCCCCCTTCTGATATTAGCCACCTAGAGTCGAGATTCATTTTCCATGCTAGGATTATAGCCACTAACCCTACTAAGCCCTCGACACCTCTTGCCCTAGAATTTGAGGAAGTAATGGAGATTGGGTCTGAGGATGAAGAAGTGCTCTTGACGTCGGTCACAAGGAAGGGAAAAGAGAAAGCACAGGGCTCAAGGAAGCCCCCAAAAGCTGCGAAATGGGCTGCGGGGAAGCCTAGGACTTCCCCAAGGCATGCCAAGTCCACGCGAGCAATGCCTCGGACTCCAGCTGCGCAGGAGGAAGCCCTGCCCGCCAATCCAGTCAACTGGTTACCTCCCTTCATTCAACCATGTAGGCCCTCGACACGCACACAAAAGAACCTCGATGGCCTGATTACCTATCTGCAGATGCCATTAACCCCAGGAGAGGTCCCTCTCCTTAGTGACCCTTGCGAAAAGCTCCATGAGGTCAAATTCAACGATCATGCCTTGGCGAATTATGAAGCCTTCCCTGAGCTAGCCCCCGTGTTGTACTTCAACATGATTTATGCGAATGATGGGGTCACATTCATTCCTCAACGATGGGTAAGTGGATTGGTCGAATTCGGGCTCTTGAACCTGCTGCGGATGCCCACTTTGGCCACTACAACATCACGGATCAGCTAGCCCGACAGTTGCTTGCCTTAATTCGTGATGGTTTCCTATGGATTCGAGACAGAATCCACATTGACGCTACGTTGGTTCACAGAATTATGAGCCTTCCCATGAATGGGAAGCACCCTCTGGAGCGTGTGGGCAAGAAATATGAAGGGGCAACCGCTGAATATGTGCATCAGACCTACTATGTGGAATGGAACACTCGGGGCTTCATCATCAAATCTATCAGCGATCCTACTACGCATATGGGTACCATATTATTAGCATGCAATCTAATGTGAAAGTTCCAAGTCGCAACCATACGTGCTTATGTTATTCGGTTAGCAGGTCAGTGTGTGAAGGGGGTCTGCCTCAATTGGGCCCAATAATTTTGCGATGAGTTCTTGACCAACGTCCGCAAATCTCAGGAGCAGGGAAAATCCTTTTTCTATGCCTGGCTACTGTTCCTTATAGCCCTAGTTTTCTAGGAGACCCCTGCGGAGTCGTTCCTCCCCGAGCTCACCCTAGACATGTGCGAAGGGGCTCGGTATGCCCATTTGTGGGATTCCAAGGACGTGTAGCACATAGAGGATAACCAAGTATTTTGGGTCTTCTTCCAGAGTAGCATGGTTGTAGCCATCAATTCTCGACCTTAGATGTCCCCAACAGTATATGACAAATACAAAAGTATTGCAGCATTCTAAGTTACCACGTACAACATTCAGATCCGCGGCCACAAGGATAAAACATGGACGTCACTCCCTTATATGGTAGCAGACGAGGAAATTGATAATGTGATTCCGATGTGGCCTCCTGCTTGGAAGATAGGCTTCAAAACCAATGCAAGGGGCACCGTAGGTACTAGCACGACACAGGTGCTCCCACCTGTTATCAACAAGGAGAATAGAGGCACAAGGAAGGACTTAGGTGCAGCCACGAAAAAGGACACACAACCAAAGCAGACCACCATGAAGAACACCGAGGCTGAAACCCAGGTCGATTCGAAACCAGATCTAGGCACGAAAGAAGTAAACAACGGAGGTACAAAGTGAACAAGCGAGCCTATCAAGGGGCCCCGAAAGAATCAGTGCACCCAACAAGAGGAAAGAGATGAGACGGTTACGTTGACTGAAGGAGATATCGAACAAATTGCAGATGCAGTCACACTGGCCACAATAGAGAAATGGGTAGCTTTAGAGGAACAACAGAGGGTTGTGATCAATGCCATCCAGACTGAGCTTTGCACCCTACAGTTAAAGACAGACATGCTACAGACCAACATGGTTCAGGGACAAATTCCCTTGGCATCTAGCAGTATAGCGCTAGCTACGAAGGAAAGCCACCTCTGTTCCTTACCTAGCTCTACCCTTTTGATCAGTTCGTCGAACTAGGAAATATAACTCCAAGTAGGTGCACGGGTGCGTTGAATCTAGCCAAGCTGCCCCACGAAGAATTGCAGGGTCTCCACACTGCTGTGTTTCAGGAGATTCACCATCAGGACCAGCAAGTACACCAACAACTTGGTGTGGCCGGGCGGACCATTGCATAGTAGAACGCGGAAGTGCTCCTCACTATCACGCAGCAAGCAGAGCTCGAAACTTTGATCCATCAGCTTTGCATGGAGGTTATGGAAGATATCCTAGCCACAGCTACCCCCCAGGATAAGGTTGAAGGATTGGTCGCAGCGTTGAAGGCTTCCCGGATGGAAATACAGGTCATTAAGACGTAGCTGGAGCAGAAAATCACGGACTTACAGGCCAAATTGCAACCCGAAACACCATCGGAGGTATGAGTCCAGCGTGCTGCGCTGGTGACCGTGGCTATAAACACCATTACCGGGCAGATTGCTCAGGGGACCCAGTTACTAGAGACATCCATGCAACTATGGACCAAGGTCCAATGCAATCCGATCCTCCAGTAAATAAATCAGGACTTGCGACAGAAGGAGGAAGCTTTCAAGCAGATCAAGGCTACATTACCCACCTTGGTTCCTGCACAGCGTTTGGCACGATTGAGGACCAGCAACTCCCTCTAAGATGAGATCGAGGAGCTCCACCATAAGAAGCACGTCATCAGAGAACGCTTGAAGCCTTGGGCTATCGTAGCCCTCTAGCTCTCACAAGATGTTGATGTTGTTGTTAAGAGACTAAACCAGACACTGGAGAGTGTCACTGCGATGAAAAAAGGACTAACATCACAGAATCTCATAGATATTGCGCAGAGCGCTGCTGCTCAGAATCAAGAAGTTTTGGCCCCACTGGTCGCAGCCGTCAATGCACTACGCGCGCAGGTAGAGACTCCACCACCACAGTGATTCGAGACAAGTCACAAGATTGTGTTGGGGGACTTTTGGAACAAGGTCCTCCAAAGTCTACGAATTGGGACAGTTTTGAGTATTTGTGTATATTTTTGGCATATTTTATTCTAGCGCAAGGGTTTTGGGGTGGGTCAAAGCCCAAAAACCCTTGTAATGGGTCAAAGGGCAGACCTAGAGTCTGCAAACCACGGTTTGTGGACCACAGGAAAGATTAGGCCAGATCGATATAAATAGAAGGACATTTTGAGTCAATAGAAAAGTATGTATTAAGATTGGTGTGAATGATGAATTAGGAGATCTGTTTTGGGTTAGTGGGAAAGGAATCCTACTGGCTGTGTGCGCAGAGATCCTCAGTCCTGCTGTGTGCGAACCTTGTAGCTGTGTGCACAGGTTGGGTTTGGGGTATTGTAAAAGGATATAAAGGATTAATGAAAGCGTAAGGTTGTTGGAATATCTGAATCTATTAATGCGAATCTATGATATATTTTATGCTATGCATGGTTCTGTGTTAAGCTCCGAAAGTAACTGTGTTATTTTCTTACGCTACGTTGACATCTGATCTAAATTTTTCTATTATACTTTATGCAATAATATTTGTGATAGTTGTGTTAGTGTTATGTATCTGTTGTTTACTGTGATTATAATTGGTATTGTGCACGCGGATGTGAAGGGATTGATAGATCTGGATTCTGTGATATACAATATGGTAATTGTGAAGTCGAACGCAGCTCTACTTGACTTACCTACCCTCTCATAGGGTGCGTAAACCTAGTTCCAGCACCCTCCCATACTTCTTCAGGTGAGACTTTGGCCTGTGCAAGCAGGTCACTACCGAAAGGGCCAGTAGTATAGGGGTTTGTTGGCAAACCTTAACCTCCAAACCTGGGTCAAGACCCCTCGAGCAACAGAATCCTTTTCTCAATTTGTAATATTCCTAAATTAGCCATGAGCTAATTGGAATATTCAATTTTGTTTTATTAATTTTTTTGAAGAATAAGAGGGAAAAGGAGGTCCACAATTCTCCTTAATAATGAATAAATCAATGCCAAATGTGAAAGAGACAAATCTTGGCAGCTTAATTAAAGCACCCTTGGTGTGAAAGGGGCTAGATCACTTTGACTGGGTCAACCTTGACCAAATCAACAGTGTTGGTCATAGAGGAGTGGTCATCAATGAGGGACAACGCAGTTTTAGATAGAGATGCTTTGTGTGAATGTAGTGATATTTTTGGATGGGGCTTAGGGTTTGCAAGCTCATATTCTATTTAAGGAAGAGGATGGCAACCATATGAAGGTTGTTAATGTATATGATATTTTTGAATATATGGTCTATTTAGACATATATCTTTCTCTTGTTGTTTAGCTGAGATAGAGAGTTGTTTAGCATAGGGTGTTCCTGATCGAGAATCCCACCTATGCCATTGAGGAGCTCTTGGAGGAGTCTTGCAATACATTGTCCACTATCTCGCTTAAGGCCAAGCCTCTTCTTTCAATTATAGTGTAGATCCTATTGAGGGTTTGGTTGTTTTTGCAAGCTACAGCAAATGGAGACTAGATCTCTAGATCTAGGCCATTTCAGTGCTCATTTTCAATGGAGGAGGTTTCCACTTCATTGGGAGGATAGTATTGAAGGGATTTGAGCTCATTTTCAGACCCCTACAGCGCATTTTACTTCCAGATCTGCGTTATTTCTGTAAGAGGAGTTGCAGGGTGGTTTAGCACACCATTTGGAGAGCTGATTTTCAAGTGATTGGGATTTTCCTTTCACTTTGAGGATCTATTGGAGTAGGAAATTGTATTGATCAAATCAGATCAACCACACTTTCCATATCTATAATTTTCAGTAGATCTACAGTCTTAGATCTCATATCTACAACTTGTACTTGGTGTTTTTCTGAAAACCCTTGAGGGGTTCTTTAGAGGAGCTTGTATAGTGTGTGGATCTAGTATAGATCTATCTTTTGAGGTACATATCAGCTCTAAATATTATGTATAATCAACTGTTGTAGAAGAAGCAATAAAATAACGATGTGAGGGTTTTCCAGCTTTTATATATGGTTGCAGCACCTAATATTGAGGGATTTTGTTCATTGGAGGCTTGTATTTCCTGTTATGCATATTATGGTCCATTTATTATGTACATTTTTCTATTATAATAACATATGAAAGGTATCCAAATTGGTCTCTTGCTTTATAAATGATGATTTGCGTTGTTGTTCCATCATTTTGCACTATATTCCTACTTTTCCCATTTGGAAATATTACAATGGTATTAGACCATAATCTTGGCACAGCCTCTGCATTCTAAAAGCCAATATGTCATCTAAAGAAGGAGATCCTCTTACTAATAGAGAGAGGAGGTATCAAAGAAGAAGACACAAAAAAATTGATTATATAAATGATAAATAAGACAAGGGTAAAACCCCTTTATCTGGAGAAATGAGAGAGAAGGAGTTCTCAAGACTTCTTTTCCAAACTATTCAGAGAATTAACAAAGACATCATAGAAATGAGGAGGGAAATACATGAATATCCCTCAAGAATATTTTCACATGAAGACAGCCCCAGTTCTTCATATTACGTGTGTGAGCATTCAGCCACACAATCAGATCTACAACGTTGTACCATGCTTACATTCTTGGCAAGAGAAGAAACAGAAGGAGAAACACCAAAGGAGGAGACTCTTGGTGACTATATCCAAGAATATGAATCCCAGTCTAGAAAATTCAAGGAGCATCTAAAATTCCAAGGGTTTTGTCAACTTAAAGAAGAGAGAAGACCCAAAAACTACAATAGAAGAAGAGGGTGCATGCAACACACTTTAGGTAGATTCTTTCTACCCAATTTTGATGGTCATCCAAGAGCACAACCAAGGCTTGGGTAAAGAATCTAAACACATATTTCTAGTTGCATCACGTTTCAGAAGAGGAAGCCATTAGAGTAGCAGCACTGCATCTTGAAGGTAAGGCTTATGCCTGGTGGTTTTTTTAATCTTCTTCATTAAGAAATGTAAATATATATACTTATGCAAAGTTAACTTGGAGGTTAGTGAAAATATTTGATTTGAAACAATCTGAAACTTCCTTGGGAAAGAAAACCAAACCCAAGAAATCAAAACCTTTGCATGAGTTGGAAGGATCCATTTCAGAACATTGTTAAGGGGGTTAAAGATATGCAACATACTTTGCCAAGGGAAAAGGCCCCACTTCAAAAAGAACTTTCTTCTCAAGAGGAAGACATGAGGATTCCTTTTTCAAAAGAATATCAAGTCAAAGGATCTCTTATTGATGACGTATTCTCCATTGATGAGGAGAAGGAGGAGGAAGAGCTAGAAAGATCATCCAGCGTTGTAAGAGCAGGAGGAGATCTACTTCTATTTGGACATGGAGATGAAGCAATTGCTTCAACTAGAGGAGCTCTTGTATCTTTGCAAGAAGTTCCAAGGGATCTTACCTATGAATATCATGAGCAACATGTGTCTATGTTGATAGGAAATGAGAAAAAACAATGGAGGAAGTGTGTTCCAACATTGAATGCAGTCTTGGGGACACACACTATGACAGATCATTCTTTTGTGATCAAGACTCTTGACACCAAGGAGATGTTGGGTGTACATGGGTTGATCATATCTAAAGAAAACACCTTAGACTGTGATGACTTGAAAGGGGTAGGAAAGGATGAGAAGGAGGGCCAACATCAAGTGATGAATAACATACACACCCATCCTTTTCAGGAGGTTTATGCACAGAAGCAGGAGGATTATTTGTGCAATGAAAGAAGGGACAAATCATTCCATTCACATATACAGCCTGCTTTAAGCCTTGATGTTTCATTACATGGAGGCATTCCACCAGGGAGACCCCCTGATTGGGAAATAAAAAAATATTTCTCTCAACATGATGCAGCATTGATATATTTAGCTCATGAAGGAGAATTGAGGGGGCATGATACAACGCTGAGAGTCTTGGGTAGACTCCAGAAGGAGGGAGACATTCTCCCAACATTTTCATCACCCAAACTCATTTCAGATTCTACGTTGTGGGAGGACAAGCAAGGGAAGGATAGAAACCTTCCAACATATACCTTTTGGCATGGGATATGTCAAGGAGAAGGGTAGCGATATGACAAATATTCTTTATGATAGATCATCAACACTGTTACTATGGAAGATTGATCCATATTGGAAATCCCAGTTGTTGGTGGATTATTCAAAGGATATTTTCACATGCATGATACTTGATGACCAACTACATGAGGATGGTTATCTAGTCCAAGATGAATTCATCTATTCTCATGGTAGGATCTTCTTATCTAGAGCCTCCAATCTCAAGGAGAAGTTGCTACAAAGAGCTTATGAAGAGTTCTTTTTTAGCCACACATATTCCATGAGATTCTACAACATTATCATGAGAAGCTACACTTGGAAGGGCTTTGAAGAGGAACTATATCAGCATTTTCAAAGATTCATGAGCCATGTGGAGTTGGAAGAGAGACATGACTCTATGAAGGAGTTATTTCAGCCACCTCTTTCCTCTTTTGGGATTTGAGGGGATATGTTTATGCACCACTCCATTTGTATGAGGAGAAATTTTGGTGAAGAATATGCTTTTGTATCTAATGATTCATTTGATTATTACTTGTATTCTTTTACCATGTATATGTAGGCCATAGCTCCAAAAAGGAGTATTATTCCATATAAAATTCATGGCCAACTTTGGGCCACAAACGTTTATGAACATGGCCACCCCCTTGGAGGAAAAAGGGAGATATTGTATCATTTTGGGTGCATTCCAAAAGCACCAAATATATCTCACTTTCAACCATGGTGAGAAGACTTGGGCAGCAAGTAAGTGGTGGCAAAATCACTTACCATATCACTATCTGATGCAGTCAGGAGATATATTGCGTTGGTTCCACATGTGGGACTATGATCCACCTCCATTATTGCATTTGATTGTTTATGCATCACTAATTTTGATCCCATATGTTGATGGTTTTCTTATTATTGTTGGGGACATGATTGGAGGGATGACACATTGGTTGGATGTGTCCATTGGGGATGAAACTTACCACATTTCTTCATGCTTCAAGGGGAGCATGGGACATTATATGGATACTACATTACATCACTTCTTTCCTTATGAAGGGAGCCATATGAGTGACTTATGTCTCTGGGAGAAGCCTCTCACATGGGAGGAGTTTTGCTATGAATTACCAATCTGGAGGGTGATTCATTTGTATGGATGATAGCTTAGAGATTGGAGCTCCATATGGGAATAAAGGTTCCCCACATTTTCAATTATGTCCTTACAGTTTCGTGGGGACAAGAAAAATTTGGGAGGGGAGGATTGTAATATTACTAAATTAGCCATGAGATAATTAGAGTATTCAATTTTTTTTTGTTACTTTGTTTGAAGAATAAGAGGGCAAAGGAGGTCCACAATTCTCCTTAATAATGAATAAATCAATGCCAAATGTGAAAGAGACAAATATTGGCAGCTTAATTAAAGCACCCTTGGTGTGAAAGGGCCTGGATCACTTTGACTGGGTCAACCTTGACCAAATCAACAACGTTGGTCATGGAGGAGTGGTCATCAATGAGGGACAGCGCAGTTTTAGATGGAGATGCTTTGTGTGAATGTAGTGATATTTTTGGATGGGGCTTAGGGTTTGCAAGCACATATTATATTTAAGGAAGAGAATGGGAGCCATATGAAGGTTGTTGATGTATATGATATTTCTAAATATATGGTATGTTTAGACATATATCTTTCTCTTGCTGTTTAGTGGAGATAGAGTGTTGTTTAGCACAGGGTGTTCCTGATTGGGAATCCCACCTCTTCCATTGAGGATCTCTTGGAGAAGTCTAGAACTACATTGTCCACTATCTAGCTTAAGGCCAAGCTTCTTCTTTCAATTATAGCACAGATCTTGTTGAAGGTTTGGTTTTTTTTGCAAGCTATAGCAAGTGGAGACTAGATCTCTAGATCTAGGCCATTTCAGTGCTTATTTTTAGTGGAAGAGGTTTCCACTTCATTGGGAGGAAAACGCTGAAGGGATTTGAGCTCATTTTCAGGTCTTGGCTTCAGGCCAACCTTATTTTGATCCCTATAGCATAGTTTACTTCCAGATCTACGTTATTTCTGTAGGAGGAGTTGCAGGGTGGTTTAGCACACCATTTGGAGAGTTGATTTTAAAGTGATTGGGATCTTCCTTTCACTTTGATGATCTATTAGAGGAGGCTATTGTATTTATCAAATCATATCGGCCACACTTTCCATATCTGTATTTTTCAGTAGATTTGCAGTCTTAGATCTCAGATCTACAACTTGTACTTGGTGTTTTGCTAAAAACCCTTGAGGGGTTCTTTAGAGGAGCTTATATAGTGCATTGATCTGGTATAGATGTATATTTTGAGGCAAATATCAGCTCTAGATATAATGTATAATCAACCTCTATAGCAGAAGAAATAAAATAACAGTGTAAGGGTTTTCTAGCTTTTATATATGGTTGTAGCACCTAATATTAAGGGATTTTGTTCATTGGAGGCTTGTATTTCCTGTTATGAATCTTATGGCCCATTTATTATGTATATTTTGCTGCTGTAATAACATATGAAAGGTATCCATATTGGTATCTTTCTTTATAAATGATGATCTGCATTGTTGTTCCATCATTTTGCATTATATTCCTGATTTTCCCATTTTGGAATATTACACAATTAGTTGTATCCTAGGAATTCAGGTGACATCGTTTTGAGCCCAAAATTGAACCTAATTTCATATCAACATTAAAATGAACCTCAATTAACCTAAGGATATTTTTGAATTAACACAAATATCTAGATTTCTATGCTAGAGACGCGTTTCAGCATCGTTAAGCATAGAATGTATCGCTAACATCCTGTGTTGAATTCTTGGGGTGATATCTTGCCCCACATAATGGAAATATATAGTACTATGCTCAACGTATGGTAAGTATATGGGGACGCTCTCATCAAATGGTTACAAACTAGACAACGCTACTATAGATTGAGCTCCCACGTACCATCGCATATTTTTGGAGACCCCACTAGGTTGCAAACCTACCATAGGTAACTGAGTCAGCCACCTTATAGACGTGATACACCGAGAAAAACATTCGAGGAGATTAGCTGTCGTATGTCAAGTCGTTGATTTTCCAAGGTGTATATTGCAGTTCACTGATACTTGGTAATCCCTTTTTCCTACATTACCCTTTTTGATTTATTTTTTTTAATTATAAAATTTATTGTCCACGAAAAAATCCTACCCATGCAAAAATCCTTTGCCTCATCATGGATTGTTAATTGAAAATTTTAATTGCTCAGAAAGAATTCACCTGTCCTTTGCTTGATCTTGTCCAAGGGTCATTGTGGTTGAATCTCTGAATTCACCTCACTCATCCCCTAAAGGAACTCAAGGGCCCCATCCTTAGATTATGTGTTTTCCACCTAGACCTCTTCAAGCTCAAGGTTTTGAACTTGGAATTGTCCCAAACATCCAACCGCTCTGTTCTCGACCACCACCTAACGATTGGCTTTCGTCATCTGACGATATTGAGCCAAAAATTACTGAACCCACTGCACATTTTGTGGTTTTTCCTCCTAATCCTCTCTAAGATCCATTCATGGTATCTCCTAAGCATCCATATAGTCCTTTCGATGATCCCAATCTTCCTTTTCATGCTTCTCCCGTCGCATCTCAAACCATTGTTCGACAGTTGGATCCACCACACATGGCATCGAATGTAGACAATGCTTCATTTGTGAGAACTCCTCAAATTATTCCTATGGAAACTTCTACTACCCACACCCCAGAATTCGAAGTCAAATCCATGTTCCATTAGGAATGATTTCATTATATTTTAGCTTCTTATGATCTAGGAAGTGGAATGAGTGTATACTCTGGCCATGTTGTGTTTTCGCTTCTGCCTTGTTACACTTGTCTCGAAAAAATTCTCCCTTTGAATCATCCTATTTTTCTTCTGGTATTACTTCAAATTTTGGCTCGTGTTTTTTAGACGTAGCCACAGTTTCAAAACCTTCCACTCAAACTCCAGTTTCTGTAGGTCAAATGTCTGTTACACTTGGATCACCTGGTCCTTTGTCCCTATGTACCATCATTATTTTTCGACATTTAAGTGGACAACCTACGGTTTCATTGGTTCCAGGGGGGAAATCACATCCCTTATACGTACCCCCCTTTTGGGTGGGGGCATTCTGAACTATGGAACTATAGCGGGGGAAGTACAACCTATATCTAGTCTTTGTGGAACTTTTGTTTCATCCTTAACAAGTTCTGTCATGGGTACCTATTTACAAGGTGCTCACTCATCTTCAACTCAACGTTTTTATCATCAACCCCACGTTTAGAAACCTCTTGTTCAAAAACCCCATGTTAAGAAACCGTACATCCAACAATCCTATGTTCAGTAACCAAACATACAACATCATTATGTTCAATATTCAAATTTCCAAGAGAACTATGTCCAAAAACCCCAAAATCCATTGTTGAGTGTTGCAACTAATCTACAGGTTGGTCCTCAAATGCCATATGGTCCTAACCCTCCTTTTGGGCAAGATATAACTTACCCTCTTAGACTTGGTATTCAATACCAGCAATTACAATATGGGCAGTACCAACAACCTTAGCCAAGACCACACGTACAAAAAGGACCTTATGTCCTGTTAGTGTCACTATATACAACCTATCACCAGTGATCAAATGGGCTCTTATCATGTCTTGTTATAACCTCATAGTCAAATTTTTTTCATTTCATTAGGTCTTCAAGTAAAAATTTGGTCACTGGGAATTGTGTCTAGGGCTATTTCCACTCCTTTCAAAATTTTCACATTCCAGTCTTTGTCATCACTCAGCTGAGTGTAAGATCATTCAAAGGTCATCATTATCACTTCATTCATCACCATCATGATTTCATTCAGTTCAGTGTCTCCTTTAGGTCATTAGGGTTTCAGTCACTAAATTTGTCATTCCATGCATAAAATCTAGCAATTGGAGGAGTGGTAATAGGTAAATTGGTTCAATAAAGTTTAATTTAAAATTTAATTCATTTTTTAATATTTAATAATTTCATCACGTTCCTAAAGTTGCAAAGAAAGTGTCAAAGTTACAAGTTACAAAGAAAAGTGAAAAGGACATGAAGTGGGCCATCCCACAACCATGAAGAAAAGTGACCACCACAAGCTATAAAATGCCAATTAAACTCATTTTATCATTCATATCATTTAAAAAGATCTCTCATCCATAATCAAGTGCAAATTCCGCAAAATAAAGTCAATTACACTCCAAATTTGGTGCCAAAATCAGCCACGCTGCACTTTCTTGCCTCCGCGCTATGCTTTCTTCCCAAGGTTGTATTTTCTCTCCTGGAGGCATCAAACCAAGTTTTGAAGGCTTCCAAAGGATATCAGAGTGTTCATCATTAGGGGACAATTAATTATCACCTCAAAAAACCCCTCCTTGCAGCTCAATTTCATGGTTTTAGTGTGAAAACCCTCCATTGTCCTCTATGTTGTGTTTTAGTGGCTAGCCATCTTTTCACAGTTTTCAAGGTAAATTCATACTCTCCCACAGATTTTTTAACCTTCCTCACACTCTAAACCATCCCCCACAACCTTCACATCCCCTCATTCCCATTTCCTAACCCCCAAACCCTAAACCCTAGCCCAATTTTGCAAATTTGGGAATTTTTCCTAGTTAGGACTGTGTTAAAATTTCCTATCTCATTTCCCTCACTCATTTCACTCCATTTCACTTCTTATACCTTCCTAAGACCCCTGTCCATCTCCCTATATTTCCCACTCTCATCTCCCTTCCCTAACCCACTCATCCTATCCCTTTTCTCCCTTCCCATGTTTTGTCATATTAGGGTTTCTCCCCTTGCAAACAACCAAATGGAGGAGAAGAAAACTTATAATAAAGGAGGCTAGGTGATAAGACATGAGCCTTTAACCACTCTTTAAATGATGTCTACACCACTTTCCAAACACTATTTTCAAGCAGTAGGGTGTTTTCCTTTTTGTGAATTAGTTGAGAAAGTCAAATACAATGCCACATTGACCAAGTTGTTTGCCACTCAACTCAAAAGGGACAAAGTAACAATTGTAGCGGTTACTTTCAAAATATCAATTGATATAGTAGCTGAGGCCACAGGAATAGATAATCATGGTGAAAAATGGTTTACGAACCAATATCTAGCCCTCCATAACTATCAGCCCTATCTCAGAAGACATCATCAACAACACATGAAGAATATTTTTCCTGTTGGGCACCTCCTTGAGAAGTACACACCACTCATGAAGATTATCATGAAGTACTTCACCTATGAGGGGAGATTTTCTAGAATGTATGGGTATCATGTCAGACTTCGTATGCATTTCACAGGGGTAAAGCCACTCAATTTTCCCTATTACCTCTATAGAAGTTTGGCAAAGATGGAAGAAAAGGTCCAGCATAAGCAGAGTAGTATTGAAAGCAGCCTCTTTCACCATGCTCTGATAAAAATCATTGTTTTACACCAGCTTGAGTAGAATAACATCACTTGGGAAATTTTCATGCAGGAAGATGTATTTTTGTCTTCTAGTAGTCAACCTACTATCCCTAGTCCTCCATCAACACCATCAACACCTTCTAGACATGTGGAGGTTGGCTCACCTAGCACAATTTCAGTGAGGAGGAATATTGAGATCACTAAGACCTATGATAGAGGAATAAGGCTTCTTTTTTTTCCTCAGATTGAGGAAGGGGCCAAGCCCACATTAGCAAAGCAGGTATTACATTCACAACATGATACATCTATGCATTATGAGGAGAATGAATTTGACTTAGTAGACTTGGAGGCCAGTGCGAAACATGAAAACCTAGAAAGGATCATCAAGGAAAAATATTCTCATTGTTAGGTCTCTGTAACAAGCAAGATTGGCAAAGTCCGATCACAGAGTTAACATCATTTCAACCAACTTTGGGATTCTAGGATCTAGCCCTCCTGAATCCGGAGAGGGATCTCTCCAATATGTACAAAGATGGATATTGTCTTTGAAGTTTTAGGGTGATGATATTAGGCTAGTTATGAAGGCCAAGGGTTTTGTTTGGTTTTCTTGGATGGTTGAACATAGTTGCTGTCTGAGACGGAAAGATCTATATGCGAATAGGTTCAAAGGTGAGAAGTTGCAAGTAAACAAAATAAGCTTTGATTCTAAAGAAAGATGATGGCAAGTTTTCAATCCATTTGGCTATGGAGTCATAAGGGAATTTAATTGAAACATCCAGGTTCAAGAGTAATCTATGGGGCAAGTCATCTAGGCCTAAGGATCTCTTTGAAGTTTGATTTATGGAATGGGGTGATACAACAAGAAAGGGAAATGACAGATGCAGAACAAAGAGCAGCCCAGGATCTGGTAAGTACTTTGAAACTAGCCAGCCTTTGACCAGGCACTTAAGAAAACATAGAAGCAAACTAGGATCTGGTAAGTGCTTTGAAACTATCCAGCCTTTGATACACTTCTAAAAGAAAACAGATTAAAAACAAAGGGAAACTTGAAAGGCAACCTTTGGAGCAGAAACTAGTGGGCAGGGCTCACCTTTCTCCTCATCTTAGTTCTCCTTTACTTAGTTACTTTCCAAGACAATCACCAAGATAACACAGAATGGCCCAAGATCTGATAAGTGCTTTGAAACTAGTCAGCTTTTGGCACATCCTAAGGGAAACAGACAAATAGTTGAGCAAACAAGAAAGGGACTCAGGGCTAACCTTTGATTTCCTCAATTCATTCCTTACACAACATATATGAAAGTAACATTTAAAAACAACATTCGGCTGTGACGAAAAGATGAGGGAACGCCAGCATCTCTGTTCTTAGACCGAATTAAATCATTCCTAAATAACACAATCAGAAGAAAACATTGGGATAAATATTTTTCAGCCAGAGAAGGTCACTGGTGTACAGCAAACTCTAACACTGTTTAAACTGTTCTTTATAGTAGAAAATGAAACAAATTGAAAACAGAAATAAAATAACAAGTTACAGTGAGAATAACATCACCATCAGCATAGACCAGGATCCCATAAATCAGCTTGTATTGATTGCTCCAAGCCGGTTACAATCTTCAAATCCAATGTTTTAATCCATCTCTTTTCACAATCTAACCTATCTGTTACAAGCAGAGCTCCAAGAGCCCATGAAACCACTATTTACAGTCAAGAGTTTTCCACTCAGAAATAGCTACGGCGCTTCAGCAATTACATTGACAACCAACTAATCCAACCCCTCACTCATCTTCCATTGAAGTATTTATAGAAGGATGAGGAGGTGAGATCTGATTAAAAGATCTCAAACACAATCAATGCATAATTAATGTCTTCCTGACCCCGTGAGGTTCGATGAAGAAATTCTACAGGTGCTATATTGCATTAATGTGTTTATACTTAAGAAGTAAGCTCGAAGAGAGCTTATATTGACCTTTGAGGCTCTGCGTACTGTTAGGGTTACTCTGCAAACATTCTGTCGTTGAAATCCGGTGCAGTAATAACTTCTTTGGTTGTTCGAGGCATAATATCTGATCTTGTTCAATAAATTCATCCTCTGATTGAGCTTTCTGAGGCAATAGGTGGCACTGTGGTGGTTGAGGAATCAATTCGCCTCGAAGTATGGCGGTGGAGGCGATCTGTATGCCGAACACTTTTAGGTTTTTCTTTAATCCGTGTTCTGAGCCGGGGATTAGGCTTTTGATAACCGTCTTAGCCGTAATCCCCGCCAATCTTCTCACAAAACCACCGCTCTGGTTCATTCTACCTTTAATCTGCTACTCTTTCTCCGCTCTGATATTGGCGGCCTTCTTCAAGTTTTGCAGGGACATGCGGCAACCAAAGCTCATGAAGCTTTGTAAATATATTTGTTCTTCTCCGTATGATCAATTCCTTGGACAAATCGGGAGGATTGGAGTCGTCACTCTCATCCTTCAGATTTCGTAGAATACGAAGGAAAAACCTTTGAAAACCTGCAAAAAACAAGAAAAATGAGGAAATCCTGCGTTTATATGGATAGACTGCATCGGAGGGCGTGCGGGCGGACGGAGAAATCGGGACCGTTGATCGTATTGCGATCAACGGTTGGGAGAAACTCAAACGGTCAACGCAGAGGAAAGTGGACCGTATAATGGAATCGGGAGAGGAGATGCAGACCGTCGATCTACAGAGATTGACGGCGGGGATTGGATTTTAAACGCGCCGGGGCAAGATTAACGGGCGAGCGAATCGGTTAAAGGACGAGCAGGAAAGATGATCGAGGACCGTCGGATGGGAGGGCCCAGATCCGACGGCTGGGGTAAATCCCGCTGCGGGGCCATGGGACCATGTTTAACGCGCGGGAGATGGACATGGCATGGCGGTTTTCGGGGTGAGGTGGAGAACACGTGTCGGCCGGTGCGTGGAATCGCTGGCCGACGGCACAAAACCGTGTCCGGACGAAAGGTGGTGCGGGCGCAAACCGGTGGGAAAGGAAAACATCGCAGCGGAAAGGGGGGAGGGGTCCACCAGATGACGGGACACTCCGCACCGTTGATCCGTGGGACAGATCAACGGCGGAGTTTTAATATTATGTTCTTTGGTGGAAAAATAAAACAAACCCGTCTTTGCATTTTACAAAGGTTTTCAATGTTTTTCGGGCCATAAATTATTTCCGAGGTTAAGCGCCTGGCGGGTTTAGCACGCGGTTCCGGCATGGGGACATATGGAAGGAGAAACAGAAAGGGGCTTAGCCTGAGGGGCTAAGCTTAACACATAGAAACACATGTTTTTCTATGGTTTTTGAATAATTTTTGTAAGAGAAGAAAGGTTCCGATAGATCAAAAAGTGAGTTTTTGACCTTAGGAAATGAGATTAATGGAGGAATAAGGGGAATAAGAGGGTTTAATGGGTTATTTTATGGATGAAAGGATACTCGAAGAAATGAGGAAAAAGTGGAAGAAGAGGAAAAGGAAAGGGGGAAGATACAGCAATTTTTGTTCAGGATTTTTCATGGTATGCCAGAGGCAGAGGGGGTGGAGAGAATGTAGAACCAACCAGTGGTTTATAACCTTGCCAACAGACTTCAAGTACCAACAATTTTTAGGCCTGAACTTGTTTCTTGAAGGCTGCAAAAAAAATTTAGCCACCAGCTGATATGATTGAAAAATATAGGTGCTAACAGTGGCTCCACTTGGGGATGGTGCCTTCTTGAAGGTATCAAGAATTCAGACTTGATTTCTCTGGGATATTGACTGGTGTCCGACCCATCACATGCTCTTGCTTTCCTTTTGGACAAAAATCATGTCAGTTATGAAAGAGAGATGAATCTCATCAATACAGCTTCTACCTACCCCAATCCTACTGATCTAGCATTTTTTCTTCATCAGAGTGCACTTGGATTGGCAAACTCTTAACACAACATTTTATTCTTTTTGAAAGCAGTAAAACTAATCTACTTCTACCCCTTATTTCTCCCTGAACTCAGATTAAATTGTTGAGCTCAGATGTTTCTCTACCTATCCTACTGTTTGTTGGGATTAAACAGTCCAACAAACTTTTATTCTCTAAATTCTACAACAGAAATTTTAAAAATAGCCAAGTCAAGATTGAGCGGTTTGACTTGCTATGATCTATGGCATAAAGACAAGCTGCACACAGATTATTATTTGCAGAAAAATTTAAATCAAAACAGAAGGCTTAAGATCTGAAAATTTTCTCATTATAGCCTTTCCACATATTCACAGCTCTGTTCTTCCTTTTCAGTGAGCTATCTTTGCTTCTCTTCTGGTTCGAGTTTTGAGTGAATTAGAACCAGGTCTCTTCTTTGACTCAGAAATTAGAGTAGCTTTGAGTCATTTCTTTGGAAACTTTGGTTCAGATTTTGAGTTTGTTTGAACCTTGATTTCTACCCTACTCGATCTAATGATAAGCCAAGATTGAACAGTTTGGCAAATGAAATTTACTACCCTATCAGCAGAAAATTGAAAGCTAATTAGTCAAGTTTAAATAGTTTGACCAATTAGAAGTGTGTTTCAAGGAGTGGCATTTAAGCTTGCACACTTTCCGATCCATTTCTCTTTTTTGGCATGGGGTCTTGCCTTTCTTGTTTTACATTCCTGCCCTCTTTTCATTTTTTTTTCTTTGTTTTTGTATTTTTTGATTTTTCATAACTTTAAATGCAATGATGGATGAAGTATTTACAATGGAAAAGGTGAAAAGGCTTCAGAACATGAAATAATTTTAAGAAAGATAATGCTTGAGCATCCTGCCATTGACAGGACCCCCAAAAAATTCTGCTCCATTCAGTTCTTGTAAGAAGAATGCATTGTTCCCAGCAACTGAATGAATGGAGTAAGGGCCAAGCCATAGATTTTCAAATTTACCATGCTTTCCCTTGTCTTCCCTCTTTGAGTCCCACTTTAAAACTTTGTCCCCAATTTTGAAATTGCTGGCCTTTGTTCTTCTGTCAAATATCTTCTTGATATTGTCTTGTTTCTGTAATGCTTTGTTGTATACCTCCTCTCTGGTTTGCTGAAGATGAATGGTCTGATTTATTCTTCCGATTATGTCATCCTCTTCAGTTTGGAGCTCTTGAATTATCTTCATAACTGGTACACCAAGACTGTTAGGAAAAATTGCATCTGTACCGTATACAAGCTGGAAGGGTGACATACCAATGGATTTCTTCAATGTTAACCTGTCAGCCCAAAGTGCATGAACCAGCTTTGTGTGCCAAGACTTCTTGTTGTCCTCCAACAGTTTCTTTATTATGTTCACTAAGCTTTTGTTGGAAGACTCTGCAAGTCCATTACCTTGAGGGTAATAAGCTGTGGAGTGCCCCAATGTTATCTGGTACTTATGACAGAATTCAACCATTTTCTTTGATCCAAATGCTGCTGCATTATCTGTAATGATCTTGGTAGGACAGCCGAATCTGGAAAGGATATTAGTTTCTATGAATTTTATGATAACTGAATCATTGGCCTGTCTACAAGGAATGGCTTCTATCCACTTAGTGAAATAGTCTGTGGCAGTGAGGATCCACCGGTGTTGGGCAGAGGATGAAGGGTGGATTTCTCCTATGAAGTCAAGTCCCCACTGTTGAAAAGGGGCTTCAACAGTAATTGGATGCAGAGGAAGGGGTAGTAATTTTCTCTTGCCTTCAAACAATTGGCATTTATGGCAAGTGGTTGTCAGTTTATGTACGTCAGGAAAAAGAGTAGGCCAATAGAAACCAGCCCTCAAAATTTTGTTGGCTGTTGACTTCCAGTATAAATGGCCTCCACACTCTCCTTCATGGAATTCCTGCTTAATCTTTTCTGCATCAAACTCAGGCAAACATTTAAGCAATATACCACTAGCATTTTTCCAATAAAGACATTTATCAATAATGCAATAGTTTACAGCCTTTAACTTTAGGAATCTTGCCTTTGTTTTGGATAAACCAGGAGGTGTGTTTAAATTAAGCAAAACATAAACAATATCAGTATACCAAGGAGAATTCGCAAAATAATCTTCAATAATGGGAGTTGAGAATTCTTCTTGGTCATCCAAAGCATTAATCATATTAATATCAAGGACTTCACAATTTGATTCAGCCATTAGCCTAGCTAGACCCTGACCTTTGATAAGCTTAGTGGGTTTAATCTCTAAATCATATTCAAGAATAACAACAATCCACTTACCTCTCTTACCATCTGGATCCTGGGTTAGAATGTCTTTTACAACCGAATTTGGGACAAAGGCAATGATATGTGAGTGAAGGATGTATACCCTGAAGTCTTTTAAAGCTTTTACCAAAGCAAAAGCCTGTTTTTCCATAATGTTATACCTCAAAGGGGCATCCCTCAATGCCTTGCTAAAGAATGCAATGGGCTGCTCTTGCCCTTGTGGATTTTTCTGTAAAAGGACAGCAGCTATAGTATGTTCTGATGCAAATGAGAAGATATAAAAATCTTTTGAGAAATCCGGCCTTATGAGAACTGGTGTTTTGGTTAACACTTGTTTAACCAGTTCAAAGGATGTCTTTGCTTCTGCGGTCCATTTTACCCCTTGCTCCTTTTTCAACATGTTTGTGATATTCCTCAGGAGCTCAGCCAAGTTTGGGATGAACCTTCTTAAAAAGTTAATCTTTCCTATGAAAGACTGCAACTCTTTGATATTCCGAGGATGGGAGATTTGTAATATGGCTTCAATCCTCATGGGATCTATCTTTATACCCTCTTCTGAAATGATATGCCCGAGAAGCTTACCTTCTTGGAGACCAAATAATGTCTTTTTGGGGTTCAAAGATATCCCAAACCTTCTGCACTTCTCGAAAAATTTTCTTAAATGTTCTAAGTGTTCTTCATCTGTTTTTGAAAACACAGTTACATCATCAAGATAAATAATGATGAAGAAGCCTAATTCTTCCGAGAATGCTATGTCCATGGCTCTCTGAAAGGTTGCTCCAGCATTCATTAAACCAAAAGGCATTTTCACATACATGAAAGT
The DNA here is from genome assembly GCA_034641835.2 of Pinus albicaulis. Lineage (NCBI taxonomy): Eukaryota > Viridiplantae > Streptophyta > Pinopsida > Pinales > Pinaceae > Pinus > Pinus albicaulis. The sequence continues at coordinate 264,411,901 of CM076575.1, read as the reverse complement.
GCCCCACGGTGTAGTAAAGGTTGTCTTTAACTGATCATCAGGGTGGACTAGGACTTGGTTATACCCTGAATAGCCATCCAACAAAGAAATTCTTTTAGACCCTACCACCCTTTGCAAAATATGATCCATCTTGGGCAAAGGGTAGTTATCCTTTAATGAAGCTTTGTTTAAATTCCTGAAGTCTATACAAAGCCTGATTTCTCCAGTCTTTTTCCTAACTGACACTAGATTAGATACCCACTCAGAATATCTAATAGGGACAATAATACCAGCATCATGCATTTTCATAATTTCCTTCTTAACCAATGGCAACTGGACAGGGTTGATTCTGCACAGTTTTTGTCTGAATGGTTTTTGGTTTTAAGTAAGAGGGATTTTGTGCTGTATTATTTCAGTGTCATAGGACTTAAGATCTTCGTAACTCCATGCAAAAACATCAGAAAATTCTTTAAACAGCTCCAAATATTTAAGTTTAATGTGAGCTGGTAAAGTTTTAGACAGTTTAATCAATCTCGGTTTCTCCTCACTGCCTATATTACATTCTTCCACTTCTGTTTCCACAGGTTCCAGTTTTGGTTTTTTGGCCACATCATCAAAATCAAACAGTTCTTCTAGAGGGGCCAAACCCTTGGGCAGACTATCATTATCAGAATGCAGAGTTTCTATTTCTTGTGTTTTAGGTTTCGGACTTAATTCTGCTTGGCGTGTGGATGTGATAGTCTGAAGGTTTATACCTACCAGCTATGGAGATGGCTCTTCTTCACCAAGAAAATTTTCTTCACTGCAGTCTGTATCATAGTCTGAATCTGAACTATGGGGTTCAAACTCATTTCTGAATTGCATGAAGTCTTCTATTTGTTTATCTCCATCAAATACCTGCCAATACTTCTTGTTATCTGGGATAGCTGGTCTGAATTTTATCTGAGAGGTGTCGCCATATAGCATTGGGCAGGTTCTAGCAGCAAAGGCTAAATTGTGGGCAGCAATGTTTTTCTTCCTTGGGACAAAAGATAAGGTGTACTCCTCAAATGTTTTCAAAAGATCAATGACATCATTCCTATAGGCCCTAAGTCTGGGGTGATTTGCATTGTACTCCCCATTGACTTGCCTAATGATTAACTCAGAATCCCCATATACATCTATTCTCTTGGCACCTAATTTTTTCAAAAGATGCAAGCCTAAGAGAAGGGATTCATATTCTGCTATATTGTTGGAACACTGAAAGTTTAATTTACATGAGATACATTCTGTATGATTATTTTCAGTGTTAGTGATCCAGACACCTGCACCTGCATTTGTTTTGGTGCATGACCCATCAAAATACATAGTCCAGAGAGGCAGATTTTCAGTTTGATGAATGGACTTTGTATCATTTGATTCCTCAAGTTTTCCATCGGGTTGAGGACTGTCTTTCTGACTGTCAAGTTTTAAGTTCAACGAGTTGATGACTTGCAGTTCAAGACCTGCGTTTAATTTTCTAGGACCTTCGGACCCAGTAGACTGTTTCGGCATTTCAACATTGTGTTCCCCCTCTTTTATTTTAATCATCGATTCTAATGAAGCAATCTGTTCTGTGAGTGCTTCATCATTGAACATTATAAAAGAATCAAGGCTCGTGTTTATAGCATAGAGTGGGGAGTTTTGAGGCCGCTCCTGGCTTGTTACTTTGTATTGCATGTGAGATTCCCTATAAAGCCTCCTAGTTTGATTGAAGATAGGGATGGTTGCATAGGCCATGTCCATTTGCATAGTCCCCTGTAACTTAGCCCCCCAAGATCTTGATAAAAGCATTCCATACTTTGGGGGAACATCAGCCACAACAACATCCATGACTAAACATTTGGCTGGAATTTGGGCTAGATTAACACAGAGATCTTTAATCAATCCTAGACACTTAACCCTACTTGAGTCAAAGGAGTACAGTTCTTTGTAAGGTCTGGTAATTTCAAGACCCAGGCTCTCCATTACAGCTTTTGGCATTAAATTATGGGAAGCACCTGAATCATGCATAGCATTATGCAGGATTTTGTCATGAATGTTTAAGCTTACATAAAATGGAGGCACAGGGCCTTCTTGGAATTTTCCTTCAATCTTTGGACCGAAAATAAGCTCTGGTTGGTCATCATTAAGATTGAGGGTATCTTCATTATTTTCTAAGTTCAAAGCCTTCAAAATTTTGGACCTATATACATGCTGGGCAACTAACTCAGTCAAAGGAACAGAGATTTTGATCTTTGAGATTTCCTGTTCCAGGCTGAAAAGGTTTTGATTCTTCAGCGCATTGACTCCAGCCTTGTTTACTGCCACTTTATCAGCAAAAACAGCTTGCTGATTTGGTTTATCTACAGTTGAAATAGTTACTTTTGCAGGAGTACTAACTGAGGTGCTAGTACTACTAATGTTTGCACTCTGTTTTTCGATGTTTTGAGTGTCTTTCTCTTTATCATTGCCAGAATCAACAGCCACCGTTTTGTCCTTTTGTTTGATTGTTTTAGACTTGGTTGCAGTGCTGTTTTGAGAAGGTTTGTCAGAGGTTTTATTGTTGGGGGTTTGTTGATTAGATCTACTTCTGAGTTAATATTCCCTTAAAGGTTCTATGACAGCATTCTCCATGTTTTGATAGTCATTCTGATTATCATCTCTTCTGTCATCATAAGGTGTATAAAGACCTTGTTTATTTTGATAATGAACCTCAAAGTCATCATCATCTACCCCAAATAAGTTTATGTCGTTATCCTCTGTTGTTTCATTTGTTTCCTCAACCTCACTTAAAAAGTTCTGATGAAAGGGAGGGATGATCTGCTGATCATCTTCCCTGGGTCTGTTTGGAGGCTGATTTCTTCTAAGATTCTGATTCTGGTTTCTATTTTGAGGAGCGTTTTGATTTAAACTTGCTTGCGCCCTCTCTAGAATGCCCATTTTCTTCATCATTTCTTCCATCATTCTTTCCATCTTTGAGCTTGAAGTAGAAGGGGAGGATTCCTCTCTAAAAGATACTCTCTTTTCAGCTTTCATCCTTGCTCTTTTCTCCATAAGGTTCACCTCTACAGAAAGGGAACCTCTTTGCATATCTTCAAGGGTTGCAAAGACTCTTTCTCTGAGTGAATATGTCATGTCTGGATCAAACCCTTCAGGAAATTTGTTTAAGGCTGATCCCTGAGGAGGTTTCAGTTCAGGGGAAAGTGCATTATACACACTGTTGAATCTAGTACAATAAGCTTGCACACTTTCTCCAGGGTTCCTATGGAGATTGTTATAGTCAGCAAGGACTTGGAGAGGGTTTTTCCTTACTTCCCATTTGTTTAAAAATGTTTGATGGAAGGCTTGAAGGTCGTTGATACTATGGGGGGTTAAACCTTTAAACCATTTTCTCACATCTGCCCCCAAACTTTGAGCAAACAATCTGATTTTGACAGATTCATTATCAATTTCATTTCTGTCAAAGTAGTCATTCATCTTGTCCACGTGTTGAGATGCTGTTATGGTATTATTAGCATCATATAATGGAATTTTGGACTGATAGTCCTGTGGAAGATTGACTAATGGTATAGGAAGGACTAAGGGAGCATACCATGCTGCCATGATATGTGGTGGGTTTACAAGTGGAGGTGTGGGTTGAAGTGGAGTGGTTTGAACAGTGGATGAAGGATGAACAGAAGTGGATGGAATAGCAGTAGATCTCTGAGCTGATCTTGGGTGAGAGACACCTAAATTATGTAGAAAATGTAAATCAGGAGGTGTTGATTCTCTATTCCCAAGAATACCACTGGTTTCGGGAGATGAAAGGGTAGGCTCAGAATCTAACTGATCTAAATCACCAAATGACCTAGTTCTAAATGGGTTTAATAAGTCAATTTGTGATTCATGAAGAGCTGAAAGGTTTTCAGGGACTGAATTGGCTCTTAGGGGTGGTCTGAAGATAGTTGAGGATTGTATCCTAGGATACTTCTTGAGAATTCTTTCTGGGTTGTCAACTATTTCAGGAGGATCTGGGTCGGGATGGGCTCTAGTATGAATCTTTTTAGGAGCCACAATGTTTATGTGAATAGACCCAATCTAAACAAGAAAAGTTCAACCAGATATGACAATCTTTAGACGGTTAACTAATCTGCTTTCTTAATTCGTATCCTGCAATCTTATAACTGAGTTTGAAGGATTTAATAATGATAAGGGTTCTTCCCAGTGGAGTCTTAAGGTCTGTTCAGGATGGTGGAGTCGCCAGGTGGAAGGTTCAGAGTGTTTTCAAAGGAATGCACTGTCCACCACAGTGTTTGTGAAACATTCTTTTTCAAGGATATCTCAAAACACAACAAACTCTAACCAGAGATTGACTGGGAGGGCATTCACCAGATATGTCACCCCCAAAAGAGGATGGGATCCAGAGGCTACCTGGCCCTTTCCAGACTCTGTCTAAGAGTATAGAGTAAAACACATCAAAGACGTATACAGGTATCAAAACTTGTGTTTTACTACCAATCTGAAATGTTTTTGGTATTTTCTGAATTGTTTATATTTTTGGTTTCAAAAGAATGTCCTAACTTTGCCTCAAAACTTAGCTACGGTTATGAAACAAAGACAGTCTATCCTTGTGGCTAAGCTAGCTGATTTTCCAAGGTTAGATAAAGACTTAAACGAACCCTAGGGTTGACCTAGTTTGTCACTGATTCAAACAAGTTTTATCATGATTACCATTCTTTGGTAGTGCTTGAAAAGGCTGCTTTTTACTCTCAAAATGTTTATATGAGGATTCTGAGGTAAGAGTTCCCCAGCGGAGTCGCCAGAAATGTTAGTTCCTGGTGGCTCAGCTGCAAAATAGAACAATTGTCATGGGACCAGAGATTTTGGGTTAAACTTCCCCAGCGAAGTCGCCAGAAAATGTTAGTTCTCTGTAACAAGCAAGATTGGCAAAGTCCGATCACAGAGTTAACATCATTTCAACCAACTTTGGGATTCTAGGATCTAGCCCTCCTGAATCCGGAGAGGGATCTCTCCAATATGTACAAAGATGGATATTGTCTTTGAGGTTTGGGGTGATGATATTAGGCTAGTTATGAAGGCCAAGGGTTTTGTTTGGTTTTATTGGATGGTTGAACATAGCTGCTGTCAGAGACGGAAAGATCTATATGCAAATAGGTTCAAAGGTGAGAAGTTGCAAGTAACAAAATAAGCTTTGATTCTAAAGAAAGATGATGGCAAGTTTCAATCCATTGGGCTATGGAGTCATAAGGGAATTTAATTGAAACATCCAGGTCCAAGAGTAATCTATGGGGCAAGTCATCTAGGCCTAAGGATCTCTTTGAAGTTTGATTTATGGAATGGGGTGACACAATAAGAAAGGGAATTAACAGATGCAGAACAAAGAGCAGCCCAGGATCTGGTAAGTACTTTGAAACTAGCCAGCCTTTGACCAGGCACTTAAGAAAAACATAGAAGCAAACTAGGATCTGGTAAGTACTTTGAAACTATCCAGCCTTTGATACACCTCTAATAGAAAACAGATTAAAACAAAGGGAAACTTGAAGGCAACCTTTGGAGCAGAAACTAGCGGGCAGGGCTCACCTTTCTCCTCATCTTAGTTCTTCTTTACTTAGTTACTTTCAAGACAATCACCAAGATAACACAGAATGGCCCAAGATCTGATAAGTACTTCGAAACTAGTCAGATTTTGACACATCCTAAGGGAAACAGACAAATAGTTGAGCAGACAAGAAAGGGACTCAGGGCTAACCTTTGATTTCCTCAATTCATTCCTTACACAACATATATGAAAGTAACATTTAAAAATAACATTCAGCAGTGACGAAAAGATGAGGGAACGCCAGCATCTCTGTGCTTAGACCGAATTAAATCATTTCTAAATAACACAATTAGAAGAAAACATTGGGATAAAGATTTTTCAGCCAGAGAAGGTCACTGATATGCAGCAAACTCTAACACTGTTTAAACTGTTCTTTATAGTAGAAAATGAAACAAATTGAAAACAGAAATAAAATGACAAGTTACAGTGAGAATAACATCACCATCAGCATAGACCAGGATCCCATAAATCAGCTTGTATTGATTGCTTCAAACCGGTTACAATCTTCAAATCCAATGTTTTAATCCATCTCTTTTCACAATCTAACCTATATGTTACAAGCAGAGCTCCAAGAGCCCATGAAACCACTATTTACAGTCAAGAGTTTTCCACTCAGAAATAGCTACAGCGCTTCAGCAATTATATTGACAACCAACTAATCCAACCCCTCACTCATCTTCTATTGAGGTATTTATAGAAGGATGAGGAGGTGAGATCTAATTAAAAGATCTCAAACACAATCAATGCAGAATTAATGTATTCCTGACCCCGAGAGGTTCGATGAAGAAATTCTACAGGTGTTACATTGCATTAATGTGTTTATACTTAAGAATTAAGCTCGAAGAGAGCTTATATTGACCTTTGAGGCTTTGCGTACTGTTAGGGTTACTATGCATACATTCTGTCGTTGAAATCTGGTGCAGTAATAACTTCTTTGGTTGTTCGATGCATAATATCTGATCCTGTTCAATAAATTCATCTTCTGTTTGAGCTTTCTGAGGCAATAGGTGGCACTGTGGTGGTTGAGGAATCAATTCACCTCGAAGTGTGGCGGTGGAGGCGATCTGTCTGCCGAACACTTTTAGGTTTTGCTTTAATCCGTGTTCTGAGCCGGGGATTAGGCTTTTGATAACCGTCTTAGCCGTAATCCCCACCAATCTTCTCACAAAACCACTGCTCTGGTTCATTTTATCTTCAATCCGATACTCTTTCTCTGCTCTGATATTGTCGGCCTTCTTCAAGCTTTGCAGGGACGTGCGGCAATCAAAGCTCATGAAACTTTGTAAATATCTCTGCTCTTCTCCGTATGATCAATTCACTGGACAAACCGGGAGGATTGGAGTCGTCACTCTCATCCTTCAGATTTCGTAGAATACGAAGAAAAAACCTCTGAAAACCTGCAAAAAACAAGAAAAATGAGGAAATCCTGCGTTATATGGACAGACTACATCGGAGGGCGTGCGGGTGGATGGAGAGATCGGGACCGTTGATCGTATTGCGATCAACGGTTGGGAACAAATCAAACGGTCAACGAAGAGGAAAGTGGACCGTATAATGGAATCGGGAGAGGAGATGCAGACCGTCGATCTACAGAGATCGACGGCGGGGATTGGATTTTAAACGCGCCGGGGCAAAATTAACGGGCGAGCGAATCGGTTAAAGGACGAGCGGGAAAGATGATCGGGAACCGTCGGATGGGAGGGCCCAGATCCGACGGCAGGGGTGAATCCCGCTGCGGGGCCATGGGACCATGTTTAACGCGCGGGAGATGGACACGGCACGGTGGTTTTCGGGGTGGGGTGGAGAACACGTGTCGGCCGGCGCGTGGAATCGCTGGCCGACGGCACAAAACCGTGTCCGGACGAAAGGTGGTGCGGGCGCAAACCGGTGGGAAAGGAAAACAGCGCAGCGGAAAGGGGGGAGGGGTCCACCAGATGACGGGACACTCCACACCGTTGATCCGTGGGACAGATCAACGGCGGAGTTTTAATATTATTTTCTTTGGTGGAAAAATAAAACAAACCCGTCTTTGCATTTTACAAAGGTTTTCAATGTTTTTCGGGCAATGAATTATTTCCGAGGTTAAGCGCCTGGCGGGTTTAGCACGCGGTTCCGGCGTGGGGACATATGGAAGGAGAAACAGAAAGGGGCTTAGCCTGAGGGGCTAAGCTTAACACATAGAAACACATGTTTTTCTATGGTTTTTTGAATAATTTTTGTAAGAGAAGAAAGGTTCCGATAGATCAAAAAGTGAGTTTTTGACCTTAGGAAATGAGATTAATGGAGGAATAAGGGGAATAAGAGGGTTTAATGGGTTATTTTATGGATGAAAGGATACTCGAAGAAACGAGGAAAAAGTGGAAGAGGAGGAAAAGGGAAGGGGGAAGATACAACAATTTTTGTTCAGGATTTTTCATGGTATGCCAGAGGCAGAGGGGGTGGAGAGAATGTAGAACCAACCAGTGGTTTATAACCTTGCCAACAGACTTCAAGTACCAACAATTTTTAGGCCTGAACTTATTTCTTGAAGGCTGCAAAGAAAATTTAGCCACCAGCTGATATGATTTAAAAATATAGGTGGCTAACACTCATATCAAAGATCTTAAAGATAAATTGGCAAGGGATAATTTCATCATTTCCTTCCTAGAGCAAGAAAACCATCAACTGAAAGAAAAATAATTGTCTTTAGAGAAAAGTCAGTTTGAGGCTAGTATGTAGATGTAAAGGGAAAAGCAGTGATTGACACTGAATATTCAAAGAATCATGAAGATCAGGTGACAAGGAAGAGACCAAGGACCATGGGTCTCAAAAGAGCATTAAATAAGGAAAGAGAGAAAAATTCATCAGATGAAGAGCTGAGTTTGAAGAAAGAATAGCCATGGAAATAAATGAAAACAGGGAGTTTTTTCTTGAGAAATTAAATATTCACTTGGAGAAGCTACTTGAAAAGGCTAACAGGGACAACAAAATGCAAAGTCACATCACTGACCACTACTATGTAAGAAATCAAATTTGCCATGTCAAAGTCAAACAATTGCAAGCCAAACTGAAGGAAACCCTAAAATGTCAAAAGGAGAAGGAAAACTTGGAGATTCTTGTTGATGCTTCCATAGTGGCATAAAATACCTCATGAGGCACCTCTGGACCAATGTTTAGGAGTTTTGGAGAAAAATTTATTTTTTGAGAAATTTTGGTCAAAATTGGAAATTCATAAAACCAGTCATATTGGCATAGGCGTAGCGTGGGGGGATCCATTGGAGGAAAAATATGCATATTTGGATTCCTCTTGATGAGTAAATCAATCTGAGTCAGCGGTTGGGCCATGTCAGCCAGTTTTGGGGGGTCAAAATGCCCAAAAACATGTTAAAAATCACCTTTCTGCCCTGTTTTTGGAGCCTTCGCTACGATTCTGAGTAGTCTTGGGAGATTGAAGATTTGGAGGTCTAGGAGAAACCTTTTTTAGTAGTTGATTAGCCTATCATGTATAAGACATCTAAATCTTTCCAATGGTACCTTAAAATCCTTATTTGGACACCAAGAAGGCCTCCAAAATCTAGTTTTCCTCAGCTCGCTATGCTTTCTTCCAGCTCGTTGCGCTTTCTCCTAATTTCACTATGCTTTCTCCAGAAGGCAATTTTCACTGAAATTTTGACCTAGTTTGACTTTTTGACCTCTGTAATTGATGAATAATGATTTCGTGAGGTGTAATTGAGCTGGTAAATGGAAAATTAGGTTAGATACATGCTTGTTAATGTAATTTTGGTCAAATGTATCTATTTTCCTATGATGAGGTGAATTGGTTGACCTCCACTGGAGATTAGGGTTTTGTTGAGCTTATCAGTTAATTAGTGCCAAAACTGATGGATTTGACCCCTGAGAGAGGGGAGATTATTTTTTGGTCTATATCTATCATTTTCAAAGTCATTTGACTAGTTGGACATCATTGGATTGTAATCTTATAGCTTGTACTTTCACTCTCATTTTCAAAAATAAAGCGATGCAGTTGCAGCTATTATCTAGGAATTCATGTGCAGAGTTTATGATCATGTATATTATCTATTATAGCATTTATTGAATGATATATATTTCTTGTTTCATATCTTATATCTTCAGTGGCTTTCCTTACAATTCATAGGCAAAATTCTATTGATTTATCTCTATTTATATGGAAATGTCATCTTGTGTTTTATGCTTCCAGTTTAATGAATTCATGAATGAACATGCTCATTCAATCCCTTTACTTTTTCAGACTCACCACTATACCTAAAAAACCCTAAGGTAATCATAAATCCGCTTCTACCTTGCTCCTTTATAATTTTGCAGCTGCAAACCCTTTGATCCCTAGACCTAGCTACTTCGTTTCATCCCTAATCCAGCATCAAACCCTAAATTTCTCAAAACATACCTGGGCCTATCATATCCAGCCTAATATCTTTCATGTCACAGTCGATTCTTGGTTTTGATAACATTGAGAGAGCCCTCTCAACCTGGTAGGGCTAGCTACTAGTTCAAAGTGGTATGTGGTTACATTTTCTGGTCTCCTTTTCAGTCTTTAGAGAACTGGTGGAGTGCCAACATGTCCAACAAGGACCTAATCCTCAACAGGCATTGCACTAGGGGCCTTATCAACATTCCTAGCAGGGGCCATATCAACAACCCCAACAAGGACCTTATGTTTAGCAATAGCTGCAACAAGGACCCTATCATCAACCCTGGCCTCAACAAGGACCTTTTTAGCAACAAATACCCTTTCAACAACAGTGGGGGAAATATGTTTTTTATGTTCAAGATCAACCCCAATGGGGGAAGAACCCATATCACCAAGGTTGGAACCCTAAAATGGGTAAATACCAGTGAAATTTAACTCCATATAATCCATAGTTACCATTCTTGGCTACGTTGGAACTTTTGGATGTGTCAAGGCTTACGAATGGCCCAATACAGCATATGTTGCATTGCCCTCTAGTTCCAACTAAAATTCTTCGGGATTGTCCTAAATTTGAAGGTAAATCTGGAGAAGACCCCAAGATCACGTTATGACATACCATTTATGGTGCTCTTCTAACTCTTGGGTCAATGATTCAATTCGATTAAGTATTTTCCATCACACATTAATGCACATCATCGTTAAGTGGTACATTGAACTACCTGGAATTTTTCAAGATTTCAACTCATTGGTTATGGCCTTCCTTACACATTTCCAGTTACCTATCTAGTATGAAACCGATACTCACTTCTTAACATCTTTAGAATAGAAAACTTCTACCCATATCTCCGATCACATTCATGAATGCAGACATAGGCAACATCTGATCAAGTTTGAAATTCTTGATAAATTTTTGACTGAATGGTTTACTAAAACATTAATTACTCAAATTTCTAAAGATATTTCTATGGGTGGCTACGTAACTGAGGAACAGGCCATTTCCCGTGCTCAATATCTAGATCTTGTTCATTCCCAGTCTAGGAAATTATACAATATTTTACCAAATGCCCCACAACCTTCAATGGACCCGACATCTTCAAAATCTATTGATACACCACGAGTTGATGGTGTTATTGGTTCAGTGGCTCAAACTACTAATAGTAATCTGAAAGCTTCTTTCAAAACTAAGTGATCTAATTCAACCACTACACCTTCCACTCCTGCAAATGATTCTAAAAATACCAGTAAAACCTCTAAGGTTAATGTCGTTCAGTCTGTCGTAGTGGATAAATCCTCAAAATCCAAGAAAAAGGGGGAAGGAAAAGCCAAATTTGATACCCTTAAATAATATTCCTCTAAGTCATCTACTAACGATGGATCTAAATGTAAGCCCAAATTTCCTTGTTTAATATGTTATGAAAATCATTACACCAATGATTTTCCTCGTCATGTCGAGGTTAGTAATATTCTAAAAGGCACATCGGGAACACCGACCGTTTTGAAAGAACACTTTTTGTCTTAGCATACACAAATGGTAGACCGACCTCAATCTTCTGCATCAGGAAGCTCTCATATTTTCATGGTTGGTACAAAACCCATTTCTATTGCCACTCGATCAAAATAATATCTAAATCCTACCAAATATGTGGTGGAAAAATATGCCTCTAACGCACCCTCTTCTTCCACCCTGCATAGTTCTGGTCCTCTTCATATTGAATGACCTAGTAATGATTCCATCATTTGACCACCCCCAAAAGGTGTTCTCTGGAAATCCTCGTATAATCCGAATGCACAAGCTGCTCAGCATTATAATATTGTGGAAGATTTAGCTGAAACGCCTTCAGTGATGTCAGCTTTGGAAGTCCTTCAATCCTACCCATCGCAGAGGAAGGAATTTCTATCTTTTATGAGATTAATTGATCCTTTGGATTTGAATTTAATTACTTATGACCTTGAAAATCATGTTTTTTGTATCCCATCACAAATGGCTTTTCTTATAAAAGTTCTTATGATGGGTAATACTATTCATAGGACTCTCATTGATGAAGTTGTCTCCACCTACATCATGTTTTTTTGTGTTGGAAATCCATTGGCTCTCCTCCATTAATTCAGTCTCCTAATACATTAGAAGCTTTCGATGGAAAAGGTTCTCGGCTATATGGTATTCTTAAATCTCTACCAAACCAGTTGGAGAGAAAAATAGTAGATATGGAAGTATAATTTATCGATGTTAATCTCAAATATAATATTCTACTCGGTTGTAGTTGGACCCATGGAATGGTTTTCGTGGTCTCTACCCTTTTTCGTTTTCTTCATTTTCCCCATCAGGGGAAAATTGTTACATTTGATCAACTTTTCTTTTTCTCTCCTGATTCTTCAACTAGAAATGTGTCGTATGTTTGGAATACCATTGTTCCTTATGATATTGTCAGATCAGGTCTCTTTAAATACTTTTTGTTGATGGGAATCTTATCCCTTCCACCTCGTAATGTTGCTTCAGTTAACATGATTTCATCTAGTCATGACCCTTGGATCATTCCCAACCCTGACCAGATTGATAGTTTTGGTGACGTTATGTTGCTTATCCCTGTCTAATAGATGTATTAGAGCATCCTTCTGGCTTCTTTGGCTGCATATGATTCCAACAATAAATTGGTTTAGTTTATAGACACATACTCACAATCTCTCTAGTTTGGTTAATGGGATTCATATGATCATTTGAATGAGACATTTACGACTAATGAGAGTATATTGGAAGTTATGTCTCTTGAGGAAACTCCTTGGGATGATGACCATCATCGTTCCTCGTTTCTCTCGAGCCCTAGTGAAATTTCTGCCTGTTTGGAAACCCATGTTTCCCCTGAATCGACTGGTCAACTCCATAATCCCATCTTGGTTCATGAATTCATGTCTAAAGGAAACATGGGAAATATTTAGGCTACAATCTTGATCGAAATCTATGTCAAACTAAGGATTTTCGAGAATATTCACATTGGGGCTTCTTGTTCTCCTGACGAGATCGAGAATTACACTACCATGTTTAAACAATTATGTGATGTCTTCGCTTGGTCGTATGAAGAAATTCCTAGCATCCATCCTAGTATCGTGGTGCACGAAATCCCTACCTATCTAGACGTTAAAAATTTTTGTTAACGTCTTGGTCTAGTGTACCCGAGAAAGGTAGCTTCCATAAAGGGTGAAGTTGAAAAAATTCTTAATGTTGGATTCATTTACCCTATACCATTGATAAAATGGGTCTCTAATATCATTATTGTTACTAGAAAACAAGGAAATATTCATGTTTGTGTCGATTATCATTGTTGGAGTGTGCTTGGTGCACGTATGTATGAAATCACACCAACTTAAGGTGTGTGATCTACCCACTTAAGTTATTGGTAACATGTAGAAAAAGAAGTAGAGTCAAGCAATTTAGTGGAACAAGCTAGAATCATAAGCATACTAGATAGAGAAATATCATACATATATAAACTAAAAACTAAAACAAATAAACGTGAGCTCTGAAAAGAGGAAAATGACAACAATAATATGAACGGTGGCTCTAGACCCCTCTTATTGAGTGCTAGTAGTAATAAGAGTGAAACTTTACCCTCTTTCCAGGGGGCCCCTAGACCATGGGTTCTAGGTCTCGATGCAAGGATGTTTTTATCCCAAGCTTGCCTCGGTGCAGTCTCCCTCTCTCTCTATTGTGTTGGACTGAACTTGTTGGATGGCCAAAAATTGAGTCCCCTCTATCTTAAGCTCCAGATCACACACTGCTGGTATTTCTTAGGAAATTCTAGCCAGCATAACAATGTGTTCACCAATTCTTCATCTCATGGTGGCCTTATATAGGAGATTTCAAATCCTCCCTTCCCTCTGTTGGTATATTCTAGATGGTGACCCAAGAGAGGGGTATGATTCCTTTGTGTGCTCAAAATATTCCATTGTGTGCTCACTTGGTGCCTAAGGAGGCATTGGTGGCTGTCCTTAGGTGACATCAAGTGAGGAATCACTTTTCCTTTGCTTTGTGTGGTTTCGGATAGTGACATTTTTCCACTCCTAGGATTGCACACGTATCGGGGAAAAAGGTGCGCAAAAGGTCCTCTTCACGAAGGATTATGCATGCAAAGAGCACTTAGGACTTGTTAAAATTTGATTTTCCTCAGACCTTAGAGATTTTTAAATACTTTCCAGATTCTATAATGTCTTCTAGCCCTGTAAATCCTTTTTCCTAACATCAATTAATGTCATCTTCTTCTGTATGATTTTCTAGTGTTAACAGTTGCCCCCTAATGTGTGAGGTCTAGGAAGAACTGTATAGCCGAAATAAATTATATTTTCTTTTATGTCTTGTGTGTAGAGAGAGAGAGAGACTTGCGTGAAGCTTGGAATTGAAAACACCCTGCACTAGTTCCAAGAATGACCATGTCCTAAGGAACCCCTGTAAGAAAATATAATACAATATATATACAAATTTTATAAGAGGCGGTTATGTCCTATGCTTGTAATGATGTGGCTAGCTAAACAAATCTAGTTGACAGATACATGTTTTGTCTGTGTCACTAATATGGTAGTGATGTTGGTGGTTGTTGAAAACCACTGTTGATGCCCTCAAGGGCGTTTTTTCTTTGATAATAGGTGGAATATCGTATCCATATGTGTAAACTTGGTATGGCATATAACTATGTATTGTATGCATAGGTGTTGGCTGGGACCTTCTCATGTAAGCATTGTTTGACAGAGACACTTATGGAGGCACGGGTCTTCGATGGATTTGATCAAAGTACAATGGTTGTAACGTACGATACCATCTTGACACGAATGCTTTTTTCGTAGTCGAATTTCAGGAGGATCAATGACATCTGTGGATAATGATGTTTCCCACAGTGCCACCCAAGGATGCCCCTTATATGGAGATGGGTGATCCAAGGTACCGCTTCCTTTTTGGAAAATAGGTGTCAAAGTCGACAAAAAAAAAGCCTCAACTGAACGAGGGGTCGCTAATATGAGGGATCGAGGACCTGGATGTGATGGGTTTAACAAAGGCATGTTGGCGAGCAATGGCTGAAAACTGATGATGGGGATTCAATGGCCCAAGGTCGGAGTATACTAAGCATCTTGGCAGTAGTCATAGTTATTTCTAATGGGGAAATCCCCGGAGTTAGTAGGACTTCCAGGGTGGGTATAAACTGGCTATGAATGTCAAGGTGGCTTGTGCGTGGGGGTATAATACTCCGACCAAGGGTGTTCAAGGACTGTTCCCATGAGAGAAAAGATGAAATGAGAGGGTGAAGGACGTAGTGCACCATTCAAGGTCTTTGTACACTTACCAAAAGAATAAAATAATGGGGTTTGGTTTATAAAAAAAACAGAGACGAGTACCCCAAAACATGAAAGCGTTCACTCACGGATGTTGTGAGGAAGGTGTTTTGCTAAGGGTGGGGGTCCCATTGGTTGGTCTCATGTGCAAGCTTGAAGAAGCGGATGATAAAGTATCGTAGATGGGATTATGTTGGTGGAGGTATGGTGGGCCAAATGCGAGGCACGATGATGCGCTATTGATCTACTTGTACAACCTGATCGTCCAAGAAGGGGCTTTAGATTGTGTGGTAAACTTTTCCTTATGCATGGTGGATGTACGGGCATGAGGTGCTTCTCGAACTAGAGTGGTATGGCCATGGCATCATTTTTGTTGTGATATATGTTCTACTGTGGGTGACGAGCGCCATGGGGGGGGAGGCTCTACCGACCAACGAGGATGTTTATCATGTGCAGGGTGAGGTGATGATAAACATGGTCAGATATGAGGATCCTATGGTTTATTTCTGATGGAGAAATGATGTTGCGATATGCAGAGTTTTCTGGGAATATATCATGTTGTGGGTAGAATGATACCTGCTCTGGAACTTTCTGTATATGGAATTGTGAATGGTTTTGCGAGCTTCTCCTGCAAAAACAACTACCTCAAGTGAAAGCATCTTCTTTATCAAAATTTATTGAAAATCATGAGCTTTAAAAAAGAAGATGAGAGAGGGCATACCTGCTCGAGGATTTATGGATGACACAAGGTTGAGTGGACCGCTTGACCCAGGGAGTGCCTGCTCGAGGATTTATGGATGACTTCGAGGAGGTATGGTTGGAGACTGTGATGGCCCACGATAGGGAGTATCGGCCCATTCTACATCAGGTGGCGATCTCAGTTGCGACGACAGCTCCAGTGGTGGCACCGGGAGCGGTTGTGGGTCCAGGTGCCCCTCCTGATGGGGCACCACCCTAGAGTATACTTGTGCACAGGGAAATCACCTATTATGAGGATGCTTCCCTTATTTTTTATGACTATTGTACCTTTGGGTTGGAAATTGGTCCAGTGACACTATTTTTTGTACTCAGACATATACATTGTGATATATATATATATATATATATGAGAGATATTTTTTGCAGCTCTATATGATGTGTCACCTGTTTCGGTTTATGTATGATGTTATGCTGATGGATATCTATATTTTTTGTTTTTATGTATGATGGTTTATTCGAGATGCATTCTAGTCTAGGATATTGTTAGTTATCTGATCAGCTATTTGGTTTTGACTCCTTAGTACATGTGTGAATGTGATATAGTCAAATTGTCTGCTTAATATTTTTGCATGCAAATATTTTCTAAACAGATGTGTATCTCTTGTCTCAAATGTTTGGTTTAAATGCGACACTACTAACTGAAAATCGAGGTAGATTTGCATATGGCGTATACCCTAATGGAGGGCATTGCACATAAGTCTGATGATAGCATCATATTCTGCCTGATTGTTTGTTGTTGAACTGATGTACACACCATTTTAGAAGAGTGGAGATCGGTCAGGGTGGTAGATGACCCAAGCAGTTGTGGTTAAACTTTGAGACCATCTTCATGCTCCATTAGCAAATCTGAAATAGGGTTCAGGCTGGTGATCCATGGTGGCACTTTGAGCGCTTTAAAATAAGTCTTTTGGTCAAAAGTATTTTAGTGGTTAGGTTTGTGTACGTTCACTCTAGGGAAGGGTCATTTTGGCCCTTATGGGCAGAAATTCTTGAGCTAAATGCCGTTAACGTGGTTTTTGAGGTAGGTCCCATCTGGTTCCATCAAGATGTATGCCCCCTGTCAGAGGAAATGTTTGATGATGTATGGTCCTTTCCACAAGGTTTCAAACTTTCCTGGTCTTAGGGCTTCTTTTGGGACATCATAGCAGTGGAATAATTCTCCCTTGGTGAATGAGCGAGGGGTGATGTGGTGGTCGAATGATTCTTTTACCCTTTTCTTGTGGGACTCGTTGTGTTGTAGTGACTGTCGTTGACTTTCGTCGACAATCTCTATTTGTACTAGAAGCTGTTCTAGAGGCTGGGTGTCATCGAGTAGTTCGATGGCGGCATGTAAATTTAGGATCTCGCATTCTATGGGAATCACGGCCTCGACCCCATATACTAAGTGGAAGGGAGTGAAACCAGTGGACGTCTTTACCATCGTGTGGTATTCCCACAGGGTGGAAAAGAGCATATGGTGCCAATTGGTTTTATGGTTATTCATCATGCATTATAACATAGTTTTGAGTACTTTTTTAATAGCTTCTACTTGTCAGTTGGACTGGGGGTAGTATGGTGAAGAAAATTCATGGGTGAATCCGAGGTGGTGAGATATCTCCTCGAAAAATTCATTCTTGAAGTGTTCCCCATGGTCAGATACTAACTCTTTGGAGACGCCGAATCGGGCGATCACATGTTTAAACAGAAATCGAGCGGTGGTTTTTGTTGTGTTGTCGTATGTAGGAATGGCCTCAGCCCACTTGGTGAAATAGTCGACAACCATGATGATGTTTTTATGGTTTCCCAATGAAGCGGGGTTGCAAGTCATGAAGTCAATCCCCCATTTACAAAAGGGACTGGCGACAATGACAGGATGCAGAGGAGCGAGAGGTGCTCTTGATTTGTGGGCGAAGCGTTGGCATCATTCGCATATTTTGACCGTTGTAATGCAGTCGTGAAACAAGGAGGGAAAAAAATATCCTTCCCATAAGACTTTTTGGGTGGTGACCATGCCAGATAGGTGGCTGCCACAAGCACCTCTGTGGCAGTCATTAAGGGCTTGTTCCGGTTGGTCGTGGGTGAGGCACCACCGTAAAATTGTGTCGATGCCTCGTCGATATAAGAAATATCCCATGAGGAGATATTGGGGGGCCTACTGGCGTATGCATTGATGGTCATCTTGGGTGAGATGAGGTCTGAACTTTTGGGTTCACAAGAACAGGAGAATATTTTCGTACCAAAGGTCGTTGGTTGCTATGAAGAAGAGGTGTTCACCGGGTAGAAAATCATTCACTGGTGATCCCTTGGTATCTCCTGGGAGATCCGTGATGAACTCTGCTAAGGCAAGCGCCTTTTTTCTTTTGGGGGAGTGAAACTGTAAGTCATATTCTTGTAGAATTAATATCTAGCAAGCGTACTTATGGTTCATTAGGCGGCGCATGAACATGTATTTAATGGGGTTAATATCTGTGATGACCATAGTGGTTCTTAAGATGATGTAGTGGAAAATTTTATGGACTGCATAAATTAATGCTAGTGCAGTCTTTTCTTCAGGCTCATATCTTAATGTTGGACCTAATAAGGTCTTACTGACGTCGTAGATTACGTGCTCCTTCCCATCCGGGCCTTCTTAGACCAACACTGTAGCTAAATTGGACTTGGAAGCTGATAAATACAGGATATAATCTTTGTCATAGTTTGAGGGACTAATGAGGGGCATTGAAGATAATGTTTCTTTCAATGCATCGAACTATTTCTGGGCATAATCATCCCATTTAAATGGGATGTCCTGGCAGAGGAGGCGTAGGAACCCTTAAGCATAGGTGGCATAATCCGGGACAAAGTGTCTCAGAAGATTGGCCTTCCCCTGCAGGCTTTGAAGTTTCCTGAAGGTTCAAGGTGGTGGTACCTCTTTGATGGTTTGGACCTTAAGGGGGTCCAAAAAAAATGCTTTGTTGGGACACAATAAAACCTAAGAGTCTTCCTGTGCTGATGCAAAAGACACACTTGAGGGGGTTCAGGCATAGGTTGTATTGACGGCATCATTGGAATACCAATCGCAAATCTTGGAGGTGGTCTAATGCTTCTTGGAGCGTACGGTCAAGTCATCCAAGTAGGAGAGGATAAGGTGTGCCAAGTCATGAAATATTTAATTCATGGCCCTTTGGAAGGTGGCTCCAATGTTTTTTAGGACAAATGGCATTACCTTGTATGTGAATGTGCCCTAGGGGGTGGTGAACGTAGTTTTGTACCGGTCTGTATCGCGGATTTGGATTTGATTGTACCCAGAAAACCCATCCATGAAGGATAGAGCCTCATTTCCTTCGCAAGCATCGATGACTTGGTCGATGAATGGAGTGGGATAATTGTCTTTAGGATAAGCTTTGTTCAAATCCAAAAAAAATGCAAACGCGTATAGTTCCATGTTTTTTCATGATGGGAACAAGGTTTGAAACCCAAGATGTATAGGCGATGGGGTAGATAAACCCGGATTTGTGAAGCTTGTTGATTTCTCACTTTATTTCTTCTACCTTAGATGGGTGCAGTTGACGTTGTTTCTGGCGCACTGGAGGTATGTCAGGCCAAGTGTCAATATGGTGCTATACGATAGTAGGACTAATCCCAGGCATTTCTGAGTAGTCCCACGCGAAGATATCTCAATACTCCTGTAGAAATTGGGTATAAGAGGTTATTTCTTCTAGAGAGCATGCTGCCCCCAATGAGATTTCTTCGACCTTTGTAGGATTTTGGGATATGTTCACCTTGATGGTAGGTGAGATATTCGACATATTTCCTTCCTCAAATGCATTGGGCGCTGGGATGGGGTTTTTGAATCAATCGACTTTTCCTGATGGAAGGAAATATTTTGATTCGATCGCATACATATCTTGTTAGGACTGAATGTTTCCTTGGGAAGAAAAAGCAAATGGTGATGTATTTCATCCCATGGATAATTTGGCTCCGTCACAGCCTCTAGGATATCTTCATCTGAATGAAACAAGGACCCGAAGGGGGATTATTCCTTGGTAGGGTTATGTTGAATGGGGTTAATCTGTACGGAGCTAGTTGAGAGACACGAGAAGGATTCCATTGTGGATGTGGTGGATCCAGACGCGGTTGAAAAAGTGCAGATAGATTGAGTCTGCACTGTCATAGGAACAGTTATTATCGTAGTTGCAGCTGACTCGACACCTATGGTAGATGAGCAGACAACTTGAGTCATATTTCCAATACATGATGATATGGATCGTATATGATGTGTCATGTTGTCAGCATTTGGTGGGGGATGAATCTCCCTGATTGGTCTCCTTTCAGTTAACGAGAATGGGATGGATCTGTCTGTCACATCCTGTTGGCCGGATAAATCGTTCTTGCGGACAAGACCGATCTCCTTGTTGGCCGGATAAATCGTTCTTGCGGACAAGACCGATCTCCCTAGTGTCAGAAGACAATCTAGCAACAAACGAACAACTAAGTTTGTCTTTCTCTAGATATATCCGTTTTACAAATAAATGCTATGAAGGTGTCGATCCTACCTTAGATCCAAATGCTTATTTGTGGTCGTAGTCCTTCCGTCGCATCAATAATCCTTCGTCGCAACAAGAGCTCTTTTGTCGCAAGAAAGTATCATCTTTCGTTGATCTGCAATCACAAACAAGAAAATATCAATAGCACCTGTATAACAAATAATCATAAAACATATCTATCATAGTGATCAAGGAATCTATGAAATAAACGATCAAACAACAGCTTATTGAAATAAACAATCGAACGACAATTTATTGAGAGAAACAGAACTTGATTGTATTAATCTTAAAATATACAGAAGAACCTTACAACCTTAGCCTTGATGTTCGAAAGGCCTTCCCGGGGTCCGAAGCAGGAATCTCCTCTACTTTGATAAGTCTTGTACTCTTCCTCCAGAAGCACAAAGAGGTATGTGATCTTTCCTCTCAAAAGCTCAGCAGAAAGAATTCTAAATCTCAACAGCACTTCAATCTCAATCTCCAACAGCTTAACTTAACCTCCCAAAAGGCTACCCAATGCCTCCTTTTATAGAGCAGATGAGGAGGTTAGGATTCCACCTTTAAAGGGATAGAATCCTCCTTCAAAGGGATAGGCTCCTCACATCAAGGGATTAGTTCCTTAAGGTGTGGGATACATGCACCTTACTAAAGCGTACTCATCCCCAAAAAATCTCATCCAGAACCTTCCAGAATTGACCAAAAATCAACTTTTTCAGTTTAATTCCGCGCTTTTTTAACTTTACAGGGGTACCGCACCTATAACACAGAGAAAGTGCATTCTAGAACGCAGTTTATCTTCACATTACATGCGTACCCAAGCTAAAAACGCATGCAGGCTTCATGTTACCTGCGTTCCCAAGGCTTTTTTGAGTTTTAAGGGTTTTTCCTCCAGTTTCAGGGCTTGGAATGAGGAACAAAGGTTGTAAGACTTGCAAAGGAGGCATGTATGAGTGTTTAATGAGCTCATACAGTCATCAGCATGTCAAGGTGACATTTTTAGTGTAACAGATTGCCCCCTAAAGTGCGAAGTCTGAAATAGATGAAGATGAAGTCTGTCATATATGAAGAGTGAAGTACTTTATCATTTCAAGGATCATCCTGTGGACACCCCGTTCAGAACCTGTAAAAACATTCAATGCAATATATATATATGTAATCATATCATCACTGAGGTAGGCATTCCCATACTCAGATCAAAACTAACTAGAAACTAACTCTAAATTGTTCTGATACAGGAATGATTTTGAATACATCACAGTATAGACATATGTCGACACAGCATGGACGCAGCCATCTGTTTATAAATAGTCTACTGTATAATAACAAAACTCCTCGCAGCCTGGATGGTAGAAACTAGATCCAGGGTCTTGATTTCCGCACCTCGAACTAGTACGATTCTATCCATGTGAATAAATGTGTTGAAGTCGAACATGGTAGAAACCACTTGATTACCAGTCAATGATGTAAACTATTAACAAGTGTGAGAGAAACCACCAGTAATTTCAATGGCTCTCAAAGTACTCAGTACAATCCATGAAATGTGAATGAATGAGTTGAAGTCGAACATGTCACGGAATCATTCGATCGAAGGTCAATGATGCAACCTGTCGTCGAAGGCGAGAAACCTGCCATTAAGGCATGCAGATTTCAAGGTACTGACGATTTCTGGATCAACTTCCTAGATAATGAGATGTCGTCGATAGAAAGTGATCCGTCGTAGGCAAGCCCACGACACGAAATCATAGATCAAGTTTTGAAGAAATATATTGGCAAGGACTGACTCAGGGATGGTCAAAATCGAAGACAAATATTTTGCAGATGAATGGTTTATTTGAACTGTCTCTTGAACACATAACGACAATGCAAATCGTTTGGTGATAATTGACCTAAAGCTAATACTGAGAAACCGGCTGAAGACTTTCAATGTGGTTTGATTAACTATTATACAAAGGATTTTCCCAACCCGAGTGAATAAAAGTGTCATATAAATTATGCTGGTGTCTTGCTCAGTTAGCTGGTTTTACGAATAATCAAAATGTAACAAACGGGTTAGTTTTTCTCTCTTTCCCCACCATTACGGCAAGTACCTCTTTATTTTGACAAGCTTGAGGAGGATAACATTTGCTGTTTATCTCAGCTCACCCTTCGGATGAGTCCAACTTAGTTTAAAATTCGAACCCTAAGAAGGAGTAGTTCGTTCCTGTTGAAAATTAAACAGGTCCTTTACTGTTAAGTTTTAACGAGTCCAGTATAGGAGAAACTCGGTGTTTTTCAGTTTTAGGGAGTCAGAAGAAAAACTTAAGAAAACTCTGTGGGTGTACTTTTTCGTAAATTTAGTCTCTCAAGCCCGAAAAAGGATAAAATAATGCGGGAGAGAACTCTATTGACCGTAATTAGTCAATGTATACCTTTTTCGTAAATAGTCCATTTCAGTTCGGAAAAGGGGTAAACTTATACTGAAGGGACGATCATTCATTTACTTTAACGAGTTCGAATAATCAAGTACTCGGCAATCTTTTCATATTTAGAGAGTCTGAAAAGGGCTTAAAAGAGAACTCCAAGGTTTCACTTTTTCGGTAAGTTTTAACGAGTTCGAAAAAGGGATAAAAATGTACTCCTGGTTTTCACTTTTTCGTAAGTTTTAACGAGTTCGAAAAAGGGATAAAAATTTACTCCTGTGGCCGACTTTCAATTTAATTTACGAGCAGGAAAAGACGGAAAGAACTCGGCATTTTCATGAGTTTAATGAGTCTTGAAAATAACTGAAATTGACTCGAGATAGGTTTCATTTTTACAGAAGCTTGAAACAGAGAAAAACTATGCTTCAGAGTGGTTTCATTTTTACACAAGCTTGAAACAGAGAGAAAACTGTGCTTTATGCCCCCTAAGCGTAACTGCTAGAGCGCATGCCCCCCCAGCTTCATTTCATTCAACTAAGTACACTGCTGGTAATTAATAGTTGGATGGAATGAAGGTTCATTTACGAGATTGTATGAAAGACCTGACCTAAAAACTAACCTAACTATGACTTAACATCTACGAGATCTATTCAAAGACTCGACTCAATTAGGGGAGGATTTGTTTCATTTTTTAACGAGCTTGACACAGAGAAAAGAACTATGCTCATGGCAACGTGTTTCATTTTTTAACGAGGTTGACACAGTAAAAGGAACTATCCTCAGCTAACTACTTATTTCTAATCTACCTACATAACCTACTGATTCATTTTTTAATGAGGTTGACACAGAAAAAGAACTGTCCTCATACCTAATTCATTTTTTAATGAGGTTGACTCAGTAAAAGGAACTATCCTCTGACCAACTGATTCATTTTTTAACGAGGTTGACACAGGAAAAGAACTGTCCTCAGACTCACTGATTCATTTTTTAACGAGGTTAACACAGTACAAGGAACTCTCCTCAGACCAACTGATTCATTTTTTAACAAGGTTGACACAGGAAAAGAACCGTCCTCAGACCACTGATTCATTTTTTAATGAGGTTGACACAGTAAAAGGAACTTTCCTCAAAAACTACCTATTTCTAATCTAGAAATCTACTCTCTACAATCTACCTACATGTTTCATTTTTTAAGGAGCTTGACACAAGACAAGAACTCTGCTCCTGACACTTGTTTCATTTTTTAATGAGGTTGGCACAGGAAAAGGAACTGTCCTCATGGAAGCTTGTTTCATTTTTTAAATGAGCTTGACACAAGAAAAGAACTATGCTCTAGACTAGCTGATTCATTTTTTAATGAGGTTGACACAGGAAAAGAACTGTCCTCATACTCACTGATTCATTTTTTAACGAGGTTGACACAGTACAGAGAACTCTCCTCACTATCCTCAGATCTACTCTATTTCTAATCTACCAATCTACTCTCTACAATCTACCTACTGTTTCATTTTTTAATGAGGTTGACACAGGAAAAGAACTGTCCTCATGGAAGCTTGTTTCATTTTTTAAATGAGCTTGACACAAGACAAGAAACTATGCTCTCGACTAACTGATTCATTTTTTAACGAGGTTGACACAGGAAAAGAACTGTCCTCACACTCACTGATTCATTTTTTAACGAGGTTGACACAGTACAAGGAACTCTCCTCACGCTCACTGATTCATTTTTTTACGAGGTTGACACAGTAAAAGGAACTCTCCTCACCTACATGTTTCATTTTTTAACGAGGTTGACACAGTAACCGGAACTCTCCTCACAGCCACTGATTCATGGCTTCCAACTGGAAGAAACACATGTCAATGGACACACCCTGATCATGGCTTCCAAGAGATCTTCATCAGAAGGAAGAATAGTTCTCTGGAAGGCATACATGTCAAGGGACTCAAAAGGGATAAGAACATCGCGTTCAAGTAATCCCATAGAGTTTTCCATGTCAATTACCGGATCTAAGTCAAAGGAAGTTGAGCAAACAGTGAGAGGCTCGCTTACATCGGTAACTGAAAACATGGGACTAGTTGCCACATAATTAACCCGTGGCGGGGTAGATACCACTTGCGTATCAGGAACATTCAGGGATGTCGGATTATTGGTAGTCGAAACAAGACTAGGGAACGAAAGCTGGTCTACAGTCACAATATTACCATTGTGAGGGAAAGACATCACGCGAAAGAGTGTCGATACGACAGCTTTCATTGCATAAACATAGTCTCGCCCAAGGAGTAAATTGAAATCCAAGGGACCTCGAACTACCATAAGATCAATACAGACAGTTTTACCTTCCAAAGTAATAGAAAACTTAGGAAGGATCCCTAAAGGTTCACTAATGGTTCTATTAAAAGCTTTCAGATTCTGCGTAATAGGCACAAGCTGTGGGGAGCCCAAAGCTTTCCAAGCAGTTGAGGATAAAATACTAACAGAAGCACCTTCATCTACCTGTGTGCGGTGTATGTCCCTACCACCAAACTTCACAATGATTTGGAAAGGGATGGAGGAAGGAAGACGAGGTTCTGCCAATCTATTCCAATCAAAGGAAAAGACCTCAGTACTTGGAGGGGGTTCTGTAGAAACAGGTGAAATGCCCCTCGGCGTAGAATAATCTGATGTAACAAGAAGAACCTGAGCGGTATGAAGTTCATTCTCTACAGGGAGAATGGGATCGACTGAATGTGAAATCGAATCGACCACTTGATCAACTAATGGATCATCAACATGAGTGATATGAGTTTCACTCTCCAATGGAAGAGTGGGATCGACTGTACTTGAAACTAGATCAATCACTCCGTCAGTTGACGGTACGTTGGGAGAAAGTTTACGGTAACCAGTTGGAAATTCTTGATGTGGAACAGTAAGTTTTTCCAACAATTTTGAGGCTTCATCCATGTGAGGGCAAATGTGAGTTTGATGACTCCCTTTGCATAACTTACAAGGAAACCTAACTTTACCCTTTTTCCCAGGAACCTGACTATCACTGGTTGATGGATCAATGGAAAGTTGATGAGATTTTTCTGACCATACTTCCAAGACCTTAGAAATACTAGGACAATTGATAAGGAAGTGGTCACCCTTACAAAGCCTGCAAGGGTATTTGGGTTTACGATGCATGTTGGAGGTTTCCTCAACATTACTAATACTTACATCCGTGATTGGTTGGTTGACTTCTTTCTTATCTTGCTTCTTCGTCTTCTTCTTCTTCCCTTTCTTCTTCTTCGCCACCTGGTTACTAGCGTCAAGGCGTTTACCAAGCGAAGAGGAAGAAATGGAGGAAGAAATATTAGGCGAAGAAGGTAAAGGGTCAACAGAAGGTTGGTGATGTTGAGATGGTGAACTCTGTTTAGGTGAAGCATCCGATTGAGGTGGAACAATTGGAGTGTTCGGGGCCAACGAAGTTGAAAATAACCATATCGGTAAACCTATTGTAAATCCAGGTAATGACAATGTAGCCATATAAGGAGGACCAACATTTCCAAAGCAAGGAAAAGTACTAGGAATCTCGTTAAGAGGGGTTCCTTGGTTGGTAAATTCCGGAACAGTTGCCATTATATTCAACTTTAGTGAATTTTATTAACAATTTAAAACTAAAATTAACAATTAACAATTAACACCTAACAATTAAAATTCACAATTCACACCTATGGTCTCTAAAAGTAAAAACAAACAAATTAACACGCGTTATCAAATCTAGGAGTCAAACCACACACAAACAGTAACTTCCCGTACTAAAAACACTAGTTGGTGATGAAATCCAACATCGTAGAATTTAATACAGAAAGGGCGGTTGGAACAGTTACCCCGACAATCTGCTTAATGAAACAGACTGGCACAAGTTTCTTCACAAAACCATCTCGTGTGAAGAGAACCCCCCAGAGAGTCCAAGTGAGTCTAGTCGACGTCTGCTCCAGGTACAGTGGGATCTTCCCTCCACCGTCACCTTAGGAAAGAATCCTAAAGATTATGGCCACTAAGGTTACCAACAGAAACAAATATACCTGGGGGAACAGTCTACGATCCGACACACACGCAAGGGCAGAGTAACAAAGCTCAATTCCCTTGAAGGCTCCTTGAAATAATCCAAGGTTTACCGACAAGTGACCCCAGGCTCCTCGACAATGGTCTATCCGAGGTTTACCGTTGTTAATACGTGTATATCTTCTATCGTTCCCAATGAGGAAGGATTGATTACCTCACTGGTTTAGATATGATCTCGTGCTTGACTCCTTTAGGAGGAGCTTCCTAGAGCATACATGCAACAATTGGAATTTTTCCTACCGCAAGATTGACTACTTGTTTGTTTTACTGTCTTGGAGAGTTAACTAAAACCTATTCCAAGACACTAGCCTAAACTAGATTGGTGGAAAGAGCCCTAAAAATGTAAAAATTACTAGATGAATTTTAATTAAGCGCTGTGTTATTTTGGCTGTTATTACTCAAATGGGTAAATGGATATGAAACCAATGGTGTTATGACCCGAACCAAAACTGAATGCAATCGAATATGATAATGTAATCTTTTCAATTCGATGAATCCTACCTAAAGTAAGGAGAGAGTTTCCATCCACTTCCAACAATGCAAAGATTGATAACTAAGAGAAAATATAACAAATTCTCTAATGCACTAATTTCATCAAGAAAAACTAATGCAAATCAATCCCAAAACAATTTTTTTATTTTTGTGTTTTTTAAAACAAGCATAAAAACATCTAAATTCAAATAAAAGAAAACTGATCTAAAACTATGATTGATTTTTCAGAATATAAACTATGCAATTGTAATCTATGCACAATTGAAATGAAAAGTATGCAAATGTAATCTATGCACATTTTTCATTCATATTCTGAAAATGAGAATTCTAATTATGCAAATGTGATCTATGCAAGAGAATTCTCAAACACAAGATGATTCTAATGTAATCTAAGAACCAATCAAGTGGAAGTCAAGAAAATCGGGTGAGAGCTCCAATGATCAAACAACACTCAAAGGCGATTAACACTCATAAGATGCAAAATTGTGAAAAGACTGAGACAAACCTTCAATTAATGACCAAAGGAAATCAAGTTAAGAATTTCTCAAAAAAGAGACTCAAAACACCCAATTAACTTAATGGAGATTGATGAGATGAAGAATTGCTGAAAGAAATTCAGAAACAAGAGATTTTTGACAGAAAAATACAGATCTGGGTAGATGCTAAGAATCCTAAATTAAATCTAAACTAAACTAAAAGAAAAAATCTAAGTTTCCAAGACTTTCAACAAGGTCCGCAGGTCCCAGAAGTAATAGGTGCGGTCCCGCACTGGTTACTTAAGGAAAGTGCGGAGATACCCGCACTGTGTGTGAAGACAAAGTGCGGTCCCTTGAAAACTTCAAGAAAAACTTAAAAGATTTCCAAATTTCTAAAAACAGAGAAAACCTAAGCTACCCAGGCAGATATCCATCAATCAAAAACCAGGAAAAACTTTTCCTCAAATCAAAATAAAAGAGAACCAAAAACAACAAGTTTCTTTCCCCAGCGGAGTCGCCAATTTTGTTGGCCGGATAAATCGTTCTTGCGGACAAGACCGATCTCCCTAGTGTCAGAAGACAATCTAGCAACAAACGAACAACTAAGTTTGTCTTTCTCTAGATATATTCGTTTTACAATTAAATGCTATGAAGGTGTCGATCCTACCTTAGATCCAAATGCTTATTTGTGGTCGCAATGCTTCCGTTGCATCAATAATCCTTCGTCGCAACAAGGGCCCTTTTGTCACAAGAAAGTATCATCTTTCATTGATCTGCAATCAAAAACAATAAAATATCAATAGCACCTGTATAACAAATAAAAACATACCTATCATAGTGATCAAGGAATCTATGAAATAAATGATCAAACGACAGCTTAAAACAATCGAACGATAATTTATTGAGAAAAACAGAACTTGATTGTATTAATCTTAAAATATACAGAAGAACCTTACAACCTTAGCCTTGATGTTCGAAAGGCCTTCCCGGGGTCCGAAGCAGGAATCTCCTCTACTTTGATAAGTCTTGCACTCTTCCTCCAGAAGCATAAAGAGGTATGTGATCTTTCCTCTCAAAAGCTCAGCAAAAAGAATTCTAAATCTCAACAGCACTTCAATCTCAATCTCCAACAGCTTAACTTAACCTCCCAAAAGGCTACCCAATGCCTCCTTTTATAGAGCAGATGAGGAGGTTAGGATTCCACCATTAAAGGGATAGAACCCTCCTTCAAAGGGATAGGCTCCTCACATCAAGGGATTAGTTCCTTAAGGTGTGTGATACATGCACCTTACTAAAGCGTACTCATCCCCAAAAAATCTCATCCAGAACCTTCTAGAATTGACCAAAAATTCAACTTTTTTGGTTTAATTTCGCGCATTTTTTACTTTACAGGGGTACCGCACCTATAACACTGGAAAAATGCGTTCTAGAACGCAGTTTATCTTCACCTTACTTGCGTACCCTAGCTAAAAACGCAGGCAGGCTTCATAATAACTGCGTACCCAAGGTTTTTTGAGTTTTTTAGGGTTTTTCTTCCAGTTTCAGGGCTTGGAATGAGGAACAAAGGTTGTAATACTTGCAGAGGAGGCATGTATGAGTATCAATGAGCTCATACAGTCATCAGAATGTCAAGGTGACATTTTTCAGTGTAACAACTACTATCTCAGCTTTCTCTCTCTCATACTTTTCATCAGTCAATTGTTGTCTTATTCCATCTTATTCCATTCGCCTTGGCATCTTTCTCCCTCTTTCTATTGTGGCCTATCTCTAAACCTCTGCCCTCTCCTTTATGACTTTCAGTAGTCATCTTCCTCGCCATGAGTTCCTCATCCATGAGTTGCACCAAGCCTCTACAACAGCAAGCTCTCCTGCTGCCACTTACCTCACCAATCCCTTCCTTCAGATCTGGTATTTTGGTAATCACCGGTCCTCTGCTGGAACCTTTCGAGCATTCTCCACTGCTCCTTCAAGCTTCACTCATCTGCAACTTTATTCAACCTCTGTGGAATCTTCAGGTTCTGCCACTCTCTCTTAGAATCCCTCGCTGGACTCCTTCATCACTGCTCTCCAGCTGTGATCTACTTCTTCCCATTGAGATTTTCTTCAACCTGCTTGCAATCTGAATTCTACAACCAACCTTCAAACCAGAGTTAAATATCATCTGCAAACTCACCTTCAATATCCTACTGATCTTACTTCACTTCTTCAACTGCACTGCATCCTTGTGCTGCAACCTTCATCAGTTTCAAAATCCGATATTTATTCATCACATGAAATTAATTCAATTCCATTTAAAAACTTAAACCTTCACACAGAGCTATTCCAGCTCTGATACCAAAATGATGCAGGTAACCCTGCTTCACCCAGAATCTTTCTCATTCTCATGCATATAAAAAATGCATCACAAACAATTGCCCAATAAAACTTCAATGTCTGGAAAATTCACAACTTTTACATTCGCGGAAGCTAATAACATCTGTTCACAAATATTTATGGTTTATGAAAACCATACTTCAAGTCGATTCTTTCATGCAATCAACCCTAAACTTTAAATCAATTGTATGAAACCATACACTCAACAATCAACTTTTCATGGGATTAAACTCAAGCTTCGATGCAATCCCAATTTAAAACTTCATGCAGAAGCTTATCAAAACATAAGATTTAAACACCACTCAATCCATAACCAAACCCAATACCTGTCATTCCTCAATTTCCATTTAAATCCCAACATTCACATATGGTTGTATTTTAAAATCAAAATTCAATAAAAAGAATGCGCCCATGCTTTAAAAGCCCAACCTGGCAATTCATACCACTGCAATCCAAGTAATGTATGCTCTTCAATTAAATGTTCATAGAACATTTGAACAAACCTTTGATTTGGTTTAAGTTTCAAGTTTCCAGTTCAAATACACATGCACCCTTTAAAACTTCTAACTTTGATATTGGTTAGCAAACCAACGCCCTCACACATTCATTTTCAGTGATGCAAATTTCATAAACACAGGCTTTGATCAAATATCAACAAAAATTGGCCACACATTAACTTACCTTCTCGACACCTTCATCGGACGCTTTCTGACTCTGAATCTAACACTTCCCATCACTTGTCAATGCGTTCACTGGTTTATTCACACAGTCCAATTCCTTGAACAATTTCTACAGTTGCGCCTTTTGCCTTCGACTATACAATGTGTTCGATTTGATAATCAAATTGAGTTTTAAACAAACACTGCCTTTGTTTCTAGATCAGCGTTTTTACTCTGTTCCGTTCAACACCATCGATTCCTGGTGTTGTAATTTGACACCAGATAGACATCAACTTATATAATTCCAGGTTCTTTCTTTCCAAACTGCCTCAACGCATCAACGCATCAACGCATTTACCATTTAATGTTGCAGCTCAACCTCATGTAAACACTAAAGTTCAAATGCATTTACTCTGTGTTTGACTTAAATTATGCTTTTCGATCATCCAATTGAAGAATGCCAGCCTGCAAATTCCACAACGTTCAATAATATAAATCAGAAACAACAAATATTTACAGACTTTGTCCCACTCTCCACGCTACGTTTTCTGCTAACTTGAGTTTTTAAAATCGTTTCTCATGCGTTTTGGAAACCGCTTCATTTTGTCTTCCTCCTTATCATAGAAACCAATGATGTTTTGCATCGAACTATGGTATAAATTGATATCGATTATTGCAAATCAATATCCCTTCTCCTCTGCCATCGCTCTACCCTATAGAATACTGAATCCGAAACTCCAAATTATCCAACGTCGTTCAGCATTCTCTGTGTGTTAACATTCAACAACATATATATCAATGGAAATCAAATCTCAATTCAACAACACTCCATGTACAAATTCAAACAGCCCAGTTCGATTTTCAATTCACTCAACACAATTTCCCAATCACTATGGTTGCCCTTTAAAAATACAATCTTATCAACAGACTTCAAATGTTAATTCTGCACAACGATCCGTTCGAATCCTCATTAAAGCAATTGCGCCATTTATGAAATAGATATGCCAACACCACCTAATTGATATTCGATCCAGGATGATCGATCCCCTTTCCCTGCGTTATTTTCAACAAATTTAGATTTATTCAATTCAATTCAAGCATGAATCGATGTTAAAATAAAATCAATGCTCTCCTCATATGCCTTACACAGAATTTCAAACATTATTTAACCCAATTTTAACCACAAACATATATAATTCACACAGAGATTCCAAACAAATCCTTTATAATCAAATATATTTAATTACAAAAATCCTCTTCTTCCATGGCCAGATTTTCAAATCGATGGCCCTTTTACAAAAGCCCGTAGGCTTGTAAACTTGTTGTCCAAACCTCACTATCTATTTACTCTATCTTTCCTCTCTCTGATCTATTTTTCCTTTGAGGCATAGTAATTTATACAAATTTAATTGAACGAATTTAGGTTCAAATCCCCTTAATCACTCAACAAAGTCCTCAAATATCTCAACACCCCTACAATCTAGAATTTTATCCCTAAAATCTTGAAACTAAATCTATCCTAGGCTCATAATTAATTCTTAAATATCCCAAGTCTAATTTCTCTCATGTTTTCCAAGTATTTGGAAACATTACAAATCCTCACATATAATTAATTAAAAATATAATTTAATCACTCAAAAAAAATCTCACCAATATTTACATAAAATTTATATTTTCTCAAAAACATGAGACCCCTAGTTTAAATAAAATACAAGGTATTTTTCCGAGCTAATGCTCCTGCATCAGGTTTAGTAGATTGATAGTCAAGCTACCTTTCCCTATAAATTTTCTCGATCAAGTTATTCATTCATTGAACTTTGATTCATTCCTACTGTTTTGATACACAATCCAATCCAATTGAGTCTTGAGTCTTCATTGAGAATGGCATTCATAGGTTGTCAAGAAAGAGGTTATCATGCACATGCACTCTTCTTTTCTTGGTATCTTTGTAACTATGTTCAGCCTGAGTTCTATATTTTTAAATTATCATAATAGTTCATGATTATTAGGCTTTTATTTTGTCTTTTAAGAATTTTAATTTAATTATTATTAATCATTATATATATATATATATATATATAACTTTCAGTAGAATTATTAAACTTTTAATGGTACATCAACTTTCATACATGAGAAAATAGATACTGACAAATGGTACATCATGGCCTGATTAATTTCGCTCAGCAATTTCAAATGGTATAACATTTAGTCAACAATAATCATTAATTTCTGCACACAGAGACTAATTTCTCTGGAAGCCTGAGATTTCTTTGGCTTGTTATTCTTATAACTACATAGACATAATTAATAGAGAGATTGAGGACAAAAAAAATTCTAGCACTTAGTCTCCACTACTCAACATGATTTTGTGAGAAATAATACATAGATTGATTTCTCTGAGTGCCTTAGCGTTCTTTGGCTCATTATTTTAATCACAACAACAATAAAAAAAAATGCACTGAGGATATGTTCTTAGTTCGATTATGCAATTTTTATAAGACAGATTATGCAATATTAATAATAAACATAAATTTATTGCAATTTAGGGAAAGCTCGTTCATGTTTTTTTCTTTATATTGGAAGGTTACTTTCTTTTTGAAGTAATTTTTAGTAGATCATAGCATATATTGAGGAAATATTAGTTTGACAAGAATCAGTTATTTCTCTTGAAATTTTAGGTATTAAAAGTCCATGACACAGATATATCACACTCCAAAATCCAAAGAAAATGGAAGAGCGTTCAATTTTTTTAATCAAACTTTTATTGGTGAAGGGTTAATTTATTACAAGAACGTCATTAATGAAGTGAAAAATTTTAAACATAACGTTTATTGACTAGAAAAATAGTGACCAAAACGTCAAAAAAATTTGTGTGACGAGTAAAGAGAAATCCAAATTCCAACCCTGCCTGCCACCTGTTGGTGAGTGGAGGTTATTCACTTTTCATTTACAGCTTACCAGGTTACTCATGTTACCAATATTTTCACATGGCTCACTTTTAGGTGACTAATTATTGTACTTCTTATTTATAAAGAACAATTGGTAGATAATTGTATTATTTGAAATCTATAACAAATCCAGGCAACTAAATTACAACAAATAGAAAATTATGCAAAAAATTCACCAGGGCACTAATGTGTGGATACCCTATCATTTCTTAGATCCTCATAACTTACCAACACCTAATATATTGGTATACACATAATATGGCATTTACCTAAAGTATTTCATATGTATCTATAATTAAATAAGTTGTATGACAATTGTTATGGAAGATATAAGATGTGTATTATAGTTTATATTTCAATTTTTCTTAAGTAGCATGCATGTGTGGTTCATATAGTGACTACAATTACCAAATATATTTCAGTGAAGATGTGAAGATGATCTCTCATTAGGTCCTAATTACTTAAAGCATCATTAATTAGCTTTCCAAATAAATAAAATATGTTAACAAATTAGTAAAAACTAGGAAAACAAATCATGCTTTAAAAAAATATGGCACAATGAGTCACACTCTGAGATTTATTTAATTACTCATCAAGTGCCGCTACAACATATATATGATCACCATTACCATAGAAATGGGACATGTGACCATAATTTTGGTTTCGCCAATGAAATTCCACATCATGAGCATTGTTTAGGGTTGATTGTGTTGATTTTTTTTAAACAAATCATTTATACATTTTATGGAAATTATAGACACAATTTATAATAACATTACAAGATCATGATGTATGGATATTCCTTGTCATTTCTTATATACTCACAACTTACCAAAACCTAATATATTGATATACACATCATATGGAATTTACCCCTAGAATGCCACATGTATCCTAAAACAAATTAGTTGTATGGAAATTGTTATGGTGCATATATGATGTGTATTATAGTTTATCTTATAATTTTGTTGAAGTAGCATACAACAATTTACATAGTGGTATGAGAACCACTCTCTAGAGTATACATCGATTTTGTACACATGGTTTTTCAGTTGCTTTTTAAGATATATCATTGGTGATGGTCACATGATTATATAATGAACCATTAAGTTGAACTATGAAATTATTCATCACAACACACACACACACATATTGATGAATTAATAATTTTTCTCATATAATTTTTTTAATCTATTTTGAAAAAAATAAATTATATATAATTATTTCTAAGAATAACAAGAGAGAATTCCTTACCATATCTTTGTAAAACATGTAATAGCAAGAAAATTAATCTATTGAAATTTCATTTCCAAACATATTCATGGAGTAAAATGAAGATTAAAAGGAGATATTCATGGATTTACCTATAACATCACCTCGTAATTAAGAATGTAAATGTACAATATTGATGATACATAGGTTAGGAAAAAATTAATCTATTGAAATTTCATTTCCAAACATATTCATGGAGTAAAATGAGGATTAAAAAGAGATATCTATGAATTTACTTATAACATCACCTCATAAAAGTGTAAATGTACAATATTGATAAAATTTATTTATATATGATAAATAATAAACCTTTATCTCACATGTATCATATAATCTTATAAACAAACACATTCTATAATATGCAATAAAAGTGAAATTACACAATCCACATGGAAATAAGACTTAGTTCAAGCAAAAGAAAATAAAAAATAAAGCATAAGTGACACGGATTTTGCAAAGGCATATAAGTGTCGTTTATTTCATATAAGTGTCTTTATACCGACGACGGCCAAAGCGTCGCTATTGTGACGGATGCCTCCAAACGTCGCAATTGCGACACTTGGACATTGTGTCACAATTGCGACGTTTGGAGGTAGCCGTCACAATAGCGAAGCTTTGGGGCATAGTGTCGCATTGCGACACTTTGTCTAAGTGTCGATATTGCGACACTTTTCTCTAAACGTCGGTATAGCGATGGTTTCGAGCGGGATTGAAATTTTTTTGGGAAACTTCCGGAATTG
Organism: Pinus albicaulis; assembly: GCA_034641835.2. Classification (NCBI taxonomy): domain Eukaryota; kingdom Viridiplantae; phylum Streptophyta; class Pinopsida; order Pinales; family Pinaceae; genus Pinus; species Pinus albicaulis. The sequence goes on along the minus strand of CM076575.1, from coordinate 264,375,868 downwards.
GTCAAAAGTGTCGGAACCAAGTGTCGGAATTTCCCCCAAATGTACTAGTGTTCCACTGCAGACTGGCCCAATCAAAGAATTGTTTGAAGGTCGAGAATTTTTATTGGCCGTTGAAATTCAAAAGTGGTAGTCTGCGGCGAGTGACCATAAGAAAGAAATAGCTAGGGTTCGAGAACAGGCTACTAGAGTCGTTACAGGGTACATAGATCAGTTATACAAGGCACGACTAAAGTAGGCCAAATAGAAGGCCATGATAGAAGAGTTGGAAGAACAAGTTCAGTTGCTAAAGACATATAAGGAGAAGATGTTCTCCCTAGCATAGCAGGTAATGGCCTGCAGACCTCCTGCACATAGCTATGCCTTATTCCTTCATGAACAATTTCTTTTCTTTTTTCTTGAAAGTATATATAAGGAGATTTGGTACAAAATTGAGGACCCCATTCAATTTCTCTGTATTTTAAAAATTCATGACGTTATAGGACAAAAATTAATGTGTGAGCTCTACATGCATGGGTATTATTTAAAGCATGATCAGTCCTTTAACCCCGTTCCATTCGTGGGGGACATACACTTAAGGGATTTCACCTCCTATACCATCAATCAGATTAAATGGAGAAACGCCTGGGATACATTTGAATAAAATCAAGCCGGAAATCCATTAATGGTGAGAAGAGAGCATGGTCAGTCCTTGAACATTTACAACAAGCATTATACCTTTCTACAGATTGAGGGTCTTAAGGAACACATGACAACAACTCAGAAGTGGTGTGTTGACCTGTGTGTCGGCCAGATTACGATATTTCGCAAGGAAGCCCTCAATAGTTGTCAGAAAAGATGGATGTTTTCTTCTTCAGCTGTCAGGGGAAGAGAACCATTTGGGGCACCTAACTTTGCACGTGCCTTAGAAAGAATGTCGCGCTATGTGGCATGTATTCATACCTGTGGGGTTAGATGGATGGGATTAAGATTTCAATTTCCCCTTTTATGGCTGCCAGCTGAACAGTATACTCCTCCTTATAACGTTGAACCCAACTGGTGGAAAGAAGTTGTTTTGATAAAAGGATATAAGCAACCAGGAACAGAGATGGCTGCAAAATATGACCTCACACAGCTTCATGCCGATCATAGTTAGTCCAATCCAAATCTGAGGAGATGATGAGTTGCATGAGGACATGCAGATAGACCAGTTCGGGGGAGATGTTGGGCATTGGATTTGTATACTTTATTCCCTCATTTTTACCCTATATTTCTATCTCTTTGTGCCATTATTTATCTTAAAAGCATGAGGTAAAACCCTTCTTCCTATATTTTATGGGATATTTGATTAATGATGTATTTTTCATGGAAGTTTTACCTTTTCAGATATTAACTCCTATATTTCTTCAGATTTGGCTACAACAGGCGCATTGCGGCAGCAAGTCAAGGCACAACCCACCATTTCCAGCGTCTTCCTTATTTTCTGCTACAGCGTGACATCCATGGGTGTATCAGCGCTATCTTTGGCTTTCTTACGGTTTCTTGCTGGGCAATCGAGTTATTGTTTAACAATATGTAATTTTGTAAAAATGGAGTAATCGAGAGACCCTTTCCGGATACACAGACTTTGTAATTAATCTTTTTATATATAATTGAATATAAAACAACTCATTGTTTCTCCTGTAATCTTTGAGTTTTCGCAGCCCTGATCCAAGAGTTGGGCCCACTCTTGTGATCAGGTGTTGCATTCTTCTTTCCTTTCTTTGCAACACTGTGTTTGGTGTGATTCTCTAATTATTGTTACAGTCGTGTTAATTTTTGTGGATGCCTTTTATTTCTGCAGTTCATTTCATTGTTTTTAAAATGGTATTTGTGTTATAGATTAAACCTGTGATCTACAGTTGACCATATGCTTGTATCTGCATATAATTTACCATTAGTCTTGAAATAACTTTAAATGCCCTCGGGTTGATAGTTTATGTGGAAAAAGGATCGAATCTTGTTCATATGCGGACACCAACACCAAGCTCGTATCAAAAATCACAAGTGGGAGTGTTAACATTTGAGAAAGCATGAGTAAATTTTATGTTTTGCGATGCACGAAGTGCAATGGCGGGAAGGTGACGTGGAAGGGTGGAGGTGGGACTACCCGCAGATCACAGATCGCAGGTTTTATATGTGAGCAGCGAAAGGAAAAAGTTAAACACTGCGGGGAGCGATGTGTAGTGAGTGGGGAATAGATGATATGTCACAGAGGTGGGGCTGCCCGCAAATCACAAATCCCAAGTCTTATATGGGAGTAGCGGAAGGTAAGCATTAATTTTTGCGGGAAGCGATGTGTGACAAGCAGGGAATGAAGGATGACGTGGAATGACAGAGATAGGGTCTCGCCTGCAAATCATAGATCACAAGGTTTAGTTATGCGTGGCGGAAGGTAAGAGTTAAATCTTGTGGGGATCGATGTGTGATGGGTGACAGAGGACGTGGTAAGTCAGAAGTGGGGCCGCTCGCAAATCGCGGATCGCAAGTTTTATATGGGAGAAACGGAAGGTAAGAGTTATATTTTGTGGGGAGCGAAGTGCGATGAGCGGAGAGATTAGAGGTGTGAAATGGAAAATGGTAGGCTTCTTCCTCTTTTGACTGCAAGGCGTCCTTCTGACCCGTGCTTGAAGTGTTGGACCTTCATCGTTACTGCTCCAACTCTTCATTTGCTTGACTCTCATGTTGACTTATCTGTTCAAAAGAACCACAAGCCAACAAAGTGTATGAGAAAAATACCATGGGCCAAATTATTATTAATACCATGCAAAAAAAAACATTATTAACCCTAATATTAATATCAAAATATTAATATTATTACTATTATTAATTCTAATATTCACATTAATATATTATAATATTAATATATGAAGAAGTTTGGAAACACTCAAAAAATAGATATGGTCAATAAATAAAAATATAAATAAACCATAGGTATGGTAAATAAATAAAACATCTTTTTATACTTATTCAGGAAGTATGGTAAGTAAATAAAAATATAAATAAACTAAAGGTATGGTAAATAAATAAAACCTCCTTTATATTTACTCCATAAGCCTCTTTGTATTTACAAAAACTCAAAAATGATGAGGTTTTATTTAGGTGAAGCCTATGGGACAAACAACATGGAAAAAATTATTATTAATACCATGGACCAAATACCATATTTAGAAAAGAGGTATGGTAAATAAATAAATATAAAAGAGGTATAAAGAGGTAAGGTAAATAAATAAAAATATATGTCATAGGATTAGCAATCAACATGTAATTATATACCAACCCTATGGGTCAAATACCATCCAACAAATTATTATTAATACCATGAAATATATATATATATATATTAATTCTAAAATTAATATTAAAATATTATTATTATTATTATTAAATATAAAACTCATATTAATATATTATACTATTAATATTATTAAATTTAATAACTTTGGATTAATACAATATTAAATTTGTTATATTATAGTATATATTAATATATCACGATATATATATATAAACTCTAGATATATATGGGAGGGAATAACAAATACATATGATAGAGGCTGAGAAATAGGGAGAGTGACAAGGGAGAGATGGAGATAAACTAAAGGAGAGGGGAGAGGAGGAATTAAGAGAGAGAGAGAGGAGTGAGAGAGGTAGAGAAGGGTAAGAGAGGGAGAGGGAGACATAAATAGGGGAGAGAGAGAGAGAGAGAGAGAGAGAGAGTGATTGATGGGGGAAGAAAGAGGGAGGTAGGAGAGAAAGTGAGAGAGAGGAAGGAAAAGAGAGGGGAGTTGAAAGAGAGGAGGAGAGAGGGAGGGAGATGTGAGGAGAAAGGGAAGGATACAATGATGGAGTTGGAGGGGGGGATAGGGAGGGATAGGGAGATGGAGTTGGAGGGGGGGATAGGGAGGGAAGAAGAAAGGCATAGAGTGAGTAGTGGAGAGAGAGAGGAAGTGACAAGGGAGAGATGGAGAGAGAGTATGTATGTTAGGGGGTGAGATAAAGAGACAAACAAGGAGAGATGGAGAGAAGGGGGGAGAGAAGGAGAGAGAGAGGCATATAGTATCAAAGTTGGAAGGTCAAGATAGAGAGAGAGAGAGAGTGAAGAGAGGTACAAGATGCCCTTAGAAATTAAGAAAAGAGATATAAATGCCTCCAACTCCAAAAAGAGAAGAAAAGAGATATAAATGCCTTAGAAATGAGCCACTTCGAGGGGGCAACCTCCAATACATTACATAAATGAACAATTCTTGGATGATCCAATTTAAAAAACCTCCTTTCTATATATAGGAGTCCATTGGGCCATAATGTAATCCTAGTGGGCCACAATGTAATCCTAGCCGACCTAACAATAATAATTTAAGGGCACAATAATAATAAAATGGGGGTTACAAGGGTACAATAATAACAATAAGGGGGTTACACTAACAACAATAAGGGACTATACTAGTAATATAGGGACCTAACATGTCCCTCTCCTTCAAAAAAGTGTTGTCCTCAACACTTGAGTAGCTCTGGGTGCTTCTGTATAACATTCTCATCCTCCCATGTAGAATCTTCAGTGGGTAAGTTCTTCCACTTGATGAGATATTCTGAAATTGATCGATTCTGTAGTTGTCGAGTTCTTGTTTCTGTGACCGCTTCAGGTTCCAATATGATTTTTCCTTCCTCATCAAGTTCTGGTAATATTGTTTGAACTAGAATATTTTCACCGATAACCTTCTTTAAGCATGAAACATGGAAAATTGGATGTACTCGCGAAGAAGCAGGAAGCTCCAATTTGTATGCCATAGTACCAATCTTTTGCAACACCTTGTAAGGACCATAGTACTTTGGCGATAATTTATTATCCTTCTTTGCTTGCTTGAGGGAGATTTGTTTGTATGGTTGTAGCCGTAAAAATACCCAATCTCCTACATAAAAACTTCTCTCGCTGCGATGTTGATCTGCCTATTGTTTCATTCGATTTTGTGCCAAATTCAAGTTATCATTTAAGAGTTTGAGAACTTCTTGCTGATGCTCAATGTGATCTTCCACTGCTTGAACCTTCGAATTTTCCCTTAAAGATGATGTGATGGATGGTGGATGATATCCATAAAGTGCCATAGATGGGGTCATTTTTGCTGCAGTATGGAAGGAAGTGTTATACCACCATTCAGCAAGAGGTAAGCACTTGACCCATTGTGTTTGTTTATCAGATACAAAACAATGAAGATATCCTTCCAAACATTTATTTACTATCTCAGTTTGACCATTAGACTGAGGATGATAAGATGAGCTATGAGCTAATTGAGTACCCAAACAAGAAAATAACTCTGTCCAAAAATTTCCAGTAAAAATGGAATCTCTGTCGCTCACAATAACCCTTGGGATTCCATGTAGCTTTTGAATTCTATCCATAAATGTAGTAGCAATTGTACTTGCTTTAAATGGATGAGATAATGCACAAAAGTGTGCATACTTGGTAAGTCTATCAACTACCACCATGATGACACTTTTTCCTTCGGACTTAGGTAAACCTGTGATAAAATCCATTGAAATCTCCTCCCAACGTTGACTTGGAATGGATAAAGCTTGTAGAAGTCCGGGGGTCTTAATTGTTTCCACTATATTCTGCTAGCAAACCAAACATTCCGCCACAAACTTTTGAATATCATATTTAAAGCCATCCTAAAAAAATTATTTCTTCACCCTCTGGTAAGTTTTTAAAAATCCTGAGTGTCCTCCTAAAGGAGAAGTGTGCAATTCCATAAGAATATTTTGTTTTAGTTGGGAATTCTTACAAAGATATAAGCGATATTTGTACCATAAGGAATCATTTTTCCAACTAAATGTATCAGATGTACTAGGATCTTGCTGCAACTTTTGAATGAGTGTCCATACATCTTTGTCCTTCTCCCATTCATCTCTTGCTTCGGTTATCCAATCTGGTTGGATAATAGAAATGGCACAAAGCAATGCTTCCACCTCTTCATTCTTTCTTGAGAGTGCATCTGCAACAACATTAAGCTTTCCTTTTTTGTAGATTATTTCAAATTCATAACCCAACATCTTTGTGACCCATTTTTTCTGCTCTTTTGATGAGAGTCTTTGTTCCAAAAAGTGTTTAAGACTATCATGATCATTTTTTACCTTGAAGTGTCTTCCCATTAGGTAAGTTCACCATTTCTTTAGCGCATGTAGTATTGCTAACATTTCCTTCTCATAAATAGGTTTTTGTAAATACTTTCCTTTGATTGGACGACTTTCAAAATAAATGGGTCTTCCTTCCTGCATTAAAACTGCACCAATTCCATTTCCCGAGGCATCACATTCCACAATAAAGGTTTTTGTGAACTCTGGTGTAGCTAAGACCGGTGCTAGGCACATTGCCTCTTTAAGACGTTCAAAGGCCTTAGTTGCTTCAGGAGTCCATGAAAATGCATCTTTCTTCAATAATGTTGTTAGAGGTGCTGCTATTCTCCCATAATTCTTAACAAACTTGCGGTAATACCCTGTTAACCCGAGAAATCCTCGCAACTGCTTTATGGTTGTGGGGACTTTCCATTCCTTAATGGCTTTAATTTTGTTAGGGTCTACTTTAACACTCTCGTGAGATACAATATGACCCAGATATTCCACCTCTTGTACTCCAAAGAAACATTTAAAATTTTTTGCATATAATTGTTTCTCCTACGATAGTTTGAGCACCCTGTCAACATGTTCAACATGATCCTTCCAAGACCTGCTGTAGATTAGTATATCATCAAAAAATAATAGCACAAAATTTCTAAGGAAGGGTTTGAAAATGGAATTCATCAACCCTTGAAATGTAGAAGGTGCATTGGTAAGGCCAAAAGGCATGACCAAAAATTCGTAATGACCCTCATGAGTTCGAAATGCTGTTTTTGGAATATCTTCAGTCTTCATTCTAATTTGATGATATCCTGAATGAAGATCCAACTTGGTAAAATAAATTGCTCCATGTAATTCATCCAATAATTCATCAATCACAGGAATGGGAAATTTGTCTTTAATGATGAGCTTATTGATCTCCCTATAATCCGGACACATTCGCCATGATCCATCCTTCTTGTGTACCAATACTACAGGAGCAGAGAAAGAACTTTGACTAGGTTGAATTATACCCACCTCTAACATTTCTGCAATCATACGTTCAATTTCGCTCTTTTTGAAGTAAGGATATCTATAAGGCCTGATGTTTGGAGGAACACTTCCTGGAATCAAATGAATAGCATGATCATGATCACGAATAGGTGGGAGTCCTTTGGGAGTTTCAAACACCTTGGAATGAATGTCCAAGACTTGTTGGAGATCTGCAGAAATAGATGATTTTGATGTTGGAACTTCTAGTGAGCATAATTGTGCAATTACGCCTCGCTGTTCTTTCTTTAGAAGCTTTGTCATGACATTGGAGCTTATTATCCTTCCTGGCTTCCCCGCAATACCCCGTAATTCAACTTCCTTTCCTTCTGAAAAAAATTTCAAGAAAAGTTCTTGAAAATTAAAAGCTACCATCCCCAAAGATTGTAGCCATTGTACTCCTAGTACAACATCAGCACCTCCCATAGGAATGGAAAGCATTGGACTAGTCAATACATATTCCCCCATGGTTAGCTTGATATTATGGCATTTCCCAGAGCAATTTATAGTTCCTCCATTTGCAACCATCACTTGGAATTCTGGTGCTGGGTATAGGAAACAATTTAATTCCTTGGCTACCTTACAATGAATAAAATTATGGGTGCTACATGAATCAATCAACACTATTACCTTTTTCTTCTTGATATGTCCTTCTATCTTGAGAGTTTGAGGAGTGGTAATTCCTGCCAGTGCATTACACGATATGGTCGGATTCATTTCTTCCTCTTCTAGGGGTGGTTCCTGGTGTATATCCTCTTCTTGTTCATTTTCTTCTTCTTCTTCACAATCTGTGTAAAATAATTTCTTCTCAGCACACTTATGACCTTTAGTGTATTTGCTATCACAACTGTAGCAAAGCCCTTTTGCTCTTTTTTCTTCCAATTGTCGTGGTGTCAACCTTGTAGGTTGTGGAAATCTAGGCGTAGCAACACTTCCTTCTTTATAGAATTGAGTGGTAGGCTTCCTTGTCGCCATAATTTTACATTCAACTTTTCTTGCCAACCTGAATGCCTTCTCCAATGAATCAAGTTCCAAAATGTGAACTTCATGTTGGATGTTATCCTTTAAAGTGCCTATGAAGAGATCAATCCTGTGTTCCTCTGGAATATCAGTTACCCTTATATTCAATTTTTGGAAGTCCTCGATGTGTTGCCCCACTAAACCCTTTTGTTTGAGATTTATCAATTGGCTAAAGAAAGTGTTTCTCTTTGTATCATCATAATGTGCTATCATTTCCTCCGTAAAAATTGACCAAGTGACAATTTTTTTACGGGAGCAAAGCCATCGATACCATACAAATGTATTTTGTTCTAAATGTAAAGTTGCAATGCGTACCTTTTGTGTGGTTTGCACGTTATGGAGATCAAAATATTGCTCCATCTGTAGTATCCATGTTACAGGATCCTTTCCATCAAACTTCCTCATATCCATTTTTGGAATATGGTGGTTCTTCCCGCCAACATTAGAGTTTATGAAATCACGATTAAAATTTATTTTGTTCTCATCATAAGGTTCTTCTACTATATTTCCGCCATTATGAATCATTTCTTGTTTTAAGCTTATCATCAAGCCTTCCATGTATGCTTTTAGATCATTCTTCATGTCATCCATCTTAGCTTCCATGCCCACTTCCATGCCATCCATCTTAGCTTCCATGCCATCCATCTTAGCTTCCACGCCATCCATCTTAGCTTCCATGCCTTTCTTCAAACCGTCCATCTTCACTTCCATGCCTTTCTTCAAAACTTCCATTTCATTTTTTGTTGCTCTTTGCGAGAGTGAAAAATGTTGCACTTGCTCTTGTAATTTTGATAGATCATGTTGCAATTCTTCATCTTCATGAGTCATAGTAGAGCCTTCTGAAGGCTTAATGGGTGTTGAATTTTTTTTAGGGGCCATTTTAGAATCCAATATTGATATCTATTCTACAAGATGCCCTTGGAATCAATTCAACTTGATTCTTCAAACAAGACTTATGCAATTCGGAAAAAAATACACACCTTTTACTAGCTTTTAAGAGCTCGATATTGAAATTGAATTATCTCTGTAGTTGAAAATATTCGATATATGAAATTCAGCCCTGTAGTAGATCTCTGAAGCTTCTTTCAAATGCCACAGGTCTGACCTGATTTGAATTCTCCAAGACAAAGTTGTGTCCAATCTCCCACAATGACCTAATTCTGGACTGGTTTAGTAGAGCGAACTTGTACGACTTGCCACGTGTCACTGTTTTGTCCTTTGTCTCTGAAATTGATAGCCCAGACACTTCAGTCTGTGTACTTGCGACAACTTTTTACGGCACTTCAATCCAATGCCCAGAGAGAGAGTTATTGAAGTTTTCCCACGATCACCTCTTTGAGATGCAATTCAGGAGCCTGAAAAAGCACTACCTTCCACAAATCATATCTCCAAAAATATTGCGAACCAAGCTCTAAAATATTTTGAAAAATTTCCTCAGGATTTCAGCTTCGTACCATATGAATTTCAGACTCTGAACCTTCGTACAAAACAATTTATAGCGCAAATTCCACGATGACCTGTTTATGAGCCTGAAAAAATACCTAACTTCCACAGATGATATCTCCTCAAATATTGCGAACCAAGATCTGAAATTTTTAGAAAACCTTCCTCAAGATTTCAGCTTCGCACCCTAAACATTTCAGCTTCTGAAGCTTCGTAGAAAAAAAGTTATAGCGAAAATTCCACGATGACCTGTTTGGAGCAGCGAAACCCTAGAATCCCAAAGCTCTGATACCAAATGTTGTGTAACCAGCTCCAAAGAGAGAAGAAAAGAGATATTCACGCCTTAGAAATGAGCCACTTCGAGGGGGCAACCTCCAATACATTACATGAATGAACAATTCTTGGATGATACAATTTACAAAACCTCCTTTCTATATATAGGAGTCCATGGGGCCATAATGTAGTCCTAGTGGGCCACAATGTAATCCTAGCCGACCTAACAATAATAATTTAAGGGCACAATAATAATAAAATGGGGGTTACAAGGGTACAATAATAACAATAAGGGGGTTACACTAACAATAATAAGGGACTATACTAGTAATATAGGGACCTAACACAAGGGAGAGATGGAGAGAGAGTATGTATGTTAGGGGGTGAGATAAAGAGACAAACAAGGAGAGATGGAGAGAAGGGGGGAGAGAAGGAGAGAGAGAGGCATATAGTATCAAAGTTGGAAGGTCAAGATAGAGAGAGAGAGAGAGTGAAGAGAGGTAGGGAAAGAGAGATGGAGATGGAGGGGGAAAGAGATGGAGGTAAGAATAAAGACATAAAGAGTGAAAGGTGGAGAGAGAGAGGGAGAGAGGATAGCAGGAGGGAAGAGAGATAGAAGCAAGGGTGAGGGAGGGAAGCAGAAGGGAGAGAGAGAGAGGGGCGGAGGAGGAGGGAATCATCAAAGAAGAGAGCTTGCAATTCTCAACAAAATGCAACAACATCCTTCAAGCAATCAATGAGAGTCATAGATAGATAGATTAGAGAAAGAGAGTGTATGTTTTTGGGTTGATATAGAGAGACAAAGGGAGATAGAGATATAGATGTAAGGTGAAGAGAAAGAAGAGATAGATGGATACAAGGAGGGAGGGACAAAGAGATTGATAGATATGGAGTGAGAGAGCATGTGTGTTTGGTGGGGTGAGATAAAGAGACAAAGAAGGAGAGATGGAGGGAGATATACATATAGATGTTGGGGGAGAGAGGGGAGAATGTTTATTTCACTAGATGAATTGATTTCAGTGTAAATGGTGATTTCTAATCCTATTTGATTGCTTGCACTAGATGCATTGATTTTAGTGTAGATGTTGATTCCTAATGATATTTGATTACTTGCTCTATATGCATTGATTTCAATGTAGATGATTTCTAATCCTATTTGATTGCTTGCACTAAATGCATTTATTTCAGTGTAGATGGTGATTTCTAATCCTATTAGATTGTTTGCACTAGATGCATTAATTTCAATGTAGATGTTGATTTATAATTATATTTGTTTTCTTGCACTAGATGCATTGATTTCAATGTAGATGATTTCTAATCCTATTTGATTGCTTGCACTAAATGCATTGATTTCAGTGTAGATGGTGATTTCTAATCATATTTGATTGCCTGCACTAGATGCATTGATTTCAGTAGATTTTTGTTTCTAATCATATTTGCTTACTTGCACTAGATGCATTTATTTTCAGTGTAGATGTTTATTTCTAATCCTATTTGATTACTTGCATTAAATGCATTGATTTCAGTGTAGACATTGTTTTCCAATCTTATTTGATTTCTTGCCTTAGATGCATTGATTTTAGTGTATATGCTTATTTCTGATTTGATGTAATTATATATATGATGGTACATAATTTTGAAGTTATTGGATTAATATTGTGAATTGATTTCAGTGTAAGCATACAAAATTATAACAATGTACATTGATTTTTGTGTTATGGTAATTAAACCTATTAATATTGGAGAGCAAGAGAGACAATGTATGATGTTTACTACAAAAGCTCGAGCTAAATATTTAAATGGTTTACGAGTCGAACTTTCCTTTTCATATAATCGATATGAAAAGATGACATAACTAACAAGGGTGACAATAAGAATAGTTTGAGATTGATCACAATGAAGACTATTTGCAGTTGACTACATTGTTATTATTCACATTTTCTATCATTCAATATTCTTACATTGTCACTTTGCATTCAAAATTTTTATTTCATCATTTTTCATCATTAAAGTTATTTTACAATATTTATCATCTCAACACACTGAGGTAACTAAGTAATTTTAAAATTAAAATGAATCGATAAATCTCATGCATATTTAGCATATTTAAAATGGTTATATTAATATTATATGTATTTACATATTATTGATAAATTTAATCATATGTTGCTCATATTAGCGATATATTTTTCTTGGCCACACACGACTCAAACCAGCCTAGATCCATCTTAAATCCGGATCTATCAAGCCCCGATAGGGATCAAATATCTCAAGGTGCAAACCTTTCCTCAAATTTTGCACTCAAAAAAGAGATTTTCATCTCGAAAGATTTGATCCCTCTCGACACTTGATAGATCCAAAATTAAGATGAATCTAGACTAATAAATCTACATCAAAATACAAGCAAGTCATTAACACATTGTAATTATAAATTAAAGTTTAATAGTTACAAATAAATAAATAAGGAAAAATATATAATCAATATTTATAATTAATCATAATGAAATATTTTCTATTATAATCAAAATTTATCACCTAACTATTTTTTATTGTACAAAATCATTAAACACTTCATTTCTTTTATTTTAATGTTGGTTTCTATTTTATACATAAAAAGTTTATTTGTATTAACGTTCCATTGGTACGAATGTTTAACTATATTGGTACTAACATTTATTACACATTGCATTGTATATATGTTTCATTGTATATATATTTCATTTATTAAATACTTAACTTCTTGTAAATTTGGTTCTATCTACAATGGCTTTCTATTTCTCACAACCATTCAATGTAAAGGAATCCTTCAACGTAAAGTACCATTCCAAATCATTAAATGCCAAAAGCGTCAAAACTATTTTAATGTGATGAATGTATATCAATTTCAATTGTTTAAAAAAAAGGCTCAACGTTGTGGTTTAGTTTTATTTAATAGGTTTAGTTTTGGTATTTATTTTATAATTGACATCTTGCCATTTTTGTTCCGAGTAGTTTTTAGTGCAATTTTTTGAAGGTTTTTACGGTGGCTTTTTCCGGTGTAATTTCTTTAAAATCCGGCAGGAATTTATTGAAAAGAGAAATTTGATTGCTAACCTTGCACAATCGAAGTGCCCTAGGGGTTTTTGAGGGTGCTGAATCTATATATAGATTCAAAAAACTAGTTTAAATAACAAAAACCAAGATTTTACCTCAAAAATTTTCACCGACTTCCAGCACCTAAAACTCCAAAAAGTCGCACTAAAGACAACTCCTTTCTGTTCATGTATATGCCAACAATCGACAACATCACCAATAGTGGTGGGACATCTGCACAAATGAAGAATGGTGTTTTCAACTAATTTGATGTTTCATGGGAACAACACTAGGAAAGGATCTCGACATCCTTCGACAAATTGAAAAATTTCATTTATAATATAATATTTTTCTTTACATGGTATAAAGTCGTTGGTGATGGAGTGTATTGTTAAGCCATTCTGTCTGCAAAGTTACAGGTTCTAAATCCATAAATAAAATAAAATAATAAAAAATTAAAAAATTATAATTAATCTAAATTACCAAAAAAAATAACATCCCCACTACCCAAGGTCGAGGGACAGAGAGGAAAAGGGGAATGGACTGACGGAGACGAATACAGAGAATGGGGAGTCAAATTGGCTGGTCAATTTCCAATTGACTCGCTGGGGCACGGAAGTCATGATAGAAGAAGTTTAAAGACTGAGGAGTCTTTGCACTACTGGAGGTAATAGGGATTATTTGAATTAATATGCCATTTTTTGAATTAATATGCCTTTTTGGGTTTTGTTTTCAAAATATATATACAAAGATTCATGTGAAAATATCGTGGATATACTTTCTTTAAAGGTTGTAACGTAAATATCATTTACTTAACATATATATAATGTTATATATTTTGAATGTAATATGCATTATATATAAAATATATCGATATTTATATTATAATAATTTAACATATCGTGTTTGTATTTATCTGAAACTATGAGTTTCAGTGTATAACATTTTACAAAACAAATTAATTTTAACCTTATTATTATCAATATTCATGTGACATTTGTATAGATTTTGTTAATTTTTAGAAGTTAAGCTAATTTCTTAACTTACTTTTATGAATTTGTAAGGTTAGTTTAGAACCAAAAATGATTTCATGGGATTTTTTTGATCAATATTAATAATTGTTTATTTATCTTTACCAATTCTTTTTGTGTTGTTCTGCATTGATTTGAGAATATAATTCTCTCTGCTTATGTAAAAAAATATGATGAACTCATTTTATAACTCGTATTAGGTATGTGAATAGGGCTATCTCGGTAGTTTTCTAGCAGGATCACTTTATTTGCATTTGTACTAAAGAGATTTGCAAATCCTCAAATTATTTTGGGGTTGGCGAGTAAATATTCATCCTAAGATCAAACATAGTTCTTCCCCTTCCTATTAAAACAGTTTAGCTCAAACATGAGGCTATCTTGTGCTTAGTCAAGATAGGTTTCCTTTTGTATTATAAAACTAGTTTCATTTGATTTTTTTATTCTTTAAGTATCCTTGTGAAGGAGCAAGCCTCATAGTGGCTAGACTGAGCCCTGGTTTTAGTCAAATCCTAAAGGATCATCTAATCTAAACAATATCATATAGATGACTACTTTTTCCCTTCAATTTGTTAATCTTGATGACCATCACTCATAACCAAATTGAAGGTTGTCCTTGTGCATACTAGTTAGGCTAGGCTAACTTAGGTTAGTTCTCGGACACGGTTACTGGAAACCATTTGAACTAGCCAGGATTTCCATCACAACGGAAAATAGTTTAATTGAGACTCTGACCAGGAAATTTATTACATCTTGAGCCAGAGCATTTCTAGGCATCAACTAGTTGATATCAATGCAATGAATAACACTTCTCTACATATCCAAAGGAGAGGTTATACTGAACTGTGTGACTTCCATTAAAGAAAATTTGAGGTCTAAAATGGGCCTCCTAAGAAAAATGTACAACCAAAATAAATTTTATAACAACCAATAGGATTCAAGATGATGATGTCAACCATGGGGGGTGATTCACCATTTTTGGAGTAAAAAAGTAAAATGTTTACAAAACAATAAAATAATAAAGCTACTTTTTCAACTTGCATTTTCAACATATCTTCCCAAGGTTTTACTCAAATTTCGAGTGTGAGTATTCATTGGATGCAAAATTTAATTCCTCATCTACGGAGTAGCCATGTTGCATCCTTTTGATGGACCATGTTATACAAAAAATGAGAAATATATGAAAAAAATGTGATCACGATCATGTTTTTCATGTATTTCTCATTTTTCGTGTAGTAGGGTCCATAGAAAGTATGCAACATGAGTACTCCTTGCATGAGGAATCAAATTTTGTATCCAACGAGTGTTCCCGTTTGAAATTTGAGTAAACCCATAGGGAGATAAGTTGAAAATTTAATTTGTTTTTCCCTCTAAAATTCGATGATCGAATCTAAGCCTATTTTATTATTTCCAATATTATTTTAAAATTTCTTTAGGAGGCCCATTTTAGACCTAAAAATTCCCCTAATATCTACATATCTAAAGGAAATGATATAGAAAACAATGAAATTAAAAGGAAAAGGGATATATAAAGTAACAATGAAACTTAAATGAAAAGGGATATAGAAAGTAACAATGAAATTGAAAGAGAAAGGGAGATAGAAAGTTTTACGTGGTCCCATTCTTTATCCTCATGTTTCAGGGCATGTTTGGTGGCCTTGTTCATCAAAGAAAATGTGATTATACCAATTTCAGGTGTCAACACTTTTTTTATATGCTTTTTACTCATTGTATTCTTTTAGAGGCACATGTTTCCTAAAAAATTTGTATGTTTCTTAAGAGCTTTCTCATTACAATTTGGATAACCAGTGATTTCATATGAAGATCTTGTAAAAGAAACTCAAAGATTCAATGAGGAAAACTTGATAGGATTTAGGAGTTTCAGTTTAGTCTATAAAAGAATTTTGCATGATGGAATAGAAGCCACTGTCAAGGTTCTGAAGTTGCGGAATGAAGAAGATTACAATATTTTCAAAACAAAATGCAATGAACTTAGGAGATTTAGGCATTGAAATCTTATTAGAGTTACAGTTTGTTTCTCAACCCATAAAATCAAAGCTTTGGTCCTCCAACTAATGTCAAATGGAAGCTTGGGAAATCATTTGTATCCCACTGAAGGTGAGAGTGCTAAGGAAAATGTGCATGCATTAACAACAAAACACATTAAAAATTTTGAGCACATGAAGAAGACATTAAAAATTTATTAATACCTATCATTAAAACCAAATCTCAAGAAGGTGATTCTACAACATCAAATTTGCAACATATTGAAATTTGTTCATGAGTTTTAACAATCCTGGATTCTTTTTTACAGAACACTTGTATAACTAGAAAGGGCAAATTTAACTAACACATTTTATGGATGGAAACCTTTTAATTTTCAGTATTTTAGAAAACATTGATATAAAAACTAGGGTCTATTTTCTTAGGGCTATTACACCATGTGAATCGCTAAATCCCGAGTTATAACCCCATACTAAAAGGACAGGATTAGGGTAGGATATCTACACTTATCTGAAGTTTTTTATCCCAGTTATTTGTGTTGTGTATTTTAGAATTTTTAGGCATAACCAAGTTTTCACATTGATATATATTATGACAATATTAAAATCTAGATGACAACCCATATCATTTTATTTGTATGCCAGTGTCGAGGTCATTAATACAAGCATAACTTTGTTTATCAAAACCCAATGAATACCAAGTATTAATGAAAAATATACTTGTTAATTTCTTGAGAGATCGAAATAAAATAAGTTATTTTCTATTTTTGAACATATCTTGAGGTTGCTAGAGTTTGATTTGGAAAAACGACAATGTTTACACATGTAGCAGTAAGTATTTTATGTGGGTATAATTTTTTTTTCAAAGAGCTCATGAAAAAAAACAATAGAAAATCCCGAGACAATCTAAATCAATTAAAATATTTTAAAAAATATGAGTCCACACACACACACATATATATTCAAAAAAACAATTTTAATAATATAAAATTATTTAAAATATTATAGAATAAAAATCATTAATTTATAAGTTAAAAAACAAAAGTATGATATTCAAGGAAAAGTAGTATTCTATTTTTTATTTTATAATTAAAAGAATTCACGATCCTAATATATGGAAATACCATCAATATATAAGTACCAACAATATATAAGAAAATATTAACACAGGAAAAAAACAACCCTTCTACAACAAAATTGCAACATATAAGCGAATATTACACACTCCATTCATAAAATAGTTATAAGCGAATATTATACACTCCATTCATGAAACAGTTCATGATAAGAGAAATTGTAACTTCCCATTCCATTCATAAGACAACTCATGATAAGAGAAACTGTAACTTCCATAATGGTAAAATAAATAGGAAGAACTTTTATAATGATAAAACAATTCAGAGTATGGGGTATCCCACTTTTTATTCACACAACAAAGAACCATCAACAAAGCTTTCTTGATATTTTCTTTGTAAGAAATCAAGAAATTGATTTTACTTCAAAATTAAACAAAAACAAATGCATATGGTAGAAATTCTTAGTCACAGGCTAAAACTTCAATGCTGGTTTCGATGGAAATCGACTTAGGGATGTTTCCAACTACTAAATGGAGGATGAAATGTTGAGATTGCAACAAGATGATGAGCTTAGTGGAAAGAAGTCATCGTCACTAAGTGGGCCCGCAAGCTATTTTTGGCACAAATTCTATTTTTAGACATATGGATCATGTTCTATGAGTTGCAGGATGCTATTTGTGGATGGTTGGTCAAGTCGGAAAAAATATATGGACTTATATTTTTAGACATATTGGGCGGAATCTATTTTTAGATTGCCAGTCTAAAAATATATATGTCAAATATTATTAGCTCTTAATAATATTTAGACTCTAAACATTATCTTATTCTCTTGGAGCACTTCAGTTAAGTGCACAGATGTGGCACAGGATCCGACAGAAGGAATTACGTTATTCCTGAGGGTTATGTGGAGCTATTGCATGGATACTTCAGTTAGAACTCATGTGACAAAGTTCGGTGGAGTTGATTGAGAAAGTTAGTGGAGTTGTATTCAGTTTAACTAATATAAACATAGTTGAGCTATTTGTATCTGGTTTAACTAATTGATACAATTAGTGAGAGTGGTGTGAATTAATTATTAATTAATTCACTAATTATAAACTCATTAATCAACTAAAGAATGCATCAGTTAACTTCAATGCATGGACAGTTTCAGTGGAGACCAGTGCAGAGATAGGTGAAAGAGCAGGTTAACTATCAGTTGTGACTATATTGTTGTTATTTGCAACACACAGATAATTGGAGAAGCCCATGAGGATTGCGCAGTACAAGCTAGGTGTTTATGTTATTTAATGAGCCATCCCATAGCATTGATTATGCAATAGAGGCTGGCTATCAAGTGGCAAAATATTGGAGCATGTGTTTTGCTAGATCTAGCTTGATAGTGTGTAGCAATTCGAGGTGGTGCTGAGAGCTTGTGAGGAGCTTTGTACTATGATTGTTACATGATCTCCATGACATATAATATATGAGATAGTTGGGGTTTTTGGCCTAAACTTGTTAAATGTTTGTGTTCATATGTGTGATTGTTTATGGTTTTAATGTGTGCATGCAATTGATTTTATTTCCGCATGTAATGATCAATGGTAGAAGAGATTATGTATTGTGCATGAAGTTAAAATAGTGTGTGATCAGAAGAATATCGGTGAATAATATACCATTTATTCAAATTTCTACATGGTATCAGAGCGATATTGATCATTGGAGCAATTGCAAAACATTGAAGCGGTTGAGTTTTGTGCTGGTGGAATTCGAATTAGCAGCAGTGTTTTCTTGGTGTCGAAGTTGAGATGTCTTTCAACAGATCGCGATTGGAGTATTCCCTTGAGGGTAGCTCAAATTATATTGCATGGAAGGACATGATGGAGGCAGTGTTGGATGACAATGGGTTGAAGGATTTCATAGATGCAGAAATTCCAAAGCCTACTTCTAGTGATGCTGTCGTACTTGACGCATGGCAAAAGAAGACAACAAAGTGTCGAAGGATTCTGTTGGAAGGTGTGAAGGATCACATAGTGTCCAGTATTCATGGTAAAGCTTCTCCATTCTTGATGTGGAAAGCCTTGACAGATTTATTTCAAAGCAAGAGCGACGAGAGGAAGTTGGCGCTCAAGGATAAACTCAGAAACATAAAAATGGAGAAAGGCGACAGTGTGCCCAAGTACCTCACGAAGTTCATCCAATGCAGGGATGAGTTGGGAAGTGTGGGGGTTACTGTTGATGATGAGGAATTTGTGAGCTTGGCTCTCCTTGGGCTACCGAAGAGTTTCCATTCCTATCAGGACTCTGTCAATGGTCGAGAGAAATTGCTAGGATGGGAACGACTTTGGTCGGATCTTGTGCAAGAGGAGATAAGGCGGAGTACCAGGGACGGATCTTCATCAAAGAACTCTGATGAAGAGAATTTTGCTTTGGCTGCCAAAGAAAAGAAGGGGAAGAGCAAGAAAGCTTCTCAATCCGGTGCGAAAGGCAAGAAACAAGACATGTCCAAGGTGAAGTGCTTTCACTGTCACCAACACGGACATTACGCCACTAATTGTCCACAGAAGAAGAAAAATAAGCAGGCTGCTGGATCTGCAGCTGGAGAGGCCTTAGCCTCGCAGTTTGAGCTGTATTTTTCGTTGATCGCATGCTTGGTCTCAGAAGTGTGATGGGTTGATGGTTTCTTGACGAGTGGTGCGTCTTTTCACATGATAGGAGATCGAGATTTGTTTGCTGATCTGGATGAGAAAGATCTTGGAGTGCACATCGAGATGGGCGATGATGGTAGATACAGTGCGACTGGTATCAGTACCATTTCCTTTGAGAGGGAGTCTGGTAAACCCTTCGTATTGAAGGAAGTGATGCATGTTCCAGGATTGAAGAAGAATCTTATCTCTATGGCGATGTTAGAAGATAAGGGATATGATGTTGTCTTTAGCGAGGGAAAGGCTTTCCTGCGCAGTAAGGCAACTGGTGAGACCCGGAGGATAGGGGTTCGAGTTAAGAACCTTTATCAATTGCAGGTAGATGGCTGCGCGGCAATGGCAGGCAAGGCAGAAGGAGTGGTGAGCCGGGATGATGGCGAGTTGTGGCACCGGAGATTGGGCCACCTTCACCATGGAGCTTTGAAGATACTGCAGCAGATTTCTACTGGGCTTCCCAAAGGTACACTTGCGCAGTCAGATCAGTGCAAGGGATGTACTTTGAGAAAATTTGTGAAAGCCACCTTTCACGAGAAGGATAGTCGTGCCACGACCTTGAGAGAATTCACACGGACGTGTGTGGACCTTTCTCAGTAGCTTCGACAACAAAGCACAGGTACTATGTGATATTTGTTGATGATTTTTCTCGTAAGTGCTGGATCTTCTTCATGCAGAAGAAGAGCGAGACATACTCAAAGTTATGTGAGTTCAAGGCACTGGTTGAGAAAGAATCGGGGAAGCAGGTGAAGGCTCTTAGGAGCGACAATGGTGGTGAATTCATCTCTGGCGAATTCAAGGACTTTTGCAGCGTAGAAGGAATTCGAAGAGAGCTCATAGCACCTCATAACCCACAGCAGAATGGGGTTGCTGAGCGGAAGAACAGAACGATCGTGGGTGCTGCACGGGCGATGTTGCATGATCAGGGCCTACCCATACACTTGTGGGTGGAGGCATGCAATACTGCAGTATATGTGCAGAACCGTTGTCCTCACAGGATACTTGGCATGAGTACACCCGAGGAGGCGTTTTTTGGTAAGAGGCCTGATATTTCCCATTTGAGGATTTTTGGTTCACCTGTTTACATTCATGTGATGAAGGATGCCAGGAAGAAGCTGGAGCCGAATTCAGAGGTTGGGATATTTTTGAGGTACACTGATACGCCCCACAACTATTGTGTGTATTTTCCAAACAGTCGCAAGACTGTTGTGCGACGGGATATCAAATTTTATGAGGAGAAAGCCATGAAGTGTTCGCTTGAGAGGGAGCCACACTTGCATACAGATGAGGAGCTATTAGTTCCTAAGGATGAGTCTCAGGATGTGGATCAGCCACAAGATGAGGTTCATGGAGTGGAAGATACCACTCAAGCAGCGCCAACCATCAGAGGGCGGAAGCGCACTACATAAGCTGAGCGATTGGATCAAGATGCAGAGAAGATTGTAGGAGAACCTACATCATAGCGCAGAAAGAGATAGTCACCTGACCGGTATACTGGATACATGGCTCTTATGAGCAAGTTTATCGTGAAAGAGCCATCCTCTTTCGAGGAAGCTGTGGAGGACCCCGCATGGGTAGATGCCATGGTGGAAGAGTATGATTCGATTGTCAGAAATAGTGCATGGGAGATTGTCCCAAGGCCGGAGGGGAAATCAATGGTGGGTTCGAGATGGATCTACAAAGTGAAGCAGGCAGCTGACGGGAGTGTGGAGAAGTACAAGGAAAGATTTTTTGCCTGAGGCTTTTCACAGATTGAGGGGATCAATTATGAGGAGACCTTCGCACCTGTCGCAAGGTATTCTTCCATACGGACGATTCTTGCTCTCTCAGCGCAGATGGGGTGGCGCATTCATCAGATGGATGTGAAGATTGCGTTCCTAAATGGAGTCATTGAGGAGGAGGTGTACATAGAGCAGCTCGAAGGTTTCAAGATCTTCAATAGCGAGTCGCATGTGTGCAGACTCAAGAAAGCGTTGTATGGGTTGAAACAAGCACCTCGTGCTTGGTACACACGGATATACAGTTATTTAACCAGACTTGGATTCTCCAAGAGTGAGGCGGATCCTAACCTATACCAGATTGTGGTGGAGGGTAAGTTGTTGATCATTGTACTTTATGTAGATGATTTTATTTTGACAGGTGATGAACTATTGATACACTCATGCAAGGCTGATCTTGCAAAGGAGTTTGAGATGAAGGACTTGGGCCTCCTTCACTATTTCTTGGGATTGGAAATCTGGCAGCGCAGTGGTGGACTGTTTGTTTCTCAGGGTAAGTATGCCCGGGAGATACTGGAGAAGTTCAACATGCATGGCTGCAAGCCTGTTGATACTCCTCTTCCTAGTGGTTGGAGGAAGGAGGATGCTACTTCGGCGGAGGTAGTGGATGCCACTGTTTATCGACAGTTGGTGGGGTTGCTTATGTATCTGCTCAATACACGACCTGACATATGCTATGCTGTTAACCAGCTTTCACAAGCTATGGTTAAGCAAACCAAGCTCTACTGGAAGGAAGGCAAGCATGTATTGAGATATCTTAGAGGCACATCGGGATATGGATCATGGTACAAACAGGAGGATGAGTTGAGGCGGCATGGCTTCATGGATCGGTATCATCATATCAGAGATTGTGTGCAGCGGAAGATCATGTTATTTTCATACATTCCCACAGAGGATCAGGATGCTGAAATCTTGACGAAGGCGCTCACCAGGAGAAAATTCGAATACCACAGAGGCAGGATAGGGGTTGCAGATAATCCTTATCTTGTTGAGAGGGAGTGCTGAGATTGCAACAAGATGATGAGCTTAGTGGAAAGAATTCGCCTTCACTAAGTGGGCGTGCAGGCTATTTTTGGCGCAAAGTCTATTTTTAGACATATGGATCATGTTCTATGAGTTGCAGGATGTTATTTGTGGATGGTTGGTCAAGTCGGAAAAAATAGATGGACTTCTATTTTTAGACATATTGGGCGGAATCTATTTTTAGATTGCCAGTCTAAAAATAGATATGTCAAATATCATTAGCTCTTAATAATATTTAGACTCTAAACATTATCTTATTCTCTTGGAGCACTTCAGTTAAGTGCACAGATGTGGCACATGAGCTGATAGATGGAATTACGTTATTCCTGAGGGTTATGTGGAGCTATTGCATGGATACTTCAGTTAGAACTCATGTGACAGAGTTTGGTGGAGTTGATTGAGGAAGTTAGTGGAGTTGTATTTAGTTTAACTAATCTAAACATAGTTGAACTATTTGTATCTAGTTTAACTAATTGATACAATTAGTGAGAGTGGTGTGAATTAATCATTAATTAATTCACTAATTATAAACTCATTAATCAACTAAAGAATGCATCAATTAACTTCAGTGCATGGACAGTTTCAGTGGAGACCAGTGCATAGATAGGTGAAAGAGCAGGTTAACTATCAGTTGTGACTATACTGTTGCTATTTGCGACACACAGATAATTGGAGAAGCCCATGAGGATTGCGTAGTACAAGCTAGGTGGTTTATGTTATTTAATTAGCCATCCCATAGCATTGATTACGCAATAGAGGCTGGCTATCAAGTGGCAAAATATTGGAGCATGTGTTTTGCTAGATCGAGCTTGATAGTGTGTAGCAATTCGAAGTTGTGTTGAGAGCTTGTGAAGAGCTTTGTACTATGATTGTTACATGATCTCCATGACATATAATATAAAAATAGTTGGGGTTTTCAGCTTTAAGCTTTCCCATTAAATACTGTGTTCATATGTGTGATTGTTTATGGTTTTAATGTGTGCATGCAATTGATTTTATTTCCGCATGTAATGATCAATGGTAGAAGAGATTATGTATCGTGCATGAAGTTAAAATAGAGTGTGATCAGGAGAATCTTGGTGAATAATATATCAGTTATTCAAATTTCTACATGAAATTTTAATGCTCGTGGTGAAGGGAATCAACTTAGTCCAACCTTAAAGTGAAAATTACATTACATTATGTACAAAAATGCATATATCTTGAAAATGTTAACTCCCCAACTTTTCTTGTGACCCTCATTCATGGTTTTTATAAAGCTGTAAACAAGGGAAAAGCCTCCCTTCCCTTACAGTTCATTGCTTAGGGTTGCACGATTTCCATATCTGACCATCAATCAAATAAATAAATAAATACTCAAACATTGTTTGACACTGGTAAACCATTTGAGTCTTCAAATATGTTTCCAGATTATGAAAAAAAAAATCAAATAAATAACGCAAAATTCATATTTATCTTTAGACATTATCTATGTATGATTGGTTCCATTATGACACTGTTGGCGAGAAGTCAGGTCTCGCGGACAAGACCCAGGTTCAAGAGTTGTGGCCAACAAAGGGGTCCGGTGTAGTCTAGGAACACGTTGGCATTTTCACCCTGCTCTGCAGAGCAGTGCGTCTCACCCAAGGCGTGCTGCAACCACATGCAGAAGGGGATGAGATCAATGGCAAGGAACAAACCCGCAACTCATGAAGGATAGTGCATCGATTACATATACAGATTTATATACGCAAGATCACTTAATAAGCATTCAGACATTTGCAAATAAAATTTTAAACCATCATAAACACATTACAAGTACATAAACATCTTATTGAGACAGCAACCTTCCATTGTATTAATCTCTTGGCCAAACACATGATTACATGGCATTCTCACTGATAGCTTACAAATCTAATACAGATGGATTTCGGAACAGAAAGGTAGAATAGAGAAGATGAGGAACCATAGGAAGGACATGCATGATTCTTCCGCAGTCGCTCTGTGCGTCTTTCCCTATCTCGAGCCTTGCAACCTCTTCAGCATTCTCTCTCTTCTCAGCCGGGTGACTGTTATTTATTCACCCACTCTCGCGACTATCAGTTCCTTTGTGTCTTTACTTCAGTTTCTCCCAGCTTCTCTCTTGTTATCTGCTTGTTCCACTTTCTGTCTTCTGTTGTGTGTTTCCTTCATCTATACTTGTCCCTGTTTTATCTCCATCTATCGCATGCTTCCGCGCCACCTTGATAGCTCCGCGACTCTTGGTAGTTGCGGTGTGGTCGTGGTTGCCATGTGTCTTCATGCCGCAACTCAAAAAGGTCAAAATTCAAAATGTCTTAGCCAAGATTTCAAAAACTAATCAAAACAAGGGCCCCAACAGGCCCCGACCACAATTCCTTGACTCGTCCCCGAGTCAATCACAAATAACAGTCTCCACTTCCATTGCCCTGCTAGCTCCCGTGTTCTGTTCTACTGTGCCTTCACCCCGCGCCCTTTCCTGCTGTGCTCCACCAAGTGGTTGTTCAAACAAGGGCCCCAACTCCGGGACCCTGTGAAGCGCTGTATCTTTAAGCCCGGTGAAGTCCGCCACCGCTTGCTGCCATTCCTGCATAAGCAAGTCGGCTTCTTCAGAGATCCTGGTGGCGGCGGCCTCCTCTATAGTCGTCGGGACAGCCCCGAACAGCGTGGCAAGCTGGGCCTCGGCCTTGGCATCCAGCTGTTGTATGGATTCGACATAGGCTCGAATGGGTGGACGGATTTCCCGAGTGACTTGTTTGGCCGCTGCCGAGTCGGCCTTAGTCTGTTGCATTTGAATTTCAAGCTCGTCCGCCTGGGCATAGAGCTGATCTAAGCGTGCTGGGTCCGCGGTCTCCTGAATTTCACGGGAAATTTGTTGCAGCTGGGCAGAGATAGGCTGCGTCTTGACAGTGAGAGCGAGTGAGCACTCCTGCAGACTTCGCAGAAGGGCGTAAGCCTCGCCCGCAGTGGAATGGAGAGTCGCCTGC
The DNA here is from genome assembly GCA_034641835.2 of Pinus albicaulis. Classification (NCBI taxonomy): domain Eukaryota; kingdom Viridiplantae; phylum Streptophyta; class Pinopsida; order Pinales; family Pinaceae; genus Pinus; species Pinus albicaulis. Next base: position 264,350,335 of record CM076575.1, on the reverse strand, counting down.
ATACTAACTGCCTGAGTCTGCTTGGCAGTCACCTGTTCTGAGTGGAAAATCTATGGATCCGGAAGGGTAGGCCGTGCGGCTAACGCCGCTTGGAGTTCCTGGTTCTCTCTACATAGACCAGTGAAACCATTCCGAAGGTGGTGAGCCTGGACTGCGACACTGTCCTCCGCTATATTGTTAGGGAGTGGGGCATAATGAGCCCTTGCAGCGGGCCATAAGTCGGAGAACGCCTGAGCAGCAATGGTGACCTGCTCCTGTAGGTAGGTCTTCTCCCTAGTCAGCTGATCGCGCTGTTCAGTAAGCGCTGTGATCTAGTTGTGCTGCTCGGTACACCGCTGCTGCAGCTCTGAGTGAATATGTTCGGCCTTTAGGGCCGCCCTCTGAATGAGTAGGTACAGCTGTCCTGTACCCCATGGTTCTGCATTGGTCGTGCTGGGAGCACCCTGCTTCGGCATCCGTTCCTGCGAAGGTTGGCCACTGGCCACTGATCGGTTTGAGGTCTCGGGAGGATGGACCGGCGTCTGCTGCTGCATTGAGGTGGCCATATCGGACTCCGGTCGGTCTTGCTGTGTGGTCTGGTCTGGGGGAGGGTCAGCCGAATCAGCCCCAACAGTGGCCAGCCGGACAAATATAGTCGGGACAGGATCCTGGGGTGTGGCCATGGGATCAACCGGCGGTACTACGGCTGCAGTACTGGAGGTGACTTCCACCCCGTGGTCTCCTTCGAAAAGTTCCCGGATGAGAGGATCTGATACAGTAGCTGATGAGTTGGATGGATTGGAGGAGGTGGCAGGTGGACGGCCGGTGGAGGGGGCAGTGGACGGGGTGAAAGAGGTATGGGGGAGGCGAATGTTGAGGAACTCTGACGGATCGATCAGAGGTTCCTCCGGAATCAAAGTCGCTATGAGTGGAGTGGATGGTGGATCATCGTCAATAAGATCCACCACTGGATCTGTGACAGCAATGCAGGCCCTCTTGGAGGGAGGGGGGTCTGATGGATCAGGTTCTGGGCCCGTTTTGCCCATCGGTGTGATGATAGGGGTGGTAGAGGTGAATAGGTTGGTGGGGATGGGAGAAGTGAGAGGGGCGGTATGGGAGGGAGCAAGAGACCGACCGAGCTGAAATTTAGAAAATGAGGGAAACAAAGGGGAACCACTTGAAGCAACTTGGGTTACCACGTTAAGGCATCATACCTGGGCATTGAGGTGTTGTACGATGGGGACCAGTGATTCGGGCAGGTCCTGTGCGGTCTCAGCTGCATCCTGCAGAGGTCCCACCGCAACCTGTGAGGACCCCGCTGCGCCTATCTCAGCAGGCCGCTGCGCCAACATCATCCGCTCAAAGTTATATCGGGGGATCCCATCGCGGATGTGCTTGGTGACCCCCGGCCACGGAGAGACCTCGCGGTGGAAGGTGTCGTCATTCAACTGGAATCTGAGGGGCGCCATGTGGAAGGTGGCTTCCGGGACGCAAGTTGGGCGGAGGTAAGTGTGCCTGTGGCTTACCCCGAACCACACCTGCTCACTATACTCATCCAACAGGTGCCTGGGCACCCGTTGCTGGTTATCCACCACGTCTATCATTAACCCGTACCATGCCCGAAACGCTGCTGCGTTCACCTGTTTGGTGCTGGGGTCCGAGGACACCTACCAGGGGGTGTATTTCATCGCGAGAGACTGGCTCACGGTAGTCTCCGCCGGCATCCGGACAGGAGGAAGGTGCCATTTCCACATGGCGAAAGCTAAAATCAAGTAACCGTAAATGAAACTGGTGGTGCGCTTGTAGTTCTCTTCGCAGGCCGCGAAGAGTTCTTTTAGCACGAAAGAACACCAATTTAGCCTGACGCCCTGGATACAGTGCTCCACAATGGAGATTGTATCCAAAGTGCACTCTCCCTTAGTATAGTGCCGCATCGTCTTGCTAGCAATGAGGTAGCAAGCGAACCGAATTTCTGGCTTATTGATCAAATCAATTTTGGCACCTTTGCCCCCCCGGCGAGTGCCATACTTAGTGTACAGGTCTGTGTCACCCGACTTTCGGGCGCGCTTAGAAGATGTCTGGCCGGCAGCGGAGACATCTGCACCATTTTGAGACAACCCTGTAAGCCGATGAATGTCTTCGGCGTGAATTGGGATTTCCTCATTGAGCCACAGGGACCCGTTCTGTATTCGACTGAGGAGGAACCGGGTGCATTGCAGGGCCGGTCCTGTAGTTCCAAAAACCAGAAGAGTCCTTAAATTCATCAAGGACGACTGCTGGAGGCCCCTGTATTCTTGTCGCATTCGGCTGTTGGAGCTACTTCCTGGCATGTAGTGGTGCTCCATGTAGGTCTGCCAATGGAGGTGGGGGAATTCAGCTGGGTCGGACAGATTGGCATCCATCATCACTGCGCTATCATACTTGCCAACCAACGACTCTGTTCGGTGGATTCGGATGTCTAACATTGGTTCAGGAATGGATAAGGGAGCCTTCGGCATCTTGGCGCGGCACTAGTAAACTTGGAGAATTCTTCTGGAGTTTCCTTCTGGGTACAGTGCGCTTTGAGGCTGCAACTGCTCTGGAGTCGCTGCAATTGCCAAATTGAACTGGTCCGTCATTCTCGTGCTGTTGGCCTCCATGCAAGTTATGTCATCCACTGGCACGAGCGGAGGTGATGAGACTCCATAACGACAATTAATTCTTGCTATCCTTCTTGCCTGCGATAATCGTGCGATCAATCGCATGCCTGTGTGTAATCTGACAGTTGCTGACGGCGTCATGGGAAGATGGGCGGACGCGACGGCTGAGGGAATTGCGGGTGATGGAAAATGTTTATGGTACGATTACAGTCTACTTATGGTAATTTATGAGGAAAATCTGAGTGATCCTACGGACTAACAAAAGGACTGACGGAAATGACCTGGACTGACACTGGCACGGGGATGGATCCTACACGGATGACATGCTGGACTGGCGCTATGACACGCTGGACTGGTCCGCCTCGACCATAGTCGGTTGTGGTGAGGTACCCGCAACTGACCGGTTATTTGAAAGACTGCCTATGAACGGAAAAGACTCCCTACGCTCATCCCGGTTGCGGGAGAGTTATTCGACTAAGCTACTCTACGGGTTCTCTCGGTTGCGAGAGTTATTGATGAAAAGTGAAAGGGACCTACTCCTGGTAGGGTTTCAGGCGTGTGCCATTCACCCACCCAGGGAGAACTGTACCGTCCAGCTGTGCCAACCGAACGGCTCCTGAGTCACGGATCTCGATGACAAAGTAGGGTCCCAACCAGTGCATCTGGAGCTTGCCTGGAAACTTCTGGAACCGGCTATCGTATAAGAGAACTTTGCCGCCAACTTGGAAGGCTTTGGTTTTGATGTGGCGGTCGTGCCACACTTTCTGCCTGGCCTTCTGAACCTTCTGGTGGAACTCCGCCAGGAATCGGGCCTCATCCAGCTCCTGTAGCTCCTGGAGGCGTTCCCGGAGCGACTCCTCTTTTGAGAACTAGAGAGACATTGCGACCAAAAGACTGGGTACAGTGAACTCGGCGGGAATCACAGCTTCCTGGACATACACCAACTGGAATGGTGTCTGGTTGTTCAAACGCTTCACCATGGTCCGGTAGGCCCACAATGCCGCTAGGAGACGCTCGTCCCAATCGTCGCGCTGAGCATTGCAAATTTTAGTCAAGCCCTTTTCAAGAATCTTGTTGAATGCTTCCACAGTACCATTAGCCTGTGGGTGGTATGGGCTGCTTTTATGATGTTGAATCATAAATGTATCCAGTAGTGACTTGACCGTGGCATTAATGAAATGCGTACCCTGATCGTTGGTCAAGCTCCGTGGGCAGCCAAACCGGTTGATGATGTGTTAAAAAATGAACCGGGCAGCGGTCTCTGCCGAGCAGTCGCGTACCGCTGCTGCCTCAGCCCACCGGGTGAGGTAATCCGTGGCAGTAATGATGTACCAGGCCTTGGAGTGTCTGGCGACTGGGGCGATGGGACCTACGAAATCAACAACCCACTTTTCAAATGGCCGCAACACATGCAATGGGTGTAGCAGAAGCTCGTCCCGGTGCGAAGGTCGTCCCGTCCATTGGCAAACATCGCAGCGCTTCACATAGGCCTTACAGTCAGCATGTACCATCGGCCACCACAGCCCAGCTTGGAGCACCTTCCTTGTGGTGGGTTTCGCACCCACATGCCCTCCCGCAACACCACTGTGACATTCCCACATCACCGCTTCCCGTTCGTGGTCAAGAACACATCTGCGCAACACCTCATCAAGGCCCAGTTTGTATAGCTGCCCCGCGATCAATTGGTAGTCGGCCGCCCGGACAACCAGGTGGCGTTTTTGGAGCAGGGTGTAATCCTGAGGGCATTGTCACGTGGTCAGATAAGTGGCAATGTCAGCCAGGTTGTCTGGTACTGCTTCGACCTGGAAGAGGTCGGCATCTGGCAGTTGATCGTCCAATGAGCCTTCATTCTGTCTCGTCTCCAACCTGGATAAATGATCGGGACCAACATTCAACCTTCCAGGCTTGACAATCACCTCAAACGTGAATTCTTGGAAAAGTAGAAGCCAGCGAGAGATTCATCCTTCCAACACAAGCTTATTTACTAGATACTTCAATGTAGAATGGTCCGTGAAGAATGTGAATTTGCCGCCCAGAAGATAGTGGCGGAACTTCTGGAGGGAGTACACCATCGCCAACACCTCCCGCTCAGTCATGGTGTAATTCTTCTCCGCATTCGATAACCGACGACTGGCGAATTATACGGGGTGGTCAACTGTCGTCTCCCCGGGTTGCGCCAATACTGCCCCGAGTGCAATACCGGACGCGTCAATATGCACATGGAACTGCTTATCCCAATCAGGATGCACAAGTATGGGTGCCATCGCCAACTTCTCCTACAATGTGTCAAGTGCCTTCCTGCACGTCGTCGTCCACTGAAACGCTTCTGGCTTCTGCAACAGTTTCTCTAGAGGGGTCGTAATCTTTGCGTAGTTGCGAATAAACCGCCTGTAATATCCTGTGTGCCCGAGCAGTTTCCGCAACTGCTTCAGGGTCTCGGGGGCCTCCATGTGGACGATGACCGCGACCTTAGCAGGATCAACGCAGACCCCTTTCTTGCACACCACGTGGCCCAAGAGTGTGCCGAATGGAACTGCAAAAATACATTTCTTCAAGTTCAAGGAAATCTGCAGCTGACGACATCGGTCAAACATAATACGCAACAGGGAGGCGTGTTTCTTCAACAGGTTGTAGACGGTCCAGTCGTCCATGTAGACATCCAGGAACTTGTGAATGTACTCCCGGAAGGCAGCAATGACAATCCAGGAAAACACAGCCGGTGCGTTCTTTAGACCAAATGGCATAACGTGGTATGCGAATGATCCCCACTCAGTGGTGAATGTCGTCTTTGCTTTGTCTCCCTCCGCGATGCGCACCTGATGATAACCCGAAAACCCATCAGTGAAGGAATAAGCTTCGTTTCCCGCAACATGGTCTAGGACTTCATCGCTAAAAGGAGTGGGAAACGGGTCGTGGATGCAGGCATTGTTCAGGCTCCGGTAATCTACACAGACACGGATCTCCGCTTTATCCTTCTTGTTCTAGATGACAATGGGACTCACCCACTCTACTTCTTCTACTGGAAAGATGAGACCTGCAGCAAGCATCTTGTCAATCTCCATCTTGACCTTTTCTTTGATACGTGGGTTCAACCGGTAGGGTCGGTGCTTCACCGGCCTGGCCCCCGGTTTCAACGCGATGCGCATTTCGCCTAGGTCCCCCTTGATTCCCTTCAGGTCCGCAACCGAGGACGGGAACAAATCTTCGTATTCCCGGAGGAGGCTGAAAATTTCTTTTGTCGTTTCCTCGTCCCAGTAGTCTCCCACCGTTGCGAGCTTAGGTTTCTTGTCCGTTCCAATGTTCAGCTTCTTTGTCTTTAGCGGCTGTAAATGGACTCCTTCAGTCATCAACTCTTCACTGATGCTTCGCTCGCCTTCCTTTTCGTCAAAATAGAGATGCCTGAGGTCCTCCAGACTATCGTCATCTGGATCACCGTCAATCCGGTGGCAAACCAACTCGCGCCTGACCTCAGGTCGTGACACCACTGGGCCCCCATCAGGCTCGGGATGGCAGAAAAACAAGACCTCCTTGATTGCCTGTAGGGCCTGAGACTCCTGCGCCGTCTCCCCTTCGAACGAGAAGCATCGAATGAACTTGTCCACAACTGCCTGCCAAGAGCGGGTTCCCCGTTTCCGCTCTTCCTCCAGGTACCAGGCCTGGGGGATGGTGCCTAGGGAGTGGATAAACCTGTGGACCCACAACTCCTCGGGGTACCGGGTGCTACGCCACTATTCCTCGCAGGCCAGCAGATGGTGTCGCGGGTCGGAAGTTCCATGATACTTAAGCGTACTGCAGGGTCCTTCATCCTCTTTAAAGCGTGCCCGCAGAGCATCTGCCACGCACTCCCATCGCAGCAGAGTGTTGCGGTGATTTTTCCACCACCATGCTGACGTTGAATGCAAGGCCACATCCAAAATTGGCATCCGGCTTTCAGTTGGGACCATGTCTTCCACCTTGGTAATAAAAGTATTGACTGCCTGCATGTTCAACAAGGTGGGATATCCGCGGATCTCAGTCCCTACCCATCGGACTTGGGCAATGGAGGCACATCTCCGCGTGGTGGTCTCATACCCCCCTTGCTGCCAGTCTTCCCAAGCGAGTTCGGATCCGAGCTCCGAGCTCTGCACGCTCCACCAACTGACAGAGCCAGTCGCAGTCAGGTTAATATAATCGTCCCGCTTTCCTGTGGTCATCTAATAAAGGTGGTCCATCATCTGAGCATCCTCTCGATTGTCCACTGTTTCCGTATATCACGGGCCCTGATACGGGTCGAGAGGCTGGGTGACCCGTACCTCCCCATCCTCAAAGATCATCAGCTCCTTCTTAAGGTCGATGATGGCGTAATTCTCAAAAGCCCAATCAATGCCGAGTAAGGCAGGATAGGGATCCTTGTCGCCCATGATATCAATAACCTCAAAATCGGTGTATGTCTTCACCCCCGCAACGTCGACCTAGACACCCTCAAGCTGGCCGATTGGCAGAATGCAGTACTGGTTCGCCATCCTGAGTTGGATTGGTGAGTAGGCTAGCCGTGGCCTTCAAAGAGCCTCCCATGTCTTTCGTGGAAGAATGTTGACGTCGGACCCCAAGTCCAACATGGTGTCGCTGATTTGGAATCCCGCGACCTGCGTGTTAAGCCGGAATTCTTTGCCTGTTCGTTGCTTATTCCGCTTGACGCGCTGCACGTATTGAGGGCCAGCGTCTGCCGGATCTCTAAGTTCTGTGCGCCCCTGCAGTGCTCCGTCCAAAGCATGCTTGAGCTGCTGCCGCAGTGCAGCGTTGTCAACAATCTTGAGGAATAGCCGGAGCCAATCCTTTACCACAGTACCTGCGACGTTCTGCCCCCCAGATTTCGGCAGCATGGGCTCCTCCAAATCTCCCTCGTTCTGCAACTGGGCGAATGCCTCAACTGCCTCCTGGAAATACTTCTTCTGGACTTCGGCCCCGATCAGCTTCTTCGGGGACGTCAGCCGAACCACTCGTGCTGGCTCCTTCCCGTGGGCATCCTCTCCAGTCTTCTTTCCGCCCCTCGTCACAATCGCGACGTTTTGCAAGTCTGGGGCTGCGGTCCCTCGCAGCTCTGATTTTACCAGATTCGCTCCCCTCTGCCTCGCCCGTTCTTCCCACTTCTTGATGAGCTCCGGACAGTCCTCTATAGCGTGGGCGTTTACCTGGCACTGGGAACACCAGGGTCGTCGCGGAAGGGGGCATTCTCGAGCCACGTGACCCTCCTGGTCACAGTTGTAACATTTTACCGGACCGCGTCCGCCTGTGCGGCCTCCCCGCATGCCTCCGCCTCTTCCCCTCAGAGCCTCCTTCACCCTATAGGAGGGACAATCCAGTCGATCCGCAAGTGCGTCAAGCGCCCTGCACTGCTCAGTGTTGTGAGTCGTGGACACACAAAATTTGTAGTACACATTATTCGGGACCATGGAGTACTTCTGTAATATCGGGCACATCTGAGGAGGATGCCCCAACGTCCGGTAAATCTCGCAATATTCTGTGGTGGAGGAACCCGCTTGCGGTGGGAACCCCGCGTAAGGCTGTTGCGGCTGGTAGAATCCCTGCGGGTTTATTGCCGCGCCGCCACCAGGCGGTGGACCCCCCTAAATAGTCGCGACCGAGGGTCCTGCCCCTGCGCCGTGCAACCGAGGACACTCGGTTGCGACGTGGCCCTCGACCAGGCAATGAGTACACCAAAAATTCGGTCGCGCTGGTCTCACTGGCTGAAGCTCCTTGAGATTTTCAGTCAAGCTGGAAATCTGGTGTTGCAACCCTATCAAAGAAGGATCTTGTGGGGCCGTCCCCCCCCCGATATTCCTGGGGGTAGCCCGTCATGGCTTCAATCTTCATGGCCTACTCCAAAGCGTCCTGCAGATTGTTAATCTTCTGCTGGGTGAGAGGGGTTCGTATCAAGGGGAGCAAAGCCTTGATGAACCAGTCCCTCTGGTGGTTTGGATCGATCGGGTAGCTAATTTTCCCGATCGCGTCCTTGAATCGCCGCATCAACTCCCACGCGGTCTCACCTTCCTTCTGCTTAATTTCCCACAGCTCTGACAGGCCCTGCTGGTCTGTCTGGGGAAGCTTGAATTCGCGGACAAAATCCCGCTTCACGTCCGCAATTACGGGGTTAGGGTGAGCCTCAGACCACTTGATAAACCATCGCAGAGCCCTCTCTCTGAGCGTGGTTTGGAATTCTATTAACTTCCCTGCATCTGGCGTCTGGCGAGCCCTCCAGATGGCTTCGCACAGGTACCAGTGTTGCTCTACATCATCATTGCCCCGGCCAGAGAACTCTGGATACTGGGTGAAAGATCCAGCCATGTGTACTTACAGAGAATTGACCAGGATAAAGCCTCTAGGTCCTGGTTGCATAACGGTCCCACTAGGAAAAATACCACTACTGGTAACGCTGCTATTACCGGACGTTACTGACGCTGATGAACTATTGTATGACCGACTCAATGCTTGTAACTGAATAAAAATACTACTTAAAGGTTGATACAGTACCAGGGGAAGGTCGAGATCTTGGCCATGCAGAAGGTGAGAAGTAGGGCTGCCTGGAGGGGTGGGTGCTGTCTGATCTTGAAACATCCACTGCATCATGCCGTGCCATTCATCATCGGAACTCTCTTCGGGCTGCATCTTTCCATTATCTTCGCTAGTCACTATCTCTCTTTCTCGCATCGCTGGGCTCCCATGCACCCACTGCACTTCCACCGCTGTCCCGTCTTCTTCCCGGGTATCCAAACCCATAGTTCCTGTCCTCTGAGGCACCTCCTTCTGATTTTTCCTCTCGATCTCTCTTCTCTTCAAATCTCGCATTACCCTTCTTCGCCACCTATCGGCGATCTGTGCCCGCCGATGCGCACGTCGCTCCCGCAACTTGCATGCGGCCTCAACATCCATTCCCCACTCCCCACTTTCACATTCTACACGGCATCGGTCCCCTCGACCCTTCCCCCAGCATGGGTGGTTTACGCTTCCATACTCGTTTTGTGGAATTCAATCAGCCCTTCGTCCACCATCAGAGCTTTGATCCACAGCGGAATCTCCTTCAGCAACTTCCCTCGTAGCCCTGAGTGGAAAACAGCCTCAGCTTTCGAGAAGGATTGGTAGCACTCAGCAGCAAACTCCACAGTGTATCCTTCCAACGTGGTCCTTACCCAAAAATCCACCGCGCGGGTTAGTTCAGTGTCTACCCGATGCAGTGCCACCAGATCTTCGTGCACCCACCTGCGGTTTATCTTCCGCGAGCCTTCTTGGGGCACTGTCACTCGTAACCTCCGCAACCAATTTTAAAGGTCCGTAGGGAACCTTCCCCAGAAAATTTCATACGTATCACTGGCTGAGTCAGAGAAAAGAACAAGCTCCTTGATCGCCGCCTCCTTTTTCTTGGTCAGCTCTGCTTGCTGAGCAATGAACTGGTCAAGATGATCATCCCACCATCGCCGTATCGCTCCTTCAAAAATCCTCGATACCATGATCTAGATCCCCTCAGAACATGCAGGTCCCGGCAACGAAACCATTTGTTGGCGAGAAGTCAGGTCTCGCGGACAAGACCCAGGTTCAAGAGTTGTGGCGAACAAAGGGGTCCGGTGTAGTCTAGGTACACGCCGGCATTTTCACCCTACTTCGGAGAGCAGTGCGTCTCACCCGAGGCGTGCTGCAACCACATGCAGAAGGGGATGAGATCAATGGCAAGGAACAAACCCGCAACTCATGAAGGACAGTGCATCGATTACATATACAGAGTTATATACGCAAGATCACTTAATAAGCATTCAGACATTTGCAAATAAAATTTTAAACCATCATAAACACATTACAAGCACATAAACATCTTATTGAGACAACAACCTTCCATTGTATTAATCTCTTGGCCAAACACATGATTACATGGCATTCTCACTGATAGCTTAAAAATCTGATACAGATGGATTTCGGAACAGAAAGGTAGAATAGAGAAGATGAGGAACCATAGGAAGGACATGCATGATTCTTCCGCAGTCGCTCTGTGCATCTTTCCCTGTCTCGAGCCTCGCAACCTCTTCAACATTCTCTCTCTTCTCAGCCGGGTGACTGTTATTTATTCACCCGCTCTCGTGACTATCAGTTCCTCTGTGTCTTTACTTCAGCTTCTCCCGGCTTCTCTCCTGTTATTTGCGTGTTCCACTTTCTGTCTTCTGCTGTGTGTTTCCTTCATCTATACTTGTCCCTGTTCTATCTCCAGCTATCGCATGCTTTCGTGCCACCTTGATAGCTCTGCGACTCTTGGTAGTTGCGGCGCGGTCGCGGTTGCCATGTGTCTTCATGCCGCAACTCAAAAAGGTCAAAATTCAAAATGTCTTAGCCAAGATTTCAAAAACTAATCAAAACAAGGGCCCCAACAGACACTAACGAGAATTGAAAACTGAAAAAGAAGTGGAGCAGAGGATTTCTCTTCTGAGTATTACGAATTAGTTAAATAGGATTACATTGGAAACATCAGTAATAAATAACTAGAGTGAAACTCGACTTAAAATGTACTGACTTAAACTGAACTGGGACACTTGGAATGATGGTTTGAACACCTAGCAGGTGGTTGGAATTAGATTCTCCAACACTCCCCTTTAATTACAACCACATAAACATTTAATTAAGATACATGCTCGTTTGTCTCAGCGAAGCTTACAATTTAAAAATTGACTTTCAGCTAGATTTAGTTTTCTTCTTCTCTTCTTCAAGATTCTATAGCCTCTAAATTGTTTTAGCTTTTTCGCTTTGTTGTATCCTTCAAACCTCAATTTCTTCATTTGCTGGTGCAGGTCTTCTATTTTTCCAGGATGTCTAAGCATGTCCTAGATTTATTCAAGAAATGACTCGTATGTGGGCTATTGCCACATATTGTCTTCTGTACTGTGCATTGCATCATCAATTTGCTGCAACATAAGATGAGAATAATAGTTTATCTCTTCAAAACTCCAATACCTGAAAATTTCATTGACGTGTTCATCATGCATGCTCTCTTCAACATTCATATCTACAGTTTCTGTGTAGACCTCATCTAGACATGTTGTTGCAAGCCATGTTTCAAGAAACTTTAACTCTTCTTCATAATCATTCTGTGTACCTACACATTGGAAATCAAAGGTAAGTGTAAAAACATCTCCAAAACCACATTGGTTTTGTTCCTTCTGCTCTGCAATGAGAGTTTTCTCCTATTGCGTTTCTTTCTCTGTTTCTACCTCTATCTCTGTTTCCTTATGCTCTGTAATGAGAGCTCTTTCTTGTTGGGATAAGATATCATTATGTAAAAAAATCATTTCAAATCTCACATATACATAATCTTCAGTGATTGAATAATTGAAGAATAAATAATTGTACTATACCTATCAGGGAATAGTATCAAGTGTCAAAAACTCTGTGCTAAATTGATAGCATCCTCTGCATTACTGAATATTTGATTGAAACATATATTCCTCCCTTAGGTAGATGGATCTTCATAAGAAGATATATATGCATCCGGTAGAGACCTTATGTCCACACTAGCTAAAGTTCCCTTCTCATACATTTGTGCATCCCTTGCAATCATAAATTCCTACACATGTATATAGGCTAACGTATATATTTAACTTACAGATATTAAATCTTTTTCAAATATTCCATATGTGCATCCCATGTGCTACAAAGACTCGCAAATCTCCCTCTCTCATGTTTAAGATATGCAATGGTAGATTCTAAGCTTTTGTATGTGATTCTAGGCCCTACAATCAGAGATGTGTAGATTGTAGCATATTCAACCCTCTGTCCATTGCCAACGCCCATGAAACCTTATCTGATAGTGTCTTGGCTAACGTCTACCACAATTGTGAACATGAAATATTGTGTAATTAGAACATACCCACACAAATCACTTGAAGGTTCTGAATAATGTTATTAAATTGTGCAACTTTGAACTCCACGACCTTTAAAAACCCCAACTTTTATAGATATACCCCCCCCCCCGGGCCCAAAAAAAAACAAATAATGAAGGATACCCTATCCAATGCATTTAGTCTCTCTGTAAAACTATATATACCCAAGACAAATCCATTTCATCCCTTCTCTAATATTCACCAAATATTTAGAAAATGGTTGCATATGTAAATGTTCTCATTATTTGATGCATTGATAACCTGAGCAACTTCAAAGGGTCACACAGTTAAGGTCAATTTATCAATGATTATTTATTTGACTAATAACAAGTGTTTTTTTTAACTTTTTGTCAATACTTTTATTACAAATATTGATTTTATTCTTCTATGTTCATAAAAGTTAAAGATATTTGAAATAATTTACTTTTACTTTTTCTAATAAGAAATACATCGATCTTGTGTGCCTTTTGCTGGAAGTTCAGTATGAAGTGTTGTTTATCATAGAATAGAATTACATTTGTACGCATGATCTATGGAATTGATTAAAAAGTTATCAGAAAATATTATAAATAATTTCCTATCCTTAGCTAATATTTATTTCAAACCATAACTCCTTCGTAAATACTAGTGATTTTTTTCTCAAACTGAGAAATTTTCACTTGAATACTGAGAGGGGGAGGGGGGGGGGTGGTGGGCGGTGGGGTGAATTAGTGTTTAAAACTCACACAAACTTTTATTTTTATTTATTGAATTTAGTACGTGATTTTACTTAAGACAACTACTGTATGTACGTGAATTTCATTAAGGAAACTAGCGTATGCCCAGTGAACTTATAATTTAGATAAATCTTCAGTAACTTTACTTTGACCAGTGCATCGTTGATTCATCAGACATTTAGTAATCAGTAAATATGTGCAGTAAGAACATAATAAATTATCACACATAAGTAACACGCATGAACACCAGGATTTAAGGTGGAAACCCAATGTGGGAGAAAACCTCTGATGTTGTCATCTTTGTCTTCAATATTTATTATATAGAAAATGGCTTACAATATTGTACTGGTTCAGACTCATACCAGCACACAGGCACCCACCCGCAGAAGGATGCAACCTTCACTCGTTCTCCAGCACCCACTGGCAGGGAGCTCCAACCCCCTGATCTCGTTTACCAATATCCACTGGTAGGGAGCTACAACACCCTGATCTCGTTTACCAGCAACCACTAGAAGGGAGCTATGACCCCTTGATCTTGTTTACCGCCAACCATTGGAAGGGAGCTACGAACCCCTCACTGAAGGCTCTAACCCTGAGCACCACCGTGGACCACATTTCATAAATTTTCACACTGGATCCACTGGCTTCAACACATCACAACTTATAGGCCTCTTTTCATCATATTTTCAGACTGGGCCCACTACACTCATTGAAGCCAATATCATACATCAAACTGAAACATATAACTCTACCAAATCATTCACTAAATCATCAATCAACCAACCAATCACTGATATTTAATCACAATAAACTAGCAGCATAATCAATACTCAAACAACCCAGATCTATATGAAGACATCATTGACAAGCAACATAAATACAACAAAACTAATAAGACATTTTCTTCAACATTTTTCAGCAAAACCCTGTTTTGCATACGTGCTTTCCAGAAGACTTATATGCGTAGATACGCACTTATCCTGAAACCAACTCACGTACAGATCTGAACATATTAATAAATATATACGTGACTCCGCAGAACAAAACTCACGTGTATACATGCCTTCCTTGTGTTGAACCCACATACATATCTGTAAATAATTTAAGACTGCGCAATACTTCAGAACTTAAAACTTACTCAGATCATACCCTTCACTGCAGTAAACATGCACCAGACCACAGATCTAAACAACTCATAAAAATATCATGCAAAAACATAGTCATTTCAGGTCTAAAGATCCTGGTCCGTCATTGTATTCATTGGTGCATCATTATTTCAGATCTATCAATCAACTATAGCCCATACCATACAATATACTTCAGATTGAAGTATTCATTCATTATCCTTACTCATGCACACTTTAACACTTTTGATCTTCTCCTCCTTATATAGCTTGAACCTTAGCCAAAACCACACTAGTGCCGGTGGTAATCTTGGATAGGATCAAATAATAGTTACTGTGCTCAATACTGTGGGATAATACCATGGTAAATACCCTTGGTATTATTAAATTAGTGCGTCAACATCTATGCGACTTTTATTCTTTGTACCCACGTGTATACGCGACTTGGTCTTGACGAATGCACATATATTTATTCAAATATTCGTCTTCATCAAACATTTGATTCTAGTCTGCAAAATTATGTTCCATCATTCTATTATTTTGTTCCATCACTCTATCACCTCTGAAATGATCTGTGAACTCTATTACAACTAGGTTTCCATCAAGGGCAACACCTTCATCATAATGCCAACAATCTCCCCCTTTTGACTTGATGGCAACCATCTTGGTGTTTGATCACCATAACCTGAAGATACTTGTTATACACATCAATATAAACATTATTTAAACACCAAGTTGCTCTCCCCTTTTGACATCAAGGGCAAAGGGCAAAATAATGATGAAACAAGGTTTTTCTTTCCTTATAGATACAAGAGCTCTATAGATCTGATCCACGCTATACTGACCATGTTCCCCATGAGCACATGTTGAATATTTAAAAATATTTTCAATGAATTACATGACTCTATAACCCATCAGAGTATGACATTTCCTATCACTAAGGACTCATACTTACATCAATCACCCAACAAAGTGGGGTTACATATTTGACTCAAATACCCAACCAAGTGGGATTACATATTTTACACAATTACCCAACCAAGTGGTTTACATATTTGACATGACCTCTGTTATCACTCTGTAATTAGCAAGATTGGCAAAGTCCAACTACAGAGGTAACATCAAACCGCTTTGGGATTCAAGGATCTAGCCCTCCTGAATCCAGAGAGGGATCTCTCTATAAATGAGTTCAAAGATGTGATCTTTAAAGACTGGAATTGTGATATTAGGCTAGTTATGAAGAGCATGGGTTTGTTTTGTTTGTTTTTGGTTGGGCGAAGACATGGTGAAGGTGAAAGCAGTTCAAAATAAAGGGTGAAGAGCCTGCAAATGAAGGAATGTTTTAGTTGATAGCAAAGGACAAAGACGGCTTTAACCCATTGGGCTATGGAGTCATAGGAGGATTTAATTGGATAGCAAATTCAAGAAGGATCCATGGAGCAATTCATTTACATCAAAGGATCTCTTAAGGTGATTAATGGAGTGAAACAAATAGGCAGTGAAAGACTTAAACAAATGAAAAAACAAAGCACAGTCTAAGATCAAGTAAGTACTTTTAAACTAGCTTGCTTTCAACATGTACTTAAGGAGAAACACAAAAGTATTTCTGTTGATCAAGTAAGTGCTTTTAAACTAACCTGCATTGAAGTACTTTCTATCAGAAACATTTAAAAAAAACAGTTCAAACAGCTTAAGATCAGGTAAGTGCTTTTAAACCAGCCTGCTTCAGCATATTAGATAAGGGAACACAGATGATAATCACAAAGAGCAATCTAGATCAGCTAAGTACTTTTAAACTACGTTGCATTGATAAACTCCAAGGATAACATAGAAAACATTCATCTCAAAGAGCTATCTAGATCAGGGAAGTACTTTTAAACTAACCTGCATTAATAAACTCTTCAAAGAGGACATTCAAATAAAGAAAACATAGAAGACAAAGCTTTCAGTAAGAGTAGGGTACCGTGGAGAGTATATCCTAACTCTATGTTTGCTGCTCTTTATCAGAGAAAGTGAACAGAGTGAAAACATTAAGTAAAACGACAATTGACAGTAAGGAACACATCACCATTGACATAGTTTCAAAATTCCATGAATCAGCAGCTTGTATTGATGTTCAAACTAGTTACAATCAGCAAGCCCGGTGGGTCTCTACAGCTTTGAACTTCTCATATCAGCTTATGTATCTTTCAATTACAGAACAAAGCATCAGTGGCTTCAGAATGACTATTACATGCGTTCAGATGTCCCGAGACCAACACTTTGCTCATCTTCTACAGAGGTATTTATAGAAGAATGAGGTGGTGGTCCACTATGAAAAGATCTGTTTGGATCAATTAATACAGAAGATGACTCTTCGGTGCTTTGAGGGCCTCGATCAAGAAATCTACAGGTGTTAACCTACATTAATTGAGTTACAGTTAAGATTAAAATCAGTGGGAAGTATGCTATCCTTTGAAGCTCAGTGTCATGCTGGAGTGACTTTATTTCTACTTCCCGAGATGAAAATGATCTAAATATCTGCTTCTGAATTGTTCTTTAATCTTCTCGAATGTTTCTGCCGACAATTAGAGATAAGATAGCTCAATTAGTATTAATTGTTTGGCGGTCTTTGATCTCAATGAGACTGCAGGTGTCTTTTGGAGCTGTAGAGGGTTCAATTAGCCTCTTCTTATAGCGGTGGAGGATTTCTTAGCTTGACAGATGTCTTCGTCGTTTCCTAAAACACTTTAAGTTACTTGAGATCTGTGTTTTTGGGTCTTCAATCTCCGGTTCTGATAAATTTTGTCTTTGGCACTGATACTCTTTAATAAATGATGATTTCTGCTTGTCTTCTGGTGCGCAGGGCAGTAGCGGGGTCGAATGGCATCAATGGGTCATGAAATCACTGATAAAACGTAAATCTAACACCCCTCAAATGATTCTTTATGAACTCAAAAGACAGAGGATCGTCACCCTCGGCCTTTGTGGTTTCTTTAAAAATAGCGGAAGAATTCATTCGAAAACCTACAAAATACAAACAATTTGTTATAAAATCCTGCGTATTTGGTTTTACTGCTTCAGAGGCGTAGGAAGAGAGCAGGACCGTTGGATGGCATCATCCAACGGTGGAGATTAACTGAGAGGAATTTTAAATGACGCGCGAGGAAGAATAAAATAGAACCGTCGATCGCGCGATGAGCAATGGTGGGGGTGATCTGGGACCGTCCGATCTGGACCCGTGGACGGCCCAGATTTAATCAGAGGATCGCAATCGGCAGGTCACAACAAAACATGCGATTGAAACATTGTGATGCGTTTGAGCGTAGGTCGTCCGATCATCAGGGAGACGGACGGCCCAGATTTGATCGGAGGATCGCAATCCGGGTGCGCGGAAGAGGGGATGCGATTGAAACATTGCGATTGAGACTTTGCGATTAAGCGCAGGTCGTCAGATCGGGTCTAGATCAACAGTCCAGATCCTTTAATTTTTTTCACCAGTGGGACCCTTATACTTTGTGAGAAAACCTATGAATTTCAATAAAAACCAAGGTTTTGAATGGGATTGGGTGGAATATATACGATAGGCTGGCGCCCGATTGCAGGGCCACTGGGTGTATGGAGTACCATGGGCCTGGGGCTTTATATAACTAGGGCCAATCGCAATCGGAACATTCGGGCCCGGTCTTTCAATCAACACATTTGTGAATTCTCCGATCGCGATTGCGCAATCGGTCTTTTTGATCAACCCATTTTATTTAAACACGTGATTTGGCATTTTAAAACAAACTTTGGAAAAATGGGTTTTCAAGTTTTACACAGAAAAATATTGATCAGAAAGGGATTTTTCAATGGTTTAGCGCCCGACTGCGGGCTTATGGGGTAGATGAAATGATAATACGATCTTAGGTTTATGGCAAAGGGGCTGATCGCAATCGGCTTTTAAAATGGCTCACAAACATGCACACTTTGAATCGTTCCGATGCGATTAGCGCTTCATGGGTTTGGTGCTTGGTTTTTATGATGAGGGCGTATTGGGGAAGTGGTTTGGAAACTCAGGCCAAGGGGCTTAAACCCTTAATAGAGAAAAGGGGTTTTTTACACAGATTTTCCATGATTTTCAAAGGTTTCCGAGGGTTTCAACAGAGTTCGAAAGAAGTTTGGAACTCTGCAAAGGCAAATTTATATGAAAAGAGGGTGAGGAAAATGGAGAACAAAGGAAAATGATGAAAATATGAAGGTTAGTCTCTGAGAGGAAAAAGGGGAAAAGGAGGAGGATATTGCAGTAGTCTTCTCATGGAATTTTTAGCAGAATTTTGAGTTTCTGAGAAATAACAGTGAAAACCTTGAGACATGAGCATGAGGTCGTCTACAGGCTTCAAGAGATAACATTTTGGCTAGGAAAGTGTTTCTTGAAGGCTGAAAACATGTTTTGGCCACCTTTTGATAGACCAAAATTTACAGGTGGCCAACAGTGGCTCCACTTGGGGATGGTGCCTTCTTGAAGGCATCAAGAACTTCAGAACTGCATTCTCTGGGAGGCTGATCAATGCCTCATTCTTTGGGCTGTTGTCTTTGCTGAAATGATCTTATTCTGGCTGAAAAAAGGTTAGCAGTATTGAAAAACAATGAATCTTCATCAACACAGGCTTTCTACCTACCCAATCCTACTGATCTAACATTTTTTCTTCATTTAGAGTGCACTTGGACTGGCAAACTCTTTTTCAACATTATATTCTTTTGAAAACAGGAAATCTAATCTAATTCTACCCATTATTTCTCCCTGAACTCAGATTAAACAGTTGAGCTCAGATGTTTCTCTACCTAATCTACTATCTGTTGGGATTAAACTGTCCAACAGATTTCATTCTCTAGATTCTAAGACAGAAATTCAAAAACAGTCAAGTCAAGATTGAACTGTTTGACTTGCTGTGATCTATGGCATAAAAACAAGCTGCACATAGATTATTATTTGCAGAAAATTAAAATCAAAACAGAAGGCTTAAGATCTGAAAGTTCCCTATCATGGCCTTCTCCCTTCTTTTCAGCTCTGTTTTCTTTTTCTTTTTCTTTGAGCTGTCTTTGTTTTTCTTCTGGTTCAGGTTTTGAGCTGATTAGAACCAGGTCTTCATATCTGTTGACTCAATATTTGAAACAGTTTTGAGTCATCTCTCTTTGGAAACTTTGGCTCAGATTTTGAGTTTTTTTGAACCTTTATTTCTATCCTAATCTATCTACTGATAAGCCAAGTTTAAACAGTTTGGCAAATCAAATTCACTATCCTATCAGCAGAAAATTTAAAACTAATTAGTCAAGATTAGGCTGTTTGACTAACTAGAAGTATGGTTTTCAGGAGTGGCATTTGAGCTTGCGCACTTTCATATTTTCTCTTTTTTGGTATGGGGCTATACCTTTATTATTTTTACAATCAACCCTCTTTTCTATCTTTTATTATTATTGTATTTTTTCTTTTTTCTTCAAAGCAGAAAACAACAACTAACTAAATGCTCAGAAGTGAGCTTTATTGACATCCCTATCTAGCCTATTCTAAACATGGAGTATTTACATATTCATATGATACAAAAGTGCCAATGCAGCCAACTGAGTAATGTCAAGAAGAAGTAGTAACTCTGGCTGCTTATCAGGGGTATCCATAGAATATTTTGAAGATTAGTCTTCAAAATAAACACTATCACAGAAGGTGACAACGTTTCATGTCTCTGGCTCTAGCAAAGGATCACTGCTTGATAATTTGAGCCATTTGGTATTTCCACAAACTCTTCCATAGGATCAACAAAGAAAAGGTGAAGGTTCTCTTCTTTTTGGTCCTCCGTATCTGGTAGATTGTCTGCTTCCAAGACTTCAACTTTGAGGAGTGTAACTTCAGAAATTTGCTTGGAAGCTTCATCATTCTTAACAGAAAAGGAAGAATATTCCTCTTGAGAAGATGGTATATCCTCAGTAGGACAGTGTTCTATTTGTTTTTCTCCTTCATCTTCATCATCTTCTGAACTGGAGGACTCATCATATTTGACAGTTTTTTCCTCTTGTGGCCCTTGTATGCTCGTATTCAGTGGACTAAATTCTGTGAAGAGGTTATTATATTCTTGAGTAGGGGAGTACTTAAAGGTTTCCTCTTTTTCAAGAGAAGGCTCCTTGATTTCAACCTTCTCAAAAATTTCTTCGGTTCTTTCCTCCTTATCCTTTGAGCTGAAAGTCTGCTGATTCCCAATCATATGGAAACTATTACTAATGATCTGAAATGAAACAGAGCAAAGATCCAATGAATCTTCACTTGCTTCTAGACTTTGAAAACTTTCATCATCAGTATCATAAAGAGTCTGCACTGGCTTATTACTTCTTTGAGGAAACTGATCTTCCTCCCCTAAATCTGCTAATGATGATCCTGCAAAATTAACTTCTGTTTGGGAAGCATCATCACTAGATAGATCAAAGTTAGGAGAATCACGAATATAAGTAATACTACCAATTAAACATACTGGGTTATCAGCAGGTCCTTCTTCATTCTGATTTACAAAAGAACTTTCTAAATATGTACAACAAATTTCTCTATGTGAATGGGCAAGAGTGTTTGTTTCGCAAAAAAATTCAGAGAGCGGTTGTTTATTTATAATCTGATCTATCTCTTTTGCTGTCAAAGGAGAAGATGTTTCTATGTTCCTTTGAACAAAAGGACAGCAGTTCTCTGTTTCTTGTGAAGATTGATTTTGAGGCTGGATTTTTTTTTGAGCCTCGGCTATAAGGGATGATGAATCATTATCTAAGTTTTTAGGAAAATCTTGAGGAATGTTCTTTATTTCTTGTTTGTTTTCTTCCTCAAGTGATTCATCTATGTTCTTAAAATTTTTCAGTAGGAGATTAAACTCATGAATGGCTGTTAAAAGATCTTCAGGATGCATCTCTTCCCAAGCTTCCTCATTATCTATAATGTGTTGGGTGATGTTTTGTGATGGATCATAATATATTGCACCCAATAATAATGATGTAGCATTTTATTTATAGTTCTCATAGAACGTATATTCAAGATCTCTTAAAGAAAACAAACTACAAGATCTTAAGCATTCATACCAATCCCTAGCTTTTCCTTCTAATGTTAACATGAACATTTTCATTAGGCAGTCTTCATGCCATTCAACTTTCAACCTCCATACATGTATATGAAATTTGATGAGATGTAATAGAGGGTCATAGAACTTTTCACCTTGAAAAGCAAGCAGGTTATCATCCCAATTCACCAGGGGCATCTTATGTGGAAACCCAGGGATATGATCTCTACTCATTGGGGCATATCTTCGTTGTATCCTTGGATTCATGTTTGTAAATCAAAAAGGAGGTCACTGCGTCTGGTCAATCAGTTCAGGGTCTTCTACCAGTGGAGTCATTTGGTATTCTGGGAGTTTCAGAGTGTGGAGTCGCCAAGTGAAAAAAATTTAACTCGTAAGGAGGTAAAATGTTTTATGGTCCACCACCATGTTTATTGGATACCAATCTAAAATATTTTGGGTTTTTTCTGAGTTTTTATAGTGGTTTGGGAGACTAATGAGTCTAGAAAATCTTGCTAAGCTACTATAAATTCAGAAAGAGTCCCCAGTGGAGTCACCATTATGTTATCACTCTGTAATTAGCAAGATTGGAAAAGTCCAACTGTAGAGGTAACATCAAACCGCTTTGGGATTCAAGGATCTAGCCCTCCTGAATCCAGAGAGGGATCTCTCTATAAATGAGTTCAAAGATGTGATCTTTAAAGATTGGAATTGTGATATTAGGCTAGTTATGAAGAGCATGGGTTTGTTTTGTTTGTTTTTGGTTGGGCGAAGACATGGTGAAGGTGAAAGCAGTTCAAAAGGGTGAAGAGCCTGCAAATGAAGGAATGTTTCAGCTGATAGCAAAGGACAAAGACAGCTTTAACCCATTGGGCTATGGAGTCATAGGAGGATTTAGTTGGATAGCAATTCAAGAAGGATCCATGGAGCAAGTCATTTACATCAAAGGATCTCTTAAGGTGATTAATGGAGTGAAACAAATAGGAGTGAAAGACTTAAACAAATGAAAAAACAAAGCACAGTCTAAGATCAAGTAAGTACTTTTAAACTAGCTTGCTTTCAACATGTACTTAAGGAGAAACATAAAAGTATCTCTGTTGATCAGGTAAGTACTTTTAAACTAGCCTGCATTGAAGTAATTTCCATCAGAAACATTTAAAAAACAGTTCGAACAGCCTAAGATCAGGTAAGTGCTTTTAAACCAGCCTGCTTCAGCATATTCGATAAGGGAACACAGATGATAATCACAAAGAGCAATCTAGATCAGCTAAGTACTTTTAAACTACGCTGCATTGATAAACTCCAAGGATAACAAAGAGAACAACAAAGAGAACATTCATCTCAAAGAGCTATCTAGATCAGGGAAGTATTTTTAAACTAGCCTGCATTAATAAACTCTTCAAAGAGGACATTCAAATGAAGAAAACATAGAAGAAAAAGCTTCCAGTAAGAGTAGGGTACCGTGGAGAGTATATCCTAACTCTATGTTTGCTACTCTTTATCAGAGAAAGTGAACAGAGTGAAAACATTAAGTAAAACGACAATTGACAGTAAGGAACACATCACCATTGACATAGTTCCAGAATTCCATGAATCAGCAGCTTGTATTGATGTTCAAACCAGTTACAATCAGCAAGTCCGGTGGGTCTCTACAGCTTTGAACTTCTCATATCAGCTTATGTATCTTTCAATTACAGAATAGGGCATCAGTGGCTTCAGAATGACTATTACATGCGTTCAGATGTCCCGATACCAACCATTTTCTCATCTTCTACAGAGGTATTTATAGAAGAATGAGGTGGTGGTCCACTATGAAAAGATCTGTTTGGATCAATTAATACAGAAGATGACTCTTCGGTACTTTGAGGGCCTTGATCAAGAAATCTATAGGTTTTCATCAGCATTAATTGAGGTACACTAACAATTAAGCTCAGTGGGAGCTTTTTGCCGTCCTTTGAAGCTCGGAGTTATGCTGGAGTGACTTTATTTCTACTTCCCGAGATGCAATGATCTAAATATCTGCTTCTGAACTGTTCTTTAATCTTCTCGAATGGTTCTGCCGACAATTAGAGATAAGATAGCTCAATTAGTATTAATTGTTCGGCGGTCTTTGATCTCAACGAGACTGCAGGTGTCTTTTGGAGCTGTAGAGGGTTCGATTAGCCTCTTCTTATAGCGGTGGGGAATTTCTCAGCTCGACAGATGTCTTCGCTCCTTCCCAAACACTTTACTTTGCTTGAGATCTGTGTTTGGGTCTTCAATCTCCGGTTCTGATATGTTTTGTCTTCGGCGCTGATACTCTTTAACTGTTTTTGAATTAAAACAGTGTCTTGTTGATGTGCAGGGGCCGCGCAGGCCTTTATGTGCTATCAATGCTTATGAAACATTGATAAAACTTTGAATCAAAACCTGCAAAATACAAACAATTTGTTATAAAATCCTGCGTATTTGGTTTTACTGCTTCAGAGGCGTAGGAAGAGAGCAGGACCGTCAGATGGCATCATCCAACGGTGGAGATTAACTGAGAGGAATTTAAAATGACGTGGGAGGAAGAATAAAACAGAACCGTCGATTGCGCGATGAGCAACGGTGGGGGTGATCTGGGACCGTCCGATCTGGACACGTGGACGGCCCAGATTTAATCGGAGGATCGCAATCGGCAGGTCGCAGCAAAGGGGATGTGATTGGAACACAGCGATGCGATTGAGCGCAGGCCGTTAGATCTGGTCTAGATCAACGGTCCAGATCCTTTAATTCTTTGCACCGGCGGGACCCTTATACTTTATGAGAAACCCATAAATTTCAATAAAAACCAAGGTTTTGAGTGGATCGGGCGGAATATATATATGATAGGCTGGCGCCCGATTGTGGGACCACTGGGTGTATGGAGTACCATGGGCTCAGGCTTTATATAACTAGGGCCAATCGCAATCGGAACATTCGGGCTCGGTCTTTCAATCAACCCATTTGTAATTTCTCCGATGCGATTGCGCGATCGGTCTTTTTGATCAACCCATTTGTATTTATCACGTGTCCTTAAGTTTTTAACTTAAAACTTCAGAAAGTGGGTTTTTGGGTTTACACAGAAAAATATTGATCAGAGAGGGATTTTTCAATCGTTTAGCGCCCGATTGCAGGCCCACGGGTAAGTGAAATAACAATATGATCTGCGGTTTAGGACAAAGGGGCTGATCGCAATCGGCATTTTGAAATGGCTCACAAACATGCACACTTTGAATCTTTCCGATGCGATTAGTGCTTCATGGGTTTGGCGCTTGGTTTTTATGATGAGGGCGTATTGGGGAAGTGGTTTGGAAACTCAGGCCAAGGGGCTTAAACCCTTAATAGAGAAATGGGGTTTTTTACACAGATTTTCAGTGATTTTCAAAGGTTTATGAGGGTTTCGACAGAGTTCGAAAGAAGTTTGGAACTTTGCAAAGGCAATTTTATATGAAAAGAGGGTGAGGAAAATGGAGAATAAAGAAAAATGATGAAAATATGAAGGTTAGTCTCTGAGAGGAAAAAGGGGAAAAGGAGGAGGATATTGCAGCAGTCTTCTCATGGAATTTTTAGCAGAATTTTGAGTTTCTGAAAAATAACAGTGAAAACCTTGAGACATGAGCATGAGGTCGTCTACAGGCTTCAAGAGATAACATTTTGGCCAGGAAAGTGTTTCTTGAAGGCTGAAAACATGTTTTGGCCACCTTTTGATAGACCAAAATTTACAGGTGGCCAACAACCTTAAAGGTCCATACATGACTAAATATGAAAATATTTACATCATAGGTCTCAACATGACCTTTACATCAAATTACATATATGAATTTTATAACCAAGACCAAAGGACCTCAATAAAGAGAGATCATCAAACATAATTAAGCAACCATTATAAACATAATGCCAACAATGCATTATACTTAGCAAGGCCAATGCTCCCCCTGAACATGTGCTACTTGTTCACTGTCAATTCTGACCACAACAAATCATTCATCAAAGCCTCTTCATAAATCATATAATCATAACTTAATACCATATCAGCAGACTGTAACCATGAACATCAGACCAAGAAAATTAAATCATAACTGTCAGCAACATGTCAGAATTTGTTCTTGAGTCTATCTCACTGTTTTTCTATCAGAGAAAAACATACGTGACTGTCTGCAAAGGAACTCACGTACATATGCGACTTTCTTTCATCAGATCCATGTACAAAATGTGAAATACTGAAATTTTCACTGCTTTAGCTCCCCCTAAGCTTGTAAAGTCTGTACATGTCTTCTATTGTCACATCAGATGCACTATCAGAAATATAAACAACCAGAATTACCAAAATAACCATGGGAATCACCATATATTTCTCCCCCTGTGATGATACATTATTGATTCTGATAATGTATCTCACATCACTCCTGTACTCACTAAGAGAAGTAAGCTTTAGAAACAAATGACTGGAGTAGGGTCAACATTCCCTACGCTTTTTTAAGGGATTTCTTCTTTTTCCAGCTTTTCTTGAAAATTATTATTGTGTGTTGTAACTTATCCAAACTCTTGGTTCTGTTCAACATAATTAACCTGCAATCCGGGGCCATATTCCCAAATGAGTTACAATAGAAACAACATCCATGAAACCATCCTTTCTGCCTTGATCTATGTGATTCTTCAATAAAAGGATTCTTCTCTTTTAGGGCATTATCATCATTAATACTAAATGTCATGAGTTCTTGCATATCTTGATCAAACTCCCCCTCTTCTCCCATTGATAAACCATCACTATATTCATTTGTATAAAATCTTCTCCTATTTTCAAACTATTTCCCTTTGTCATGATTTTATTTATAAGGACACTTAACATCATAATGACCAACTCTACCACAAGAAAAAAACTTAAAGGGAAGGTTACCTCTGAACCTTCCAGTACCTAGTTGAAGTTTCCTCACAAAAATTGCCTCATCTTCTTCTGATATATAACTTGATTCCTTGAGAACTTCCTTTTATTTTCCTTTCACAGAAGCCTTAAATGTGGCTTCTCTGACTTCTGAGGGACCTCCTTTTCTCATTTCAAAAGTAGTCAAGATCCTGTGAATTTGAACAACAGTAAGAATCTGCAAATCTTGTTTTTCTTCAATGGTAGACACGTTTGACTAGAATTTTGGACGTAGAGATATCAATATTTTCTCTACTAAAGTTGAATATTTTATATCTTCACCCATATTTCTCATAGAATTCACAATCTCATCTATTCTTA
The DNA here is from genome assembly GCA_034641835.2 of Pinus albicaulis. Taxonomy (NCBI): domain Eukaryota; kingdom Viridiplantae; phylum Streptophyta; class Pinopsida; order Pinales; family Pinaceae; genus Pinus; species Pinus albicaulis. The sequence goes on along the minus strand of CM076575.1, from coordinate 264,323,693 downwards.
GAAATAAACTTGCAATACTTTCATCATCATGCATTCTGAGAGTTTCATATTGAATTCTAAGAGTTTGAAGTTTAACACTTTTTACCTTGTCATCACCTTCATAGATATGGATGATCTTGTAACATATTTCCTTTGTTGAATTTCGCTGCATGACTTTGAAAAATTCTGATTATGTCAGGATTCCCAATAATGCATTGACATCCTTCACATTGGTTTCATATGTCTTCTTTGTTGCTGCATCTTTAGGAACGACTGTTGGATATTGATAACCTCCTTCCACGATTCCCCATACATCTACTCCAAGACATTGCAAATAATCTCTTGTTCATATCTTCTAGAACATTAGATAACTTCCATTGAACAGTGATGGCCTGATAGAAAATAATCCTTCAGGAATTCCCATTGCGACAGATCTCCTTCAAGCGATTAAGATTCTTTAGAAGGACCTTCTCTGATACCAATTGTTGGGAAAAATACTGAGAGGTGTGGTGGGTTGGAGGGGGGGGTGAATCATTATTTAAAACTCACACACAATTTTATTTTTCTTTAATGAATTCAATATGCGACTTTACTTAAGCCAACTAGCGTATGTACGCAACTTTCATTAAGGAAACTAGCGTATTCCCAATGAACTTATAATTTAGATAAATATTCAGTAACTTTACTTAGACCAGTGCATCATTGATTCATTATCCATTTAGTAAGTTGTAAACAAGTACAGTAAGAACATAATAAATCATCACACATAGTTAACACATGAACACCAGGATTTAAGGTGGAAACATAATGTGGGAGAAAACCAACATTGTTGTCGTCTCTATCTTCAATATTTATTATATAGAAAAATTATTAAAATCTTGTGCTGGCATAGACTCATACCAACACACAAGAACCCACTTGCAAAAGGCTACAATCTTCACTCGTTCTCCAACACCCACTGGCAGGGAGCTCTAACCCCCTAATCTCGTTTACCAGTATCCACTAGAAGGGAGCCACAACCCCCTGATCTTGTTTGCCAACAACCACTAGAAGGAAGCTATGACCCCCTCATCTCCTTTACCAAAAACCACTAGAAGGGAGATACGACCCCCTAATATCCTTTACCAAAAACCACTAGAAGGGAGATATGACCCCCTCACTGAAGGCTCCAAGCCTCAGCACCATCACGAACCACATTTCATAAATTTTCACATTGGATCCACCAGATTCAATACATCACAACTTGTAGGCCTCTTTTCACCAGATTTTCAGACTGGACCCACTACACTCATTTAAGCCCAATACCATACATCAAACTGAAACATATAATTGTACCAAATCATTCATTGAATCATCAATCAACCAACCAATCACTGATATTTAATCATAATCAAATAGCAACATAATCAATACTCAAACAACCCATATATATATGAAGACATCATTGACAGACAACAAAAATAGAGCAAAACTGATCAGACATTTTCTTCGACATTTTTTAGCAAAACCTTGGCTTGCATACGCGCCTTCCAGAAGAATTATATGTGTATGTACGTGCTTATCCCGAAACCAACTCGCGTACAGATCTCAACATATTATTGAATATATACGCAACTCTGCAGAACAAAGCCCGCATGTATACACGCCTTCCTTGTGTCAAACCAGCATACAGATTTGTAAATAATTTAATACTGCGCAGTACTTAAGAAATTCAAAATTACTCAGATCATACCCTTCACTATAGCAAACATGAGGCAAACCACATATCTAAACAAATCATAAACATATCATGCAAATAAATAATCATTTTAGGTCTAAAGATCCTGATCCATCATTATATTCATGGGTGCATCATTATTTCAGATCTATCAATCAACTATATAGCCCATACCATACAAATATACTTCAGATTGAAGTATTCATTCATTACCCTTACTCATGCACACTTTAAAACTTTGATCTTATCCTCCTTATATAGGTTGAACCTTAGCCAATACTATGAACCAAAACCACACTAGTGTCAGTGGTAATCTTAGACGGGATCAAATACTCGTTACTTTGTTCAATATTGTGGGCTAATACCATGGTAAAAACCCTTGGTATTATTAAATTAGTGCGCCAGCATGTACGCGACTTTTATTCTTTGTACCCGCGTGTATACGTAACTTGGTCTTGACGAACCCGCATATATTTCTTCAAATATTCATCTTCATCAAACATCTGATTCTAATCTACATACTTATGTTCCATAATTCTGTTATTATGTTCCATCACTCTATCACCTCTAAACTGATCTGTGAACTCCGTTACAAGTGTGTTTCCATCAAGGACAACACCTTCATCATAATTCCAACAATGGCCCCAACCACGACATTCTTACCCTTCCAGTATAGCAACATACACCATAGTTCCATACAATAGTACAATGACCCTCCTTTCAGCAGTTCATAAGGTAGTTATGAGATCACACTAGCATCTCTAGAGAAGAGAGAGATAGGGAGCATATGCACACTAAAAGAATGCATGTGCCATCCTCAACCGAGTTCTAACTTTAAATGTATTTTCTATACTCAACAATTTAATTTTAAATATGTTTTTGGTTTATTCAGTTTTTCATGCACAGTTAGAGGATGAATTTCCCTAAGTTAGTAGGGGTGCTCATGCATGTGGACTCTGAGCTCGATAAAGAAGGCACGTATCTAGGAAGGAACACCTTGAGTTTTCTCGGTTTTCCATGCCAGAAAGTCACACTAGAATTAAAGTTCACACTGGTAGTTAAGGAACTGTTGTGCATTAATCCAGATTCACCATGTCTCTCTTCTTACTAGTCTATAAAAGAGAAGCAAGTTGGACCAATTTATGGTTTAATAATTTAGTTTTGAGTTGTAGCTTTAGCTTTATGTTTTCAACTGTATAGATTAGCGTGTTTGTTGTTTTAAATATCATAAGTATGTCTTTGTAAGTTAAAGTAATCTATACAATAAATTTTAATTAGCACTTATAGTTTTAGCGATATATAGTTTCAGGTTAGTTGAGTGCAAAATCTGCTCAACATGATATGATTTTATGACATATCTGTAGTGTGTGATTGGTTATATTTTAGAATCCAAAATCGCACCTCTATTATTTGTGAACACACTGATATGTTAAGGCATGATTGTGAAAGAGATAATTAAATCATCTACCAAAAGCACAATGTAGAGAAGAAGAAAATACTTGGTTGAAAAACCACCCTGTAGCAATCTGGGATGAGGAATTTTGGCAGTAGGCTTTTGCTTTGAGAAGGTAAGTCGCAAATAAACAACGAATTATGATTTAGTTTCAAATTTTTAAGAGAAAATGCTACATAAAATTTCTCACCCCTGGGAAATGCCAAAACAACAATTCTGAAGAAATTTTGCATGGTATTTGACAATTTCCTGTTGAAATAAAGATTAGTGGATTTTGATGGCTCCAGATCCTAGACATTGATAGAACATAATTGTAAACAAGTTGACTATTTTAGTTTCTTGAGAGAGTTGGGATAAGTTTAGATCATTTTAGCTTGTACTTAATCCATATTGTGTTGAGCTTATTGAGGAGTAACTAATAGAGAATCGAGGAGTCCCCTTAAGAACAAACAAATATGAATTTATGGGGAAGCACTGACCCAAGTTTGAAAAATTCATAATGTTGTATTAGTTAGCATCATGCCACTTTGTAGTTTGTCTAGATGATGTGGGACATCAATTTGAGGCCAACTTGACTAGGAAAAGTTTCCAACAGATGTTGTCACTTAAACTGTTAAAATTTAAAAATAAAAATAAAAAGTGTAAGCCATTTATATTGAGTGCTAAAAATCATTCTTTAAATATTCTTAAAACAAACCTTTCAGGGCCACAATGAATCCAACTAGATTTTTCAACAACTCCCTAAAATTATTTCAATCTGAACTATGATAGGACCTCTAAACACAATCCTATTAAATCAGGTGGAGAGGGAGAAATCAAGGACCAATCAGGGTGTGATAGTCACTTTTCTTGTTGACTTTCCCATTTCAAGATGGAATCAATCGGTTTGAGTTCCGAGGACAGGTTTGATGACACTTACAATTTTATTCTATGGAAGAAAAAAATCAATTAGAACTGACCTTGAACCTTGTCCTAGATTAGGCCTAATGAATTTTATAATTTAAGGTAACTCTGTGCTTCCAAGAAGTAATATCTTGACCAGAGAATATTTATTAAAACAATACAAAGACTTGATTTCAAGAATGGCCTCAGTTGATTCAAAAAAATTAAGAATAACAAGATTTTTGGCCAAAGTTTCAATTAATCTAGCTTCGAATCAATCAAAATCTTAGAAAATATCCACTCAGTTAAGAATGAATATTTACTCAATTGAAATTGGAGGTTCTATAGTCCAAGTACCACCAACTTGATTTAATAATTGAATAGAAAGGACCCAGCTCAAGAAGACAAGACAAACCGATTTGTAGTGATGATTAGGGATAGAAAAGGACACTCCATGCACTGTCATGTCTTGTTGTTTCAGCTGCTACTTCATTCCATCTCAAACTCTCGTTTGCAATGGAAAAGCCAAAGGTCAAGGATCTCAAAGTAACATATGGGAGAAAAAATAAGCTTTTGTAAGAACAGTGTAAAACAAACGCTCATCCTAACGGACTTTATTGTAATGGACTCTCATCCTAATTGCATTTAATGTCTGGATAGAAGAACTCAAAGCACCACCAAGGCCAAGGCCAAGGCCAACAATGGAGAAGACCCATCTTCTTCCAGCAGAAGGAAGAAGAATTGAAACTCTCTAAAATAGAAAAATTTGAGGGCCGTGAAGAATATCTGCATAGTAGTCTCATATATGCCAAAAATTGTCTAGTATTATCTAACTAGATTGGGAAAGATACTTGATTCATACTAGAATCACTGCACACGTGAACAAATTGTAGGTAGTCACAGGAAAAATTCACAACTTACAGAGAGTTTTATGGCTTTCAAAAGATACAAAGTAGAGATTATAGGAAATGAGTCAGAATATTGGTGAATCTTTTTCAGCAAGGGACAAAGCACTTTGTGAAATTAGAGGCAACAAAAGAGTGAACACAACTTTCTCAATGGTCTAAGTTTGAGTGCACACTTCAAGTGCATTGTGATATTCTTGTACTTCAATTTCTGCCATCACTTCCTGTATTACACAAGTTCACATCCATCAAATATTCAACCCTACTATATAATTACCAAAATTATCACATATTTAACTCAAAGGTTGACCAAATTACATCATAGCCTATAGTAGTCTGAAGGTGTTCAAAGGTGTAGAACATACCATAACAGCCCTTGAGCGCACCATTAATGTTGTGATAATACAGGACATTTACATAGAAGATCTGTAACCCATCTCCATGCAATTTTATGAGAGAAACTACTTCCCCTTCCACCATTCAAAATTATCAATGAAGAACACCAACTTACTATAAGTTCAAAGAAATAGAAATATAAAAATATTTAGCTCAATTCAAAGTGACTCGAAATTCAAAATAAGGATGGAATGGCGTAACTTTCCTATTTTTATTTTTAGGTGTTTGAATAAAAATATAAGACATTTAGCATCTAATTCTGTTGAGTTCCACAGGTAGGATAGCATTTAAGATTTGAGGAAAACACACTGATTATTCTGAACCAATTGGCCTTGTTTCGATGGATGCTCCACATGTGGGTATCACAGTCCAGCATGTATTGCACTACTTCTTGTCTTAGAAGCAGATCTGATCTTGAAATTTCGAAGGTCACTATTTTCATGGCGATGTGTCTAAGCAAATCTTGTTGCCACGATCCCTGGAAAACAGTTAATGCATGTTATGTGTAAAGTTGTAGGACATTCATAACTGAATAGGACAAGAATCGAATCGCTAACTTGATTTTTCCCATATTTTTCACCCCACTTGGATGAAGTAACATAATAGGATAATCATTTATGTAGATTCAATCGCTCTGTAAAGTAAAAATTCAAATTCAAACTTTTCCAATGCGCAGGTCTCTGCAAGGTGGGGATTTTTCTTGAAAAAATATATGGAAATTGTCGAAAACCCCTCGGGTGAAGAGGGGTTTGTTAGAAAAATGAATGGACTGTTAGCGAATGAAGGGAGCTCAGCTATCGCGGCCACCCATGCCCTCATTTGTGGCACCTACCACCAATAATGACTATCCAATAAAGAATCGGAAGATGCAACATCATGGTGGTATGCCGCTTGATGGAGGCACTCGTCGGCCTCTACAATTTTTTCAACAGGATCAATTTTTTATATCATCTAACACCGAATCAATGGTGCAGGATGGCAGACAGTGGCACGATAAGAATTCTTCCAAATAAACGCCCTATGGCAGCAAAGATGATGCAAAAAATAGAACCCAAAATCCACACCATGACTAATTTTACGCCTTTTTTTCCAATCAAGAACTTTCTTTGGATCTCCTTTATCGTGTAACCATTCATCTAAGCTCACATTTTCCACAAAATTGTAGACAATTAATTGTTTTTCCCTAATTTACAATACAACAAAATCTCAACCAAATGATTATGTTGGATTTTCGCAAGAGCCTCCGTTTCTGCTTGGAATTCCCTCTCAACCAAATGATTATGCTGGATTTTCTACTGAGTATCCATTTTTTATTGGAATTCCCTCATCCCTTGGTAGGAATCCATAACCAACTTCTTCACAGTGACCACTTTCCACTTTCCAAGATGAATTTTCCACAGTGGTCTGGAAGGATGCGGGGGAGGTGTCATGTTATGACCATATTTTTGGGCTTACCAGTGCGTGCAACCTTGGAATTTTCTCTGATAGGCCTGTTTCAGTTTGCACCTTACCAGTGTGCGCGACCCTGGCCTTTTATTTGACAAGCTTATTTTAGTTTTCTCTCCAGATCTAGGTGCCCTTGGGAAAAGAGGAAAATGGGATGAAGATGAATACGATGCACATAGTGAATTTGCAGAGTCGTTGTGATCCCATGAAAAACACATCATATATATATGAACCCTTTCAAGATCAGTTATTTATTAGTATGGTGATCTATAACAACTTTCCACCGCAACATTCTCCACTACCTATAATCATCCAACAATAGAAAATATTCTAATCATCTAACATATAGGATTGATGGCCCATGAATTGACACAATGGCAACTGGGAGAGTGTTTTCCAAAGGGGAATGCCTTACGACGTAAAAACATCATTATAAAACAAGTGACTCATGTCAACTCGAGAGGTTTGCTAGGGCTAGCGATGTAGAATGGGTCTCTCCTCTTTCTCTTTTTTCTCCTAAAAGTATATAGCATAGTAAAAATATTAATATGTTGTAGTAGTATGAAATATGCCCAAGTAAAGTAAAGTAAAAAACATCATTATATAAAACAAGTAACTCATGTCTAGTAGTATGATATATGAGTAGTAGTATGAAATATTTCCAAGTAAATTAAATTAAAAAACATCATTATATAAAACATGTAACTCATATCTAGTAGTATGATATATGAGTAGTAGTATGAAATATGTCCAGGTAAAGTAAAGTAAAAAACATCATTATATAAAACAAGTAACTCAAGTAAATCATGTAGAAAGGTCTTTTCTCTTCTTTCTCCTTTTCTCCTAGTACCTACGGATGCATGTCTTGGAAGGATATTTCTCTCCTCCCCTCTCCTTCTTTTATCAGAATGTCAGTGTATGTATGTGATGAAGTGGCCTCAAAGGAGAAATGTGTAGGAACATATGTCATATAATATTTTCCCAATGTAATAAGTTGTTGATAAGCATGTAAAGATGTGGCCTGAGATAACATAGAAGGAAATTAAGGAGAAATGACCACAGGCTGAATTCAATGATGCAAAAAGAAGGCCAATGTGCAAATCCAAACTTTGATTTGACAATATTGGTATCCTAATCATCATGTTGTAGTGGTTGTTTTTGAGATGCATAAGATATGAGATTTCCATGATCTTGTGATGCGAAAGAGGTGTATTTTGTGAGGAATTACTCTTTCGATTTTATACAGTGGGACATGTATTATTTCTCGCAAAAGAAACATGAATGGGGAAATTAATCAGGGTTAATGACTCATGCATCTTGTAAGTGACACGCTCATATGCGAGATTCGCCTCCTTCGCTCTATTGAAGGTGCCGAGCTAAAGTTTAGCTCCCTTCTGTGCATAGTCCCTTATCTCCGCTGCAAATTTCCCACATCTCCACTACCGCACGCCCTCTAATTCCTTATCTGTTTTCTCTCTTATCTCTGATGTGAATTTCACACACACTCCTTGTTGCATGCTCCTCTAATGCCTACCGCCATTTTCCTTCTTCCTCGTCGGCTACTACTTGGTTCTCGTTTCTTTCTCTTTGGGTGTTGGGGGAATCCATCCTTCGTTGGGTTCCTCCTTGAGAATCCTATACAAAACCATCTCCTCTGAACCGTCTTCATCCAACAGTGATCCAGGTGGATATCGGTGGTTACCCACCTATTCCATTTGGACCTGCAACATCAATTCTTGTAGCTTTTCACTTCCAACAGCTTACTATTTTTAGCAGGTTTTTAGTTCCTTCACGTCCGAAGCCATTTTGGGGAGTTAATGATCCAGGTGGATATTGGCAGCTGCCCACCTATTCCATTTGAACCCCCGCCATTAGTTCTTTCCGTTTTTAAGTTTCAACACAACTTACTATTTTTAGCAGTTTTTCGGGTCCTGAACTTCCTGAACCGTTTTGAGGCCCTAAACGAAGTTTTTTGGAAACCTGAGAGCGACATGGAGTATCTTACTCACACCAAAAGTTGTAGTCCTCAGATAGATATTTCTAACGAGCTATTGATCGCGTCAAACGGAGATTGGAGGCCAAATTTACATCCCCGGGAAGTTGAAACAACAATTTACCCAAACGAGGCCCACAGTTTTGGCGCTTCATCTCCTAGGGTTAGGTTTTTGGACGTTTCAGGTTTTACATTGTTTCTCAACAATAAATAGGCCTTCGATTCTCATTGTAACACAGTTCAGAGGGCTGGTAGCCATCACATCTCTTCTCAAGGATAGTCTACCAGTACCCTAGCTCATATATTTCCATTATGTTTGTAATAGGCCTTCGAGCCTCAATGTAACACAGTTCAGAGGCTTGCGTACGTCACATCTCTTCTCAGAGATACAGTACCAACTCCCCAGCTTGTTTCCATTATGTTTATAAGTTTATTTCAGTCATTCTTTTATTAATAAAATGAAGCATTATTTCCGTTGCATCTCTGTGTTTATGGTTATATCTGTATTTTGTTGCGTTCCTACATAAATCAAGATCAGTGGTATCAGAGGGGGTCTACTATTTATCTATTTTTCTTTTCATGTCCCCAACGCAGTAAGGGTATAAGGAGTTCGGGATCGATTTGGTTGACCTGTCACAAGATCAGCCTTGCAAACCCCGATGACCCCCCATTGCAGAACGAAAGAAAGATGAGAGAACAGAAGATCCTATCAAAATCTTGCTCGGGGAGGCCCTTAAGAAACAAAGGAACATGAAGATGGATAAATTTTCCCAGATCCTTCAATGGTTTCCCACCAACGGCACATCTACATCTAGCACGTCCACCAACAGGTCCGCGACATCCTCGGCAAATCCAATACCAAGTTCAGCAGAATCTCCCCACCCCCCCCCCCCCCCATGGAGGAACTTAACAAAATGGAGACCATTTCTTCCTAAGGAGGGAGGGATGATCCATGTGGATATCGATGGCCGCCCACCTATTCCATTTTGACCCGCAACATCAATTCTTGTAGCTTTTCAATTCCAGAAGCTTACTATTTTTAGCAGGTTTTCGGGTCCTACACGCTGGAAGCCATTTTGGGGAATTAATGATCCAGGTGGATATTGGTGGACACCCACATATTCCATTTGAACCCCCGACATCAGTTCTTTCCGTTTTTAAGTTTCAGCACAACTTACTATTTTTAGCAGTTTTTCGGGTCCTAAACTTCCTGAGTTGTTTCGAGACCCTAAACGACGTTTTTTTAGAAATCCGAGAGCAACATGGACTATCTTTCTCACACCAAAAGTTGTATTCCTTGGACATATCTTTCTAATGAGCTATTGAGCGCATCAAACGGAGATCGGATGCCAAATTTACGTCCCCGGGAAGTTGAAACAAAAATTTACCCAAACGGGGCCCAGAGTTTTGGCACTTCATCTCCTAGGGTTAGGATTTTGGACATTTCAGGTTTTACATTATTTCCAAATAATAAATAGGCCTTTGAACCTCATTTTAACACAGTTCAAGGGGCTGGTAGCCGTCACTTCTCTTCTTAGAGATACGATACCAGTACCCTAACACATATTTTTCCATTATGTCTATAATAGGCCTTCGAGCCTCAATGTAACACAGTTCAGAGGCCTGCGTACACCACATCTCTTCTCAAAGATATGCTACCAGTGGCCTAACTTGTTTCCATTATGTTTATAAGATTATTTCAGTCATTCTTTTATTAATAAAATGAAGCATTATTGATGCTTCATCTTTGTGTTTATGGTTATATCTGTATTCTGTTGTCTTCCTACATAAATCAGGATCAGTGGTATCAGAGGGGGTCTGCTCTTTCTCTATTTTTCTTTGCATGTCCCCAACGCGGTCAGGGTATAAGGAGTTTGGGCTCGATCTGGTTGACCTGTCACAAGATCAGCCTTACAAACCCCGACGACCCCCCATTATGAAAGGAAAGAAGGACGAGGGCGCAGGAGATCCTATCAAAATCTTGCTCTAGGAGGCCCTCGAGAAGAGATGGGCTCTTCCTGCATCCTTCAAATGGGGCCTCGCTTTCCACCGGCGGCACATCTACATCTCACACGTCCACCATCAGCTTCGCGACATCCCGGGACAAATCCAATACCAAGCCCGCACAACTTAGAGGCGTTACCCCCACATGAAGGAACTTAACACAATGGAGACCATTGATTCCTAAGGAGGGAGGAATGATCCAGGTGGATATTGGTAGCTGCCCACCTATTCCATTTAGACCTGCAACTTCAATTCTTGTAGATTTTCACTTCCAACAGCTTACTATTTTTAGCAAGTTTTCGGGGCCTGTACGCCTGAAGCCATTTTGGGGCATTAATGATCCAGGTGGATATTGGTGGCCACCCACCTGTTCCATTTGAACCGCTGGCATCATTTCTTTCCATTTTTAAGTTTCAACACAACTTACTATTTTTAGCAGTGTTTCAGGTCCTAAACTTCCTGAGCATTTTTGAGGCCCTAAACAAAGTTTTTTTGGAAAACCGAGAGCAACATGGACTATTTCTCACACCAAAAGTTGTAGTCCTTCAAAAGATATTTCTTTGAAAGATCTATTAAGTGCGTCAAACGGAGATCAGATGCCAAAGTTACGTCCCTGGGAAGTTGAAACACCAATTTACCCAAACGGGGCCCACAGTTTTGGCGCTTCATCTCCTAGGGTTAGGTTTTTGGACGTTTCGGGTTTTAGATTATTTCCCAATAATAAATATTCCTTAGAGCCTCATTGTAACATAGTTCAGGGGGTTGGTAGCTGTCACATCTCTTCTTAGGGATACACTTCCAGTACCCTAGCTCATCTATTTCCATTATGTCTGTAATAGGCCTTCGAACCTCAATGTAATATAGTTCAGAGTGTTAGCACCCTGTAATTAGAAATATTGGAAAAATTCCAACTGCAGGGAGAACATTGGACCACTTTGGGATTCAAGGATCTAGCCCTCCTGAATCCAGAGAGGGATCTCTCTATGAATGAGCTTAAAGATGTGATCATTAAAACCTGAAATAGTGATATTAGGCTAGTTATAAAGAGCTTGGTTTTTGTTTTGTTTGTTTTGGTTGGGCAAAGACATGATGAAGGTGAAGGAAATTTCAAAATGAAGGGTGAAGGTGTCTGCAGGTGAAGGAATGATTTGACTGATAGAAAGGAAAAGAAAGTTTTAACCCATTGGGCTATAGAGTCATAGGAGGATTTTAATTGGACAGCAAGGTTCAAGCAGGATCCATGGGGCAAGTCACTTATGTCAAAGGATCTCTTAAGGTGACTTTATGGAATGAAGCAGATAGGAAATGAAGAACAAACAAATGAAGATGTAGTGAAACAACCTAAGATCAAGTAAGTTCTTTTAAACTATCTTGCTTCAGCATATACTTAAAGAAAAACATAAGAGTATTCTAAGATCAGGTTAGTACCTTTAAACTAGCCTACATTGAAGTACTTTCAGTTAGAAAACATTAAAAGACATTTGAATAGCTTAGGATCAGGTAAGTGCCTTTAAACTACCCTGCTTTCAGCATATTCAATAAGAAAAACATAAAAGTATTTTGAGATCAGGTTAGTGACTTTAAACCAGCCTGCATTGAAGTACTTTCAGTTAGAAAAAATTAAAAAAAAAAAATAGTTGAACAACTTAAGATCAGGTAAGTGCCTTTAAACTACCCTGCTTTCAGCATATTCAAATAATAAAAACATAAAAGTATTCTGAGATCAGGTTAGTACCTTCAAACTAGCCTGCATTGAAGTACTTTCAGTTAGAAAACATTAAAAAACAGTTGAAAAGCTTAAGATCAGGTAAGTGCCTTTAAACTACCCTGCTTTCAGCATATTCAAATAAGAAAACCACAGATAACAGTGACAAAGAGAAATTTAGATCAGGCAAGTGCCTTTAAACCAACCTGCATTAATGTACTCTTCAAAGAGAACTTTCAAATGAAGAAAACATAGACAATAAAGCTTTCAGTAAGAGTAGGGTACTATTGAGAGTAAATCCTAGCTCTATGTTTGCTACTCTTTATCAGAGAAAGTGAACAGAGTGAAAACATTAAGAAAAATAACAATTGACAGTGAGGAACACATCACCATTGACATAAATCAGGATCCCATAAATCAACAGCTTGTATTTGATGTTTCAGACCAGTTACAATCAGCAAGCCCGGTGGGTCTCTACAACTTCAAACTTCTCATATCAGCGTTTGTATCTTCAAGTTGGAAACAGGGCATCAGTAGTTTCAGAAACTATTACATGCGTTCAGATGTCCAGAGACCAACATTTTCTCATCTTCTACAGAAGTATTTATAGAAGAATGAGGTGGTGGGATCTGATAAAAGATCTCCCGGGTCAATTAATATAGATGGATGACTCTTTGGCCTTTGAAGGGCTTGATGAAGTAATTTACAGATAATATGTCTATATTAAATTGATGTACATTTATGAATTGAGTTCGGTGGGAGCCTTTGTTGAATTTTGAGGCTCGGTGTCATGCTTAATGTAACTCTGTTGCTGCCTCCCGAGGTCTAATGATCGTAAAGATTAGCTTCTGGGCTGCTTTTAATCTTTAAAATAGTTTTTCCGACAATTAGAGATAAGATCCTTGAGTAATATTAATTTTTCGGCTGTCTTTGGGAAAAACACCTCTTGTTTTTAATAATGACTAAGCCTTCTTTAATTACCATGAGGCCGCAGTTGCCCTTTGGGAGGTGGAGAGGTTTATTTACTTTAGTTCATTGTTTTCGATCTTCTGTTCTGGCAAGAACTAATACTCTTTTAACTATGATTTAAAAACACAGTGTCTTGTTGATGTGCAGGCTGCACAGGGGAAATATGGATCTTAAACCCTGCGAACGACTTTCCCTTGATACAGCAATGGTATGGGAATCGTCATTCCCAACCCTCGGCCCTTTTTTTCAACATAATGGAAAACCTTCATTACCTGCAAAATTCAACAAATATACCATAAAATCCTGTGTTTTTGGGTTTACTGCTTCAGAGGCGTGGGATGAGAGCAGAGCCGTTGGATGGCATCATCCGACAGTGGAGATTAGCCGAGAGGAGGTTTAAAAGGGGCGGAAGGAAGAATTGAATAGAACCGTTAATCGCACGATGATCGACGGTGGAGATTGGTCTTGAAAAACCCTTGGTGAAAGGTGGAGGGATATAGTATGAAGCGAGATTAGATCTGGGATGTCCGATTTGGACACGTGGACGGTCTAGATCCAATCGGAGGATCGCAATCGGCGGGAGGAAAATAAGGGTGCGATGAAAATCTCCGATGCAATTGCGTGATTGGAAGGGCCAATGCGATTGATTGATGACCATTGATCTGAGGATCAGATCAACGGCGGGGAATGAATCAGAGGGATGGGCAATCGGGGGGACAAACAAATGTATGCGATTGAAACATTGTGATGCAATTTAAACATTGAGATGCGATTGAAACATTGCGATGCGATTGAAACATTGTGATCCGATTTGCGCGGGCCATTGATCAGCTTTAGATCAACAATCAATATCTTTTGATTTTTTTCACCGACAAAAACCCTTTAACACTTTATAAAACCCAAATTTTTCGAATAATACAAAGTTTTTGTTGGATCGAGCGGAATATATATATAAGGCGAATAAGCGCCCGTCTGCGAGGCCTTTGGGCTTTATGAACTGTAATATGCCCGAGGCATATATGAAACAAAGGCCAATCACAATCGGAATTCAGAGACTGGTCTTTCAATCTACCCATTGTGTTTTCTCCGATTGCGATTGCGTGATTGGTATTTCAATCTACCCATTAAAATATTTCAACACGTGACTTGGGTTTTTAAGTTTAAAACTTTGGAAAAGTGGGTTTTTAAGACTTTACAAAAGAAAAAGAACGATCGGGAATAAAATATTTACAAGGTTTTAAGCACTAAGGCAGGCCCACGTTTAATATGAAAATGACAATGCGATCGAGGTTTTAAACACAAAAATGCTAATCGCATTGGAAATTTATATGATGCAAAAGCCAAATGCATCGGAGTTTTTTAATACAAAGCTAATCGCATCGGAACTTCGGAATCATGGAAAAAGACTTGTGTGCTTTGGATTTTTGTGATGCGATTAGCGCTAAAAGGTTTTTAGCGTTTGGTCTTAGCACCATGGGCATACAGTGGGGAAGTCGTTGAGACTTGGCCCGATGGGGCTTAAAACCTTAATTCAAAAATGGGTTTTTTTATGATTTTTAATGGTTTTCAAAAGGTTTTGGGGTTCTCGCTATAGTTTGAAAAGGGGTCTCAAAATATGCAAAAATGATTTTCATGGATGGAAGAAGGGGAAAACATAAAAAATAGAAATTTTATGGAGGAAAAGGGAAACAAATGAAGGCTAGTTTCTAAATGGAGGAGGGAATTTTGCAGCAGTCTTTGTCATAGAATTTTCAACATAATTTTTGAGTTCTGGAGAGAAATAGCAGTGAAGACCTTTAGACATGAGCATTAGATCTTCCAAAGGCTTCAAAAGATAACATTTTGGCCAAGAAAGTGTTTCTTGAAGATTGAACAATGTTTTGGCCACCTTTTGATAGAACAAATTTTATAGGTGGCCAACAGTGGCTCCACTTGGGGATGGTGCCTTCTTGAACGCATCAAGAACTTCAGACCCGCATTCTCTGGGAGGCTAACCTATGCCACATTCATTATGTTCTCTAGGAGGCTGACCTGTGCCTGATCCATTGTGTTCTCTGGGAGGCTGACCTGTGCCTGATCCATTGTGTTCTCCTTCCTTTGCTGGGATGATCTTACTCTTCTCTGAAAACATGTCAGCAGCTATAAAAAAAAATGGATCTTCATTCAACAAGCTTTCTACCTACCCAATCCTACTGATCTAGCATTTTTTCTTCATTAGAGTGCACTTGGATTGGTAAACTCTTTTCACAACATTTTATTCTTTTGAAAGAAGGAAATATAATCTATTTCTACTCCTTATTTCTCCATGGACTCAGATTAAACAGTTGAGCCCATATGATTCTCTACCTATTCTATCAATCTGTTAGGATTAAACAGTCTAACAGATTTTATTCTCTAATTTCTACAATAGAAATTTAAAAGCATTCAAATTAGGATTAATCAGTCTAACTTGGTGCTGGTCTATGGCATAAAAACAAGCTGCACATAGACATTTATTTTGCAGAAAATTTAAAACAAAATGGAAGGCTTAAGATCTGAAAATTTCTTATCATGGCCTTCTCTTTTTACAGCTCTTTTTTGGCTTTTGTTTGAGTTGTTTCTTCCTTTTCTCTGGTTCATATTTTGAGCTAATTAGAGCTAGATTTACTTCTTCTTGACTCAACAAATAGATTTGAGTCATCTCCCTTTGAAATTTTATGTTCATATTTTGAGCATGTTTGAACCTTTAATTTCTATCCTAAACTATCTACTAATAAGCCAAGATTAAACAGTTTGGAAAATCTAATTCACTATCCTATCAGCAGAAAATTTAAAGATAATTAGTCAAGATTAGACAGTTTGACTAACTAGAAGTGTGTTATTCAGGAGTGGCATTTGAGCTTGCACACTTTCAAATTTGTTTCTCTTTTTTGGTATGGGGCTGTACCTTTATTGTTTTTTACAATCTGCCCTCTTTTATTTTCTTTTTATTGTTTTTGTACTTTTTATTTTATGAGACTGAACAAAGTAAATGGTATTTATAATGGAAATGAAAGCTTTAAAATCGAACTCAGCAGTAGTAATGCTTAAGGACCCTGCCATTGACAGGACCCCCAAACATATTTGTGCCATCTAACTCTTGTAGAAAAAAGGCATTAAGACCAATGGTGGACTAGATGATGTAAGAACCTTGCCACAAACTGTAAAATTTACCATGTTTACCCTTATCCTCTCTTTTGGAATCCCATTTGAGTACCTTATCTCCAATGTTGAAAACACAAGCCTTTTTTCTTTTGTCGAACAACTTCTTTATGTTTTCTTGCACCTTCTGAGCCCTATTGTAAACCTCTTCCCTTGTCTGCTGGAGATGTATTGTCTAACTAATCCTCCTAATCATGTTGTCCTCTTCAGACTGTATTTCTTGGATTAATTTTATTACTGGTACACCTAGGCTGGTAGGAAACACTGCATCTGCTCCATAAACATGCTGGTAAGGGGACATTCCAATGGAATTTTTTGTGGTCAATCTGTCTGCCCACGGAGCATGCACCAACTTGTTATGCCATGATTTTTTGTTCTCTTCAAGCAGCTTCTTGATGATGGTCACCAAACTTTTATTTGATGATTATGCTAGCCCATTACCTTGAGGGTAGTAAGCAGTAGAATGACCAAGTGTAATCTGATACCTGTGACAAAAATCAATCATCTTTTTGGAAAAAAAAGAAGTCACATTATCAGTAATAATCTTCCTAGGGCATCCAAATCTAGACAAGATATGGTCTTCAAGGAATTTTATAATGATATAATCTGTGGCATTCCTAGAAGGGATGGCTTCAATCCATTTCATGAAGTAGTCAGTGGCTGTGAGAATCCATTTGTGTTGGGTAGACGAAGCAGGATGGATTTCCCCTATGAAATCTAGGCCCCACTATTGAAAAGGAGCTTCAACAGTGATAGGTTGTAATGGTAAAGGAAGAAGTTTTCTTTTGCCTTCAAAAATTTTGCATTTGTGACAGGAAACTATCATTTTATGGACATCCTGGAAGAGGGTGGGCCAGTAATAGCCGGCTCTAAGGATTTTATTGGCTGTGGTTTTCCAGTAAAGATGACCTCCACACTCTCCTTCATGGAATTCATGTTTGATCCTTTCTGCATCAACTTCAGGCAAACATTAAAGCAATAAACCATCAGCGTTTTTCCAATATAAACATTCATTTAAAATGCAATAGTTCCTAGCTTTCAACTTTAAAAACCTTGCCTTTGTTTTTGATAAATCAGGAGGAGCATTAAGATTTGCAAGCACATACAAGATATCAGTGTACCAAGGTGAGTTTTGAAACTGCTCTTCAACAGTGGGAGCAAGTAATTCTTCCTGTTCATCCAAGGCATCTACCATGTTAATTTCAAGGGCTTGTAGATTAGATTCAGCCATTAATTGAGCTAAGCCCTGACCTTTAATAAGCTTGGTTGGTCTGATTTCCAAATCATACTCTAATATAGCAGCAATCCATTTGCCTCTCTTTCCATCTGGGTCTTGTGACAAGATGTCTTTTACCACTATATTAGGTACATAGGCAATGATGTGGGAATGTAGAATATACACCATGAAGTCCTTTAAGGCCTTTACCAAATCATAGGCCTATTTTTCCATTATGTTATATTTCAAGGGTGCATCCCTTACAGCCTTGCTGAAAAAAGCAATGGGTTGTTCCTTTCCCTCTGGGTTTTTCTACAGCAGGACTGCAACCACAGTATGCTCTGAGGCAAAGGAGAAAATAAGGAACTCTTTTGAAAATTCTGGGCTGATTAGGACTGGTGCCCAAGTGAGTGCATGTTTTACCAATTCGAAGGATTTTTTGGTTTCTACAGTCCACTTCACTCCTACTTCTTTCTTGAGCATATTAGTCATGTTTCTAAGGAGCTCTGCTAAGTTGGGAATAAACCTCCTCAAGAATTTAATCTTTCCAATAAAGGACTGAAATTATTTTATGTTCCTTGGTTGGCTAATCTGTAGTATTCCCTCAACTCTATTTGGATCTATTTTAATCCCTTCTTCTGATATGATATGGCCAAGGAGTTTACCTTCCTGAAGGCCAAACACTGTCTTTTTGGGATTTAAAGATAACCCAAACCTTCTGCACTTTTCAAGGACCTTTCTTAAATGTTTCAAGTGCTCTTCATAATATTTGGAATAAATTGTTATGTCATCAAGGTAAATTACAATGAAGTTCCCTATCTCCTCTAAAAATGCAATGTCCATGGCCCTTTGGAAAGTGGCCCCAACATTCATTAATCCAAAAGGCATTTTCACATAAATGAAATTGCCCCAAGGAGTGGTGAAAGTTGTCTTGAGTTGGTCTTCTGGGAGTACTAAACCTGGTTATACCCTGAAAAACCATCTAACAGAGAAATCCTCTTCGAACCGACTACCCTTTGTAGAATGTGTTCCATTTTGGGTAAAGGGTAATTGTCTTTTAGGGAGGCTCTGTTAAGGTTTCTGAAATCAATGCACAATCTGATTTCTCCTGTATTTTTCCTCACGGCTACAAGGTTAGAAACCCAGTCTGAAAACCTCACAGGCACGATGATTCCTGCCTCGTACATTTTCTTGATTTCCTTTTCTACTAGAGGCAGTTGTATTGGATTAATTCTACGCAGTTTTTGCTTAAAGGGTTTTTGGTTTTCTTTCAAAGGGATCTTGTACTGGATAATTTCTGTATCGTAGGCTTTCAATTTTTCATAGCTCCAGGCAAACACATCGACAAACTCTTTAAACAGGTCAACATTTTTCTTTTTCATGTCTGGTGGTAAGGACCTAGCTAATTTAATCATTTTAGGCTGATCCTCGGTGCCTATGTTGCATTCCTCGACCTCAGACTCTATGTATTCTACGATGGGCTTCTTTGCTACGTCGTTAAAGTCAAAGAGGTCTTCTAACGGTGCTAGCCCCCTAGGTATGTTCTTGTCGTTTGACGACAATACCTCAATGTCTTCGTTTTTTGTGTCCTTGTATTCTTCAGTATGAGTTTCAAGTTTTTTATTTAACATGTTGATTTCTATGGGACTAGATGGTTTTTCTTTTTTAGGGGACCTTTTGTTTAGGAAATTTTCATCGGATTTAAAATCTGAATCAGATAACTCAAATTCGTTCCTGCCCAACATAAAATCCTCTATCTGTTTGTCACCCTCAAAGACCTACCAATACTTTTCATTATCTGGCACAGCTGGTCTAAAATTAATTTGAGTTGTACAGTCTTTGGTTTCAAATGGCGTTAAGCATGTTCTAGCCGCAAAAGCTAAATTGTGTGCGGCAATATTTCTTTTTCTTGGAACAAAAATCAATTTGGACTCCTCAAAAGTTTTTAAAAGGTCCATGACATCGTTTCGGTAAGCTCTAAGTCTGGGATGATTTGCGTTATATTCCCCATTGACTTGCTTAATGACTAGTTCTGAATCCCCATACACATTAATTCTTGTGGCTCCTAACTTTTTTAATAGACGTAAGCCTAAGAGAAGGGATTCATATTCTGCTATGTTATTGGAACAATGAAAGTTTAATTTGTAGGAAATGCTTTCTCTGTGGTTGTTTTCAGTGTTGGTAATCCAGGCACCTGCACCAGCATTGTTCTTAGTGCATGACCCATCAAAATACATACTCCACAGAGGACTATTTTCAGTTTCGTCTTGGTTATTGTCTTCTTCAACCAACGTGCTCAAGGGTTGTTGTGAAATCTCGGCACTTAGTTGTATTTGTTTCATCTCCTCAGTTTTTTCGCTGTGTTGAAGGTTGTTCTCTTGATTTTCAAGTTTTAAGAGCAATGGACACATGACTCGTAGCTCAAGACCTTTGTTTGGTTTGCTAATGTCTTCAAATGCAGCGAACTGTTTTGATACTTCTAAGTTGTGTTTCTCTTCCTCCCTATCGGCCATTAATCCTGTTAAAGTGACTTTTTCACTAAGTGTTTCATCATTATGTTCTATAATGAGATCCACAACATGTTGCGCTGGGTCTCGTTCCTCGGGATTTTCATGGAGTTGAGCATGAGGGGAAGTCTGTTGTTTGCCATCTTGGCTTTGTTCACTCTGGTCTGTTGTTTCAACGCGCTATTCCAAAATTTCTCTCGTTTTCTTCCATATCTAGAATTGCATTTATTTCTAGATTTGGGGCCTCTAACTGTTTATATGAGTCACTGTGTTCTGGCTCTGACTGTTTTGTGGATTCATTATTGTAAAAGATAAACGAATCCAGGTCAATATGGACAGAATAAATGGGAGAATTTTCAGGCTTTTCTAGGCTACTGACCATGAATTTCATTTGTGACTCTCTGTACAGTCTTCTAAGCTGGCTAAAAACAGGGATAGTGGCATATGTCCCATCCATCTGTATGGTACCTTGCAGCTTGGCACCCCATGATCTTTACAACAGCATGCCATACTTAGGAGGCACATCATCCACCACAACATCCATCACCATGCACTTGGCTGGGATTTGGGTCAAACTCACACAAAGGTCTTTGATCAGGCCAAGGCACTTCACTCTGTTAGAATCAAAAGAATATAAATCCTTGTAAGGTCTGGTTATTTCTAATCCTAGCCTTTCCATTACCACCTTTGGCATAAGGTTGTACGAGGCTCCAGAGTCATGCATAGCATTATGCAGGATCTTGTCATGAAAATTTAAACTCACATAAAAGGGAGGTACAAGTCCCTCTTGATATATACCTTCAATATTAGGACCAAAAATGAGCTCTGGCTGGTCATCATTAAGATTGACTATGTCATTATTATCCTCAATATTTAAAGCCTTCAAATTTTGGGTCCTATATACATTTTGGGTAGCTAACTCAGCCAGGGGAACAGAGATTCTGATCTTTGAAATTTCCTGCTCTAGGCTGAAAATAATCTAGTTCTTCGATGAACTTGTCTCAGCCTTACTAGCTGCCAGTCTATCAGCAACATCAGCTTGCTGATTTGTTCTACTCTTTTTTGACAAAATGTTCTTAACAGGAGTACTAGCTGAAGTGGTAGTACTACTAATGTCCGCACTCTGTTTTTCATTGTTTTGAGTGCCTTTCTCTCTATCTCTATCAGAATTCACAGCTATTGTTTTATCCTTTTGTTTGACAATTTTAGGCTTGGTTGTAGTGTTGTTTTATGAAGATTTGTCAGAGGTTTTGGTGTTGGGATTTTGTTGACTAGTTTTGCTTCTAAGGTCATATTATTTTTTAGGCTCTATGATGACATTTTCCATGTCCTGAAAATAACTTGCATTATCATATTTGTTGTCATCATAAGGGGTATGAAAACCTTGTTCCCTATCAAAATGAATCTCAAAGTCATCATTATCTACTCCCAACATGTTGATATCATCTTCCTCTGTTATCTCATTTGTTTCCTCAACCTCACTTATATAGTTTTGATGAAAGGGAGGAGTGATCTGTTGATCATCTTCCCTAGGTCTGTTTGGAGGTTGGTTCCTTCTAAAATTTTGATTCTGGTTCTGGTTTTTGTTTTGAGGAGTAGTTTGGTTTTGATTTGCTTGTGCTCTCTAGAGGATGCTCATTTTCTTCATCATCTCCTCCATCATTCTTTCCATCTTTGAGTTGGAATTAGAAGGGGAATTTTCCGCTCTAAAGGACACTCTCTTTTCAATTTTCATTCTTTCTCTCTTCTCCATCAAGTTGACTTCCACAGAAAGAGCACCCTTTTGCATATCTTCAAGAGTTTCAAAATCTCTCTCTCTCAGTTGATAGGCCATCTCAGGGTCAAACCCTTCAGGAAACTTGTTTAAAGCTGAGCCTTGTGGAGGTTTTAGTTCTGGGGAAAGTGCATTGTACACACTATTGAATCTAGTGCAATAAACTTGCACACTTTCCCCAGTGTCTCTATGGAGATTATTATAGTCAGAAAGGACTTGGAGAGGGTTTTTATTTACTTCCCATTTGTTTAAGAATGTTTGATGGAAGGCTTGTAGATCATGGATACTATGGGGGTTTAAACCTTTGAACCATTTCCTCACTTCTCTCCCAAGCTCTGAGAAAATAACCTAAGCTTGACCGAATCATCATCAATTTCATTTCTGTCAAAGTATTCATTCATCTTATCCACATGTTGTGATGCATTTGTAGCATTTCTAGCATCATATAATGGAATTTTGGACCGATAGTCCTGTGGAAGACTGACTAATGGTGCAGGAAGGACTAAGGGAGCATACCATGTTGCCATGATATATGGTGGAGGTGGATTTACAAGAGGTGTATTAACAAAAGGGAAAGTGGGCTGAAGTGGAGTGATTTGAACAGTCGATGTAGGGTGAGCAGAAGTGGATGGACCAGGAATAGGCTGCTGAGTTGATCTTGGATGAGAGACACCTAAGTTGTGAAAAAAATGCAAATCAGGAGGTGTTGTTTCTCTGCTACCAAGAGGTTCACTTGTTTCCGAGGATGATAGTGAAGACTCAGAATCTAACTGATCTAAATCACCAAGAGACCTAGTTCTAAATGGATTTACTAAGTCAACTTGAGATTTTTGTAGAGCTGAAAGATTTTCAGGGACTGAATTATCTCTCAAAGGTGATCTGAAAACAGTTGATAAATTAATCTTAGGAGACTTCCTAAGGATACTTTCTGGGTTATCAACTATCCCAGGTGGATCAGGGTCAGGATAGGCTCTAGTGTGAATATTTCTAGAAGCCACTATGTTGTGTTTTTCATATGCAAATAAACAAGATAAGTTCAACCAGGTATGACAATCTTTAAGAGGTTAACTAGTCTGTTTTGGAAAAATTTTAATCCTACAGTCTTGTGACTGAGTTTGAAAGCTATTACAATGATAAGGGTTCTTCCCAGTGGATTCTTAAGGTCTTTTCAGGATTGTGGAGTCGCCAAGTGGAATTTTTTATCTCTTTTCGGAGATAAAAAGGTCTTATGTTCCACCACCATGTTTATTGAATACTAATCTGAAATATTTTTAGGTTTTTCTGAGTTGAGTGGTTGTATGGAAAACTAGAGAGTCTATAAAAGTTGGCCAAGCAACTATGAACTCAAAAATGTCCCTAGTGGAGTCGCTAGTATGTTATCACCCTGTAATTAGGAAGATTGGAAAAAGTCCAACTGCAGGG
Organism: Pinus albicaulis; assembly: GCA_034641835.2. Classification (NCBI taxonomy): domain Eukaryota; kingdom Viridiplantae; phylum Streptophyta; class Pinopsida; order Pinales; family Pinaceae; genus Pinus; species Pinus albicaulis. The sequence goes on along the minus strand of CM076575.1, from coordinate 264,300,145 downwards.
AGAACATCAAACCACTTTGGGATTCAAGGATCTAGCCCTCCTAAATCCAAAGAGGGATCTCTCTATGAATGAGCTTAAAGATGTGATCTTTAAAACCTAAAATAGTGATATTAGGTTAGTTATGAAAAGCTTGGTTTTTGTTTCGTTTGTTTTGGTTGGGAAAATACATGATGAAGGTGAAGGCAGTTTCAAAATGAAGGGTGAAGGTGTCTGCAGGTGAAGGAATGATTTGGCTGATAGAAAGGCAAAGAAAGTTTTAACCCATTGGGCTGTGGAGTCATAGGAGGATTTTAATTGGACAGCAAGGTTCAAGCAGGATCCATGGGGCAAGTCACTTATGTCAAAGGATTCTTAAGGTGATTTATGGAGTGAAATGTAGAGTAGGAAGTGAGAACAAAACAAAATGAAGAACAATGCAAAGTCTAAGATCAAGTAAGTGATTTTAAAACTATTCTGTTTTCAACATGTGCATAGAGGGAGACAAATACATAAAATAATTATGTGATTAGGTAAGTACTTTCTTAAACTAACTTTCATTGAAGTACTTGAGTTTAGAGAAACAAAATATAAAAGCATTCTGAGATCGTAAGTGCTTAAAACTAGCCTCGCTTTGAAGTACTTAGGAGTCAAAAAACATTCAAAAATGCTAGAACACTAAGATCGTGATTACTTTGAAACTAACTGCCAAAGATATTCTAAAGGAAAACACTAATGATCATCATAATGAGCAATCTAGATCAGGCAAGTGCTTTGAAACCAACCTTCTTTAATATACACAAAATGATTAACAAGAGAAAACACAGAAATAAAGCTTTCAAAGAAGAGTAGGGTACTACCGAGAGTAAGTATTAGCTCTATGTTTGTTGTTCCTTATCGTAAAAATGAACAAAGTGAAAACTTAAAGAAAAATAACAATTGACAAGGGAGGAACACATCACCATTGACACAAATCAATCCCATAAATCAGCAAACTTTGTATTTGATGTTCAAACTAGTTACTCAGTGCTTCCAAGAGGGTCTCTACAACTTCAAACTTCTCATATTAGCTTATTTATCTTCAAATTTCACATAGTATCAAGAGCTTCGTAAACCATTACATGAATTCAGATGTCTAGAGACCAACATTTGTACACCTTCTACAAGTATTTATAGAAGAAAGAGGGAGGTGGATCGATGAAATATTTCGGCTCATCGACATGATTGATGACTCTTCGGGCCTTGAGGGCCTCGATGAAGAAATTCACAAAGCTTATCTGCATTAATTTATTTACACTTAGGATTAAGCTCACGGTGGGAGCTTTTGTTGACTTTTGAGGCTCGTGGCTACGTTGGAGAATTTCATGGCTGCTTCCTAAGGTCATAATGATGATTGAAATATGTGCCTCCGAACTCTGTTTAATCTTCTAAAACAATTTCGCCGACAATTATAGATAATATTCTTTAATTTGTAATAATTGTTCCGGCCTGCCCTCGTGTAAACACTTATTGTTCGGTAATGACCGAACCTTCATTGATTGCGGAGGCCGCGGGTGTCTTTAGGAGCTAGAGAGGGTTCAATTGGCCTCTTCTTATGGCAAAGGAGGGTTTCTCACCTCGATAGATGTCTTCGCTTTTCCCTAAAACACCTTTAATTTGTTTGAGAACTGTGTTTTGGGTCTTCAAACTCCGTTCGGTTCATTCTTTCTTCATACCGATACTCTTTGATCGACACTTGATTAACTATGTTTTCAAAAGTGTGGCTGCATGTGGGGTCGAATGGCATCAATGCCTCATGAATTCATTGATAAAATGCGATTTAAAACCCGCAAGGATTTTGTGAGTCGCAGGGAGGATCGTCACTCCTTGACTCCGTGAATTTTCTTCGCATAGCAAAAAATACCATTTTAAACCCCTAAAGAAAATACGAAAATATTAAAAAAAATCCGTATATATAGGGCCGAATGCTTCGAAGGCATGGAGGGAGCGTGGCCATTGGATGGCATCATCTAATCCGCCGGGAGCATTGACGGTGAAAAATTCAAAGAGATGGCGAGGAAGAAAAGTTTAATAAGAACCGTCGATCGTGCGTAGATCAACTATGGGAAGCGAGGTGAAAATAATGTGGAGGAGTCGGTTTTGGAGAAAATCTGCTAAAAACCTTGTTTCAAAGAAAAATAGTGTGGGGTTCAGATGATCATAGGCTGCCGGATGAGATCGGTACACACGATCAACGATGGAGACGGCACCAATAAACTTTAGAAAATACACCAACATCAAAAATCCAATTAAATCATGTTAAGTAAAGTTCTGGTCCCGAAATGTCAATTCTGATGAAGAAAACACTAGACCCGCCCACAGAAATCTCGCCACGTGGATGTTGATGTAGTGTTGGGACCGAGCAACGGTGGGGCATGCAATTGTACCGTCAATCTCGTGAGGAGATCGATGGTTGCCGCATGCGTTGGAGGGCGACTCGATCTGGTAATGTAAGCACTATTTTCCAGGTTAACTCCCGCGCATCTTGGGGAGCGACTACCGCCGATGGCCCGCCCCGTATTAGATGGTGCACAACAATATCACGCCGGATCTGTGGACGAACGTTAACGTGCAATGGGGGTGGTTTTCAACAAGGTCGGTGCCACGCGTCAACCGGTTGTATGGAATCGCTCCGAAATGAAAAATACCGCGCCCTTAGAAGGCGCTGCGATGGATACCGCCGCTCGCACAATGTTTGGCGCCAAGCAGGACCACCGACCACGATAGGTTCCGCACCGTCGATCAGCGGATCAGAACGTACCTGAGATTAATTTTGAATTTTGGCACTGCCAGGAAAGTTTTTTCATAGTAAATCCGACAAATTTAATATATAACCAAAGGTTTTAAACTTTGGGCGGAAATATTTATTCAATGGCTGGCGCCCGATCATGTGGCCTCAGGGGCTTACGGAGAAGTATATGATCGGGGGTTATAGAGTTAGGGACTTAGCCCAAGGGGGCTTAAAACCCTAATATGAAAATGTGATTTTTTTTCATGGATCTTCAATGGTTTTCAAAGGGTTTTGGGGTTTCGATAAGGCCAAAAAGGATCTTAAAACCTTATGAAAGGGATTTTGATGAAGGGGAGATGGAAAAATTATGAGAATGAGGATCTTGATTGGGAACAAGAGAGTAAAATGAAGGTTAGGCTTCGGGGAGTGTGTAGGGAAATGGAAAAAGGGGATTTTAAGTTAGCCTTTCTCATGGAATTCAACAGAATTTTCTCGAGCTTGAAATGGGAACAACAATGAAGATTGAAACAGGATAAGATGTTCTCGCAGGCTTCAAGAGATACACTTTTCGCAATGAAACCGTTCCTTGAAGGCTAAACAATGTTTTGGCCACTTTCGATAGGAACAATTCTATAGGTGGCCAACATAGAGGATGATTTTGAATGAAAGAGCTATACCCATAGAAAATCAACCAACACCCCAAAACCGAAATCGTAACCCAAGAAGAAACCCTCCACAAATTAGACAGAGAGAGCAAACGAGGCCTTGATCACATGTTAGGCCTCCTTTCTCAATAAAAATATGTTGATGATGACGAAGGAATAGAGGAAAAATCATATGAATTTGATGGGGATAAATGAAGATGATCATATTTTTGTCACTAAAGAAGAGAAAGACTTGCTTTGAATAGCCCAAATAGATGCCGAACTCCAAAGAATCGATGACTACAAACTTAGTTTTGAGAATTCCATTATGGAGGTCCACAGATTACAACTTAAGGAGCAAGAAAATTTTGGATAATTCAAATAAAAGAATTCAGTGAAAATCTACCAAGAAATTATCTCAAGTTGAAGTCATGGAAAAAACATAAAACACAAAGAAAATGTAAATAACTTAGAAAATAAAAACATAGAAAACAAGCATCAAGAAAGAAGTAGATATCCTCGCCAAAAACGCTAAAGCGTACATTCCTCTCTAAAGATAAGGCATTGCATCAAGTTACCAAAATAATAGAGGCCGAAACAGGATTGATCCGTCAAAACCGACCGAGGAATCAAACTCCTCATTATTGAGAATGAACTCGCAAAGGTAAATATTTCTATCCCTCTCACCGAATTTATCAACAAAAATGTCTACGTATCTCAGTCCTAAAATTTTAAATATAGAGGAGATTTCCACGGAGATACTATCAATTTAAGTGATGACCAACCTCCGCTTGGGCCGAGGTCAATGGTAGACCACAAGAGGTAGGGTCCCCCTTTTTATGTCATCTTAAATGTTCATGAAAAGATACTTCATAATGCCATGAAGCCGGATCTGTGTTCATCACACAACCTTAAGGCCCACTCTTCATGGAGAAAATTGGCCTTGAAATCACTAGACCTTATAGAGATTTATACTCTTTTGATTCTTAGAAAAGTTGTTCCTATGTCCTGATTAAAGATCTTTGTGTCACTCTAGCTCAAATAATTGTGAAGAGTTTAGTGATGGACATTGTTGTGGCTAAAATTCCCCCTAAATATGGAATTATTTTATCTCTCATGGGGAGAAAAATTACAAGGGACACCGCAACCGGATATGACATATGCTACCATTCCTGGTTTGGTCAATCGAGCAAATGTTATAGGGAAACATCAATGAAGTACATGTGGTGAGTAGCCAAGAGAAGCTCTACAATTACCCTCAGACTCTGGGCTCACACCGACCTTGATTATTTCATTTCAGATAATTATGAAATCATTGATTCTTAGGCTCTCCCAAATATAAAATGATCTCATGCAGTTAATCGACATTAAAATACAAACGTAACAACCAGATTCGCTAATGGAACCTCTTTGGAGGAGTTTTGATGGCTCATGTGGCTAAGCGTGCTTAGGGGCGTGTGCATCTAGGTGTATAATATATGAACAATAAAGGTATAGGTTTATTCATAAAAATTAGATTTCGCATAAAACACAAGGTGTATTTGTAGAAGCTTTGTTTTTGGGACTACGTATGTCAAAATTAGAGCAAAGATATATGTACATGGGGATTCCGAGTTGGTCATAAAACAAGTTAAAGGAATATATGTAGCCAAACACCCTAGGCTGAGAGCTTGTTAAGATATTTTGTCCTTTATTTTTAATAACCTTTTGAGGAATATGATTTGCGTGTTCCTAGAAACTGCACGTCCTAGCTAATGGCCTAAATTTTTGGCAAGTACCTATAAACTACCTCACCCGAACGAAAAACATACAATTAAGGTGAAAACAACGTCCTTTCTATGCCAGATAATATGAGGTACCGGAAAGACTTCGATGTAAAGGATAAACAAATTAAAAGCCTTTACAATCTAAAGACGAGGAATTTGAAGATAGTAATGTAGATGTGGATTGTGAGGAAGACAATCTTACTAATGAACAAGGTAATCAATAAAACAAATTGTTGTTCTATAAAAATGTTGTTTTAGATGTAAATACCAATGTAAATATTCCTTTAAAAAAAACACCGTACATAATATCGGTAATCAAAAGACCTACAAAAAGAAGAATTTGAAATACTCCAACTCAAAGACACACCGCCTGTAGGCATGGTCCCTTTAGAATAATTATTTGAATTTAATGATGTGGCCAAGAAACCTAAAATAGAGCCAACTCGGAAATCGCATAATCGAGGAAGGTAATATAGGCACACAAAAAAACCTCAAGCTCATCAAACTGCCTAAATCCCTACCAACTATTACAAATAAAAAAAATATATAGCCTTGTTCAAAGAATTCAAGACATGATGTGTTTGCATGGATCTATGAGGATTTTAAGTCCTATGATACCAACGTCATTCAACATAATATTCCAAGTAAAGAAAATAAAAAACCATTCAGATATAAATTTCAAAGAATAAATCTTTTTTTAATAATCGTAGCTGAGAAAGAGATTAAAAGATGTATGAATCAAAGATCACAAGTACTTCTCGCATACTCCAAATGGGTTTCCAATATTGTCTCAACTAGAAAGAAAATAGAGAAGTTAGAATTAATCGCATTGACTTTAGAAATCTTAATAATGTATCTCTAAGGATAATTAATACTCCGTTACCGAAGATGGATCACATATTGCAAAGTGTAGTGGGTTCCGCAGGATATCTGTTAGATGGTTTTCCGGGTTACAATCAAGTGTTAGTACACCCCGATGACCAAGATAAGACAACTTTACAACTCCTTGGGGACTTTCATGTATGTGAAGATGCCCCTTTGGATTAATGAATGCTGGAGCTACCTTTAAAAAGGCCATGGACATTGCATTTGTTGATGACGTTGGCTACTTTATTGTGATCTATTTGGATGACATCACTGTTTTTTCTAAAACTGATGAAGAACATTTAGCACACTTGAGGATAGTTTTTGAAAAGTGCAGAAAATTTGGAATTTCCCTGAATCCTAAGAAGACATTATTTGGATTGGAAGAAGGAAAATTGTTAGGTCATATTATCTCTCAGGATGGAATTAGAATTTATCCTAGCAGAATTGAAGGAATATTAAAAATCAGTCATCCCATAAATCTTAAAGAACTCCAATCATTCATTGGTAAAATCAACTTCCTAAGGAGATTTATACCCAAATTAGCATAACTTTTAAGGAACATTACCAATATGCTCAAGAAAGAATCAGAAATAAAGTGGACCATAGAAGCAAAACAACCTTTTGATTTAGTAAATCTAGCATTGACAAAAGCCCCAGTACTAACCAGTCCAGATTTCACTAAAGATTTCATGATTTTTTCTTTTTCTTATGAACATACTATTGTTGTTGTTTTGTTACTGAAAAACAGTGAAGGATAGGAGCAGCCAATAGCTTTTTTCAGCAAGGCATTAAGAGATGCATCATATAAAATCATGGAAAAAAAGGCTTTTTCTTTAGTTAAAGCATTGAAATATTTTAGAGTCTACATTATACATTCACATATCATTGCTTATGTTCCAAATGCAGTTGTCAAAGATATCTTAACACAAAACGGTCCTGATGGAAAAAGAGGAAAATGGATTGCAGTGATCTTAGAATATGATTTTGAAATCAAGCCTACCAAGTTGATTAAAGGCCTAGGATTAGCTAAATTTATGGCATAATCCAACTTTCATGCACTATACATCAACATGGTACATTCATTTGATGATCAAGAGGAACTAGCGACTCCACTGATTGAAGAAGCATTCCTAATTTTCCATGGTGTATGTATTATCAAATCTGAATGCTCCTCCTAGGTTATCTAAAACAAAGGCTAGATTTATAAAACTTAAAGCTGTTAAATTCTTCATTTTGAACAATGTTTTGTATGGGAAGTATATTGGAGGTATTTTGCTTAAATTTTTATTGAAGGATGATGTAGATAGAGTAATGCAGGAGTTCCATGGAGGTGACTGTGGTGGCCATTGTTATTGTGAAACCACTGCTAACAAGATCATGAGAGCTCGTTTTTATTGGCCCACCCTTTTTCCTGATGTCCATAATATGGTTACTGGTTTTCATAAATGTTAGATCTTTGAAGGAAAGAGAAAGCTACTACCCTTACCTCTGAAACCTATTTCTGTAGAAAGCCCTTTCCAACATTGGGGATTAGACTTCATAGGAGAAATTCACCCTCCATCCTCTGCTCAACATAAATGGATCCTCATTTCTACAAATTATTTCACCAAATGGATAGAGGCCACCCCTTTTAGAAATGTCACTAACTCTGTCATAATAAAATTCCTCGAAACCAACATCCTTTCTAGATTTGGTTGTCAAAGAAAAATTATTATAGACTATGCCGATGCCTTTAAGTCCAAAAATATGGTTGATTTCTGTCACAGGTTTCATATAACATTGGGGCATTCAACAACCTATTAACCTCAAGGTAATGGACTGGATGAATCTTCAAATAAAATTCTGGTGAACATCATTAAATAGCTTCTAGAGGAGAATAAGAAATCATGGCACAATAAATTGATCAATTCTCTTTAGGCTGATAGGCTTACCACAAAGAAATCAATTGGCATGTCTCCATACCAATTGGTTTATGGAATGGATGCAGTGTTTCCTTCTTCCTTGGGAGTTCCAGTAATGAAGATGATCCAAGAGATTCAAGGTGAACCAAATGACATTCAAAGGAGTATAAATGATACCATTCAGCTGCAACAATGCAGAGAGGAGGTTTTCAACAGAACACAAGTAATTCAAGAGAATATCAAAAATATCTTTGACAAGAGAACCAAGGCCAACGATTTCAACTTGGGAGATAAAGTTCTGAAATGGGATTCCAAAAGAGAGGATAAAGGAAAGCATGGAAATTTTGATAATATTTGGCAAGGGCCACACACCATTGATGCTTTCAGGGGAAATAATGCTTACTTTCTCAAAGAGTTGGATGGTACAGAAGTATATGGAGGTCCTATCAATGGCAGGATGCTGAAACACTATTTCTTTTGAAATACAGGTTGAATTTTCATCATTGTAAATACCACAGTCTTACAGTTTTCAATAATTCATAGGACAAGGTTGAAACCCGAAGTGAAGGCCCTAAGCCTATTTGATGAACAGAGATAAAAACATAAAAGAAATTAGTTGAATATGTTGCAGAAAAAGGAGCCTCCAAGGCTACTGGTCTCAAGTTCTTGACAATTCTTTTCAGGAAGCGCCATCCCCAACTGGAGCCACTGTTAGTACCCTATAATTGTAGGATCTCAAGGTGATTGGGTACTTCACATTTCTTGCAAGTTTTCATTATTGAAAGGCTTTTCAAAATTCAAATGATTTCAAATAAAAAAAAATATGGAAAAGAAAGAAAAGAGGGTATAAAAAAAAAACATAAAAAGAGAAAAAAGGAAAAAGGAAAGAAAAACCCCAAAAAGAAATAAAACCGAAAGTGTTGCAAGTTCAAATGCCACTACTCATTAGATGGGATTGTCTAGTCATACAATTTAATCATGATTGGACAGTGTTCAATTTCTCTTGATAGGTTAGAAAATTAAATTTTCCAAACCGTCTAATCTTGGCTTATCAGTAGATAGGTAGAAAATGAAATTGACACAACAGTTTAAGATGAGTCAATGATTGAAATAAGGTGAGGTGGTAGGTTAGAAATTCAAAATAAAAAATAATTTAATGGGTAGCTAGTCCAAATGCACCCTGAAAAAGAAGAAAAAATGTTAGATGAGTAGCTTTGGGTAGGTAGATATGTTGAGAAGGAAGAATGGAAGGAAACGTTGAAGACTATTCCACCAAGTACAACATAAAAATGGCATTTTCTCATGTGGAAGAAAAATATCGAAAGGACAAAGGGTATTTTATTTGTATAGTGGAGGATGAAATTTATCTCTAAGTTGGAGATTGTGATTTATATGAAAACCTCATACTATTCGCAACCCCACGAACCCACATATTTTCATTTATCCTAAGTTCTAACTACCGCTCGACACTCATTCATTCCCCTACCCCACAGTTTCATCACATTACATCATGCGCTAACCTTCTCGCAACTCCCTGCCATCTCTGTTCACCACCACATATCAGATGGCCCAAAATGCCTTTCACCCCTTCCCCCTCGGCTGCTGAACGTTAACAAAGGGGGGGGGGGGGGGGGGGGGGTCGAAAATGGGTGGTATTCAATTGCGCCAAGAACACTTCGTGTCACCTTCAGACCATTTCGCACCCCCCCTACTCAGTTACCACTCACCGCTCATGCCCCCCTCTGAAAATGGTTTTGCTATTTAATAATACCATCACGCCTATTGACCATTATCCGCACCGTTGGCACCACGTCCACTCCCGCCTGCCCCCTCCATCCAAACACATCACCCCCTGCAAACACAGTAATTGTGCCATAAATTTCCAAGATGTTACCCAACAGACCCACGCCACCTCAACGGTCGACCTATAATCCTTTAAAGCCTGAATTCATGCCCGAAGCGGAGTTTACCTGGCTTATACTGTTTTAAAATTACAGGTATTGGATTTTCAGGGATTTACAGATATTTGCAAAGAATTTACAGTGAGCACTAGTGCGAAAAGCCTTCAATTGATCAGTAGAAGAATTCATAGTGCTCTGCAGAGTGAAACACACTTCCCTTTCTATTATCCCCTTACCCTAGTGTTGGTCTATATCATTTTCCCTTCTCTTCTCCCTTTTTCTTACATCCCATTCTTCATTGCATATTGATAACTGATTTAGAGAAGACATAAAATGCCTCCAAAGGCAGACCAACAACCTTTCAATCCCATGGTCTATCCTCAGGTAGACTTAGATCACATACCCCTAGTTGACAGAGATTACAAGATCCACAAGACAGAGTCTGACTTCGACTTGTTCGATGTCTACCATTGGATTGAGGACAAATTACTTCAAGAAGTAGATGATATGGGCCTTTTTTGAGATGAAATTGCCTTATTTCATCTTTCCCAAAACTCATAACTACCCTGATCTTATCAGAAAATGTCAATCATGTTATGACATTAACCAGAGAGCCATAGTGAAGCTTGCAGGAGAAATAATATTTTCCATCAATTCCCAATCCATTCAAGAAATGATGCAGGCCCCCATTGCTAAGAATACCATTCCCTTTTCATATGAATCCTTGAGATAATTATACCAGAACTTGAATTTGCTAGCAGGGTCAAGACCTTAGAATTATTCTTGGCCACATATGCCCCAATGCCTACCACAAATCCCCCATACCCTTCATCCATATTTCGTGATAGGACCAAACACATTATCATTGTTTTATCTTACTTATTAGGGTATCATAATGATCAATGGGTAGATGAAGCCTTGATTGGTTTCTTGTCTATTCTTTCCTTAGATGTTCAACCCAAAATCATGTTCAACTATGCATGGTTTCTTGCAGATGCAATTCATGAAAAGTTCCTAAAGTTTCAGACACAAAAGGTTTTCAAATACACCTCTGTGTTGGTGTACATGTTTGTTTATTTCCAATCTAGCATGTTTCAGTTGGAGATGATGAATTTGAATGATGATTCTCAGCCCCAATATGTGATTTTCTGGACCACTTTATTGATGACGGAGCAGAAGAATTTCTTATACAAGAGCTTTGTAGACTTTTTTATTCATCCAAAAATCAGTGCACTCAACAGTACTACAGAGCCAAGGATTAGTGAGGAAATAAAGAAGGTGATGCGGTTGACAGAGAAGATCAGAACAATAGATTGGTACCTCTACCAAAACTACACAGAGATCAAGGTTTATGGCAGTGAATTGGCTCCCTATAAACTGCCCAAGTATCTCTCTATGAGAATTTTTGCACTTAAATATATCAGACAAATGATAAATGCAGATGAGGTGCATTTTGTATCTACCAAGAAGAAGTCACAATTCAGGATAAAATCCCAAATTGGTCCATTTGTTTGCAACAGTAGAGCAGCAAAGGATGAGGAGATAAAATGGTAAAGGAGATGAAGTTCACACATAGCTTCACTTTGTCCTATGATCCAATGGGGATCATCTCCAAGAAGAGGGTGGAGAACAAGTCCAATCCCTACATTCATACTCACAGATTGGAGATAGAGCAGTATATGAACAAAGAAGAATGGGCAGCTAACACACTCCAGGAGGCAGAAGAGCAGGTCATCTCTACTTCATGAATTCAAACACCAACTCCATAAGAAAGAAAAGTTGCAGGAGCGCAATATGACAAATGAAAAGAACTAGAAAAGGAAGTAGGAATCAAGAGGACTAGGGAAGATCAAACAGACATGGATGTTGATCCCTCCACTAAAGAATTCAAAATGAAATACAAGAAGAGGGCCAAAATCCGCATGGACATTGACCAAGGAAGTGAGAAAGATCAGTAGACAGTTATCACAATCAGAGATTCACCAAGCTCATTTCCAACAGGTGGCCAAACAATTTTATCAACATCCTCTCCCACTGTGCCTTTCCAACATCTGAATGTGCAGACTCCAACTTCTACTACCAGTACAGGGCAACAAGAGCACGATATCTATGATACATTCAAGGAGATTAAAAGAAGGAATGAGGTTCTTAAGACCAACACATATAATAAGTTTTTCAAACAAACAAGTAGCTCCCAAAGCAAACTTCTTTCATCTTTTGACTCTGAAAAGGGGAGAATGAATATGGCCTTCTTAGAAACACAAATCCCTCAACCCAAAACTTCAGCAGACTAAAAGAAGACCTCTTTTGAGTTTAACACAAAGAACATTCATCCAATAGACCAAATGGAGATGCATAAGCAGATAGGAGAAATGATCTCCTCCACACCAACTAGTACAACCATGCGTCTCTCAAAACTGCAGGTGACATTGTCCAACACACAGTCACAGTTGATGGTGGAAAAGATCTCCTCCATGGCCAAAGACTCAAGGATAAAATATTTTGAGGATTTAGTGATGCAACTCAGGTACAATCTATCAAACATAACAGTGGAAAAAGCACTTGTGAAGAAGAATAATGCAGACATAGCGGCTTTGAGGAGGCATCTCAAGATGCCAGTGACAGAAGATCCTATGGCTAAGGAGATAGAAGAAAATGAAACACAAAAGGAAGAGATGTTGTAATTGATTATTGAACAAGCAGAACAACTTAATAAAATGGAGGGTGAGATGGAGAAAATGTTAAAATAAAGATAGAAAGAAATAAGAGATGTAGTGAAGGGAGCAACAAAAGAAGCAACTAAAGCCATGATTCCACTACAGGCAGTCCCTCTTACAGTGATTCCATCATCTACAACAACAACAGGTACACCAAGTGAAGGCCCTGAGCAGTTAGCTAAAGCTATGGAGAACATGTCCTTACAGACAACAGGAATTAAAAAGTTGCAAGATCAACTCAGTAACCTACAAGAGAAGTTTAAAAGGAAAGATTCAACACATGCCATGAAGTTACAGATCAGTAAAAATTTAAATGAAGGTTTGTAGAAGTACCTCCAGGAGTCCTCAATCGGAAGCATGGTAGTAAAAAAAATTATTTGGTTGGATATAATTGAATATATGAATGATATATGGCCATCAATTCAAATAATTTTTGAACAGAGGGATTTAATTGAGTCAGTGAAAGCTGCCATTGAAAAATCAAATGATGAACTTGGAGATAAGCCGTAAACTGCTAACAATATCATCATATTCCTTAATTCTAAAAGTAGTCATGAACTGGAACAATTGCAAGTAGCAGACAGAACAACCACCATACTTGAGGTAAAAAAGGTGTTGAAAAATAAGAGTCTAGTTACACAACTAGAAGAAAGATGTCATCAACTAGAGATTGGATTAAGTAGATTTTTCAATAGGATTGAGCCACTGAAAAAAAAGGGATTGCCCTCCTTATTTGTTATCAATGATAAGCTGATTCCTAGGACAAATTATGTAAAAAGGCTCACAGAGATTTCGAAGGATGCATCCAAGCATACAAATATGAAGAACACTATGACAGGAAAAGCATTTTATGAAGTTATCAACAATGATGTCTTCATACAACATGAAATTAAGCACATCTTTCAGTTGAGGCCTACATTTGTGAAGTACACAGAGAGTGATGAAGTCTACAGAAAGTTGAACAGAACTAAGTTTCTAACTCAAACAGAATGGGAAAATTTATGTGGACTCCAGGGATGATGACAAGTCAGCATGGTGACAAAACAACAACTCAACCAATTATCTACATCAGTAGACCTAGTGTATCAGAACAGTTCAACAATATCAAATTATCCAGCACAACATATCGCTACATCACTGAATAACAAATTTTATAATGAATTTATACATATGATAAAAATGCCGTTACACTGAAGGACAGTTTCATAGTGAATTTAGACATCTGTTAAAAATCCGCTACAACATGTCCATTCATGAGATGCACAGGAAAATTTTCAATTAATTTGTAATAAAGGAATCGATTTCCCTTCTGATAACGACGATCAATTGCAAATAGTTTAAATATAGCAGTTTATTCAATATTAGGGGTTGGACCGTGGTTTGTAATCGCTTTCATTGCAAGTATTTGTAATTTTTCAAGCTGGAGCATCAATAAAGAGATCATTCTGCAAGATTCATGTGTTGTGTTATCCTGGTGATTTTTTTACTCATTCATGTTTAATGTTTTCCCACTGTAGTCTTTTCATGTGCACCATTTAAATTTCTAATTGTAAAACAGGAAAGTTAGATTTTTTTTTACTATTCAGAGTACCTCAATTCTGATTGTCTTTACAATTTTAATGTTTTCTTCTTATGTATGGTTTAAAAATTATTAGTTGCTCTTAAGTCATTACTAATTTTTTTTTCTCCATTTCATAATTCCACTCAGTTATAAGCACCAGTATACACAGCTAGCTTGCCTTGCATTTTCTCTGGAATTTTATGCATATACCCAGCCTATTTCGACTCCATATCCAAATGGAAATTGTTTAAAGAAACCCCTTAAATCCAACCACGAACAATCAAACAAAAACAATTCTCACAATTAATTTAACTAGCGTAATATCAGAAAGCTTAAAACAAATCTAAATCTTATATAGAGAGATCCCTCTCTGAGTCTAGGAGGGCTAGATCCTAGGCTTCAAGTGGTGTTGATTTTGTTCTTTTTAATTTAGTCTTTCCATTCTTATAAATTATAGAGTGATAACAATGGGGTCGACCCCAACCTCTGCCCTTCCACCATATAACATTTTTTCACCATAACAATATGAAATTTGACCTTGGAGGGGCACGTGGTGGCCTCCGAGCTGCCCACGTGTCAGCACATCATTGGTCCAATCAATAGACCAACCAAAAATTGACATGTAGCTTAGAAATTCAGACCAAACACAAGCTGAATAGTGTCAACACACCATTGGCTAGAGGAAAACCAACTTTTGACGAAAAATTTGACCTCGTTGACCCTGTTTTGACTTTTTGTTTTTTTGTTTTTTAATTCACATGTTTGGCAAAGCTGACAACAGGCTCTATAAATTTCTCATACGGAGTTGGTTTTCGATGAAATAGAGTGCATCAGAATCAGGGCGACGAGATGTCTCTGGTCGTTAAGGTTTTGAATTATTCTGACTACTTTCATTTTTTAGCAATTTTTTGCTCCCAATTCAGTTTATGATCAGAAACAAACACCTAATGGAAGATATAGAGTTCCACATAGAGAAGAGGAGCACAAAGGTGTCTCGAGGAGAAAATTCGATAGTTGAATGTTTTTTAATGTTCTAGGTGATTAGAGTTCAATTTGGCTACCCGAATTCATCCATAAAAGTGCCATTTGTGAATTAGATGTGTGTTGATGCATTTTGGGATTGTAAATACCTTTTTTTTGTGGTAAATTATTATACAAGAACCTTGAATCTCAACTAAGTGAAAGGGATAAGAATTAATACAATTTGGAGTGACAATAAGAAGGAAGAATGATAAGGGACTACCTAAGTAGTGAAGGAGACCCCTCATGTTATTTCCCACCAGCTAGAGAGGCATTTCAAAGTTCACAAAACACCTATACTTAGTGGGGAAGTGGGAGTTATTGTAACAACCCTGGTTAAAAATTCATGTAAAAATATATAATACCATGATGATGGGACACATATTCCAAGCTGAATGTTGGGAAAAACATTCCAACGGGTGTTCATTCGGTTAATTATGGCTAAAGGAAATTGGGAAAGGAAAAAAAAAGGGCTTTAGAAAGGTAAAGTGGCATTTATTTATGAAAATAATGGAAAATAAAAGAAAAGGAAGGTGAAATGTCACAGGTTGCATGTGAGGAGGAAAATGAAGGAAAATAATGGAAAATGAAGAAATTAGAGGCCTCATTGATAAAAAGGAATCTGAGGATCAGTTGGTAACCTTTTGTCAGTGCATTTTTGGAGCTCCCTAATTATTCTCTCTCTCTCATACTCTTGGATACTTAGAGTTTTCTTGGAGCATTCTTGGACATTGTGGATACTTGGCGATTTAGAGCAAGAAAGCAAGGGAAGAGCAAGAAATCACAAGTGGACATCGGGATCATCAAATACAATAGGATTTGATTGCAGGTACCGAGTGGCATGTATGTTTTCCTCGCTAGTTTTGGCATGCATGGTGTATTCATGTGGATTTTCCTAGCCTTTACTTTTCCTGGATAGTCGTGGTGTTGTGGGTTTATTTCCATTGATTGTTTTCTAGTTGGTTCTCATGATTCCTTTAGTTGCGGGTTGAGTTATTAGTTCATGGAACCCTTGGTTGGACAAACACTCTGGAAGCCCGACAGACAACTATGGGTTGAGTTACTAGTCCTGAAAGCCTTGGTTAGACAAACACTTTAGAAGCCCTGGTTGGACAAACGCTCTAGAAGCCTTGGTTGGAAAATGCTTTGGAAGCCTTGTAACAATTGGGGTTGAGTTACTAGTCCTGGAATCCCTGGTTTGAAAAAACACTTTGGAGCTCTGGAACAACTTGGATAGATACCAACCCGTGATGGATGTGATGTCCGACCATGAGGTGGAATCACTAGTTGAGGGTTGAGGTGGTTTGGCCTCTAGAAGCCCTAGATTGGTTATGATTGATGTGTTTGATGAGATCCCACATTCATTGTTGGAATATACAACATGGGTGATTGTCTGAAGTGAGACTTGGCTTAGCCAATCTATGGTCGGGTGGAACGTGGAAGTCCCATCTCTCACTGGTTTTTACATTAAGTAATGAAGAGCTCATTCCTTTGGTATTTGGTATGCAAATGTATTGGTTTATGTATGGATTTTATTGTTTTTGTATCCCATTAGAGGAAATTTCAGCCTAAAAGTGGCCTCCTAAGGAAAAATAATAAAATAATAATTAAAAAATAAAATGAGAGTTATGAATTTTGGAGGGGAAACAAGAAAACTACTTTTTTAAATTGTATTTTCAGCTGATCTCCTTATAGGTTTACTCAAATTTCATGTTTATACACTCATTAGATGTGGAATTAAATTCCAATCTAATGAGTATCCATTATGCGTACTTTTGAGAAGACCCACCTTGATCAAAATTGCAGATACATTAAAAAAGGGTGTTAAAACACGCTTTTTTAATGTATCTACAATTTTGATTAAGGTGTGTCTTCTCAAAAGTATGCATAATGGGTACTTGTTGGATGTGGAATTTAATTTCACATCTAATGAGTGTCTAAACTTGAAATTTGAGTAAACCTATAAGGCGATAAACCAAAAATACAATTAAAAAAGGTAGTTTTTCTTCTTTTCCCTCCAAAATATTTACATGTACCTCCTTTTAAATTTAAAGCATTTTGATTGGTTTACATATTATGACATGGAAATTACATGAAAATTTCATAGGCACTTTTAGGCTGAAATTTCCTCTAATGATTGTATGTATGTTGTTATTGTGTTGGTTATAAGCATGTATTTGATCAGTGATGATGTATGGCTCTATCCATGTTTTTAGTTGTAAATGAATACACAATGTATCTATGGTCAACTAGATTGTATTGCATCTTATGATGTAAGGGAGCAATTCTTCTTAGCGATTCTCAAATAAGTAAGAGAACCCTATGCTTAAATATGTTGTTTACACCTGTAGATTCAATGTTTGTGACATGTTTGAAAAAATTTATGTCATGGCTGGGAGGGGTCCATATGGGTTCTTGTTGATGTGATTTCTTTTGTATCATTGTTCCAATGTTATTTATCATTCCCTAAGTTTTCATGAATTTTTGAGTAGTGACTTGGGCTCTGGGCCTAAAAAGGTGGCTCAAATTTGAGATTTGCAGGCACAAAACTGAGTAATTAGGGCCCTGACCGCAGGATTGTTGTGTTTTTCCTGCGGCTATAGCCTCTTGGCTGCTAGCATGTAGTTTCATGTCTACAGCTAATGCTCAAAATGGTCAAGGAGTTAGTCTAACCCACAGGTAAGGGGTCTACAGGGTTTTGATACCTCCATGTTGTGTAAGGTTTGTTTGTCAGGTTTCCATTGGTTTCTAGGAGGTTGAATCTCATGTTAGTAGCCTCTCATCATATGTTTACCTCGGTTGGCCATTCACTTGGGTAGATGTTGTATGGGGGTGTTACAAAGTGGTATCAAAGCGTGGTTGTGCTCTCCTTGGGTGATGTCGAGATCTGTTCTTTTTGGGTGGTGTATGTTTTCTGGTCTCTTTGTGTGATATATGAAACCACAGAGTGGTATCAAAGCATGGTTCAGCCCTTGTACTAGATGGGCGGTGTGTTGGTCATGCTTTTCTGTTGGTTGCATATGTATTTATCATAACTATGGTGTATGTGTTTGTTGCATCTGTGTTATGTTTGCCATGGTGGCAGTGGTGTCGCCATGGAAGGGTTGATGGTGTTGTCATCAACATGTTTTCATGAGTGTATGACTGATTATGTGTTGTTCATGTTTGTGTATTGTGCCTGAACACTTTCTTGCATGTTGCTACATGTTTTGTATGCATTAATTGTTTATGCTAGGTCACATATTGCTCATGCTTCGGTGTTATCCATGTATTCTTGCTTGTGTGATGTAATATGTTGAACATGCATTGGTCATTCATGATTGGTTATACATGTCAAGTGGGTGCATATGGTCAAGTTGCATTGGTTTTATTGAGGTTGTTGTGCATAAGGTCATTGTATGCAAGTAGATCATCATGATGATATTGGTATGTTATGATGTTAATGTGTTGGTCATGGAAAATTTTAAGGATGGAAGTTTATATTAAAGTTTAGAAACCTTGGTGAATATTACTGGTCCCCAATATGTAAATTATAAAAATTTTGATGATATTTTTGTAAAAATATTTAGGTCTCTAATTATTTTATATTAGTATATTTAAAATTTTGGCGATTTTTAAGGTAAAATAATTTTATGCTATAAAATTTGGGCAAATCAATTTTAAAAATATGGAAATTGGCAAAAAACAATTGTTGGAAAAATCATTGAAAATTAGCCCACCTGCGAATATTATCCCCTAAAATTTTCCTTGGTGTTGGTTGATATAGAGTAGGAGATGTAGATCATTAAAGTGACATTGAAACTATGGAATTTGGGGTAAGAGCAAATCGCCATACATGTATATTAGTTAATGGATTGTTATATACATTATGGTTATAAATATGTTTGTCATTTTATTATTATCATGGTTATATTGTGATAAATGCTAGTTGATCAGTGTAGTCATATGCATTATGGTTATGTGTATGCCTTTCATTCTATCAATTTTATGGTTACATAAATGATATATTTTAGTTAATTAGTGTGATCATATGTACATGTGTTGGTTATTCAAGCATGGTGCTAATTTGATGGTTATGTTATATGTCGTTGATGAGCATGTTATATGTTAACTTGTTGTTGTTGTTATATGTTAGTTAACTTTATGGTTAGGGTTATAGCATTAATATGTTGATGTTATATGTATCATGATAAATTGGATTGGCCTAGGCAGATGGCTAGGGTTACTACATTCACGTATGAGTTAATATATGGTGATGTTATGTCATACTAATCTAGGCTAACTTTGCATATGTGATTGTTATGCATGAATGAAATTTTTTTATGAGTCTATGATGTGAACATGTTAGCTAGTTACTATTATGGATATCATGGACTTATTTAGGCTCAATTGATGTGTTTTGAAGTTATATCATGCTAATCTAGATTGATTGTGCGAACAAGATAGCCTCCCCTAAGATACATTAAGGTATGATTTTGATTATTTCATCTACTTTGTACTTGAATGTTTGATTATGTCATCTATTTTGTGTTTGAGTGTTGGTGTCTATTATGTCATCTATTTATTATTGAATGTTTGATTAATCGCATGATATGAGTATGCGTTTATAAGGTTGCATGAAGAAATGATCTTGTTTTGAAATGGTAGTACAAACGTGTTGAGATAGTTGATATGTACTTGAGTGAAAGTAGGTGATAGTTGTAGTATTATGACCTTGACTATTAGTTTATTATGAAATGGTTGTTAGTCTTGGTAAATGTTGATTTCAAATTGATAGATATGTTGTCTCGATGTTGATACATATGGTTGATGTGTGTGTGTGTTCAGTTACAAGTCATCGTGCTTGGCACAACAAGGTAAGGTAACTGGTATATTGTATGTTTATATTATAAACTCGCACTTATGTGTTTATGGCGGTATGATTCAAGGGATTGCATGGCAAAAGAGACTGTTATGAAATCTTGAAGAAGGCTCAGGTTGAGCTTTCCTTTGTAAGTGTTGGGAAGCCATGGGGATTGAGTCATGGTGCTTGTTGCTAGTCTTGTGTTTTCAATCTTTTTGATTTGTTGGTGCTTGATTTGCGGTCTTGATTGCATCTAGTGCATGGCAATACCACTTTGTTTGCAATGTTGTATTGCTATTAGTTTTCATGGTTTTATTCATATTGTTCCTTGTCCTTGTCTTGTCTTTTATGTTTGAGAGTCTTGGTAATTGGTTGGGAAAGAGGAAAGTAGTGGAGCCCAGAGAGAGTTGTGTGGTACCCAACAGGTGATGTAAGACTCGAATGAAGTTGGTGCATGTATAAGAGTAGATGAAGGTAAGAATATGACAGTCGGTTGGACTAGTTGGTTCCATTGTGGTAAAAGGACGGTGGTAGTACAAACATGATAAAGGTAACCAAAAAGGTAAAGTAAATGGATTTTAGGTGTCAAATACCTTGGCTATGTTGGTAAATGTTGTTCTTAATGTTGTGCATGGTCTGCAAAAATAAAGGAATTTCTCTTAACCTGTACCTTATGTTATCTCGTTATTATGTTGTGACCATGATTGTGTTGATGTTTATATATGTATACATATATGTATGTATTCCATGTCTGACAGGGTCATCATAGATCATGATTATTTAATGCTAATGTTTTTATGTATACATTTATATATGTATGTCATTGTCTGACAGGATCATAATTCTTTTATGCTAATGATTATATATATGTATGTATCTATGTATCTATGTCGTTGTCTGATAAGGTTGTCACAGATCATTCTTGTGGAGCAATGATTTCTTATGTAGGTGAATGGGATGAAGAGGTTCCTAGCTATGAGGAATCAAGTGGTGAAGAGTCACTCTAAAAAATATACAAGGTCAATATCACGCGGACATGGATTGATATTATATGCTTTTACTATTCATATGTTTATGTTATGGACAGGTAATGCTGCAGGGTACATCAACGAAGTGAAGGTAGTGTGATCTACGACATGCTATGATAAGCATGGATAGTGGAAAGACATAAGAAGAAAGGTTGTTTGTGGGGTCAGTGTGTGGTCTATGGATGTGTAGTACTATTGTTGTGTATATGTTGTGCATGTTATATATTTAGTGATTGTACCTATGGTGATGTGTACATATAACATATGTAGTATTGTGTACATATGATGTTGCATGCATGTTGTATATATGGTGTTGTGTGTATATTGCATATGTTGTGCTAGGTATAGATGGTGCTACGTACATGTTGGATATGTGGTGTTGTGTACCTACCATACCATGTGCATGTTGGATATGTGGTGTTGTGTGTATTTTGGATATGCAGTGTTGTGTAAGTATGGTGTTATGTACATGTTGTATATGCAGTGCTAGGTACACATGGTTTTGTGTGTGTGTTGTACATTTGGTGCTATGTACATATGGTGTTGTGTGCATGATTGTACACATGGTACTGTGTGCATGTAATGTTGTGTACATGTGATGTTGTGTGCAGGTGGTGTCGTGTACATGTCGTGCATGTGATACTGTGTACAGGTGGTATTGGATACATGTTCTGCATGTGGTGTTGTGTACACATTATATAGGTGGTGTGATGTACATTCGACATTATGTACACGTTGTGCAGGTGGTGTCGTTTACATGGGATGATGTGCACACATTGTACACATAGTGTTTTTTACAGGTTGTACTGTGTACATGTTGTGCATATGGTATTGGTATACTTGTGCTATTATGTGCATGGCGTACATGTTGTGTTGCAGGCATGTGGTACTATGTATGTGCATTGTGTAGTCGTGGTATCACAACATGTGTATTAGTTTTGTTGTACTTTGTGTACATATATGTATATGTATTTTGTTTTATTGTACACAGGTTGTAGGTGTATGTATGGTATGTCGGTGTAGGCATATGTATTGTGTTGTATTGTACACTGAGTGTAGGTGTATGTGTAGTATGTCAGTATTGGTGCATGTATTGTATGCTGTTGTATGTCGTGTGTGGATGTACGTGTTGTGATGTAAATTGTGTGTATGTGTACGTGATTAAGAGAATAAAAGGCATTGGGTGCTTGCTGGGTGTGGCAACCGAACTGGTGTGTGTACAATAGAACAAAGGAAGAAGTAAGGATTGATGAAGGATAAGTATCAGTATTTTATTTCAGTTTTATTATGCATATGATCTATGATTCTGATATATGATGGTTACATGTGATTTATGATTATTGCATGTGATTCATGATTTTGACCTATGATGGTTGTGTTTTGACCTAACTAGATGTTATATGTTTATACATGATGATTTGATCAAACAACCAGTTTGACTTGTTGTGATAGGAAGTAAATAAGATTGAAAAGTGTGCCTTATTGATGAGATACCAATGAGGTATTATTTGAAGTTATTTCAATTTATTTTGAATCTAATGGAAATTATGTGCTTCGTACAGGAAGCACAAAAATGCCTAGTTGGGTGATGGGAACTGACTGCAAGAATTAAGAGCATCAACAAAAGGAATTGGAGCATGCCACAGTATGTTGGTAACACACTTCAAGAGAAACCTGGCCATTGTGGGACACTGGTATCAAATAATGTCAATTGATTTCCATGAGCATGGTATGGTTGGCATGATTATTTTAAGGCAAGGATATGCCTTGGGTTTTTGTATCTTCTGAGGCAAGGAATCATTTCCAAGTGATGGACTTCCTGAGATGGGGGTGCCAACGGAATTTGGAAGGTGTGTGATTGCGTGGAAGTGGGTGACTGGATTTCACGAGGGACTATGAAGCAGGGAAGGCAAGGTCAAGGATGGATTTGGTTTGGTCATTAGCATTTTCAGATGGAATCAAATGCACATTGGGAGTGTTTCCTGGAACAATGAGCCGGTAACTGTTCCCTGAGAGGACAAGTGGTGCAGGATTGTAGCGCTGGACATTTTCTGCATCTTTGAATATGACAATGGATTCTAGACTTCCTTGGAAGGAGGTGAATCCTGGTATTACTTTTGATGGTGGAGGTGTTAGCCTCTTGATTCCCTTGTTGATTAATACAGACATCGTATCCTCTATTTGTTGGATGAGCAAATGTGCATATGCTTATGTGTGTGTATTATTGTAAATAATGCATTTAGCTAGATTTATAAAGCTCCATAAACATTATGGGTATATTCTGGTTGAATAAAATGTGTATGAGTATATGTGGTTGTTATTGTAAATATCGTAATGAGCTATGTTATAAAGCTCTAGTAAACGATATGTTTATCATGTCTCAACAGTGGTCATTGTAAATACTGCAACGAACTGTGTTATAAATCTCCATAGGTAGTATGTTTTGTTTTTAATAGTTTTATGGTTTGTAGGTGTCATTGGACATTGTAGGTCTTAGTCTTCATATAACATCTAAAAGTGATATTTTTTATATCCACTAACAAACGCATGTTCCCTAAGAATCAATCTTTGGGAATCAACATGAGCTCTCTACCCTTACAAAATTGAATTGGTAAACTTCAAGACTCCTTAATGAAGCAAAAAATTGTACCATATCGATGTATAAGTGATCTTAAAAGACAAGGAAGACCTAAGAGGCCTCCTCAATAAATGTTTTTCCATTGATTTCTTGAAAGCATGATACCTAAAAGGAGTACCCTCACACTTCTACATAATATTTGGACCTTTTATTTCTTAGAACCATCACACACCACCCATCAACCTCAACAAAAATTTCAAGAATGATCTTCCATATTAATCCATAGCTAAACTTTGACTTGGATTAATTGGTGTTAGAAAGGATTTGTGGTGGAATAAGAGGTGAGAGTTATGGCCTCCATATTACTGATCAATTAGGCCCTTCCGTATTCAATCTCATAATTCTTCGCCTTAATATCGGAGTCAAGAATTACTTTTTTTGGGCATAAATTCATGGATTTCCTACATGGTCATATTACAGTTTATTTTGAGTGAATGATACATTATATCACTAAAAAATGGGCATGAGTAATTTTACCACATTGCTATTCTGAAATTCAAAAAAATTAAAATTAAAAAAAAAAAAAAAAATCTAACAACAGGAGTGCCAACATTTTCTGTAATAAACTCAGCTTTACTCTATTTTTCTTATAAAAGACGGTAACTTCAGCCACGGTTTCTAAGAAGCTTTGTTGTATCCATTGTATTTATATTTTTATTGTGCTGGTTATAAACATGCAATCGATCAGTGATGATGTATGGATCCATCCATGTTTTTACATGTAAATGAATACACAATGTATCTATAGTAAAATAGATTGTATTTCAGCTTATGATGTAAGGGAGCAATGCTTATTAGTGATTCTCAGATAAGTAAGAGACCCCTATGGTTAAATTTGTTGTTTACACTGGTAGATTCAATGTTTGTGACATGTTTGAAAAAATTCATGTCATGGTTGGGAGGGTTCCATATGGGTTCTTGTTGATATGATTACTTTTGTATCATTGTTCCAATGTTATTTATCACTCCCTGAGTTTTCATGAATTTTTGGGCAGTGACCTAGGCTCTAGGCCTAAAACGGTGGCTCAAATTCCGGAGTTCCAAGCACATAAATGAGAAATTAGGGCCCTGGTTGCAGGCATGATGTGTTGTGCCTACGACTATAGCCTCCTGGCTACTGGCATGCAATTCCATTCCTGCGGCTAAGGCTCAAAATGGTCAAGAAGACAGTCTAACCTAGGGGTAAGAAGCTTGAAGGGTTTGGATACCTCTTGGGGATGTTGTTGATGTTGTGTAAGGTTTGTTTGTTAGGTTTCCATCAGTTCCACTTCCTCAAGGTCATCTAGGGGGTTGAATCTCGTATTAGTAGACTCTTGTCACATGTTTACCATGGTTGGTCGGTTACTTGGGTAGATGTCGTATGGGGATGTTACACTTATGATGTAAAATTATTGTGAATGATAGTGGCCCTCATCATCATATTTTTCATGATTTAATTAAAGTTACCTTGGTGGTATCATTGTCTAGCTAGGGTGTGGAAAGTTGTAGGGAGATAAAGGCATAATTTAACCTATGTTTAGGTTGAAAGATCTCACCCTTATTTAGTTACAGGAATTTAATTATCTAGATAAGTATTCTCTCTTGTATTTTGATGTTCATTATGTTTAATTTGGTTGATGTTTACTAGTTGAATGTATAATTATTTCTCATTATAAATTCTATGGGAAATTAGTTGTAAATTATATTGATGGTGTTAATGGGAAATTAGTTTCTTTGTCTCTAGGACATTGTGGTTGGTAGAAACTTAGCAGATCCTTGGTTGTAGACATGTAATTTGGACGATTGGGCTTATGGCCTTCATGTATAGACTAGTAATAATATTCGTTGGAGAAAATATCTTGACTAGCCTCTCATTGATGTATTAGGAAGGGACCCTAAGAAATATTGTCCAAGGGTAGGTTGTCTCATATGGTCTTATTGACGATATTATTGGATGAATTATTGAAATTTGTAAGGAATACTAAGTGCTCTTAGTCTTCATAGAACATCTAAAAGTGATATTTGTTATATCCTCTAACAAACACATGTTCCCTAAGAATCAATCTTTGGGAATCAACATGAGCTCTCTACCCTTAAAAACTTGAATTGGTATGCTTCAAGACTCCTTAATGAAGCTAAAAATTGTACCATATAGATGTATAAGTAATCTTAAAAGACAAGGAAGACCTAAGAGCCCTCCTCAATAAATGTTGTTCCATTGATTTCTTGAAAGCATGATACCTAAAAGGAGTACCCCTCACACTTCTACATAATATTTGGACCTTTTATTTCTTAGAACCATCACACACCACCCATCAAGCTCAACAAAAATTCAAGAATGCTCTTCCATCTTAATCCATAGCTAAAATTTGACTTGGATTAATAGGTGTTGGAAAGGCTTTGTGGTGGGATAAGAGGTGAGAGTTATGGCCTCCATATTACTGATTAATTAGGTCCTGCCATATTCAATCTCATAATTCTTCGCCTTAATATGGGAGTCAAGAATTACATGTTTTAGGCATAACTTCATGGATTTCCTGCGTGGTCATATTAAAGTTTATTTTGAGTGAATGATACATCATATCACTAAAAAATGGGCATGAGTAATTTTATCACATTGTTATTCTGAAATTAAAAAAAAAAATATGCTGACAACGGGAGTGTTAGCATTTTTCTGTAATAAACTTAGTTTTACTCTATTTTTCTTGTAAAAGGTAGTAACTTCAAGCACATTTTCTGATCAGCTTTGTTGTATCCATTGTATTTATATCGTTATTGTGCTGATTATAAGCATGCATTCGATCAGTGATGATGTATGGATCTGTAGAAATTTAATACAAAATATATGTATGTCCTAGATTCTCCCGATCTAACAATAATATGATACTGTTAAATACATAATCGCTTCTACAAATCTTTGCGGAATTTGAAACAAAATCACCAATCACAATATCATGAAGAAAGATCAATCACACATAACACAAATAATTTTACTGGGGAAATCGTATAACTAAAAACCCCACTATCTTCTATTATGTATTATATCATGGATCATGAAACAATTACATACAAATCTCTAATCCAAGAGCTCTCAGTACATGAGCTAATTGTCTCACACTGTCATACATAAATTGGAAAGTTCCTTAGCCAATTTATTGTCTCTAAATAGCCTTCCTCCATTGTGCAATCCCTGCTGATAAAAATCCCTGAATGAATACAATCATGCCCGCCTTTACTGCGCAATCATCATGGGCACATCCAATTTGTGTGTGGTTGCATGTGTGCAACCAGATAATGTCACAACTGATAGTTATCTTCCCTTTCACCTACAACTCAACTGGGTCTCCACTGGATCTGACATGCATGCAGTTAATAGTAGTAAATCTTCAGTTGCATGTGAGACCACTGATTGTGAATTAATTAATAATTAATTCACTTGATCTCTCACTAGTGTATCTTCAGTTACAACTAGCACAACTAAGTTTAACTCACTTGATTGAGTTAAACTAATTTACAACTTTCATAACTGCACTTCCAACTCTGTTACAACTTTGAATCTCTCTGTTACAACTAAGTTCACTTGCATGTTCCACCAACCAACCTCTTAACTTGAAATTGCTTTAGCTAACTGATTTTCCACTTCTGTTAACTATTTCCAAGTGCTCACTGAGAATAGATTATTGTTTATTTTCCAACTAATATTAAGGGATAATAATAGTCGACATGAATCTATAAATAGACATGCAATCTGTAAATAAAACTTGCACATACATCTATAAATAGAATTTTCTCATGCATCTATAAATAGACATCCACCTAAAAATATCCTGAGGCTCCATCCTAGTGTAGGTGCTTAATTTTCACTAGGATCTTCTTGTTGAATCTCAACACTCCCTCTCAACAAGAAAGGGATTATCCTTCACCCCGATCCTGTCTCTGTGGTATTCGAATTTTCTCCTGGTGAGCGCCTTCAGTAGAATATCTGCATCCTGATCTTCCGTAGGAATGTACTGAAGCAACATGATCCTCCTCTGCACACAATATCTGAGATGATGGTACCAGATATCTATATGCTTAGATCTTTCATGAAACACAGGATTAGTCGAGAGTTTAATGCAACTCTGACTATCACAATGAATCACTAGCGGATCTAAATGAGAACTAAACAAACCAACCAAGATATTTCTCAACCAGATAGCCTCACATGCAGCTTGACTCACTGCCATGTATTCCACTTCCGTTGAAATGAGTGCCACGAATCTGTGCTTCCTATTGTACCAAGAAACAACTGTAGATCCAATGATAAAGATCCCCCTTGATGTGCTCTTTCTGTCTGATGGGCTGCCCACCAAATCTGCATCCGTGAAGCCATGCAACTTCACCTCATATGTCTGTCTGTACCATAAAAAATACTCTGATGTGCCCCTCAGGTATCTAAGGACATGCTTTCCCACCTTCCAAAAGGGCTTGGTAGGCTTAACCATAGCTTGACTCAACTGTTTAACCGCATAGCAAATGTCTGGTCTCGTGATCACTAGATACATTAGCGAACCCACTAACTTTCAATAGATAGTAGCATACACTACCTCTCCAGAAGTAGCATCCTTTTTCCTCCAGTTGCTTGGAAGAGGAGTATCCATGGGTTTGCAACCCTCCATGTGAAACTTACCCATTATCTCCCTTGCATACTTTCCTTGAGACAAAAAATGTTCACCATCTCGTTGCCATATTTCCAATCCAAGGAAATAATGAAGGAGACCCATATCCTTCATCTCGAACTCCCTTGCAAGATCCTCCTTGCATGAGTGTATCATTTTCTCATCACCAGTCAATATTAAATCATTAACATAAAGAAAAATTATTAAAAGCTTACAGTCCACCATAATTTGGTATAGGTTTTCATTTGCTTCACTTTTGGTGAAGCCCAGTCTGGTGACATAGCTGTCTATCCGAGTGTACCAAGCACGAGGTGCTTGTTTCAGCTCATACAACGATATTTTGAGTCGGCACACATGCGAATCACTGTTGAGGATCTAAGAACCTTCAGGCTGCTCTATGTACACCTCTTCCTCAATGATCCCATTGAGAAATGCAACTTTCACATCCATCTGATGAATGCGCCAGCCCATCTGCGGTGAGAGAGCAAGGATGGTCCTTATGGAAGAATACCTTGCGACAAGTTCAAAGGTCTCTTCATAATCTATCCCCTCGATCTGTGAGAAGCCTCAGGCCATAAATCTGGCCTTTTATTTCTCAACACTCCCATCAGCAGCTTGCATTACCTTGTAGATCCATCTCGAACCTACCACTGATTTATCAACTGGCCTTGGAACAATTTCCCAAGAAATTTTTTTGACAATGTCGTCATACTCCTCCACCATTGCATCTACCCATGTGGGCTCCTGCACTACTTCCTGAAAGGAATATGGTTCAGTCACAATACATTTGCTCATGAGAGTCATGTATCCAGTAAATCGGGGCTCCTACATTATGTGTAGCATCAAGTCTTAGCCTATCAACTTCTGTGGTACGCCTTCTGCCAGTTCTAATGTTTAGCTCTGCGTGAGTGGACTCCACTCCATGAACCTTGTCCTGTGGCTGATCCACATATAGAGACTCATATTTGGGAACCAAAATTTCCTCCTCTGTATGCAAGTCTAGCTCCCTCTCAAGCGACAACTTCATGGCTTTCCCCTCATTGAATTTTATATCCCATCGCAACACAGTCATTCGACTATTTGGCAAATAAACACGATAATTATGGGGTGCTTCTGTGTACCCCACAAAAATCCCAACTTCAACAGTCGGCTCTAGCTTCTTCCTGGCATCCTTGGTCACATGCACATAAACAGATGAGCCAAAATTCTCAAAGTGTGAAACATCCAGTTTCTTACCAGTGAAAGCTTCTTCAGGTATACTCATGCCAAGTACTCTATGAGGACAAAGATTTTGCACATAAACCACGGTGTTGCATGCTTCTTCCCACAAATGTAATGGTAGGCCTTGATCATGCAACATCGCTCGTGTTGCACCCATGATCGTTCTGTTCTTCCTCTTCGTGACCCCATTTTGCTGTGGGTTATGAGGCGCTAAGAGTTCTCTTTGAATTCCTTCTTTGCTGCAGAAGTTCTTGAATTCGTTAGAGATGTATTCTCCACCATTATTGCTCCTAAGAGCCTTCACATGCTTCCCCAACTCTGTCTCCACCAATGCCTTAAACTCACAGAACTATCTAAATGTTTGATCGTTCTTCTGCATGAAGAAGATCTAGCATTTACGAGAAAATTCATCAACAAATATTACATAGTACTTATATTTTTCTGTTGAAGAAACTTAGAACGGTCCACACACGTTTCTGTGAACTCTCTCAAGGATCCCCGAAGCACGGTTCTCCTTCTCATGAAAGGTGGACTTTACATACTTCCCCATGGTGCAACCCTTGCACTGATCTAACTTGGAAAGTGTTCCCATTGGAAGTCCGGTAGATATTTGCTGCATGACTTTCAAGGCTCCATGATGAAGATGGCCCAATTTCTTGTGCCATAATTTTCCCTCATCCCATCTCACCATTTTTTCTTCCTTTCCCATCATGGCAGTGCAACCATCTACCTCCAGCTTGTAGATATTTTTAACTCGAATCCATATCCTCTTGGCTTGACCGGTTTTTTATTTCGCAAGAAATCTTTTCCATCTCTAAAAACAACGTCATAACCTCTTTCCTCCAACATTGTGACTGAGACCAAATTTTTCTTCAGACCTGGAACATGCATAACATCTTTCAATAGAAATGGTTTACTAAACTCCATGTGAAAGGTAATGGTACCAATCCCGATAGCACTATATTGTCCATCGTCGCCCATCTCTATATGCATCTAGAGATATTTCTCCTCCAAGTCACTGAAGAGTTCCTTATCTCTCGTCATGTGAAAGGAAGCACCACTATACAAATACCACACTGATCCCAATGCACTTGATACCATCCATGAGATCAAAGAGAAGTCAAGCTCAAATTGCGAGGCAAGGGCCTCACCAGCTGCAGCTCCAACAACCTTCGTGTTCTTCTTATTTTGCGGACAGTTAGTAGCAAGATGCCCATGTTCATGACAGTGAAAACACTTCACCTTGGACATATCCAAATTCTTTCCTTTAGACTCATATTTAGAATGGAATTTATTCCCCTTCCCCTTCTTTGCCTTGGCAACAAAAACACAATCCTCTTCATCATCATGCTTTGATGAAGAGCCATCTCTGGTGTTCCACTTGAACTCCTCCTGCATCAGATCTGACCACAGTCTTTCCCAATCCGGCAATTTTTCCCATCCATTGATAGAGTCTTCATAACTGTGCAAACTCTTAGGAAGTCCCAAGAGAGCCAAGCTCACCAAATCATCAACAACAACAGTTATTCCCACAATCCCCAGTTCATCCCGACATTGGAGAAACTTCGTGAGATACTTTGGAATTTTGTCACCCTTTTCCATCTTGATCTTTCTGTGTTTATCTTTGAGCATCAATTTCCTATGGTCGTTGCTACTTTGGAATAGATCCGTCAAAGCCTTCCACATAGAATATGGTGTGGCTTTCCCATGGAGGCTTGAGACAATGTGGTCTCGTACTCCCTCCAACATAATCCTTCTTGCCTTTGCCACTTTTTTTGGCCATGCATAAATATTAGTGGCATATGCAGCATCTGGCTTAGAAACATCTTTTTCATTGAATTCCTTCAATCCATTGTCTTTGAGTACTGCCTCCATCCTATCCTTCCAACAAATGTAGTTTGAGCTGCCCTCGAGTGCATATTCTAACCTCAAGCCATTGAAAGCCATTTCAATCTTGAATCAACTATAGTGCCAAGAAAGTCTTTCTGCAAATTCAAATTCTTTCCACCAACAAACTCAGCTCCTACTTCAAAATTTTAATTTCCTGTGCTCCAATACCATGTATAAATTTAATAGAAAATATATGTATGTCCTGGATTCTCCTGATCTAACAATAATATTATACTGTTAAATACATAATCGCTTCTACAAATCTTTGCAGAATTTGAAACACAATCACCAATCACAATATCATGAAGAAAGATCAATCACACATAAAACAGATAATTTTACTGGGGAAAGCTTATAGCTAAAAACCCCACTATATTCTATTATGTATTATATCATGGATCATGAAACAATTACATACAAAGCTCTAATCCAAGAGCTCTCAGTACATGAGCTAACTATCTCACATTGTCATACATAAATTGACAAGTTCCTTAGCCAATTTATTGTCTCCAGATACCCTGCCTCTATTGTGCAATCCCTGCTGATAGAAATCCCTGAATGAATCTAGTCATGCCTGCCTTGATTGTGCAATCCTCATGGGAACATCCAATGTGTGTGTGGTTGCATGTGTGCAACTGGATAATATCACAACTGCTAGTTATCTTCCCTTTCACCTAGAACTCAACTGGGTCTCCACTGGATCTAACATGCATGCAGTTAATAGCAGTAAATCTTCAGTTGCATGTGAGACCACTGATTGTGAATTAATTAATAATCAATTCACTTGATCTCTCACTAGTGTATCTTCAATTACAACTAGCACAACTGATTTTAACTCACTTAACTAGGTTAAACTACTTTACAACTTTCATAACTGCACTTCCAACTCTGTTACAACTTTGAATCACTCAATTACAACTAATTCCACTTGCATGCCCCACCAACCAACCTCCTATCTCGAAATTCCTTTAGCTAACTTATTTTTCACTTCAGTTAACTATTTCCAAGTGCTCATTGAGAATAGATTATTGTTTATTGTCCAACTAATATTAAGGGATAATAATTGTCGAAATGCTTCTATAAATATACATGCAATCTATAAATAGAACTTTCACATACACCTATAAATAGATATGCATCTATAAATAGACATCCACCTAAAAATAGCCTGAGGCTTCATCCTAGTGTAGGTGCTTAATTTTCACTACGATCTTCTTGTTGAAAATCAACAGGATCTATCCATGTTTTTACATGTAAATGAATATGCAATGTATCTGTTGGCATGTGACCACACACAAGGTGGAAAAGTGGGTCCCTTATTTTATCACTGATCGCATATCGCAAAACTCCATACATTTACCATTGAACTCCTTCACAAAGCCCTTGATGCGATTAAAACTTAGCCCTTTTCACCTTTCCGCATGAACCTTTATCATCAATAATTCACTCCTCTCCACTCTAAATATTTATTGGCACCCATATACCTTTTCACATCGTGCATCACATTCCACAGATCACAACCATTTACCCTCTGCTTCTTATCACAAAACACTTCTGATTGCGATTTGCGTCGGGCCCCACTTCTGCCACACCACATCATCTCTCACACATCGCACATCACTCCCCGCAAGGTATAACCCTTACCCTCCGCATCTCATATCAAAGTACTTCTAATTGCGATATGTGGGCGGCCCCACTTCGGTGCTGCCACGTCACCTCTCCGCCCATCGCAAATCGCACATCGCCTTTCATACAATTTACTCTCCACTTGCTCAAGACTAAAACTTGTGATCTGCGATGTGAGGGCAGCCCCACTTCTGCCTTGCCACGTCGCCTTCTCGCCACCACACTTCACACTTCGCTAAATATAATACCTATCCCCAGTTTCCTATAACTGAACACTCCCGCTTGCGATATGCAGGCAGCCCCTCCTCTGTCTGGCCACGTCACCCTCCGCTCGTCCCACTTTGCAAATTGCAAGTCTTAAAATTTATCCCCCGCTTTCTCATATGTAAAACCTTCAGATTTCGATTTGCAATATGAGCTAGGGCCCCACCTTCCTTTTCATGTCATCTAAAGCCATCCCCCAACCTTTGACCTACTCTTTTTAGTTTAAAAAATTTATGTCGTGTGTTAATATTATCGGCCCCACCATTACTTCCGCCATTTCCATCCATTTTTGACACATCCCATCACCGCTAAGCCCTCGACATCTCTTCGTCATCTTCAATCCCCATCAATACATCCAACTGTACAGGTTTAATTCACACCCCCCCTCTTTCTTAAGGTTAAAGCCGGGGGGGGTCCAAAATGGTTGGTTTTTGATACTGCCTCTGGTGCTACATGTTAGCCTACAGTGATTTCGCACCCCCCCCCCATCCAATACCACAAACCATCCATGCCCCCCTCCGAAATCTGGTCTCTAGTTTTTGCAAGTCAAACACAACATTGGTTTAGGCAAGACAAAAACAACAGAGGTATATTCAATTTTTCAAATGAATCCCCCGTTGAAGAGCTAGGCATACACAGCGCGACAGGTCGTTTCGTGATGGTTATGGAAATCATAAGAATGAGGGAGTGGAGGCTTTCCATAGCAGATGGAATCAGGAGTTGAAGCCAGATTGCCCACTATTCGCGACCACTCCTCGCCGCCCCATTTTGGATATTCCAGGACCCGACCTCCATGGCCAACTATGTTTTCTCTTTTACTGTTTAATTGCGATATTTTTCTGGTGAAATCTCGATTTCACCCAATTTTGTTTTTATTTTCTAATTATAGGAGTGATTGATTGATGCATGCTCTATTAGTTGGTTAGGATATTTTGATTTTCACATGTGTGGGTCGGTCATTAATTATTATTCGATCATGAACCCTCAAGAAGAAATCTATATGTAGGGAGTTCAGAGATGAAAGAAAGGTTCTGAATTTTGGAGAATTTTGCTGTAGTTATGTATGACTGTGCTACTTGTGCTTTGAGATAAATATTTGGGAGAGTTGTTTTGAACTTAATATGATACAACATTGTTTATTTGGATTCCAGATGGGGAAATGAGTAGTATGTATCTCTATTCCATTTATTTATCAGTAATATTCTGTTTATGTATAATCATCTTTCCATGCTCTTCTTCTTTGGATGATTCATGTAATGTAGCTTTCGGTGGTATGAATTTTTATTCATGAATTCATGTATGAATAATGCTCATGTGTTAAATTTGATGTGCTCCCTTTATTCGCGCTCCACGAATCTCTGTTATTGGTCATATTCTGCTTGCATCCACTTCTCCTGAGTTCATGGGAAAAATATTCTTATGACCTTTAATCCTGTCTCTCACGGGTTCCTCCTCCTCTGTTCCTTCTCAACACCTCTACATATTTTGAAAGCCTCTACTCATTGTTTCATACTTGGCCCTTTTAAAATCCATCCAACCATACAACCTCCTGAGCCCTCTCGCAGTATAGGGTAATTCACATGAATCGGACTCCAAGGTCTTCTCCATTCCTGAACCACCAATACCATTATTCTCTTGATCCATATTTTGTCAGAGGCATCCTTCTAAATGTCTACATTTAACCTTTGATTTTAAGATGTCCTAGGCACTAGTCTTCTACAACACAAGGTTGTCTCGAGGAGCTACAACATCTTTTTAGCATCGTTGTCAGGGATACAAATGAAGAAATATTTTCCCTGGGAGACGACATAAATTCCACCCTTCATACATGTGAGCAGGAAGGGTTGGGAGTTGCGTATTCCTCACCTTGGCGACTCCATTGTAAAATAGTCCTAATCAGAAGTAATCCTGGCTTTCACCAGGCCGGCCTCACACCATATTCAGACCCACCATCTACCCCCACCTCTAAATTAGATGGATGTGTCGAGTTTCCTTTTGAACAAATATACCCCTTGTCCCTCCTTCAGCTTATAAATGATATGTCGCAAGACTATATAGAGTGGTTGCCTTAGTTCACCGGGGAAGATAATACTTCTATGCAGAGACATATTGAAACCTTTTGTGCCTTTGCTGAGAATGTGAATGTAGAGCTCTTAGATGTGGTATTAAGGCTTTTCGTCCAATCCTTGGAGGGAGAAGCCCAAAAATGGTTCAAGTCTCTAGCCAACAACACATTCCACACTTGGGAAGAAATGTAAAATTTCTTCACATCAAAATGGGGAGAAAAAAGGGATCACGGAAATGTTCTCACAGATTTCAATGCTCTTAAAAAGAGAAATAACGAGGATGTAACAGAATTCATAAAGAGGTTCAATAAGCTCTATAATAATCTCCCTACTGAGATAAAGCCTCCCCAAGTAACTGCTAAGGTGGTCTTTGTAGGAGCTTTCGAACTCGAGTTTGGGTTCACCCTAAGAGAAATAAAATCCACATCTCTAGATCAGATCTAGACTGATGCATTGGAGGTAAAAGAAAGCTTTTCTTCTACTGGTAAATTCAAAGGGAAGACAAAGTATGATGCTAGAAGAAAGAACAAGGAGGAGTTTTCTACTTCAAATCAGGAAAGGGAATCACAAGAGTATAGAATTGAAGAAATGAATAAGCTAATCAAGAAACTTCAAATAAGCTGATTAAGCTTCAATTGGAGGCCAAGAATTCCCCTCCTCTTCCAAACCAAATGATACTTAACTGGTGGTTTAATCCTCAATATCGGAAGCCCCCTCTGTAGTTTTTGCAGCGGGAGAGGAAGGAACAACAAGACCACATTCAACCTCCTCTGTACTTGGAGGGAGAAGTGGAGGGACAAGCCAAGGAAGTCACATACATCCATTAATATCAATTCCTTGCCTACTCTGACGATGAAGAGAGTGAACTCACCCTACAAGGGGAGCAAGAAGAGAAGGAAGTCCCTCTAGAAGACCGAGATATTGAAAATTACTGTAGGCAGTTCGTGGATTTCATGCAAGCTCAAATCCACAATAAGTATGATCTTAGGTCCTCCAGAAAGAGAACCCAGGGGCAAGAACAAAATGAAGAGTCAATATCAAGAGAACAAACCTCTCCTAGTCCTGCTAGTAAAGGGGAGAAGCCATTAGAAGATTCAACCCCTCATAAGGTCACTGCATCCACTTTCATAAAGAAATACGTTGACCCTCCAAAAAATGAGAAGTCCACATCTATACCCTTGAATATGCCCGACCCTCCTAAAAGGCAGTTCAAAGAAGCCATTACAGAAAAAGGGTCCACACCCTTTAATATCCAAGAAGAACGTCCCATGGTGGTTTTTGTACGGCATGAAGAAAACCAGTTCTTAGCCTATTCTGAAGAAGAGGGAGGTGAGCTTACCCTCCATGAAGAAGGGGAAGAGCTGGAGTGTTTCCCAGAGGACAAAACTAGAAATCAACTGTGATCTGGTGATCCAAAAACAGAGGTAGAAAAGCTTAATTGTCTAGATCCACAAGAGGATCCTCAGCAAGCAGCGTTTCCTTCAGAGATTAAAGACAGTCATATTTGCATGATGAATACCATCTCTCAAATTATCTTTCATTAGTACAACAGATTGCTACAAATCATGTTCCTTCACCTGAAATTAACGAGAGTTTGTAGCTCCCTTGCAAGCTTTTGTGTGACAAAGAGAAAGATAAAAAACACTCAGATCACTTGACTACCATGGATAGTGAGGAAAGATAATTGGTTCCCTTGTTGTTTGAAGAGAACCACTTTCAACACATAAGTAAAGCAGTGGTTTGGAATGAGGTTTGTTTTCCTGTTACAAATATTCTATAAGATCTTATGTTGCATGTTTACCATGATACTTCAGTCAATGTATTGCAGTCACCAGTAAAGGAAGAAGATGATGTATGTCTCAGGATGTTTGTCCTACCATGGCAAGGTAAAGTAAAAAATTGGTTTGAGAATCTTCCAGCTGATAGCATGAGAAATTTTCATCAATTCATGCAATTTTTCCTAGGTCAATGGGTAATCATGGGAAATGTCTTTCTTATCATAGACGAATATGGACATTTAAAAAGGCAACCTGGGGAGACAGTACAATATTTTTCAGCCATGTCCAATAAGGTGTATCATTCAATGCCTAATGTGTTGGCAATATGATGCAATGTGTTGTCCTTGATGGCAACCCACTTGATGAAGATGATGGCAACCTACTTGATGAAGTTATTATTGACTTGATGAACTTGGTAATGATGTAAATCTGATGTGATATGATGTGTCTATAGAGCAACTCAGTTGTAATGATGAAAGGAATTTCAGTATGTGCTAGAACAATGATGAAAAGTGTGTATCTCAAGGCATACGTGGGTTTGTCTAGGAGAAGTAGCGTATGCACGCGGAAAAGTACGTGCCAAGTCGTGTATGCTAAAATGCGCTCTAAATATGTAAAACCAGGGGTTACTACCATGGTATTGACCCATTGTATTGAGCGTTGGTATGTCTATGAGATCCCGTCCAGGAATACCATTGGAAGTAGTGTGGTTTTGGCTCATGGTATTGATAAAGGGTAAACCTATATAAGGAGAAGAAAATCATTGTGCAAAGGGTGTGCATGAGTCTGGGTTTGAATGTATACTTCACTCTGAAGTATGTCTGAATGGAAAGGGTAACAGTTTGATGATAGATCTGAATCTGTGATGCACCTATGAAGAAATTGATGAAGAAGGTTATCTAGATCTGAAATGTATTTGTATCTTCTAGATCTGTTTGTGGAATGTTTAAATCTGAGATGAGGCGAACATCTGTCTGAAGTGAAGAGTTAAATCTGAACTGAATATCTGATCTGAAGAAGTATGCTACCCTATAATGTCTGAAGATCTATACGCAAGTTTGTCGCAGCGGACGCGCGTATATACGCGGGTTTTATGAAGAGAAAGCGCGTATGGGTTGGTCTGTAATGTGCAGATGTATATGCGGGTTGATGTGAATGGAAGCGTGTATATACGCGGTATCAGTGAAAGGAAAGCGCGTATGCAAAACTAGGGTTTGCTGAAGTTTGTGGTATGAGATGTCTGATTTGTTCTGTTGGTTTGCTGCTATCTGTCAATGAGTTATAAGTATCAGTTTGATGTATGATTGAGCTTAAATGTGTGGAGTGGGTCCAGTCTGAAAATATGATGAAAAGTGGCCTGCAAGTTGTGTTCTAAAGGAAAGCTATTGGATCCAGTTTGAAAATTGATGAAACGTGGTCCATGGTGGTGCTGAGGGTTGTAGCCTTCAGTCAGGGGGTTGTAGCTCCCTTCCAGGTGAGGCTGGTAAACGAAAGCAGGGGGTCGTACCTCCCTTCCAGGAGAGGCTGGTAAATGAGAGCAGGGGGTCATAGCTCCCTTCCAGGAGAGGCTGGTAAACGAGCGCAGGTGGGTGCCTCCGTACTGGTATGAGTCTGCGCCAGTACATAGTTGTAAGATGTTTTCTTTATAATAAAATATCGAAGGCTGAGACAACGGCAGTGGTGGTTTTCTCCCGACTTGGGTTTCCACCTAAAATCCTGGTGTTCATGTGTGATGATTTATTCTGTTATTACTGCACATGTCTACTGCTATATAAACATCCGATGAATAAATAAATGCAAGGATCTAAGTAAAGAATTAATTGCATATTAAGATCTCTGTGTATACGCGAGTTTCATGAAGGATATCCGCGTGTATACGCTAGTTGGCTTCAGTAAATTAGCGTATGGGTTTTAGTGAATGAAAAAGTAAAAATTGTTGAGTATGCCCTAAATACTGATTCACCCACCCCGCCCCCCCCCTCTCAGTATTTTTCCCAACATAATGATATAAGGCCACCCCCAGGAGTAGCTCTCTAACACTACCCAAATGACTTTAATCCAGGGATGGAATTCCAAAGAAGAGAAAGGGACATTTCAACCATTGAATAAATGCAAAATGTTGCAGTTAATGTGGAAGTAAACCTGCTGAACAGAGAGGCAAAGTTTAAAACAAAGGAAGAATTGATTCAGTTTGATTCTTTACCTTTATGCCTTAACTCATCAGCTAAAATGAAAACATGCCTCAAGTTGTTTGGAGACATGGAGAACACATGTTCAGTACCAAGTTGTGAATTTGGATCGATTGGGTCAGAATATTCAAAAATAGGTCAAGTGTATCTTGATCCAGTGGCTATCTATATTGAGAAATTATTCATCACAAGACCACCATAACTTTCCAACATTTTTGTTGTTGTTCAGGTTTACCCGTATCAAATACCATTAACGGGTTTGTTCCTGAGTTTGGTGAAAAACAGTGAAAGAAAAAAGTTATTAAGCAGTTACTTGCCTGGTTACACTGGCATTATTGCATAATTTAGAGTAGTAGTAATAACAGTAGATTAGGGTAGGTATGTGTGAAAATAAGCTCAGTGCTATGAGAATCTTTCCAGTTTAGTTTCAGATTGCTTTGCAGTTTTCAGTTCAAATGTGTTTCAGTTTCAAGTTTTAGCATAGTTCAAATTCCAGCATTCAAGATTTTGAGGGTGGGGCAGTGATTTCCGTTTTGATAGTTGGCAGTGCACAGTTCAGTTGTAGTTTCAATTCAGGCTTACAATATGCATTTGCGACTCCATGCACCCAATAAATCACAGGAATTTAGGTCTGCAGGTTCTCAACGCACTTAGAACAACACATTGTCCCTAGATGGAGCCAATGTTGGCCTGTGACCACACACAAGGTGGAGAAGTGGGCCCTTCTTTTATTGTTGATCACATATCTCAAAACTCCATACATTTACCATTCACTCCTTCGCAAAACCCCAAATGTGATTAAACCTTAGCCCTTTTCACCTTTATCATCAATAATTCACTCCTCTCTGCTCTAAACCTTTATCGACACCCATATACCTTTTCGAATCACGCATCGAATTCCTCGGATCACAACCATTTACCCTATGCTTCTTATGACAAAACACTTTGGATTGTGATTTTCAGGTGGGCCCCACTTCTGCCCTGCCATGTCATCTCCCACACATTGCACATCACTCCCCGCAAGGTATAACCCTTACCCTAAGCATCTTATATCAAAATACTTTTGATTGTGATCTGTGGGTGGGCCCCACTTCAACTTGCCACGTCACCTCTCCGCCCATCGTAAATCACACATCACCTTTCATACCATTTACTCTCCGCTTTATCATGACTAAAACTTGCAATCTGCAATGTGCAAGCGGCCCCACTTCTGCCTCGCCACGTCGCCTTCTTGCCACCGCACTTCACACTTCGCTAACTATAATACCTACCCCCACTTTCCCATAACTAAACACTCCCGCTTGCGATCTACAGGCAACCCCACCTCCATCTGGCCACGTCACCCTCCGCTCGTCGCACTTTGAAAATCGCAAGTCTTAACATTTATCCCCCACTATCTCATAAGTAAAACCTTCCAATTGCGATTTGCGATATGAGCTAGGGCCCCACCTTCCTTGTCACGTCATCTAAAGCCATCCCCCGGCCTTTGACCTGCTCTTTTCAGTTTAAACCATTTATTATGTGTGTTAATACTATCGGCCCCACCATGACTTTTGCCAATTCCATCCATTTTCACACATCCCATCACCGCTAAGCCCCCAACATCTCTCTGACATATTCACTCCCCATCAATACATCCGACGGTATAGTTTTAATTCGCACCCCCCCTCTTTCTTCAGGTTAACGCCAGGGGGGGGGTCCGAAATGGTTAGTTTTTTATACCGCCTCCGGTGCTACGTATCATCCTGCAATGATTCGCACCCCCTCCCCCTCCCATTCAATACCACAAACCATCCATGCCCCCCTCTGAAATCAGGTCTCTGGTTTTTGCAAGTCAAACAAAGCATTGGTTTAGGCGTGAAAAACACAACAGGGGTATATTCAGTTTGTCAAATGAATCCCTTGCTGAAGAGCTAGGCATACACAACACGACAGGTAATTTTGCGACGGTTATGGAAATCATGAGAATGAGGGAGTGGAGGCTTTCCACAGTAGATGGAATCATGATTGGAGGCCAGATTACCCACCTCTTCATAGCCACTCCTCGCTGACCCATTTTGAAGATTCCAGGACCCAACCTCTGTGGCCAATTATGTTTTCTCTTTTACTATTTGATTGTGATGTTTTGCTAGTGAAATCTCGATTTCACCCGATTCTATTTTGATTTTCTGATTATAGGAGTGATTTCTTGATGCATGCTCTGTTAGTTGGTTAGGATATTTTGATTTTCACATGTGTGGGTCAATCATGAATGAATATTCAATCATGAACCCTCAAGGAGAACTCTATATGTAGGGAGTTCAAAGATGAAAGAAAGGTTCTGAATTTTGGAGAATTTTGCTGTAGTTTTGTATGACTGTGCTCCTTGTGCTCTCAGATACATTTAATATGATACAACGCTGTTTATTTGGATTCCATATGGGGAAATGAGTAGTATGTATATGTATTCCCTTTGTTTATCAGTAATCTCCTATTTATGTATAATCATCTTTCCATGCTCTGTTGCTTTGGATGATTCGTGCAATGTAGCTTCCGGTGGTATGCATTTTTATTCATGAATTCGTGTATGAATAACGCTCATTTGTTAAATTTTTTGTGCTCCCTTAATTCGCGCTCTACGAATATCTATTGTTGGTCATATTCCACTTGCATCCACTTATTTTTATTTCATGGGAGACATATTCTTAAGACCTTTAAGCCTGTCTCTCACGGGTTCCTCCTCCTCTATTCCTTATCAACATCTCTGCATATTTTGAAAGCCTTTGCTCATTATTTCATACTCAGCCCATTTGAAAGCCATCCAGCCATATAGGCTCCTGAGCCCTCTCGCAGTATAGGGTAATTCACATGAATCAAACTCCAAGGTCTTCTCCATTCCTGAACCACCAAAACCATTATTCTCTTGATCCATATTCTGTCAGAGGCATCCTTATAATTTTCTACATTTAACCTTTGATTTTAAGATGTCCTGGGCACTGGTCTTTTGCAACTCAAGGTTGACTCTAGGAGGTACAATAGTATCTATGGTAAAATAGATTTTATTTCAGCTTATGATGTAAGGGAGCAATGCTTCTTAGCGATTCTCAGATAAGTAAGAGACCCGTATGCTTAAATTTGTTTTTTACACCTATAGATTCAATTTTTCTGACATGTTTTAATAAATTCATGTCATGGTTGGGAGGGGTCTAGATGGGTTCTTGTTGATGTGATTACTTCTGTATCATTGTTCCAATGTAATTTATCATTCCCTGAGGTTTCATCAAGTTTTGGGCAGTGACCTAGGCTCTGGGCCTAAAATGGTGGCTCAAATTACGGAGTTTCAAGCACATAAATGGGAAATTGGGGCCTTGGTTGCAAGCGTGATGTGTTGTGCCTATGGCTATAGCCTCCTGGCTACTGGCATCCAGCTCCATGCCTACGACTAAGGCTCAAAATGGTAAAGAAGACGGTCTAACCGAGGGGTAAGAGTCCCGAAGCGTTTGG
Source organism: Pinus albicaulis (assembly GCA_034641835.2). Lineage (NCBI taxonomy): Eukaryota > Viridiplantae > Streptophyta > Pinopsida > Pinales > Pinaceae > Pinus > Pinus albicaulis. Next base: position 264,257,359 of record CM076575.1, on the reverse strand, counting down.
ATACCTCTTGGGGATGTTGTTGATGCTGTGTCAGGTTTTTTTGTTAGGTTTTTGTCAGTTCCACTTCCACAAGGTCATCTAGGAGGTTGAGTCTTGTATTAGTAGCCTCTTGTCACATGTTTACCCCAATTGGTCGATTACTTGGGTAGATGTCGTATGGGGATATTACACTTATGCTGTAAAATTATGGTGAATGATAGTGGCCCTCATAATCATATTTTTCATGAGTTAATTAAAGTTACCTTGGTGGTATCATTGTCTAGCTAGGGTGTGGGAAGTTGTAGAGAGATAAAGGCACAATTTAACCTATGGTTAGGTTGAAAGATCTCACCCTTATTTATTTATAGGCATTTAATCATTTAGATAAGTATTCTCTCTTGTATTATTATGTTCATTATTTGTAATTTGGTTGATGTTTACTAGTCGAATGTATAATGCTTTCTCATTATAAATTCTATGGGAAATTAGTTGTAAATTATATTGATGGTGTTAATGGGAAATTAGTTTCTTTGTCTCTAGGAAATCGTGGTTGTTAGAGCCTTAGCGGATCCTTGGTTGTAGACATGTAGTTTGGACAATTGAGCTTATGGCCTTCATTTATAGACTAGTAAGAATGTTCGTTGGTGAAAATACCTTGACTAGCCTCTCATTGATGTATTAGAAAGGGACCCTAGGAAATATTTTCCAAGTGTAGGTTGTCTCATATGGTCTTATTGATGAGATTGATGGATGAATTATTGAAATATGTAAGGAAGACTAAGTGCTCTTAATCTTCATAGAACATCTAAAAGTGATATTTTTTATATCCACTAACAAACAGATGTTCCCTAAGAATCAATCCTTGGGAATCAACATGAGCTCTCTACCCTTACAGACTTGAATTGGTAGGCTTCAAGACTCCTTAATGAAGCTAAACATCATACCATATAGATGTATAAGTGATCTTGAAAGACAAGGAAGACCTATTAGCCCTCCTCAATAAATGTTGTTCCATTGATTTATTGAAAGCATGATACCTAAAAGGAGTACCCCTCACACTTCTACATAATATTTGGACCTTTTATTTCTTAGAACCATCACACACCACCCATCAAGCTCAACAAAAATTTCAAGAATGCTCTTCCAACTTAATCCATAACTAAACTTTGACTTGGATTAATTAGTGTTGGAAAGGATTTGTGGTGGGATAAGAGGTGAGAGTTATGGCCTCCATATTACTGATCAATTAGGCCCTGCCATATTCAATCTCATAATTCTTCGCCTTAATATGAGAGTCAAGAATTACATGTTTTAGGCATAACTTCATGGCTTTCCTACTTGGTCATATTAAAGTTTATTTTTAGTGAATGATACATTATATCGCTAAAAATGGGCATGAGTAATTTTATCACATCGTTATTCTGGAAAGAAAAAAAAAGTTTTTAAAAAATAAAAAATAAATAAATAGTATATATGTATATATGCTGACAACGAGAGTGTCAGCATTTGTCTATAATAAACTCATTTTTACTCTACTTTGCTTGTAAAGTAGTAACTTCGGGCACGGTTTATGAGCAGCTGGAAATGAAATTTTTAAAACAAAATGATGTTTTTGTTAGTACCAAGCTCATTTTAAAAAGTATCTTTCAGTTTTTACATAGGTGCAATGGTTTGAGAGATTCGAAGGAATCTTTGAGACCTAGTTTTCAGGATTTTGGAAAATTATTATTTTCTTGTTTTAGTAATTGCTTTCAAAATAATGTCTCAGATAAATGAGAAAAATTTTACGAAATTGAAAGAGGTTTTTTTCCAAAACATATCCATTTAGAAAAACCTCTCTCAGTTTCCTAACAGTGTCACATAATTGGAGTTTCAAAGGAATAATTTGACCCTATTTTTCAAGAATTCATGAGGAAAAAGCTCATGGATAGTTAGTGACTTAGATGCCACCTCATCAAATTTGACTTGTTGTTCCTTATATCTAGAAATGACTCCAGGAATAAAATTATATTTAGATGCATATAGGATTAGAAAGTTTTATATTCATGTATTTGAGATGTATGATGTTATTATTTTTAGATTTTGTAAATAAGTTTTGCTAGAAATTCGTTTTAGTTATTTTGTATTTTCTATAAAGACATAGACTGAAGAATGAGAATGGGTTGGGTTTTGTGTCAAAAAATTATTGTGCCTTGCGTATTTTCTAAAGGTTTAATAAAGGAAGACTAATTTTACATCAGTGATTCTTGTGTTGAGAGAATTTGAGTATGTGTTTTCATGTTTATGTTTTCCTTTCTATGTTGTCACATGCATGTTCTTGTATGACTGATAAGAGTAAATGAAAAAAAATCATATTTATTATGCCCAGTTTATATGTTCAGACATCCATATCTTTCTGATCTACACTTTTTAGAATTAATCATTGTGATTCTCTTGTAACTATATCATTTTCCCTCCTATTATTCTTTCCATCTCAGCTATCTTGCCTCTGTGAAGGTTTTATTTTTTCTCCTTGATAAGCCAAACATTTGAATCCATTTCTCAATGGAAATCTATCAAACCCTAACACATTTTTGAAACCCTATTACAACATATCTAGTCATTCTGTTAAGCACATAACCAATTATTTTGACTGAATTATAGAAGGGATTCCCCTTCAGATTGAAATGTACAAATTTAAATTCAAGGGATTGGTTAGAGGTTACCTCAGTTATTTCCTTCCACAACCAAGGAGATTTCTGAGTGATAATAAGTAATAAAAAGTTTATTATCTTGAGTATGGTATTATAAATTACCTTTGGAGTCAACTTAGGGAGCAATTCTAGCTTCTATGTTTAAGCCTATGGGTTCAACATTTCCAACTCCTAGGTTAAGGTAATAGAGTAGGCCTTTTCAACTTTATACGAAGCCATGTGTATTAAACTTATCTTAAATTGATTGATTTATTCATGGCTTCTATCTTAGAATTTGACACCCTAGGTAGATGTCTTGGAGAAGTGCTAATACAAGATTGGATCCTATTAACATTTAGTAGTTAACAATTGTGTGACAAAATTTTGGGAAATTTCACCTATGAGAAAGAAATGATGGCCGTATTTTATGTAGTTAATACTTGGTCTCATTGGGAGGCACTCCCAAATCTTGATAGATTATCACAATTTGAAATATTTTCTAAAATGGGAGGTTGTGTTCTCTAGAGAAACACAAGTGGGTTACTAAGATTCTCGGGTGTGATTATGAGATCATATACATTAAAGGTATAGAGAAAGTAGTCTTCCATCCTTTCTCTAGGAAATATGATGAGGAAGAATCAATCTTCACATTATCCTTACCTATACCCAATTAGCTTGTATATTCCCAATAAAAATTTTGGGTGAATGACACAACGGTTCAACTCACTCTAAGACTTTAATAGAACTTGAAACCCCCTAAAGGCTATGCATGGAAATATGACTCCTTGAAATATAAAACCATGTATTTTTTTGGTGCATAATTCTACAATAAGACAAAGGGCATTGGAGGAATTGCATTCATACTATACAATCGGTCAATCTGGCTTTCAGAAAACCTGTAAATGAACTACGTGCTCTTTCATTTAGGAAGGCATGAAAATGACATCCATACTTTTGTAGTTGAATGTGAAGTTTGTCATGTTGATTTTTGGTAGCATAAGATGTGCTCTAAGTCTCAAAATTTGTGGAGAAACTTAGACATATGCATTACAAATAACCCAGAAATCATTTTGGGAAATTTCACAGAGAAACAGTTTTATAAGAAAAAATAATTATTTTTAATGAGGACACTAAGTCTAAATTAGGAAATTAAAATACTTAATGAGTATTAATGTAAAATGTGGGTGAATATTCTAGATAAAATAGATAAAGTCTAATATAATCTTATTCATTTATTGGAGGGTCATTTGTAAGATATACTGAGAGGATCTAGAGACCGATTTTTTCTGACGAAGTAGTGCTTGGATGAAAATCAGATCTAATTGATTCTTGATTGCAGTTGAGGGGTAGAGTAGTCCTGGTTGGAGATATTCCCGAGCTGGAGAATACACAATAGAGAAGATAGAGGGAAGTACACAGAAGAGGCAGTGTAGTAGCTATGTAGAGGCCATGTAGACGCAGAGCTGCAACCTTGAGGAGACGAAATTCAGCTGGGGATGAGTCAGATCTAGTGTTCGAAAGCCAGGGTGTGAGATCGGAAGGGGCCAGAGGTTCAGATCTAATCAACAGAAGGTCGGAAACATAGAAGCCATGAATTCCCCATGCAGAGTGATGTAGAGACTACCCAAAGTAGTGGAGGGCTTGTCATCTAGTGTTGTTGATCAGTCAAACTTCTAGTATCAATGTGTGAGGTAATCTCGCTAGGCTCTTTGTTAGCGATATTCACTATAAGGATAGCCAGAAAGGCATCCAATATTGTATTCAAAAAATTACTGCGTAAGATATAAACCCTCAGATCTATTGCACCGGTTTTCCCGCATTGGGTTTTTCCGGGGACATTTTTCCAAAATAACAGTGTCCTGTTTGTGCATTATTTTTCTTGCTTAGCTTCTATTTTCACAAATATATTTTAATAGGCGAAGGCTGATTTAGTAACTGTTTCGATATTTTTATTAGAAATATTTTAATAACTTGTTAAATCATATTTACAAGTAGGAGAAGTAGTTCAGCTTGTTGCAGTAGGGATTCCAGATCTAGATCTTGGAATTTTCACATGGTATCAAAGAATTGATTGTAAACAATAAGAGTAGATCCAACACTAATTCGAAGGTTGGAGAGATGCAGAAAGTAGAATTTCAAATCCCTGGAGGGATTACACAATCCAGGCCAGGAGGATTGAAATTCCGGGAAGGTCTCTCTTTGAGTGAGTGGACGAAGAGGTAAGACTTCCACATCGAAATTTTACCATGATAGAGGGAGCAATGCAGAGATGGTGGAACGCAGTCTCTGCAGGAATATCTTGACTTTTCTGGGACGAAAGTGTCAGAAGAGGAAGAAGTAGCACAATGAGGGAATTTTATTCCAATGGAAGTTCCTAGCTAAGGAATTTCAGTTTTTCCAAGATATGAGCAGTAGATCCAAGCAGTAGATCTATGAGCTCCCACAAGGAGTGTGTAAGCCTGTATAGTGTTGCATAGAGGGGGAAGAAGAGGAGTAGATTCAACATTTTTTATGACCATGGAAACTCATGGGCTTAGAGATCGGGACTGATTGGAGGGAGCCTCCAACTACGTGATATGGAAGGCAAGGATCATGTTGATCATATGGTTAACATTCACTGTTGTTCCCAATTTCGAAGCCTCTCTATTTGCGAATAAGAACACCCAAAAGGCCTCCTTTTCCCTCTTATTTCATTCCCACTTAACCTCTATTTCTTCACCTTCCCCCCCCCCCCCCCCTCTTATTTCCTCATTAACCCCTTAAAATCACCCAAATCCCATTTTAAACCTTTCAAATACCTTTTTTTGGCTTAAAATCCCTTCATTCCCCTTACCGTTACCCCTTTTTAGCCTTAAAATGCATTGAAAATAGGCCAAAAAATCATATTTTTCATATGAAGCTTTAGCCCCTTTCGGCCAGCCCCTTAGCCACTTCCCCTCCATGTGACTGGGTGCTGAGACCGGGCGCTGAGCCCGCAGGCGCTTATCGCAATTGGAGGTCTCGCGACGAGCGCATTTCTTTGTTAAACTTAAAATCCCCAATGCGATTGGGCTTCGTTCTATGAACTCCCGTGGAGATCTCGACCGTAGATTTACAAAGATCTAACGGTTAGTGCAAATCGCATCACGCCCATCGCACCACCGCACCAATCGCAATCGCAACTTTTAAAGTGTGCCGCCCGCCGCACTCCCCAATTGTAATATCCACCGTTGATCCATCGCTCTGATCCTACGGCCATCGCATAATCGCAACGCCGCTCCAATCGCAATTGCAAGTTCTACAATGTGTCACCCCGCTGCCTCCCCCGATTGCGATCCGCCGACCCAATCGTAGTCGTTCATTCAACCCAGATCCAACAGCTCTCAGTTAATCGCCCTCCACCCATGTCGGGTCCCACCATCCAAAGGCCCCGCTTTCGCTCATTTTTCATCATTTCCCTTTGTAAATCCCCCGAGCGTTAAACTTTGGGTTTTGCACTAAATGTTATTTCTTTCGCCCAGCTTACTAGTCACACCTCCGTCATTAATCCTAGCCGTTGATTCACCATATCCATATCTGATTGGACGGCTCACGACTCATCTTTACACCAAGACTTCATCAGCTCCATTTTCTGCCATTCTTTCGCAGTTTTACTGTTGCGCCACCATTTCTCCGGGCCTCCACAGCATTCCTTCGACCACTCCCTGGAAACGGTACCAAAAAGATGTTGTCAACCCTAGAGACAGCCTTGAGTTGTGAAAGACCAGTGCCTAGGACATCTTATACAGCAAGGAGCATATGATATAACACGGGAAATCATCAGGAAAGGCTCTCATGCTATCTTTAGTAATAGGAAGGTTTAATTTGAATGGAACCAGAATATTCATAAACTTAGCGTGATGAAAGGAACACTGCAGAGGCAAGATTTGAATCTCTAACACAAATGTTTCAGAAAATTCAAAGGCAACTTACTGCAAAGAGGGTTGGATTCTAAATACTTCACAGAGATGAATAATCAGAAAGTATTTTACTGCGTATGAAGAGTAGAGATAATACTATCTGCTATGAGTCAAGTGCATACCAATTAGCTCTTTTAGCCCATGATCCACCTAGTCCTTCATGTGTCCTATTTGAAGAAGGCCATGTAGCCAAATTTCTAAATTCAAAACTAGACTTCTAGAACTTAATAGGAAGACTTCCATTTGGTAACAACTAAAGGAAATACTAGTCATAAGAGAATGTAGATCGTGTCAATGCACAATTCAAGAAGTCCTCATATATTTGAAGGATACGTGTCTAGAGGACACCAGTTGGGAACTAGCAAAAATTTTATTGTACTTTACACACCTCTAGTGTAGTGGACAATGCTACCCTTGAAGGGAGAGGGCATGTTGGGGGGCCTACCCTAAATTCCCTACTTTGAGGTACTTAGTTATAAGTGATTAAGGTTGAAGGCCATCTTCTTTAAAAAAGGGCAATTAATTAGATAGTGGGTAGTTTCTCAATACAAAAGGTCATTTTTATGAAGGCCCATTATGTATTTGATACTCATTAGTGATGGGATCACAAGTAGTTAGGTATTGTTAGAAATGTTTTATAAATATAGGATGTTATGTAATGTCTTGTCATGTGTCCTTATTTCATTGGAGCTTTGGAAAAATAAGGTTTCCCCTTTAAGATGCTCGTGAACATTTCTATCAGTAGTTTCTAGATCATTAATACAAGATTTATGCTATGTAAGTCCTATATCATTGTCTCTATTATTTACATTTTTGTAATTTATATTTTTTTGAATAATTGCCTAATAACCATTTTTGTTGTTGATTAAGTACATTTGAAAAACAACTTCTATTATGCTCGATAGGTCAGCCATGCATAATGAAAAACACTATTGAGAAAAAGAGATGCCAAGTTATCACAATGATATTTGTTAGAGAACCTATGTAAATTGAAGCATGAGATAATGAATTGGAAAATAAGCCTACCATGCATAATGAAAAACACTATTGAGAAAAACAGATTCCAGTTATAAAAATGATATTGGTTAGAGACCCTATGTACATTGAAGCATTATATAATGAATTGAAAAATAATACCTACATAGCTTTAAATGGCTTACCAACAACCCACTGATAACCATCCTAGACATGTTGAACCTTCAAAAATATTATTAAAATCATTGAAAAGACAAAATATTGGGAAGGTCAAATATTAAGTACTATAATAGAAATAAGTATAAACTATAAATTCAATAAAGAGGAAAATATACTAATCTATTGTAATTGTTACTTAGTAGAGAATCTGTAATCATCTAATAAATATATCATATCATTTGATAGGAATTATTTTTGCAAATGAAACACAAGTAGAAAGTGAAGGGAATGTAACATAATAGAGAAATTAAGATTGAAATTACATAATACACAACAACAATCCCAAAGTTGAGATTAATGCTCAAACATGATAGCCCAAATTTAATATTAAAAACATTCAATATATATGCAATTATGTGATGGAATTGCTATCTATATGGGAGCTTATTCTAAGGATGCCACATTTGCACTTCGAAAAGAGTGGAAATTTTTATTTTGAAAAAATCTAATGGAAATTTTTTAAAATCTGGGTTACAGTTGTCAAGCATCAGGATTTTGGGTGCCCTAGGGTTTTTAATGGTGTTGAATCCATTTCCACCATCAAAAAATGATTCAAACACTCTCGTAGTCGGATATTTTGAAAATCAAATGGCAAGAAATGGTCATCGGGGTGAAATTGTTGCCTATATAAACAACTCATTTATAAGGTTCTATAAGTTTGACTAAATCTATATACATCTCGACCAACCTCATTTTTAAAACTGGGGGATAGTCATATTGAGTTTGACTAGATCTTTATATGCCTCAACTAACCTTCTTTTTTAAAGAAAATATTTTGATGACTAGGAACCTCCCCAGATATATGCAATAGCCCACAACCTACATATGTCAGGAACTCATAGTTTAGCCTAGGACCGAGCCGAGATCCCAGATTCAAAAGGGATGCCTAGTTTCTGGAGTGGATGGGATGGAAAACCACCATCCCGACCACTCCAGCTAAGCACACATTGACTCCTCAACTAACCTTCTTTTATAAGATGAATGAGTAAACGGTGGCAAGCCCTCTAAGTCAGCTTTTGGTTCTTCAAGGCAACATGCTTGCATGATATGCGTAGCATATCCTTTTATCCTTTTATAGTTCCACACAGCAAATGAATGTACTTTCCTAATGTGGAAATAGATGGTGACAATTCTATCGATGTCGCCCTAACTCTAACTTTGTGACATCACTTTTAATTCGACTCTTGCTCGCACTTCACACTGTGTCACGTCATTTCCATTGACAAGCTAATTTTCAATCGAGTCATTCTCCTTCAATTTAATTATCATTTTCGAAATATCGATTTTTAAAGAATATTTAAAAAATTTCGATAAAAACGTATATTCCAATTTAGAGTAGTTTACCGGGAAAAAAAATTGTTTATTCGTTTTACTCGTTTCATCGTGAATGTGTATTAATTAGAGGTTATTGGCACACACAAAAATATTTATATGACGATCTAGTTTTAGTAAGATGTACACATGTTACTCATATCTCATTTTTAAGGAAATAACAACTTAAAAATAGAAATCGACAAGACCCATGGCTTATGTAGAATTTGGTAAAATTGACTCTAAAAATCAATGTTACTTTCAAGAAGGGTCATGAAGTGGCTAGTTTTATTAACTTAATTTTATATCAAATAAGATCTCATTTTGATTTCTTTACCATGTAAATGTAAATATGGTGAAGTTGACTCTAAAAGTCAATGTTACCTTCAACTAGGGTTATGAAGTGGCTAGTTTTATTAATTTCTTTACCATGTAAATGTAAATATGTTTAAGATTCATTCTCAGTATTAGCCTCCAGGATGTGTCTATTTTAAGTTGAAATGGATAAATTATGAACAAAGTAAATGTATTATGTTATTAAGGGAAATTTTCTACATAATTGACTCAAGAGTTGAGCACTTATATTGATCATGATATCACAGCTCTAATGGGGTTGCAGTAACTAACTATGTTTGCAGCGCCAGAAAACAGTACCAAAAATTTGTGCCAAATTTTAAATTTTAAATTTTTTCCTTAACCTTTCCACTTTAACCCAAAAAAATAATGAATGAAGAACTTGGTAGTTGAAGCAACCACCTGCCACAATTAAGGAGGTTTGGTGGTGGCGAAAGAACTTTCAATGGGAGGCATAGGAAAGTACCCATATCAAATTTCGAGGGTTGATCCATGTATGGTGTGGGGGAATCGAAAAATTTGAGTGAAACAATCACCTAATGGGGGATGTAGACATCCACATAGAGAAGAGAAGCACACAAGTGTTTGGAGGAGTAAACTCGATAGTGAAATGTTTCTTTAATGTTCTAGGTGACAAGAGTTCAATTTCCCTAACCAAATTTCATCCATAAAAGTGTTATTCATGAATTGGATGTGTGATGATACATTCTAGGATTGTAAAGACCCATTTTTGCATGGTAAATTCTTATAGAAGAACCTTGAATTTGAGTTAAGTGAAAGGGATGTGAATTAATGCAAGTTGGAGTGATACTAAGAAGGAAGAATGATGAGGGGTTGCCTAAGTAGTGAAGGAAACCCCTCATGTTACTTCTCACCAGCTAGAGAGGTACTTTAGAGTTCACGGAAGCCCTATACTTAGTGGGAAAGAAGGACTTATGCTATAAAAATATTGTGAATGGGAGTGAACCTCATCGTCATCCTTTTCTTGAGTGAATTAGAGTTACCTTGGTGGTATCATTGTCTAGCTAGCATGTGGCAAGTTGTATAGAGATAAAGGTAGAATTGAACCTATGGTTAGGTTGAAAAGATCTCCCCCTTATTTAGTTACAAGCATTTAATTATCTAGATAAGTATTACTTCTTGTAATTTGATGTTCATCATTTGTAATTTGGTTCATGTTTACTAGTTGAATGTATAATGCTTTTTAATTATAAATTCTATGGGAAATGAATTGTAAATGATATTGATGGTGTTAATGGTAAATTAGTTTCTTTGTCTCTAGGACATCCTATTTGGTAGAACCTTAGAGGGTCCTTGGTTGTAGGGATGTAGTTTGGACACGGGGGTTGTATTCAATGAACCTCTGACATTACACATGTGTTTATGGAATACTAAACAATACCCTTAATTTGACTACATACTGGAAAATACCTCTAAAAATCACTTTATTTAACCCCCTACCAATACAAACCCAATACACCTTCCCAATTTTAAAAAACTCTATTTACACTAGATATTGTAGTTGTCCATTTTTTCATTAATATTTTTTATACCCCTTTATATTTATATCCCTAGTATAGTAACATGATGCCTCTCTTAGGACCCAACATGCATTCTACAATGCACCTTTCTTCTTTTGATATACATTGTATATGCATATTAGTTATCGCACAATGTAAAATTACTCAATGCACACTCAAACACATATCACTATGATTTGTGCCATTTAATGGTCTAAAGCACACAAAGATCAACCATGTTTTAGGAAGATTGATTATGTGTATGTATATAAAATGACATATAAATTGATCTATATGATGATGAATCTTTATGGATATGTTTGCACAGATAAGGTGTTCGGACACAAGTCTAGATGTTTCATGTGGATTCCTAAGGAAACATCTCTAAGGCTCATGTTTCTACTGACGTTTTAGGCTAGGAACGAAACCCATGAACCAAAATTATGAAATGGATAAGCCATAAATTTACACTGTAGATAATCATGAATTATGGTTCATGGTTTCATTTTATGTATGATTCCAATGCAAGGTGAATGTACATATTTTCTATGAAAAAGATTAAAATTTTTCAAGAAAATTATTTCCTTAACCAAAAAACTTAACCCGAAAGGTGCATGAAGGAGAAAAAGGTTTACCATAGGTAAACTCCAAAATGGTTGCATGAGCAAGAAACTCGGAGATTTTACCACCAAGTGATGGAGTTGTGACAACATGTAAATCATGACCATGGGAAGAAGCCTTATGGAGAAAGAAGAAAGGTTAGGTTTAGGTTTAGTTAGGGTTGGAATTTGGTTTTCTTTTTACAAGCCAAACAATCTTTTTTGTTTACATTTTGGCTCATGATGCTTCCTTCTTCAAGGAACGTTTTGTTTTAAATTTCACCCTTAAAGAGACATGTTCCAATAATAAATTAACACTTCACTAACAAAGAATTGATTAAAAAAGTATCCTTCTATTGTATATTTCAGAATTTGATGGATAAGAGCTTTTTTTGGACCTAGTTCTCGTTTATCAAATTCCAAAATATTTCGAGAATCTATCATGGAGATAAAAATAGCTCAAAAGCAAGGATGGAATTTAAGGCACCTAGAAGTTGGGGGATAGTAGTGATTTGGGATCAATGTGTGTTGGGATTCAAATTCATATTATTATAGCTCTGAAAATGTTGTAGTGAAATTGTTTTCGAGGTTTTTTTAATTATTATTTTTTGTTAAAATATGTTTAAAATTGATCAATTTATCAAGATGTTGAAATCACAAGTTTGATTTTTGAAATTTTATCTAATCTAAATACCTTAGAGATTCTCCAGAGTTTTGAATTCATTTATACTTTGAAAAATAAATTTTAAAAATACAATGTAATCAACAATTGTTTTGACAAATTCAAACTAGATACTCTAAAACATAGAATAGTTAATCAATAACTCTGAAAAATTTGGGTATGGAAATTACTTGCTAGTTGTAGGACAGTCAATTCCAAACTTAGAATTGTCATTCCGTGATGTGTTGAGTTGGTAATGCAATTCAACACATAATGCGTTATAAGGCATTTCAAAGCATGGAATGGTTGCAACACATCCAAGACAAGATTACCTAATTTTGTTATTTCATAATGAATTATTTTCAAATAACTCGACAAAATCTATTTATGTGTTGTAGTTGGATCAACGGTATGTTCATGCAGTATATTAATCTGAATATGGGAAAACTTGTTATTTCTATGCAAGCTCCCTCATCATTATTAAAAATGTGTTTAAGGATCAACTCATGTTAACCATTTTTGAAGGGGTTTATGTGTGTAGTTTCATGTGTTTTTGAGGATTAAATTATGAGTTAATTAACTTATAAAAAACTCATATACAACAAATGAAATGCAGAAACATAACTCACAACAATCACATAACACAGTGGATGATGATGGAGTTTATCTCCCTTGGGCTACATCTGCATGGATTTGCTTTAACTAGCTAGGCCCTCTTGGGATTATTAGTCAAATTTTTTATTACAAGCACCAATATTGCTCTAATGGATTTTATAATTGTTCCATTGGCTTCAAAACACTCAAATTCCCCTAAATGACTATTCAACCTCTGAATTTGGTTACCATCTCCTCTAGGCTTGACCTCCAATCTCATTGGCCATGGGTTTGTTTAATCTCCAAAGTGATAAAAGAACCTTCATATGTGCTTCAACACCTCTGAAAACCATACCATTGTGTTTAGAGTATCAAATACATCATAAATTGACTATTCATTCACTCCATTTGGCCTTCAGCTGATCTGGGCATGGCCTTCCCTCCTGGTGGCCCTAGGCTTCAAAATTATTCAAGTGACCAAAAACACATGTAGATTGCTCCATTTCCTCTGTAAGTTGTTCCAATGGATTCATAGCATCCCAATATTCTAGGATTGACTATTCATGAGCCAAAATTGGTCGAAAATTGCTCAAGATATGATCCATTAAATCTTCCCCTAGATTCTGCCTCTAAATCTGGAAAACTGCCAGTTAGCTCCACCAAATCTAGAAGTGGTGCTAAATTTGGGGAATCAACCAAAATTATGCCAACTGCTAACTATGGATTAATTATGAGATAAATGTACTTAACTGCACTAATCCGCAATTAACTGAGTGCTTAAGGATGAGACACATTGGGAGGAGGGTTGGCTCGCTCCGTTCCTTCGCCCTCAAATCCTGATGTGCCTTTAAATACAATGTAGCATGCCTACCTTTTAGTCTCATAGCGTTGGTTCATTGGTATTGGGTAGTAGATGTTGGAGGAGGTCACGGAGTCAAACCCCGACCTTTGCCCCTCAATGCATTTTTTTTGCCATATTATAATGCCCATTCAACCTTTAATAATCCACTTAAAACTTTAACCAAATTTTAAGTATGCTCCACCAAACTTTAATATATGAAATGTGTATTAAACTCTGGACTTAAATACACATACACTCCTATCATTTGGTTTGGACTTTAAATATAATAAAGTTTGGATTTAAATGTATGCCCTCCAAACTTTAATAACCTTTAATAATCTACTTAAAACTTTAACCAAATTTTAAATATGCTCTACCAAACTTTAATATATGAAATGCGTATTAAACTCTGGACTTAAATACACATACGTGCTCCTATCATTCGATTTGGACTTTAAATATAATAAAGTTTGGATTTAAATGTATGCCGTCCAAACTTTAATTTAAATGAAATATGTGGATTTTAAATTATATATAAGGTTTGAATTAAAAAAAAAAATATATATATATATATATTCACCCTTATTTCAAAATAAAATAATTTCCAACATATCATAAAATCATGAACCCACATTCAATCTTGGAGGATATTGGGCAAATTTTATCTCACAAACCAAATTGGCGAATACAATTGTGACACTTGTCACAGTCCCGTTGGACAAAAATTGAAGAAGATTATCTGCATGTTGATTGGACTACCATGTCATCTATTGTACATGTTCTGCAATTTTTTTTTTTTTAAAGTTTGCTTGTTCTGAACGGTGATCAACAGAGCATAACTTCCTCATCCGAACTTGGTTTTCAATGAAATGAGTTGCGGTGGATTCCTTGCGACGGGCCAGTCACTATCGTTCTAGTTTGGTGAAAATTTGAGCACTTTAATTTTTGAGCTAATTTTTTCCTATGATCCAGATTCTAATCATATATGGTATATAAAGTAAGGTGTACCATAGAATGAACTTAGTGTCTAGTATCTTGCTATATACATTAATGAAAACAAATCACCTAATCCTTATCTAGAAAATGGAATCACAACATGCATGATCATTCATCTAAGGTTTTGAGGTTGTCAAGTTGAGATCAGGTGCACATTTAATGTTGTTACAACTATAGAAATAATCCATACTTTTAGTTATGTGTTCACCAAACAAGACATAGTTACCGATGAAACATGAACTATTACGTCAAAACAGGAACTCTAACAAAAAAACACATCAAAAACTCATGAAAAACCAACCTGAAAACAAAAAGTTGTATTCTGGAATAACCTTGTTTTTTTTTTGGGTAAATTTTCAACATCTTTAAAAAAACGTTTATTCTGGAATAACCTTTCCTTTTTTTCGGGGTAAATTTTCAACTTTTTTTAAAAATAGAGGTAACAACCATTTTTTTTTTTTGCAAAAAACACACCGCAAATGGAAAGTGTTGAAACCAAACTTTTAGAATAATAACAATTTATATTAAAAAATAAAAAAAATGAAAAATGAAAAAACCATTTTAAAATAACTGAAAAAAATAAAAATAAATAAATAAATTCATTATATTTCTTTCAAGTAAAAAATTCAAAAACAAGATTAAGAAAAAAAAAACAAAAAATTAAAATTAAAATTAAAAAGTGTATTAAAAATTAAATAATAAAAATAAATAAACAAAAAATTTAAATTAAAAAAAGAAAAAGAAAAAGAAAAAAAAACAAATTAAATTTAAGAAGGAAAATTTTATTAAATTAAGAAAAAAAATTATTTATAGATTTTTGGCTTCTGTGATCCATCGATAAATAATGAAGAAATCTTTTGGTAATAATCACATTACAATGAACAAAGTCGACGCGTTTCGAATCAACGAGTGTGGTTCAACGTAGTCCTAATGATGAACCACACTAGTTGGTTCGAAACGCGTTGACTTTGTTCATTGTAATGTGATTATTAACGAAAGATTTCTTCATAAAAAAAATATTTTTTAAAATAAAAATAAAAAAATAAATTAAAAAATATATATAATTTGTTATTAAATTCAAAAAATTAAAATGAAAATTAAAAATAAAAATAAATAAAAAAAACATTACTTAAATTCAAATTAATTTTTTTTTAATTAATTGAAAATTAAAAATAAAAAAATAAATTAAAAATATTAAATTAAAAAACCATTATTGAAAAAACAAATAAATTTTAGATTAAAAAAATATATACTAAACTTAATAATAATAAAAAATAAATAAATAAATTTGACATAAAACAAGTTGTTAAAAAAATATATATTAAATTTTAATACATAAATAAATTGATAAACAAATTTTAAAATAGAAAAGAAAATTTAAGAAAAAATAACACTAAAAAACATTTTTAAAATTAAAGTTCTAAATAAAATTAAAAAATTAAGTAAAATTAAAAATAGAGAAAAATAAATAAATTAAAATTATTAAATTAAAAAAATAAAATAAAATAACAAAGTAATTTAAAAAAGAAAATTAATTTAAAATTTAAAAATTAAAATTAAAAAAAAAAAATTTTTTTAATAAATTTGTGCTTTTCCCGCCCAGGTGGTGGCGGAGGCCGGCCACTGGGTAGGCGGGGGGTTGCGGGCAACCACCACACCCGCCCAGCGGCCAGCCTCTACTGCCACCTGGGCCGAGAGGTGATTCTCGGAATCGGCCTCCCGGCCCATGTGGGGGTGGAGGCCGGCCGCTAGGCGGGCAGGGGGCTGCGTGCTGCCACACCGCCCGCTCGGCGGCCGGCCTCCACCGCCACCTTGGTCAGGGGGCTGATACATTTAATTATTATTATTATTATTATTATTTTATATTTATTTATTTATTTCTTATATTTAATATTTGATTTTTTTATTCAATTTAAAAAATGGTTTAATTTAATAAAAAATAAATTTTTGTTTTTTAAGTTATTTTACCATGCTTTTTTTTTAATTTTAATATTAATTATTTTTTGTTTTCAAACTTTTACCTTATTTTATTTATTTATTTTTTAAATTTAATTTTTTTGTTATTTTTATTTTCTTAATATTTTTTTTTAAATGTATTTTTAATTTTAATTTTGAAGTTTTAGTTATTTTTAATTTTAATTATTTTTAAATTTTGTCTTTAATTTTTTTTTATCATTTTGTTTATTTATTATGTGGTTTTTTTTTAATAACTAGAAAAATTGTTTTTGATATTTTTTTTTGGTTCAATTTATATTTTTTTCTTTAAATTGTGTGTGTTTTTTTTGTATTTTTTATAATTTAAAGTTCGAAATTTTTAGTTTTCTTTTGTGTTTTATTTATTTATTTTTGTTTAAATTTTTTAATTTTTACAAGTTATTTTTAATTTTTAAACATTTTTATTGGTTTTTTTATTATTTTGTTATATTTGATTGTTTTTTGTCATGTTTTTTTTAGTTTTAATTTTATGTTTTATTACCAACATGAAAATCACCACTCCAAAAAAACTTGGTTGATGTTGCATCACCACCTTTAAAAAAACACTAACATTTGAAAACAAATATTCATACTTCATAAATAAAAAAAATTAAGTTTAAAAAATATGCAAAAAAAAGGGGTGATTCTGCATCACCCCTTTTCAAAATTGGGTGCTTTTTTTGATACCTCGAAAAAATAGGTACCACTTCAGTTACCTATTTCATCGGTAACCATGTTACAACCCAGCCAAGTTGAAGCCACTCTTTAATGAGCCAACGAAAATAATAGATCCACTTGACATGTTGAAACTTTCGATACACAATTTTATAAGTATCCTTCCAACAATACTTATAAATAACAACCTCTCATATTATGGCCAACTTCACATTTATTTCCGTTGCATAATCTAAACAACTCATATCCAATATCCAATATTGAGTTTTAATGCATCTTAGACTTTTAAATCTTTTAAGCGCAAAATCAAATGATGCATGGATTCTTGGTCTTCAAAAAAAGACAAGTGATTTTGACTTGATATACAATGTTACAAGATATTTCTTTAGAGCTTGTGAATACACCTATTTCAAACCATGTTAGCTTCCAAATTTTCTCAACAAGCTCTGAGGTTAATAGTCAAATTCCTTTTCCCTTTTACTTTATATAAATACAATGACTATTCAAAAAATGGGTATACAAGGACAACTAAGTATCCTCTAATTGATTCAATCCTCTCACACCATTATACAGACAAAATGGTATTGCACATTAATTTTGTTGGTCATATGTTAGAAATTGGACAACAAAGGGCAATGCTAAAATCAAATAATCGCTATCATAGTGTGCTATATAGATCCAAAACTTTTGCCACGTGTGTCGAGAGTTAGCCCCGTTTCTTAAATCAATCCTCTTTTGAAGAGAAATTATAAGATTTAGCACCAAACGTAGGTCCTCTCTTTTCTACTCCATGTTGGAGGTCAAAAGCTTATTGTATATTACCTTCTTCAAAAACTAGATTTATCAGAGTATCCTAAGAGTATAAGAACCATCCCCATGCCCATCATTTAAATTAAGAGCTTACATACGTCCTGCATTTGTCCCATCTGGAAAATTCCTTAAATTATCCCATTGAAAGTATAAGGATCTGGAAGCAAACCATTAACTACCATTTCCTTGCCTAGCTAGAGGCTGCATTATGCCATCTTCCTTTAAATGTCCATTTAATGGTTCTCATTTTCCTGAATTTTATTCAATCTACATATCTGACTACACATAATATTAAATTTTCAAACAAATTTTAAAACTTTGGTTCACCATTGATACAAAGATGGGGAAATGTAGCTAAATCTTTAAGCTGGAGCTGGTAATGATGTGATTGGTATTGATTTGGGAAAAAAAAATTCATGTGTTATTCTCTTGGAAGGCAAGAACCCCAAAATCATTGAAACTTAAAAGGTGCACAAGCAACTCAAAAAGGTTGAGAGTTAATACTAATAAATCATATTTTTTGTTTTTGAATTACAACAAATTTTAGTAGTGAAAAAAAGATTTCAAAAGTTAACACTTATCAATCATATTAATTTTTTTGAGACTACAACAAACATTAGGAAGTCCAAAAAGAGATTTCCAACTTAAAAAAATGTTAAAAGTGATAAATCATATTTGTTTTTTTAATAGCCTATTTTTTCAATACTAGCAACTATGTGACCGTCTTCCCCATTGATTTCTCCATTTGTAAATGATGCAATAATATATTCATAACAAATTTTCAACCAAATTTAATGTGTCCCATCGTGACATTGGGGCAACGTATATAGAAGGCGATATGGGGAAATGACATGTGAAGGTGAATATAATTTTATTGGTGAATTTGATTTGATGAGTTATGAGGATGACATGGCTCCTCAAGGAGAACGCTAAACACTTCCTCCCTGCTTCGAAGATCATTGGGCACTTTTTCCAGTTGTTTACTTAACAAAAAAAAAATATCTCATTAACGTTGACAGAATATATGGGGAAATGACATGTGAAGGTGAATATAATTTTATTGGTGAATTTGATTTGATGAGTTATGAGGATGACATGGCTCCTCAAGGAGAACGCTAAACACTTCCTCCCTGCTTCGAAGATCATTGGGCACTTTTTCCAGTTGTTTACTTAACAAAAAAAATATCTCATTAACGTTGACAGAATATATGGGGAAATGACATGTGAAGGTGAATATAATTTTATTGGTGAATTTGATTTGATGAGTTATGAGGATGACATGGCTCCTCAAGGAGAACGCTAAACACTTCCTCCCTGCTTCGAAGATCATTGGGCACTTTTTCCAGTTGTTTACTTAACAAAAAAAATATCTCATTAACGTTGACAGAATATATCCTTTTGTAGTTCCACGCAGAAAATGAATGTACTTTCCTGATGTAGAAATAGATGGTGACAATTCTATCGATGTAGCCCGAATCTAGCCCTAACTTTGGTGGGATCACTTTTAAATCGAGTCTTGCTCACGCTTCACTATGTGTCATGTCATTGCCATTGACAGCCTAATTTTTAATGGAGTCATCTCATGAGGATGCAGTTCTCCTTCGATTTAAATATCATTTTTGAAATATAGTTTTTTTAAAGAATGTTTATGATTTTTCGGTAAAAACTTATATTCCAATTTAGAGTAGTTTAGTGGGAAAAAAATCGTTTATTCGTTTTGCTCATTTCATCGTGAATGTGTATTACTTTTTTAATATTTTTTTTTTATAATCTACACTTGTAGATGTTGTCAACTTAGTAAATACTTTGTGTATATTTATGCCAGAGGCGTTCTCTTTATGAGATTGGGTGGGCAAACAATGTTCATCCCACCCAATCAAAAGGCTTCCTTATCGCTCTTCTAGCTAATTATATGTTGACATGTGCAGCCAGATTATTGAATGAGTTTAAGTCATCCTGGCCGTCCTCGATTTTCTCCATTGTCCTAGCGATTGTTACTTAGGTTACTTTTTATTGCCCGAGCAGTCATTGATGGCCTCTGCCACTCTGTTCTGCTGTCATCTCTATCGTTGTTCTCGTCGGCTTCGTCCTCCCCCGTAATTTCTTGTTTCGGCCAGCTTTGTCCTTGCTTGTAATTTCGTGTACTTGATGTCTATATTTGCTATTTCCGAAGGTTATTGGTACAAGTCAGTGAAATTGTTGGTTATATCTTTGCGTTCGAGAGGTTCATAGGGATCCTTAATAATATCTGTATCCATGTCTCATTATAGGCATGCTTGATTCCAGGAATTCCATAGACACTACGTCTATAGCCTCTCATTGATGTATTAGGAAGGGGTCCTATGCAAGCTTATCCAAGGGTAGGTTGTCTCATATGGTCTTATTGACGAGCTTATTGGATGAATTATTGAAATCTATAAGGCATACTAAGTGCTCTTAGTATTCAAAGAACATCTAAAAGCAATATTTGTTATATTCACTAAAAAACACATGTTCCCTATGAATCAATATTGGGGAATCAACATGAGCTCTTTGCCCTTACAAACTTGAATTGGTAGGCATCAAGACTCATTGATGAGCCTAAAATTTGTACAACATATATGTATAAGTGATCATAAGAGAGAAGGAAGACCTTAGAGCCTTCATCAATCATTGTTTTTCCATTGATTTCTTGAAAGCATGATACATAGAAGGAGTACCCCTCATACTTATATATATCTAGACCTTTTATTTCTTAGAAGCATCACACACCACCCATCAAGCTCACAAAAAATCTCAAGAATTCTCTTCCATCTTAATCCATAGCTAAACTTTGACTTGGATTAATTTGTGATGGGAATGCTTTATCGTGGGTTAAGAGGTGAGAGTTATGGCCTCGATATTACTGATCAATTAGGCCCTATCATATTCAATCTCATAGGTCATTACCTTAATCTGGGAGTCAAGAACTACAAGCTTTAGGCATAGTTTTCATGGATACCCTACATGATCATATTAAAGTTTATTTTGTGTGAATGATACATTCTCACTAATAAATGGGAATGAGTAATATGATGGTTATTATCTTGAGTTTGGGACTACAAATCACCTTTGGATTCAGCTTGGAGTGAAATTTTAACTTGTATGTTCAAGTCTATGGATTGTGTAAGAACCCCACCCACCCCCTTAGAGGTTCTAAGCTGAGCGAGATGTGTTATTTTGATTTAGCCTAAATTCCATAGTCCTATCAAGGAAATGGGGTCATAAAATTTCTCATTTTTCAACCTCCTTAAAACATAGAATAAACACCACCATCACATTTGGATCGTCGAGATATTTTTGACGATATAAATTGTATTGTGATTCAAGGTACGAATCAAAAGTTATGGCCATATGAATTTGGCCCTTTTTAACCCCAGCCACATCATCATGTCTGTTAGAGTCGGTCCTTACAGCCCTCCGTCAGAGATCATTTCGCTTTTTGCATATCATTCTTAGGTGTCTCGCTTGTTCCACTTTGTTGCATTTCGCTAGGAGCATGCCATTGACTGACGAGGGGGTTTGGTTGTCTTGTGTTTCCTCATGCTTGTACCTGCAGGGCTATTTAGAAATTCCTCAAAAATCACTGAAGTTCATCGTCATTACATTCAGGGACATTAATGATTGTTTTCGTTAAAAAAGAGTCTTTAGTCCTAGAGTCTAGGGTTTTCAAGTCCTTTGCATACATGTCATAAAAGCCCGCAGGCCATGAGGTTGGTTCCAAAAAGTTCTCGTTTCATATTTTATTATCAAAAGCATTTGAAGACATTTCTAGTCCAAAACTCTGTTTTGGAACTAGAAATTGTCTAATTTCATTTTTGTAATAATTGTATCTATTTCATCATAAGAAACTTCAGAGCAAGCCTCTGATCTTTTCCTAAGCCAAGTGCCAGATCCCTGCAAAAGACAACAAAATATTATCAGTCCAAAACTCAGAAAAGCCAAAAGAGAAGCGTTGTATTAAAAGATCAAATGTCAAAGTGCTGAAACATTATAAAGTGGGTTAGCAAACAAATTTAAATCAAATCTGATTTGATGAGATATTTTCTTCACATATAAATCATGGCAAACAATTTCATTTGCTCGAAAACTTCAAGGCAAAAATCGTGTTTGTGTTCTTGAAGGTCGAAGCCGTGTTTTCATAGCCATGGACAGTGATTGGAGGTGCGCGCTACCCATACAGGAGGCACGCTACCCACATGAGGCGCGCTACCCACTTAACCTTCCCCAGCCCTTTGCAGAGAACACGGGCGCTACCCATATAAGGCGCGCTACCCGTTGGGTAGGTGCGCTACCCATACAACGACAGAGCCAAACGATTTTGTCTTTGCGTCCGATTTCGAGCTCAAACGCCTCCATCCACTTGCAAACAGGTTTTTAATCATTGCTCAGTGATTTTTGAAAGATGTTTTGGTATTTTTTGAAGTTGGGAAACAAGCATTGCTTGAGGAGAAATCTATAAACCCTATGTTCATAGCAAATTCAATTCTCAGGGTTTTAAAAGATATAGTGACAGTCTAGTGAAGGGTTTGTAAATTTTTGTGATTGGTATATGTGCTCATACCTATATTGCTTGTGGCGCCCTGGCACATTATGTACATCATCCTCATGCCTTTTTTCCATTCTACCACTGCTGTCACATCCTTTCATGTTGACTTGTCCATATAGTCTCATGTTTTCACATAGTTTTTTGCCATAATATTACCACTGTTGTCCTTGCTATTGTTTCATTGCCAAACACAAACACAGTCCATTGACAAATCCTTGGCCAGCATTTACAAAGGCTGCACACTACATTTGCATTTGGTACTTATTTGTCAAAATCACTTGTGATCCAAAAACAGAGATTGTTTTTATGCCACTAAAACAGAGCTATTACCACTGTCACTTGTTTGCTTATGATGTTTTGGTACATATGCAATATATTTGGGTTTTGAGAATGCATTGAAGCCTTTGACTTCACTACACCGATATCAACACACGTATTGCAGACAACTTGTTTTCAAAGCCATGTCAGAGACAGATTCAGTTTATGAGCAGGAGTCTGACAGTGATTCCACAGCAGAGGGTAATGTGCCACGAAGACCTCACAAAGGTGGCAAAGGTGGTAAACATCTCAGGGAGGAGCCTACTTCTTTGGCTCAATTGCAGGCATGTCCGCTTGCAATGGATTGTTTTCGGTATCAGTCATGTTTTCGATTCTGTGAGATGATTTCACAAACCCAGCTTCATCGTGAACTAGCTCGTCTATTTGTTCTACATTTACATGATGGCCGTGTAAACCTCGTTGGAGTAGATTTCATTCTGTCACCAGTGACTATTGCTCAGGCCACCGGCATACCAAATATAGGAGAGGAATGGAACAAACGTCAGCAGTTGGAGAAATTCCACTATGAGCCATACATCAAACCTAGGTATATGAGGCACTTGAGCAGGGTTTTTCCTTTCAGATTCCTGAAGGATGAGTTTGCACCACTGATGAAACTCATCATTCGGTATTTCAGTTGCGAGGGTAGATTCTCGCGTCTCTTTGCGTACCATGTCCGTTTGTTGATGCACTTCACGAGGGTACGTATGATGAACATTCCGTACTTCATGTATCGCAACATAGAGAGGATGATGATTTTTGTACAGAAGAAGACCCCAGCACAACAGCATAGAAGTATATATCATTACGCTCTAATCAAGATCATAGTGGTACATCAGTTGACACAGCAGGGCATCACTTGGGAGGATTTCATCTCCCGTGACTTTTTCACAGCGCCACAGCCGCCTCCCGAAGTAGTTCATGATGCGGGAGAGCCTTCACACCAGCCTGACATTCTTGAGATTGAGCATATCAATGCTCCATTGTATGTGACATACCAGCGAGGCCATAGGGCCTTATTTGCAGCTACACGGCGAGTATTATCTCCACCCGGGGTGGAAGGGGTCTCGCCGACTCCAACAGCAGAGCGAGTATTATCTCCATATGATGTGGAAGGGGTCTCGCCTTCTTCTTCAGCACAGGTATAGATCCAGGATAGGGGCAAGAAGCCCATGCATGATGAGGGCCCATCAGGAGGCCGGGACACGGATTTCATGATCATTGATGTTGATGCAAGCTCTCCTAGCTCGAAACTGAAAGAGATCATCCAGGAGCAAAGGGCCGAGAATGACATGCTGAAAGGTAAATTGCAGAAGGCTCAGTGGGTGATAAACTACCTGGAGCAGCGTAACAAACAGCTAGAGGATGAGCACACACTTTATGAGCTGCGACGAATCCGTGAGGATCGACAATTGGCCCAGAAGAGACCTGGTGATATGACACCGACTGATCAAGATTCTTGCCTCACGCATGTTAACATTCATCTGGAGAAGTTGTTGGCAAAGGAAAACAGAGACAAAGACATGCTTCGTCACATGAAAGGTCATTATTGGGCTCGCATGCATGTCTGCAAAGCGAGAATGAAGATTCTGAAGAGGAGGTTGAGTGAAGCACTAAAACGGCGGAAAAGGCCTGATCCACTCCGGATTTTGGCCGAGGCTTCGTTGGCTGGGCATGATACATGATGGAGGGTCTTCGCTCCAAATTTGAGCAAATTCGGAGAAATTTTTTTCATTTTGAAATATTTTGGTCCAAAAACAGATTTTTCCGCTATACGGGTAGCGCGTCGATGTGCTCACTTTTGTTCGGGACACTTGCTGAAGGAAATCTTTGCATTTTTTGGTTTTTCATGGTAAGTTATGCATGCTCAGACATTGCCGTAGCATTTCATCAGATTCTGGATGGTCAAAAGGCCCAAAAACACCATGAAAACCACCTTGCTTCCACCTTTTGCACCAGCAGGAAGTACTTCTGGGAGAATGAAGTTTTGGAGGGTCAAATGAGCTCCAAATTGGGAAATTCCACTTGGGTTGGATAGCCAACATCCAGGGATTTCCAACGAGCTATCATGAGATCAATTTGGATGCCGGGAAGTGCCTAAAAATCAGGATGAAAGGCGCGCTACCCATATAGCTCAGGCGTGCTACTCATATAGATTTTTGGTCAACTTTTCAACTTCCAGCTCAGAATTTCGGCCAGTTGGGACCAATTTTTCTTGTGGATGAAATTTTTGAGTTTTCATGATGTAAATTGATGGTTGGCATGTAACTTTGGCTTACTTTTACCTATTCTAGAAGATTCGCTCTCAAAAAAGTGAAAATCATGTAAATGAATCAGTTTCCACTCTTTTAGAGGCAAGTTGTTAGCTGCCTAGATTTTAGCTCCTTGATTAGAATTTGGTTGAAACTGATCCCTGAAGAAGGAATTCAACCCCTAGAGGCATGGGAAGGGGTTAGAGTGATCTATATATTGTAATTTTTGAGACATTCTACAGGTTGGACTCTTGGGAAACTTTTGGCACACTATTGTACATATTTTTTTTTGGCTAAGGAAAGATCAGAGGTTTTGCAACACCTGTTGGGATGCTTGTGGCTTTCAGTTCTTGATGGTGTTTTCTCTCAGTTTATTGTAAGTTATTTCATGTTTAATGTATGCCATTCCTTCTTATGCTTCTGAAACTAAAATGAATGAGTAAATGAGGTTGAATCCATTGTTTACAGTGCTCTGCCTTTGAATTCGTTTAGTTTTGCATGTTTTCGCCTGTTTGAAAAGGATCCATGTTCATCCTTGCCCTTTTCAGCTCCTTGTCTTTCTGATCCATCCATATACTCGATCAAAAGCATCAAGACTACTGCCTACCTCGCCCCAACTTGAATTCTGCAAAGATCTGGCCTTATCCCCGGACCCAAAATTGTTTTTTCCCATTTCTCCAACAAAAACCCAAAAATCAAAATCAAACTTACCTATCTCTTTACTAGCCTAAAATCAGTATTCATTGTTCATTATAAGTCATCTCAGCCCCTCTGAAAACCTTTTGCCGAGATAGACCCGGAGAGAGCCCTCTCCTGTCCTCGTAGGGCTAGCTATGAGGCTGAGCATGGTTTGATGTAGCCTTGAGTTTTACCTTATTTCAGCCTAAGGTAGATTTGAGCGCTAACAATGTCTTCCAATGTGCACTCATGATGTGGCCCACATGGGTTTCCCCATCAGCATAAGAACCTCACATGTCAACCACACCCTCTTTGACCCCACCACCTCATTACACTTCTTTAAGTTATAAGCGATCTTGCCTCGACTTATTTATCTTGGTCCTCCACACATTTGTGCTTTAAAAATAGCCCAAGATGAGACAAATTTACCATGTAAAATGAAGAAATGAATTCTTGTCTCAGCCTTCGTCAACCTCACCTTCCCTAGTCACCCACCTATGTTACAACAACAAGCCCCCAAGTTCTAAGACTCTGACGTCCCTAGACGCGAAACTCTCCATCAAGTGTAGCACTAATTCTCGTCTCAACCCTTGTCAATATATTCCTCTTCTCAATGTTGCTACGACAAGATACATTGAGGTCCAAGGCCTGAGATGATGTCACCCATGTTAGAAATTGTAGCGAGAATAGACTCAATTTTGACTTGTGCCTTAGTTAAATTGAGTAATTTGATTTTCCACATCAACAACATGACTTGGATTTCAGTTAGCTAAAGTGGCATGGTCTTGTCTCCTATTTAGATGAGTAAATTCAAGTTTGTAGGATAAAAGTAGATTTGTGCATGCATTGATTGCTAAGATTTAGAAATCTAGGTTATTTATTGTTGGTTGAACTCATTTAACTAAGCTTTAGTCATTAGTTGAGTTAGTTGAAGGCCGGTTGAGTAGTTAAGACTGTTATTAGCTCATTGATCTCTCATTTAACTAGTCAATTAGCTAAAAATAGACACAGTCATGCACGTAATTCAAATTGCCTAGTTGAGGTGGAGGAAAAGGCATGTTTGTATTTATAATTATATATTGTTGAGTGTCAAATACTTTGGCACTGAGAAAGTGATCGATTCCTCAAGTTATTGCACAAGGAAATAGGGAATTTCTCCTACCTTTTAGGGGCTAATTCCTTCAGGATTGCGCAAGGAAATAGGTTTGTCGACGCTTGAATTGGATAAGTGTTTGCCATAACAGGTCATAAAACAGGAGAACATGATTTTAGTGTAAGGTGTGCTTCAGAGTTGAGGAAATACATTGTAATTGTTTCTCTTTTAATTGGTATGGATTGGTTGGAGAATCACCATACGATTTTGGATTGATACAACAATTCCTTTACTCGTATTGATGATGAGGGACAAAATAAGCAGGTTCATGGACTTCCTAGGTCAATATATATCATAGAGATATAAATTGTGCAGTTTAAAATGAATTTTAAAAAGGGATGTCAATTTTGACAACTCATTTGGAGTAACCCAATATGGATTAAAAAGCTAACTTAGATGATTACCAAATATTAAACGAATTTTGTGATGTATTTCATGAGGTACCCAAATTACCTCCCAAGAGAGATATCAATTTCTCTATTGATTTGGTACTGCTATCTAAAGCACCTTATAGAATGAGTAATCCATAACTTAGAGAATTATAGATGCAGTTGGCGAAATTATATATACACCCTAGTGTATCATCGTGGGGTGCTCTATCCTTTTTTGTTAAAAAGAAACATGGTACATTGTGGTTGTGTGTTGATTTCTGATAATTAATAAAGTTACCATTAAACATAAATACCCATTACCGAGGATATATGATCTATTTAATCAACTTCGTGGAGCTAAGATATTTTCTAAAATTGACTTGATATAACTAGTTGTGGATTAAAAATGAGGACATCAATAAAACAACAGTTCAAACTCATTATGGACACTATGAGTTCGTAGTGGTTACTTTTGTAATATTCCTAATGTTACACTAAATAAATGTGTGACAGTATAATTTTTGTTTCCAGACAATCAACTTTTGTATATCATAGAAATTTTCTTGTTTTTATATATAAATATGTTGTTACTTTCTTTTTAAAAAGCTTCATGAGGTAAAACTCATTCTTAGTTGAAAGAGAGAGCTACAAGCAATGAGAGAGAGATGCATATGAAGAGTATAAGAGGGACAGAAAGAGAGAAAGCAAGGGATTTATATATGGAGGTAGGGGAAAATAGAGTGGTGGAAGGAAAGCAAGAGAAAATGAGATATGGTCGGATGGAGTTGCAAGAGAGGGAGAGAAGGGTAGTAAGGTATGGATGGGAAGGGATGAAGGAGAAGGGAGGGAAAAGGGGTTATGGGGAGAGATGAGAGGAGAGAAATAGATGGTGGGTGAGAGAACAAGAGAAGGTGGGGAGAGAGTGAGGGACTAAGAGAGAGGGTGAGGGAGGGTGAGGGTGAGGGGTGAGAGGGAGAGAGGGGGTGTTACACAACATTTTGTCACCGTCCCTGCAATCCCTCGCCCCACATATTGGAGGGTATTTCTCGTGACTTGTGAGCAGTGTTATACTCTGCAAACACCTTCTTTGCATCCTTCTACATAAGGAAATCATTTCTCCTGTTGAACATTTCCTCAGAAAGCCCATAAAAACTATGTTTTGGCATTGGTGCGGGTAACCAGTTCACCCCTCGCGCCAGTGTGGAGGATGTACACTAGAGGCTGTGCTAGCTGGTTCTCTGTCTCTTTGTTGTGCATGCCAGCCTTTTTGGGAATTTTTTTTTAACAATTAGAGGCAGAAGTTTCCTTTAACCACCTCAGGGATGAGTCATAGGAAGTGGTTAATCTGATGAGCCACAAATCTCCCTCTTTAAGTAGTGGTTTCCTCCTCCCATGGAACACTCCTAGAAGATAGGTCTCCCTTCCATGATTATAGGGATCCTAACCTCTCCCTCTCCCTCTATATAAACATGCGTTCTCCCTTTATGAAAGCTAGCTGAACATATAGCCAAGAAGCTGAACTTGGAGAAGAGATACTATAGCTGAGTAATCGCTATTGAGAAGGTAGAACCAAGGAGAGTTCTATAGAGAGAGCCCCGTTCGAACTCTCGAAGAGCCTTTGTGAGACGTGCTTCGCTGGAACCCTGTTGGAGGAGACTGCAACGTCAAAGCTTGGATGTACTCTTCCTTCTTTCCTTTAATATACTCGACTATGGTATTGGTTCCATCATTGTGTTGTGTTTATTGATGCAATTGATTTAGTCTTCTTCGACTGACTGATAGTTACAAATGCGAAATAGTATGTTGTATATCGTCTTTTTTTCTTATGTATGTGTAGGTATCCGAGCGTGAGAACGAGCGGATCGTGATCTGTCAAACCAGGAGCGAGAGGCAGCCACTCTTTCGATGACAACAACAGTGCAGGATATACGGTAAGTTATCTATCGAGTCTCCGTCCATTCTTTAACTAGGAATTGATGTCATAGCGTGTCTTGTTTGTGGCTAGACCCACTCTAGGGCTAGTGGGATCGCCTCTGTCCGCAGAGGGGATTTACCTCACCAACAAATTGGCGACTCCGTTGGGGATCAGTGCGAGTTTGTCTTTCATCCATTAGGTCTTCTTCTTGGTCTTTGTCTGCTTAGCTTGCCTTTTCTAGTTGTTTTTGCTGAGTCTAAGACCCATGTTCAGCCCCAGAGGATCAGATCTGACCTCTGTTTTTCCAAAATTTTCATTTTTCTAAGGTTGACTTGATTGGTGTGGTTTCCAGTCTGACAATCGCGCCCACTGGTGCTTGTTGCCAGTTCATCACCCGTGCCATCTCTTGTCTGGAGCAGATTACAGCCAGAAAATCACGCCATTTCCTGTAGGTGCTAGGGTTTTCCTTGTTTTGGAGTTTTTGGTCAGTACTTATGTCTCTACGTGTTTTCTTGACTTGATTTGAGTTCTTTGGAATTTTTTGTGACCGTAAACAACCTTCTTCCTTTGGTTTTTTTTCCATTTATTTTAGCATCATGGCCTTAGGGTTTTCTACTGCTTTGGTATGCTGAGCCTCCTGTAGGAGTTTGGGTATTTTGTTTTGCAGTCACCTTCATTATTTGCTTGATTGCATTCAGCTCCCTGGATCCATTTTGAGTGATTACATTTGATGGAATGAGTCTTGAGTGAGTCTTGCCTCTTTCATTCAATTTTTCTTCTTGCCACTCCAAGCATATCTCACATTGCTTGTATGGGTCTGTTCCAACATCTTTCTTCGATTTGAGAGATTGTGACATTGGTTTGAGTTTTTGTTTTGTTTGCTTGTGAGTTGATTGAGTTGTTTCATTTCGAATCTCACATTGGCATTCTCGAACTAGTGTGAAGATTCGTTTTTCATATCATTTAGTGCATTGTTTTCTCTATTACATTGAAAAATCAAAAATATATTTTGTGCTTGCATTCTTGTTTGCATTGTGGAATTGGAAAATCTTTCGCATAACTAGCATTGGGCATTCTAGGAAAGATTTCTCGTTCTCATTAGTTTGCATCAGGTTCTGTAGTGGAAGCTTCTGTGTGTTCTCATTATTTGCTATCGCTTGAAAACTCCTAACTTTCTCATAGATAGCTTTTCATCAAACGAAATGGTATTTCATGGCATGTAGCTTGCATTCAGGTATTTGTGAGATCCAACATTCGATAGGGCCTTGGAATTGAAACATAATTCAAGATCAACTTTAAAATTTATTCAATTAACCTAAGGAAACATTGAAACTTAACGAAACATTTAGTGGTCTAAGTTAGAGACGTGTTCTGGCATCTTTAAACCTAGCAGTTGTCACTTGCCATTTGGCTTCAGAAAACACTAGTACGGAGTTGCGCTCCCTGTACCGTCGAGTATATAAAGGGAGACCCCTCTAGGTTGTAATCCTTTTATCCGTAGGAAGCCGAGTCTGTCACCTTGTAATCGTGATACACCAAACAAAACATTCGGGGAGACTACCTGCACGTACGTCAAGTCCTTGGTTGATTATTCTTTCATTTTATAACCAAGGTGTATATGGCAGCTCAGGGGAACCTGGTACACCCTTTTACCTAGACTACCTGAGTAATCATTTTCAATCTTTACTGACTCCATAAATTTGAAAATATCATCGAGCACTTGTCCTTTCATGCTCGTTTGAACCTGAGAGTGAAAGAGTCATCTTTTGCCTGTTTCTCGACTCTTAAAATATGAAATGACAGAGTTTTGTTTCATTGTCTTAAAAATTAACTATCCACGAAATATTCATGGTTAAAGTTAGTTTCCTTAGGGTGTTGTTTTAAAGTTGCTTTTGATGGCAACGTTTCCGGAGTTCACTAACCTAGGAATCCCTTCCGAAGGGAATCCTAGTCCTTTTCCTACTTTTGGGAATGTTGGTGCTCCTTATATGGCAACGTTTTTGGGTTGCCTGTATGGTTATTTTCAACCTTGGTGGTCCCAAGTGTTCCCTCCACCGTACAGCCATCCCCTTCACTAGAACAACATCATGTTGCTTCTAAAGTTGACCTCTCCCCTTCTTCGCCTATTTCTTCGTCCTCCTCTTCTACTTCGCCTAGTGAAAGTATGGATTCTAGTAACCAGGTGGCTAAGAAGAAGAAGAAGAAGAAAAATAAGAAGAAGTTAGATAAGCGAGAGGCTAATACTGCAGCTACTGCGCTTAAGAAACCTTCCCTTGTGGAACCATCCAAGCTTCCATGGAAATTCAAATTCCCTTGCATGCTCTGCAAAGGTAACCATCTGCTTTGAGACTGCCCTGGCATTCCCAAGGTACTTGACGCATGGTCTGACGGCCGTCCATCGTTCCTTTGGCTTCCGGAAGTCATATTGGTAGCAAATCTTCGACTAGTTTTGATAAAACTCATAAGAAACAGGGTACGATTACCAATCCTTTTAAGTTGTGTGAAGGGCATCACCCCATTAACCTTTGTCCATACATGGATGAAGCCAAGAGAGTGTTGGAAAAATCCACTGTTTCTGCACCCTACCTTCCAAATCGTTACCAGAAGCTTTCCTCGAGCCCTCCACTATTTGATTCCATGATCAGTCAAGCATCATCCTTGGTCGATCCCACTCCCCCGGAAATTGAAATTCAGGAATCCGTTCTCGACCAACCATTGGACATGGAATCGGTCGACTTGATCCCGCCTATGGCTCATCAGGTTTTTTTCGTAGAGAGTGGATCTCATCACCCCATGTTCTTCTTGTTTCTTCAGATTCCTTTGACTCAGAGAAAGATTCATCCATCCCTGTAATTCTAGAAGTTGCTCCTCCTACTCCTGTGATGGAAGTCCGAGAGAGTGCTCCTCTTGCTCCGGTAACACCAGGATAAAACTATCTCAGTTCCATGGTATCCCCTCCAAGTAGTTTGGTCGCTTCCTTTGATTGGAGTCGATTCACCAGATACCGCCTTCCGTCTTATGTGCCTTTCAAGATAACAGTACAAACCTTTGATCTGTTTGTACCTAACACTATTATAGATGAAGGCACGTTTGTTAGTATTTTGTCTTCAACTACTTGGCAACCTTTTGGTTCTCCATTGCTTATGCCTGTAACCCAGAATCTGTTTGCTTTTAACAGAGGAACCAGTCACCCATTAGGGATCCTTCCGAAGTTGCCCATTAATTTGGGAAGGAAAACCGTCCATATAGAAGTGATGGTTGTTCCAGACCCCTTAGATTTCAATTTATTCTTGGGGTGAAACTATTTTTATGTCATGGGGGCTGTTGTATCTTCCCTCTTTCATGTGATCTATTTTCCACACAAAGGTTGGATCGTGACCATTGATCAACTTTCATTCATTGTTCCTGACATGACATCTGGTCCACCATCATCCCTTCCGGGTCTTTATCCGCCGGTTGTATCTTCCTTTCCGCAGGTTAATTATGTGGCTACCTGTCCTTTGCCTATAGTCAGTGATGGTGCCATTGTGCATCGTGTACTGGGGGCATTGGGTCCTGATTTTCAAGATGTTGTTCTCCCATCATATGCGAACCTATTGGAATCTATGACCTCTTATTCGTCGTAATGAAATGTCGTTGGAGCAGAGTTCGTTTTTCTTGTGTCAAGCTCCTTAAAAAATGAAACAAGGTCGTCGGAGCACGGTTTGTTTTCTTGTGTCAAGCTTCTTAAAAAAATGAAACAAGGTTGTCAGATCAGAGTTCATTTTTATTGTGTCAAGCTCCCTAAAAAATGAAACAAGGTCCTCGGAGCATAGTTCATTTTCTTGTGTCAATCTCTTTAAAAAATGAAACAAGGTTGTCAGAGCACAATTCATTTTCTTGTGTCAAGCTCCTTAAAAAATGAAACAAGCTCGTCCGAGGATAGTTTGTCTTCTATGTCAACCTTGTTAAAAAATGAATTACGTCATGAGGACAATTATTTTAATGTGTCAACCTCGTTAAAACAATGAAACACTTTGTTGTTCAATTTGAGTCTTTGATCAGATCTCGTAACATCCCAGTCAAGTCTTTCTCTTGATCTCGTAATTTGAACCTTCACTCCATCTGCCTTTCATATGGACTAAAGCTTGGGGGCATGTACCTAAAATCGAGTCACCATGCTGAGGGCATGCTTAATTTTTCAAGTATAGTTTGTTTCTGTTTCAAGCTTGTGTAAAAATGAAACTGGTTTCAAGCACAGTTTATCTTTGTTTCAAGCTTGTGTAAAAATGAAACCAACTTCAAGAAAATTTCAAGCATATTTTATCTTTGTTTCAAGCTTGTGTAAAAATAAAACCATTCCCATTTTACCTCTCCTAATTTCCATTTTATCAGCCTGTTTTTCCATATGAGCCTTGGTATTCTCATTCCTTCATCACCGTATGTTCGGTTGATCATATGCCTTCACTTGGTTTTTTTACCCATTCCTGAGGAACCGTTGCAGTGAGTGGTCTTGTTAGGCAGCCTCTTGACCTTTACTTGTTATGAGCAATTCAATTTCTACCCTTTATACCACTTGTTCCTCCAGGAGGAGTCAACTTTCAGATCTTTTCTGACTCTCTAAAATTGAAAATATTTCTGAGACTCTTATCGTTTTGAACTCATTAAATTTTCTGTGAAACGATATCTACCCAGTATACGTTTACCCCTTTTTCGGGTTGGGATAGATTATTTATGAAAAAGGAATACCTTAGCTTATCGCGACTAAGAGGTTCTCTTAGACACAGTTTTCTACCTTTTCGGATATGTGAGACTACCTACAAAAAGGGGATACTAGATTTTTCTTTTCTGCTTTCTTTTCAAACTCTCTAAATATGAAAATATGTCGAGTTATCCCTTTGTCAGACTCGTTAAAACCTGATGACATCAGACTCCGTCGTCATGACGTTACCCGAGTTCCTCCTTCCCAGGGCTCGTAAAATGTACTAGGTTGGATTTGTCCGAAGGAAAAAATTACATCGCAAGCATATGCTATCCCCTTCAAGCTTGTTTTTCAAAAATAATTGGGGTACTCGCCAGAAATTGTGGGGGAAAATGGAACCAGATTGTAGTCGTGTTGGCAGTATGTCGCTCATAAAAATGGCACTTGTCTGCATTCGTTTTGGGTTGGGGACATCTCATCTCGTTATTTGTTTGCCTCCATGGGTTTGGGTAATCTCTTTTGACCGCTCATCTACTCTTTGCCATGTCACCATGACCTTAGATCCCTTGATTTCAAATACTACCAAATCCAGTGTCGTGCCGCCGATATGTTCAAGAGAAGTTTTCCTTTGAAGTTTTCAACCTCCCTATGATTCTCTGTTGGTCTTGATTCACAAACATCATGTTCCTCTGTCTCGTGTCGATGATGTGGGAAACATTATGGCCCACCTTCAATCAAGGTCACTTCTTGTCGACTCCAACTCATTATCCAGGAAGTTGATCTAGGGACTCCCTTCAGGTACCTTAGAGCCTACATGCCTCAATGGCAGGTTCTTCGCATTCAACGTAAGGTCCACATCATTGGCCTTCGATCGATTGATTCTGCAGGTGTTCAACGTCAGATCACTATTCACATTCCATGGATTGTACCTTTCGTACCTTGAGAGCCATTGTCATTATTGGTGGTTTCTCTCGCGTCTGTTAACAACTTTCATCATTCGCTGGTAATCAGACGATTTTCTTGCATGTTCGACTTCAACTCACATATTCTCATGCTCGAATTTGTACTTTTATCACTTGAGATGGAGCGCAAGACCCTGGGTTTTGTCTGATGAAATCCAGGCTGCAGGTTCTTTGTGGATTACTATGACTTATTATGTGACTCTTATAATTGGATGGTTGCGACCATACCTGAGTATATTTTTTGATCCCTACTGCTGGATGGTTGTGTCCATACCTTAGATCTCATTGTTTATGTACTCTCTTATGGATGGCTGCGCCCATGATACGTGTCATGTATCAGATGTATTCATAGTTGCAGGTTTTCCGACATTAGTGTTTTTTTCAAACACGTTCTCATAAATCATTTCACCCCTCCCTCTCTCTCGGATCTCATGCTTTAGGGGGCATCTATTACACAACATTTTGTCACCGTCCCTGCAATCTCTCGCCCCGCATATTGGAGGGTCTTTCCCGTGACCTGTGAGTAGTTTCATACTCTGCAAACACCTTCTTTGCATCCTTTTTCATAAGGAAATCATTTATCCTGTTGAACATTTCCTCAAAAAGCCCATAAAAAACTATGTTTTTGCATTGGCGCGGGTAACCAGTTCACCCCTCATGCCAGTGTGGAGGATGTACACTAGAGGCCACGCCAGCTGGCACTCTGTCTCTTTGTTGTGCTCACGCAAACCTTTTTTGGAATGTTTTTTAACAAATTAGAGGCGGAAGTTTCCTTTAACCACCTCAGGGATGAGTAACATGAAGTGATTAATAGGTTGGTCGACGCTTGAATTGGATAAGTGTTTGCCATAACAGGTCAGAAAGCAGGAGAATAGGATTTCAGTGTAAGGTGTGCTTCAGAGTTGAGGAAATACATTGTAATTGTTTCTCTTTTAATTGGTATGGATTGGTTTGAGAATCACCGTACGATTTTGGATTGATACAACAAGTCCTTTACTTGTATTGATGATGAGGGACAACATAAGCAGGTTCATGGACTTCCTAGGTCAATATATATCATAGAGATATAAATTGTGCAGTTTAAAATGAATTTTAAAAAAGGATGTCAATTTTAACAACTCATTTGGAGTAACCCAATATGGATTAAAAAGCTAACTTGGATGATTACCAAATATTAAATGAATTTTGTGATGTATTTCATGAGGTACCCAAATTACCTCCCAAGAGAGATATCAATTTCTCTATTGATTTGGTACTGTTATCTAAAGCACCTTATAGAATGAGTAATCCATAACTCAGAGAATTATAGATGCAGTTGGAGAAATTATATATACACCTAATGTATCATCATGGGGTGCTCTATCCTTGTTTGTTAAAAAGAAACATGGTACATTGTGGTTGTGTGTTGATTTCTTACAATTAATAAAGTTACCATTAAAAATAAATACCCATTACCGAGGGTATATGATCTATTTAATCAACTTCGTGGAGCTAAGATATTTTCTAAAATTGACTTGATATAACTAGTTGCGGATTAAAAATGAGGACATCAATAAAACAAAAGTTCAAACTCGTTATGGACACTATGAGTTTGTAGTGGTTACTTTTGTGATATTCCTAATGTTACACTAAATAAATGTGTGATAGTATAATTTTTGTTTCCAGACAATCAAATTTTTTATATCATAGCAATTTTCTTGTTTTTATATATAAATATGTTGTTACTTTCTTTTTAAAAAGATTCATGAGGTAAACTCATTCTTGGTTGAAAGAGAGAGCTACAAGCGATGAGAGAGAGATGCATATGAAGAGTATAAGAGGGAAAGAAAGAGAGAGAGAAAGGGGTTTATATATGGAGGTAGGGGAAAATAGAGTGGTGGAAGGAAAGGGAGAGAAAATGAAATATGGTCGGATGGAGTTACAAGAGAGGGAGAGAAGGGTAGTAAGGTATGGATGGGAAGGGACGAAGGAGAAGGGAGGAAAAGGGGTTATGGGGAGAGATGAGAGGAGAGAAATATATGGTGGGTGAGAGAACAAGAGAAGGTGGGGAGAGAGTGTGAGAAAGAGGGAATAAGAGAGAGGGTGAGGGATGGTGAGGTTTCGGGGTGAGAGGGAGAGAGAGGGTGTTACACAACATTTTGTCACTGTCCTTGCAATCCCTCACCCCATATATTGGAGGGTATTTCTCGTGACCTGTGAGCAATGTCATACTTTGCAAACACCTTCTTTTCATCCTTCTGCATAAGGACATCATTTCTCTTGTTGAACATTTCCTCAAAAATCCCATAAAAACATATGTTTGGGCATTGGCGCGGGTAACCAATTCACCCCTCACGCTAGTATGGAGGATGTACACTAGAGGTCGCGCTAGCTAGTGCTCTATCTCTTTGTTGTGCCTGTGACAGCCTTTTTGGGAATGTTTTTTAACAAATTAGAGGCGGAATTTTCCTTTAACCACCTCAGGGATGAGTCACAGGAAGTGGTTAATCTTATGAGCCACAGATATCCCTCTTTAGGTAGTGGTTTCCTCCTCCCATGGAACACTCCTAGAAGATAGGTCTCCCTTCCATGATTATAGGGATCCTAACCTCTCCCTCTCCCTCTATATAAATAGGCCTTCTCCCTTTATGAAAGCTAGCTGAACATATAGCCAAGAAGCTAAACTTGAAGAAGAGATACTATAGTTGAGTAATCGCTATTGAGAAGGTAGAACCAAGGAGAATTCCATAGAGAGAGCCTCATCCGAACTCCCGACGAGCCTTTGTGAGACATGCTCCGCTGGAACCCTATTGAAGGAGACTACAATGTTGAAGCTTGGTTGTACTCTTCCTTCTTTCCTTTAATATACTCGACCATGGTATTGGTTCCATCATTGTGTTATGTTTATTGATGCAATTGATTGAGTCTTCTTCGACTCACTAATAGTTACAGATGCGAAATAGTATGTTTCATATCGTATTTATTTCTTGTGTATGTGTAGGTATCTGAGCGTGAGAATGAGCGGATCGTGATCTGTCAAACCAGGAGCGAGAGGCAATCACTCTTTCGACAACAAAAACAATGCAGGATATGCGGTAAGTTATATATCGAGTCTCCGTCCATTCATTAACTAGGAATTGATGTCATAGCGTGTCATTTTTGTGGTTAGACCCACTCTAGGGCTAGTGGGATCGCCTCTATCCGCAGAGGGTATTTACATCACCAACAGGGTGGGGTGGGGAGGAGAGGGAGAGAGGGGGGGAGGGAGGGACAGTGGGAGATGGGGAAAGGGGGAGGGGGAGGGAGAGCATGAGAGGAGGTGGGAGAGAGGGGGGAGGGAGGGATAGCGGGATATGAGGAAAGGGAGAAGGGGAGGGAGAGCATGAGAGAAGGAGATAAGAGAGGGACAACATTCCCCACTCCCCAATATTACTTTGCACCTCTCGGTGCAAATGCTGGTAATTACAAGTTATTGGCACATGCAAAAATATTTATATGATGATCTAGTTTGACTAAGATGTACATATTTGACTCATATGTCATTTTTAAGGAAATAACAACTTAAAGAAATACATCAACAAGACCCGTAGTATAGTTGACTTCAATGTTACCATATTCCAACAACAAGTTAGTTAGTGGAATAAAGTGGTCATGAAGTGGTTAGTTCTATTAACTTAATTTTATTGTAAATAACACTTCATTTTGATTTCTTTAGCATGTAGATGTAAATATGTTTAAGAATTATTGTCAATATTAGTTTCGATGATTTGTCAATTTTAAGTTGAAACGGATAACTTATGAACAATGTAAATGTATTATGTTATTAAGGTAAATTTTCGACACAATTGACTCAAGAGTGGAGCACCTACATTGACCATGATATCACAACTGAGAATTATTGAGGGTTTGCAATAATTAACTATGTTTGCAGTGTCAAAAAACTCTACCAAAGCTTTGTGCCAAAATTTAAGTTTAAAAATGTTGCCTTACCATTTCCACTTTAACCCAAAAAATTAATGAATTAAGAACTTGTTAGTTCAAGAAACCGCCTGCCACAATTAAGGAGGTTGGGTAGTGGTTGAAGAGTTCTTTCAGACTTCAATGGTAGGCATAGGAAAGTACCCATATCAATTTTCAAGTTGATTCATGCATGGTATGGGGGAATTTGAAAATTTGAACGAAACAATCGCCTAGTGGGGGATTCAGACATCCACGTAGAGAAGAGAAGGACAAAGGTGTTTGGAGTAGTAAACTCGATAGTGGAATGTTTGTTTAATGTTCTAGGTGACTAGATCTCATTTTGATTGCCTAACTTCATCTGTAAAAGTGCTATTCGTGAATTAGATGTGTGATAATGCATTTTGGGATTGTAAATATCCATTTTTGCATGGTAAATTCTTATAGAAGAACCTTGAATCTGGTTTAAGTGAAAGGGATATGAATTAATGAAATTTGGAGTTATACTAAGAAGAAAGAATGACAAGATACTCCTTAAGTAGTGAAGGAGACCCCTCATGTTATTTCCCACTAGTTGGAGAGGCATTTCAGAGTTCACGGAAGCCCTATTCTTAGTGGGAAATATGGACTTATGCTAAAAAATTATTGTGAATGGGAGTGGCCCTCATCGTCATCCTTTTCTTTAGTAAATTAGAGTTATCTTGGTGGTATCATTGTCTATCTAGGTTGTGGCAAGTTGTATAGAGATTAAGGCATTATTTAACCTATGGTTATGTTGAAACGTTCTCCCGCTTATTCAGTTACACACATTTAATTATCTAAATAAGTATTCTCTCTTGTATTTTGATGTTCATCGTTTGTAATTTGGTTCACGTTTAATAGTTGAATGTATAATTCTTTCTCATTCAAAAATTCTATGGGAAATGAATTATAAATGATATTGATGGTGTTAATGGGAAATTAGTTTCTTTGTATCTAGGAAAACTTGGTTGGTAGAACCTTAGTGGGTCCCTGGTTATAGAGATGTAGTTTGGAGGATTGGCCTTATGGCCTTCATTTATAGACTAGTCAGAATGTGTGTTGGTGAAAATACCTTGACTAGCCTCTCATTGACGTATTAGGAAGGGGTCCTAGACAAGTTTGTCCAAGGGTAGGTTGTATCATATGGTCTTATTGACAAGCTTATTGGATGAATTCCTGAAATCTATAAGGAATATTAAGTGCTCTTAGTGTTCATAGAAAATCTAAAAGCAATATTTGTTATATTCACTAATAAACACTTGTTCCCTATGAATTAGTCTTAGAGAATCAACATGAGCTCTTTGCCCTTACAAACTTGAATTGGTAGGCATCAAGACTCATGATGAGCCTAAAATTTGTACAACATAGATGTATAAGTGATCATAAGAGAGAAGGAAGACCCGAGAGCCTTCATCAATCATTGTTTTTTCCATTGATTTCTTGAAAGCATGATACCTAGAAGGAGTACCCATCATACTTATATTTATCTGGACCTTTTATTTCTTAGAAGCATCACACACCACCCATCAAGCTCACAAAAAATCTCAAGAATTCTCTTCCATCTTAATCCATAGATAAACTTTGACTTGGATTAAGTGGTGTTGGGAATGTTGTATCGTGGGTTAAGAGGTGAGAGTTATGGCCTCGATATTACTGATCAATTAGGACCTATCACATTCAATCTCATAGGTCATTACCTTAATCTAGGATTCAAGAACTACAAGCTTTAGGCATAGTTTCCATGGATACCCTACATGATCATATTAAAGTTTATTTTGTGTGAATGAAACATTCTCACTAATAAATGGGAATGAGTAACATGATGGTTATTATCTCAAGTTTGGGACTACACATCACCTTTGGATTCAGCTTGGAGTGAAATTTTAACTTGTATGTTCAAGCTTATGGATTGTGTAAGACCCCCACCCACCCCCTTAGAGGTTCTAAGTTGAGCGAGATGTGTTATTTTGATTTAACCTAAACTCCATAGTCCTATAAGGCAAATGGGGCCAAAACATTTCTCATTTTTCAACATCCTTAAAACATAGAATAAACACCACCATCGCATTTTGATCGTCGAGATATTTTCGACGATATAAATTTTATTGTGATTCAAGCTACGAATCAAAAGATATGGCCATATGAATTTGGCCCTTTTTAACCCCAGCCACATCTTCATGTCTTCCAATTTCCGCTCATGATGTGGCCCACATGGGTCTCCCCATCAACATTAGAACCTCATGTGTCAACCACACCCTCTTCGACCCCACCACCTCATTACACTCCTTTAAGTTATAAGCGACCTTGCCTATACTTATTTATCTTGGTCCTCCATGCATTTGTGCTTTAAAAATAGCCCAAGGCGAGATGACTCTTCCATGTCAAATGAAGAAAGGAATTCTTGTCTCAGCCTTCGTCAACCTCACATTCCCTAGTCACCCACCTATGTTACAACAACAAGCCCCCAAGCTCTAAGACCCTGATGTCCCTATATGCAAAACTCTCCATCAAGTTTAGCACTAATTCTCGTCTCAACCCTTGTCAATATATTCCTCTTCTCAATGTTGTTATGACAAGATACATTGAGGTCCAAGGCCCGAGCTGATGTCACCCATGTTAGAAATTGTAGCAAGAATAGACTCAATTTTGACTTGTGCCTTAGTCAGATTAAGTAATTCGATTTTCCACATCAACAACATGACTTGGATTTCAGTTAGCTAGAGTGGCATGGTCTTGTCTCCTATTTACATGAGTAAATTCAAGTTTGTAGGATAAAAGTATATTTGTGCATGTATTGATTGCTAAAATTTAGAAATCTAGTTGATTTATTGTTGGTTGAACTCATTTAACTAAGCTCTAGTCATTAGTTGAGTTAGTTGAAGGCCAGTTGTGTAGTTAAGACTGTTATTAGCTCATTGATCTCTCAATTAACTAGTCAATTAGCTAAAAATAGACACAGTCATGCATGTAATTCGAATTTCCTAGTTGATGTGGAGGAAAAGGCATGTTTGTATTTATAATTGTATATTGTTGAGTGTAAAATACTTTGGCACTGAGAAAGTGATCGATTCCTCAAGTTATTGGACAAGGAAATAGGGAATTTCTCCTATATTTTAGGGGCTAATTCCTTTAGGATTGCGTAATTAAATAGGTTGGTCGACGCTTGAATTGGATAAGTGTTCACCATGATAGGTCAGAAAGTAGGAGAATTATATTTCAGTGTAAGGTGTGCTTCAGAGTTGTTCATTTGTTCATCGACGTTTCTGTTCATCAGAATCCAGATTATCCACAGTTCTCATGAAATACATCACAAAATTCATTTAATATTTGGTAATCATCTAAGTTAGATTTTTAATCCATATTGGGTTACTCCAAATGAGTTGTCAAAATTGACATCCTTTTTTAAAATTCATTTTAAACTGTACAATTGATATCTCTATGATAGATATTGACCTCAGGAGTCCATGAACCTGCTTATGTTGTCCCTCATCATCAATACAAGTAAAGTAATTGTTGTATAAATCCAAAATCATATGGTGATTCTCCAACCAATCCATATCAATTAAAAGGTCTTAAGATTCCATCAAAATTACATTTAGCTCATCCATTATGTTCATTTCATTCATATCATCTAGACATTCCTTGACAAGCTCTCTATTTTTCCTCTTTAAACTTATGGCTAACTATACTAACCAAGCTTTGCAATGTTTATTTTTCTTTAAATTAAAAATTTCAACCAGTTTCGAATCAATGTAGATATTACTAGCTCCTAAGTCAATTAAGATAGAAATATGTTGGTTGGTAAGCTTACCTTCCACTTCTATCATATGTTCTTGGTGCTTAGCTTGGTTGTTATCTAGCGTTGCATAATTTTTTTGGATGTATTTTACCATATCTTCCATTGTATCTGTTGCTTGTATGTTATGTACAACCCTTAATTTTTCGGCTTTATTAGGATAATCCTCGTATCCATGATCTCCTTTGCAGCCTCAACATTTAATAGGTAGAAGGTGAGGTTTCTGGCTTGAGATATCACCACATTCTGGCTCATTAAGAGCTGCTGTTGTATGCTTTTTTTCCTGGAAATTATTCTTAAAAGGTGATGGTTAAACCCTTTCTTCCTTTGTTCTTTAAAATGTCTCTTTTTGTTTCCAAAATTCCCCTGTAGAACTGATTTTTTCTTACTATGCTCATACAACTGTTATGCCTTTATCATGGTTACTTATAAGCTTTTGGGCTCATCAAATTTAAGCATATCTCGATGAAAGGATGGTAACCCACTAATATATCTTTGTATTTTGACTTTTTCATCGTCAGTGAAGCTAACATATACCAATAACTCAATAAATTTCTAACCATACTCCTCCATGGTCATGTTACCCAATTGGAGTTCAAAGAACTCCTTTTTCGCTAATAGTAGCATTATAAAAATATTTCCTCTCAAAATACTCCTTAAATTTCTTCCATGTAATTCTTCTTTCACCCAAGTTCCTCACTGCCTTGAATTTCTCCCACCATAAATTAGCCTTGCCCTTCAAGTGGTAAATGATAATTATGGCTTCCAAGTTTGAGGAGTAACTGTACAATTGTAGGTATTTCCTCATCTCCAACAACCAAGCCTTAACTTCTTCTCCTTTATTATGCTCCCCATTGAATGTGGGAGATTTATTTTTTCTCAACTCCCTTTCTAAATATTCCCTATTTGATTTTCTATTTCACTTTCTAAATAGTGACACACTTGGGTTGTTGTCTGATTTTGAGGTCATCTAAGCCCTCTTAATTAACCTCCTTGTCGAATGATAATGTTTTTGAGAAGCACTCTTGGAATGCCTTTAGCTTCCAAAACAATTTTCCTTGACTCCAACATTATGTTCATAAGCTTGCCTAGAATCAAGTTTTTGGTCCAATTCTCTCTTAATTTTGTTCAAAATTTGCACCAATTGGTTGTTATATATTTTTTCTCCTCTACCAGCCTCTCATTATCAACCTTATAGCTGAGTACTCCCATTCTGATGATTCTCATGATACAATCTACATTTCCATCCGCCCACTTGTCCACTCCATGGCCATTATACTTTTTCTCAACATAACCTATGATGATATTTATGCCCCTAATCTC
This sequence comes from Pinus albicaulis, assembly GCA_034641835.2. NCBI lineage: Eukaryota > Viridiplantae > Streptophyta > Pinopsida > Pinales > Pinaceae > Pinus > Pinus albicaulis. The sequence goes on along the minus strand of CM076575.1, from coordinate 264,213,268 downwards.
TTATTCTTCACTATAAGGTCCCTGGGCATCTTCTGCACTCCTATATTCCATTATGCATTTTTTTCCTGTTGACCACTTGTAGAATTTTTGTAACTTTTCTCCTAAGTTCTCAACCAATTACAAATTATAGTTTTTCCAGAATGTTCTCCTCATCAATATCTTTCTATTGACTATCTATTTGTGTTATTACGATATTTGGGTTGAAATTTATGACCTCGAAATTTTTATAGCCTATTAATCCATTTTCCCCCTTTAAAACTCTTATAGGTTTTATTTGAATTTTGCCAATTTTTTTGCCTCAAATAAAAAATCTAGGTGGATGGTTGTATTCTTCCTGAGATTAGCTTTCTTTTAACTGGTCACTCTCCCAATGACCTCCGGGTTGAAATTTGTGTCCCTATGAATTGTTGTGTGATTTTCTAATTCCCTTATGTAACTGGAAATTCAATTTATGGATGCCCGTATAGTCTTGTAACTTTTTTCTCACTCCATTCACTTCCAATATTTTGTGTTGGTAACTAAGTGTACCTACACACAACTTCCTTTTGGTAATTCCATGTATCCACGTAGTTCACATTTAGGGCATAAACTAGCCTACCAAGAATTTTCCTCAATGCCCGTCATGCATGCATTTGCATGCTACCCCACTAAGATCTCTTAACACTCACCTTGGGCCCTTCTATGTGACAAGGGTTCATGTTGGGTGTGGAGCCTGATTATCTTGTTTACTTTGTATCACAGCATTGGACCCCTGTACCTTAAATGGGGCGGCAACGTCACCCGTAATTAATCGCTGTCGTGGGGGGTCCAGGGGGGGCGGAAGCGACTTTATGGAGGCCCCCCCTGGCGGGGGGTTTCGGGGGTAGCGCCCCCAAAGCTAAAAACATATGTAAAATTTCCTTGTAAAAGTATAGTAATTTCTAGTCAATCTGAGCCATTCATTAGGCAGATGATCTGACGGTAGAAGTTATGTTTAGTTTATGGTTTTTTACCCTAGAAGGCAACCCCTCTCTTTGTATGAGGGTATTGTATTGCAGCTGTGTATTACGTGTGTATTCTCTGAGTGGTAAATAGATAGGGAGACTGTGAAAGAGAACAGAGGATATTATAGCGAATCTGCTGTAGGTTTTGTCTCTTCATTTTGCTGGATAATAGAAAGGAAGGACTGGCTGTTCGGGGTGGACGTAGCCCAAACTGGGTGAACCACGTATATCTGTGTCTCTCTGGTTTTATTTTTTTTATGTGCTTGTATTTTCCGCATATTTTATGTGTTGCATTGCTCCATAATATTTAATTATCTAACAACTGGTATCAGAGCCGAAGTATATTTGGCTGATAAACTCGTAGGAAAGAAGGGTTCCTGGTTCGAGTGGGAGCAATGGTGAAAGATGGTAAGTTTAGGGTCGAGAAATTTAACGGCCAAAACTTCCTGCTATGGAAGATGCAGATGGAAGATTATCTGTATCAGAAAGATCTGTACCTACCATTGAATAGGGCATTACATAGAAGCCATGCTTATACGTATTATTTAATGGTATATTCTTGATAGAAAGGCACTCAGAATAGTACGGTTGTACCTCGCGGCTTCGGTAGCCTTCAATATTTCAAAGGAAACAAAAACAGAGGGTTTGATTAAGGCATTGGCGAAACTATATGAAAATCCCTCAGCCTCAAAAAAGGTATTTCTTATGAAACATTTATTTAATATGAAGATGTCGGAAGGTGGATCTGTTGCAGACCATTTACAGTTGCCAGTCAGTTAAGTTTTGTAGGGGTAAAATTTGATGATGAAGTTAGAGCTCTGTTATTCTTGTGCTCATTGCTAGAAAGCTGGAATGGTTTAGTTATGGCCATTAGTAACTCTATCTCTGGATCTAGTACTTTAAAGTTTGATGATGTTGTCGATGCTATCCTTAGCGAGGAAATGCGATGGAAAAGCTCAGGTGAGACATCAGGTAATGCTTTGAGTGCAGAGTCTAGGGGAAGAAGAATGGAAAGAGGAAAGAGCTCGGGATATCATAGTAAATCAAGGAAAGGTAGATCCAAGTCCAGATCAGGGATAGTGTGCTGGAAATGTGGAAAGAAAGGACACCTAAAGAAAGACTGTAGATCTTGGAAGGGAAAAGAAGGAGACACATAGCAAGAAAAAAATCATGAATCAAATGTGACAGGTGATGTGTTACAAGATTCTTTGATTCTTTCTTTAAAAAATGTTACTTATTCTTGGGTTGTAGATTTAGGGGCTTCATTCCATGCCACACTTGATAAGAAATATTTTCATGAATATGTTCAAGGAGATTTTGGACAAGTTCGTTTGGGAGATGATAAACCCGGTAAAATTTTTGGAATGGGTAAAGTTCTTTTAAAACAACAGAATGGAAACCAATGGCTACTAAAGGAGGTAAGGTATGTTCCAGATTTGAAGAAAAATCTGATTTCAACAGGGCAGTTAGGCAGTGAAGGTTGTGTGAAAACTTTCACGGATAAAACTTGGAAGGTCACCAAAGGAGCCCTGGTAATAGCAAAAGGCGAAAAGGTTGGTACATTGTATTTATGCAATGGTATTTCTAATTCTATTAATGCTTTAACTTCCAAAGGAGAAAATGCAGCATTATGGCATCATAGGCTCGGACACATGAGTGAGAAGGGGATGAAGATTCTTCACTCAATAAATTTGTTGCCAGGTTTGAAGAATATTGATTTGGATTTCTGTCAAAATTTCATTTATGGAAAACAAAAGAGAGTCAGATTTCTTAGAGTTGGGAAAGAAAAGAAGAGAAAAAAATTGGAGCTTGTGCATATAGATGTATGGGGACCTGCTCAGGTATCATCTCTCGGTGGCTCTCGCTATTATGTTACGTTTATTGATTATGCAACTAGAAAAACTTGGATTTATTGTATTCAAAATAAATCTGATGTATTTGATACTTTCAAGAAATGGAAAGCTTTGTTTGAGATTGAGATAGGAAAGAAGTTGAAGTGTCTCAGATCAGACAATGGAGGTGAATATTGCAGCAAAGAATTTGATAGGTACTGTTCAGAGCATGGAATTCGTAGAGAGAAGACAGTTCCAAGAACACCACAAGAAAATGGTGTGTCAAAAAGGATGAACATAACAATCATGGAGCGTGCAAGGTGCATGAGATTGCATGCAGGATTGCCTTTACAATTTTGGGCAGATGCTGTAGATACTGCTGTTTATCTAATAAATAGAGGGCCTTCAAGTTCCTTGGATGGTGGTATTCCGGAGGAAGCATGGACAGGTAAAAAGGTAAACTACTCTTTTTTAAAGCCTTTTGGTTGTGAGGCCTTTGTCCATATTAATAAAGAAAACAGAACAAAGCTTGAGGCAAATCAAAGAAATGTACCTTTATTGGATATGGTGCTAATGATTTTGGTTATCGCTTATATGATTATGAAAATCACAAAATCATTAGGAGTAGAGATGTAATATTCAATGAAAAGGTCTTGTATAAGAATCAGTTGCAGGAAAAGAAACAGGAAAAAGAAAGCAAGGAATACACAGTTCTTGATGAGATAACTAAAAAAGTAAAGGTGCCTGAAAATAATAATAATCAACAACCACAACAACAACAACCACCACAACAGCAAAAGGCACCTCAAACACCTGAAAGTGGTGTTAGAAGATCTACCAAGATAAGTAGACCCCCTGAACGATACTCTCCTTCATTATATTATTTATTGCTGACTAATTCTGGTGAACCTGAATGTTATGAAGAAGCAATGCAGGTTGAAAGTAGGAAGAAGTGGGAGCTAGCCATGGAAGAAGAGATGGACTCCTTAATGTATAACCAGACTTGGGACTTAGTCAAGTTGCCTGCAGGTAAAACTACATTGCAGAATAAATGGGTTTACAGGCTGAAGGAAGAAGATGGAGGAAAACAGAGGTACAAAGCTAGACTTGTGGTGAAGGGGTTTGCACAGAAGAAAGGTATTTATTTTGATGAAATATTTTCTCTTGTTGTTAAAATGACTTCAATCAGAACTATTTTAAGTCTTGTAGCAGCGGAAGATTTACATCTTGAACAGTTAGATGTAAAGACAACATTTCTCCATGAAGATTTGGAGGAAGAGATATACATGCAGCAACCAGAAGGATATGAGGTAAAAGGGAAAGAAAAATTGGTGTGCAGGTTAAAGAAGAGCTTGTATGGCTTAAAACAGGCTCCAAGGCAGTGGTATCTAAAATTTGACAAGTTTATGTCCGAACAAGGTTATACTAGATGTCACTCTGATCATTGTGTTTATCTGAAAAGGAAAAATGATGGCAGCTATATTATATTGTTATTGTATGTAGATGACATGCTTGTTGCAGGGTCTAACATGCAGGAAATAAATGTGCTCAAACAAAAATTGGCAAATTCATTTGCAATGAAGGATTTGGGAGCTGCAAAATAGATCCTTGGTATGAGAATAACCAGAGATAGGAAAAATCAAAAATTAACACTGTCTCAGAATGAGTACATACAAAAGGTGTTGAAAAGATTTAATATGCACAATGCAAAACCAGTTGGTACACCTTTTGCTAGCCATTTCAAACTTAGTAAGGAGATGTGCCCAAAGACCCAAGAAGACATGGATTATATGTCTAAAGTTCCATATGCATCAGCAGTTGGAAGCTTAATGTATGCAATGGTCTGCACAAGGCCTGATATTGCACATGCAGTGGGATTTGTAAGCAGGTATATAAACAATCCAGGAAAAGAACATTGGATGGCAGTAAAATGGATTCTCAGATATTTGAGAGGTACCACAAATCAAGCATTATGCTTTGGTGGTTCAAACATTGCTCTACAGGGATATGTTGATGCAAATATGGCAGGTGACGGAGATAACAGGAGGAGCACCACAGGATATGTATTTACTGTAGGTGGAACAACTGTCAGTTGGGTTTCAAAAATCCAAAGTGTTGTTGCACTTTCAACAACAGAAGCAGAGTATGTTGCTGCTACAGAGGCTAGTAAAGAAATGATTTGGTTATAAAGGTTTATGGATGAATTGGGTAAGAAGCATGATATGGGCACACTATACAGTGATAGCCAAAGTGCTATTCATCTTGCAAAGAACTCAGCATTTCATTCCAGGACTAAACACATACATCTCAAGTACCATTTTATACGGTCAGTATTGGAAGATGGAGAGTTGAAGCTGGAAAAGATACACACTAGCCAGAATCCTGCAGATATGCTAACAAAAGTTGTAACCAGGGAGAAACCGAGAATGTGCTCAGTTTCAATTGGTCTTCAAGGATGACGATGAAGATGAGGAACAACCATGTCCAAAGAGGAGTCATTGTCCAGCAAATGAAGCAGCGGTGGAGTTGCTACAATCAGTCTCCAAGTGGGAGATTGTTGGGTGTGGAGCCTGATTATCTTGTTTACTTTGTATCACAGCATTGGACCCCTGTACCTTAAATGGGGCGGCAACGCCGCCCGTAATTAATCGTTTCCATGGGGGATCCAGGGGGGGGGGCAGCGACTTTATAAAGCCCCCCCTTGGCGGGGGGTTTCGTGGGCAGTGCCCCTGAAGCTAAAAACAGATGTAAAATTGCCTTGTAAAAGTATAGTAATTTCTAGTCAATCTGGGTCGTTCATTAGGTGGATGATCTGATGGTAGAAGTTATATTTAGTTTAGGGTTTTTTGCTCTAGAAGGAAACCCCTCTCTTTGTATGAGGGTATTGTATTGCGGTTGTGTATTACGTGTGTATTCTCTGAGCGGGAAATAGATAGGGAGACTGTGAGAGAGAACAAAGGATATTACAGCGAATCTGCTGTCGGTTTTGTCTCTTCATTTTGCTGGATAATAGAAAGGAAGGACTGGCTGTTCAGGGTGGATGTAGCCCAAATTGGGTGAACCACGTATATCTGTGTCTCTTTGGTTTTATGTGTTTAATGTGCTTGTATTTTCCGCATATTTTATGTGTTGCATTGCTCCATAATATTTAATTTTCTAACAGTTCAATGGTCCCTGCCGACGAGCTAGGTTCACCTCCTCTTTCTCTAACTCTGAATCCATTACATGATGGAGTGAAACAATCTTCAACCCTGCTTTTCGATGGGTGGTATCAGATAGTTCATAAAAAAATTTGGGGGCACTCCTTTAGGGTCCAATTCCAAATAAAATGATGCTACATCATCAAGGTAGCGGGGGCCAACCCATCCATCAACTTGTTGGGAGCTTGTTAAACGCTTCACAACTTGACACTTGATACACATTCTTGGTTGTGATCAATACAACTATTTTATCATCATTCATTTCCCTATTTGATTTAGCAAATTAAAACATATTTCCCATGCATATTGCATCTAAATAGCATATTAACGGGTAGAATAATTACTCGGATAATATATAAAATTCAAGTATTATTATGACAACTTCAATTATTATGCAATCTCAATGTCTGAAAAATAGTGTTGAAGACATGAAAAATTGATAATGATAACCTTTCCAGACTTCCAACTTGCCAATTTTAGCTAAATTCTTAAAAATGTTTATGTAATTCTACAGTACTTCGAGCTAATGTCATTAACACTTCAGATATCTACAATTTTCTCCAACCAACTGAATAATGTAGTAAATTATTGAAATTTTGCAAGGTCAAAGAGAGCTATATTGTAAATTATGTCCTCAAAACACACACGCACTCACTCACACACACACACACACATTAATTTTTTCATACAAATCAGAGATAGCCAAGCCTATGGACCAAATAAAATCTATAAAATAAAATAAAAATATATTATTAAATGATCAACTAGTGCTAAATTTTCAGTAACCAATAGGATTTTCTCCCAAATTCAATCCTATTGAAAACTTCAGGATCCTGGGTTCAAATCCCGACATTATAAAAAACAAAATTCAATGCTTTCCACAATCTCATCTTATCAAGGCATATTTTTCCAGGCCCACATCAAAGGTTGTTATGATATTACCACCTTGTAGCATCACCACCCCCCAATCGAGTAATGTTATGTAACCAATACTACTTAAAATCGTGTAAATTTAATGTGGAAGCGGAAAAATTTCGAAGTTGCGATAAATGCTCCTGCACCTGGAAATACCTAATTAGCATGAATGTAGTACTAAATGTCCTAAATGAATTATTCATTATGTCCAAATTATAATTACATTTTGCACAATGAAATAAAAATTAATCAACAATAATTAAATTCATAACCCTGAAACTAGGGTTTTAATATAAAATCCTTAATTAAACACGTCACATAAATGTACATCCATACACATGAACATAGAAACTTATTTAGTAATATAAAGTAGACTCCCTAAATTAATCAGCAATAATTAAATTCGTAACCCTGAAACTAGGGTTTTAACATAAAATCCCTAATTAAACACGTCACATAAATGTACATCCATACAAATGAGCATAGACACTTCTCTAGTAATATAAACTAGAATCCCTACAGGCTCTCCATGTTTTGCACAGTCATAAACCACGTGGTTTATAACTCATAACCACAATCACCCCTGAGTTGGGGTTACAACTCCATAGGCAACAATGGTAAACTAAACAACAAAACCATGGACAAGGAACCAACACCAGTAGTCTTAGCCTCCAATAAGAGGCTCATGTTCCCCTGCCATGCACCCAAGGGGCGTAGCCCGAGTCCCTCGGTGATGCCCACCTTCCAGAGCACCTTACAGCTAGCCAGAATGGTCTCATCCTGCAACTCCAAGAGCTCTTCTACTCTTCGGTATCCAAATTCCTACCTTCCAAACCGAAAAATCCCTTAGTCAATGCATGAGTCCAAGCAAGGACTCACTAACTAACTTTGAACTGAGTTCCCACTAGAACTTCATGGCCACCAAGCTCTTGGAGCCAGCGGGGTTCACAAAGTAGGATGCATCCAATTTGGTGCAGTTAATTAAATAACCACACATCGACTAGTTCCAGAGTCCAATCTTGGACTCCTTGACTAATCTTTGTCACCATCCAATCATAAATGGTTGAATGAATCCCATCAAGCATAAACTACACTTATTTTATATACATGGCTTTACCTCACCATGTGGCACCCTCCAAAGCCATGTAGGCCCTGAGTGCTTATTCACCATAACACCTTATCACTATTGCTTTGTCATTGTAGAGTTGCACCCCACACACTCTTTGCTATGGATTGGGCTCCACATACAACCTATTTTATTAAATATATGTAATATATGTAAATTACATTTTATTTAGAATCTTAGCTGTCTAGCCACTTAGCCAAATCTAATATAAATATTTAAGCACAGTGGCCCAAAAATTTATTTAATCTATGTACATGGGCACGTAGGTCCACAAAGTAACTTTGAATCACCAGTCTACTAGTCATATGTATCCGTTTCACCAACCTAACTATTTTTTTACATACATAATCATCATCATATTCGAGCAAGGGTATTACATCACTAATAACTAATGTGGAGGATAAAAAAAACCATTATCATATATGCAACAATTAAATAGTATCCCATAAAAGGAACTCTGCAGTAACACTAAATCAAAGCTCATTAATTGTATGGTGTCAACAGTTATAAAGGTGAACATTGTGTGATCATATTGAATAATTAATTAAAGACTCCCTCCTTCACCAACATATAAACCCATGGAATTCCATGACTTATGCTTAATGTCTCTAAAAGATTGTTCATTATTTCCACAAACATTGCACATGATAAAGAACCTACCATACCACTCATATTTTACTCATATCTAAACTCAAGGAAATGACAAATTCAAAAAATACATCAAGAAGACCCATGACTTATGAAAATTTTGATACAGTTTACTATAAAAATCAAAGTTACCATATTCCAAGTGTTAGCCACCTATAATATTTGTCAGAGAAAACAGGTGGCTAAATTTATCATCAAGCCTTCAAGAGGTAAATTTCCTTCAAGATCTATCATCCTTGAAGTCTTACGGTATCCTTTATCCTTGTTATTAATCTTCACTACTGTTTCACTATTAGCCCTTAAGGACCTTGCTGTTTACCAAAAGAAAAACTGCTCATGAGGCCCCATTCTCCATCATTTCACTTCTCCTTTTTTATTCCACAAAAAACTTCATTTTCACCCTTATTCCCTTTAGAAATCCTTCTAACCCTTTAATTTAACCTCCAAAAACATCAAAACCCTCTTAAAACCTTATACGTCCCCCTCATTTGGTTTTAAAATCCCTTCTTTCATCTATTGAAACTCTGATTAGGCCTTAAAAGTCCTTGTTTTAAGCCTAAAAATAGTCTTTTGCACTATTAAGGCATTAAGCCCCCAGGAGATTATAAACCTTTAGCTTTTTCCCTCATATGTCCTAAACCCTGCAATCGGGCACTAAAACACATAACCCTCCGTGCCAAAACCCCTATTTCCCTTCTATTTCTCCATTCCCGACGTTGTTATTTTAAACAGATCTTGACCGTTGATCTACAAAGATTAACGGCCATCGGGCTTTCTATCATTCGCCCATCCATTTATCCTCCGCATCCCTGTTTAAATATTCACCACCTAATTTAATAGATCCAATGGCCAGGATCTATCCCGACCATTCAAACTCACCCGACGCTCGTCCACTCCATGAAAAAATATCCCACGTCACCGTGGACCCTGCTTACCTTTTAACCCTGCAGCTTTCAACCCATCGCGTTTCTTCTGCACCGTCGGATCTGGGGCCCCAAATCCAACGGTCACCATTCAATATCGCAAAAATTTTTAGCTCTCCCCAGCACTGCGCAGCTTCCGCACGAAATGGGTGGTATTGGAAATCCACGTGTCAGACGATGAATGGAATCGCGTTCCATTTGTCCGAAACCACTTACCGCCATTTCGTTGTGCGATAACCACCAGTGGTTTCCTAAAACCATTTTTCCTCATTTTCGTGCCTTTCCACCAATTCCAACCTGGTTTTCGCCCTCCGCCATGGTTCCGACCCTTTGGCCGCTGCATTCACCATCTCCACACTGCTCCTTCGCCATCCCGAGCCTCTGTTGCAGTTATAACCCCCACGTAGGTTTTATATAATTCGTTTATTTGTTTGGTTGCAGGTTTTAAATGGTGGATCCATTGAAATTTTCCCACAGTCACAAAGGTGACATAAACACACAGGGTGACGATCCTGTGGTACAAATCAATTGCAAAAAGGGATGAAGGAGGGGTAAATTGCACGTCTCGGTCACTATATCATGATTGCTGGCCGAACGAATAAACCCTCTGACACTAAAGCCACCTATACAGTTAGCAACTCAGAAGATCAGAGTTAATGGATTAAGGTATCAAGTTGAAGAAGTAGAATCTTAATCCACTGTTTAAGAGGATAAAGACACAAGCCAAAGACAAAGATGGTCAAAGAGGCTTAATGAAGCCTAAATCCCACATCACAGACAAATCAGCAAAGAAGCCTCGACACACCAAATCAGAGAGGCTAGTTACTTTCCATCGACCCATACTACCACCTGAAGTCCTATTTTCATCAACACAAGGCACAGTTAAGGCAGTCAGAGATATTATTGACATATATGCAGCTCAGAAGTAATTTCCAAACTACCAGAGCTTCCAAAGTCACCAAAAAACAACCAGAGTACTTCAAAGAACATACTTGAAGTTATTATCTGACAAAGACTTCTAGACCAACCTAAAGGATACCAAACAGTTAATGCAGAGCCATTAAGCAGAGTCGGCATTCAAATACTTCCTCCCCTCTATTTTAATGAATCATTTAAGTTAATATCTACCACAACTCTCCATTCTCACCTATAAGAACTCATTGAAAATACATTGTAAAGGGTTGGGATTTTATTGACGGTTTGAACTGTTATTCAAGGGAAGTAGCTGAGTAGTTTGTAATATAGTAGGATGGGAAGAAAATTTTGGACTATAAAAAGCCACTGGACTCAAATTATGTGACTGGTTTGCACATCAATTGAACAAGAAAATTCACAGGATCCTGGTCTATATTATTGGTGATGTTTTCCTTACTGTAATTGTCTCTTCATGTTTTTTCATACTGTCCATTATTCTCTGATAAAGAACAACATGTATAGATTAGGACATACTGTTGGAAGTACCCTAAATCTCACTGATAAGCTTTATCTTTATGTTTTCCTCTGATTGTGCATTTTAAGGATAATTCTATAGAGTATAACCAGTCAAGAAATGTTGGTGAGCCCATGTCTTGTTGAGTACAACCTAAAGCATTGTTCTTAAATGATATTTTCATTTCATGTTAAGTAAAGATTGAACTAGGGAAGTTTATGGTTAGCCCTGTCCTCTATTTTTTCTCCAATAGTTTGTCTTGAAAGTTTCCCTGTGAGTTAATGTTAAAAGCAGAGAAGGTTAAAAGTCTTTTTCTAATCTTAGGCCTTACTCTGTGTTTAAACTTAAATGTTTTCTACTTTCTGAAAGCGGTTATGAGGATTGCTGGATTGTTTTCCTTGAGAGTATGCTGAAAAGTTGGCTAAGTTAAAAGTATTTTCTTGATATTAAGCTACCCTCTGTGTCTTTATTGAGAGTTTCCTTTGAAAGTATGTCAAAAGAAGGATAGGTTAAAAGTCCTTACCTGATCTTAGGCTGCACTTTGGTTTCTTTCTTTCACCTCACTTATTAATGTTCCATCTCACCATCTATCTCAAGAGATCCTTTGGTATAGATGACTTGCCCTATGGAAACCATTGGATAGTTGTTATGCAAGTAAACCCTTTTATGACTCCATAGCCCAATGGATTGGCACTTCTCTTGACCTATTTTCCCATGCTGAAATATCCTACTACTTAGTTCCTTTTTCACCTCACATAACCCTCTCAGTTAATGATCTCCAACCAAAAAAACAAAATAAACCCTTGTGCTCTATAACTAGCCTAATAGCTTAAATTGAAATTTAAAGATACATTATTCTTTACCTTTATAGAGAGATCCCTCTCTCGATCCAGGAGGGCTAGATCCTAGGATCCCAAAGTGGTTTGATGTTGTCTTGTCTTTTGGTTTTGCCAATCTAGCCAAAACACAGGAACCCCAACACCAACAACAAGGGATATGAAGTGGCTAGTTATATTAACTTAATCTTATAGCAACTGTAACACCCCATTTTGATTTCCTTAGCATGTAAATGTAAATATGTGCAAGAGTTGTTGTGAGTAGCCTAGATTATTTATCAATTTTAAAGTTGAAATGGATAAATAATTAACAATATAAATGTATTTTGTTATTAAGGGAAAATTTAAGCACAATTGACTTAAGGGTGGAGCACCTACAGTGACCATGACACCACAAGTTGTAATTATTGAGTGGGTTGTAGTAATTAACCATGCTTGCAATGCCAGAAAACCCTACCAAATATTTGTGCCAAATTTTAATTTAAAAATGTTGTCTTACCTTTTCTCCTTCAACCCAAAAAAATAATTAATGGAGAAATCAGTGGTTGAAGCAACCACTTGCTGCAATTAAGGAGGTTGGGTGGTGATTGAAGAGTTGTTTCAGACTTCAATGGGAGCATAGGAAAGTAACAATCTCAAATATCGAGAGTAGATCCATGAATGGCGTGGAGGAATGGAAAAGGTTGAGTGAAACAATCACCTAATGGGGGATTCAGACATCCACATATAGAAGAGCGACAGAAAGGTGCCTGGAGGAGTAAATTCGAGAGTGTAATGTTTTTTTAATGTTCTGGCTGGCTAGAGCTCAATTTGGATGCCCAACTTCATCCATAAAAGTGCCATTCTTTAATTAGATGTGTGGTGATGAATTTTAGGATTGTAAAGACCCATTTATGTATGGTAAATTCTTATAGAACCCTGGATATGAGCTAAGTGAAAGGGATATGAATTAATCCAAGTTTGAGTGACACTAAGAAGGAAGAATGTCAAGGGACAACCTAAGTAGTGAAGGAGACCCCTCATGTTATTTCCCACCAACTAGGGAGGCATTTTAGAGTTCATAAAAGCCATGTGCTTAGTGGGGAAGAGGGACTTATGTTGTAAATTTTTTGTGAATGACAGTGGCCCTCTTCACACCTTGGTGGTATCAATGTCTGACTAGGATGTGGCAAGTTGTAGAGAGATAAAGGCGCAATTGAACATAGGGTTAGGGTTAAAAGAGCTCACCCTTATTCAGTTGCACACATTTAATTATCTAGATAAGCACTCTCTCTTGTGTTTTGATGTACATCATTTGTAATTCGATTGATATTTACTAGTTGAATGTATAATTATTTCTCATTGTAGATTCTATTGGAATGAATTGTAAATAATACTAAAGTTGTTAATGGGAAATTAGTTTCTCTGTCTCTTGAAAATTATATTTGGTAGAGCCTTAGAGGGTCCATGGTTGTAGATATGTAGTTTGGAGGATTGGGATTATGGCCTTCATTTCTAAACCAGTAAGAATGCTTCTTGGTGAATATACCTTGACTAGGCTCTCACTGATGTATTAGGAAGGGGCCCTAGGAAATCTTGTCTAAGGTTAGGTTGTCTCATACGGTGTCATTAAAAAGCTTAATAGATGAATTCTTGAAATTTATAAGGAATTCTAAGTACTCTTAGTCCTCATAGAACATGTAAAATCAATATTTTTTATATTAACGAACAAACACATGTTCCCTAAGATTCAATAGAATCAACGTAAGCTATCTACCCTTACAAATTTGAATTGGTATGATTCATGACTCCTTGATGAAGATAAATGTTGTACCATATATGTGTAAGTTATTATAAAAGAGAAGGAAGAACTGGGAACCTTCCTCAATCAATGTTGTTTCATTGATTTCTAGAAAACACGATACCTAGAAGGAGCACCCCTCATACTTCTACATATATGAAACATTGATTTATTATAAGCATCACACAACACCCATCAAGCTCAACAAAAAATTCAAGAATTATCTTCCATCTAAATCCATAACTAAACTTTGACTTGGATTGATTGGTGTTGGAAACACTTTGTGGTGGGTTAATAGGTGAGAATTTTTTCCTCCATATTACCAATCAATTAGGCCCTATCATATTCAATCTCATATGTCTTTTCCTTAATCTAGGAGTCAAGAAGTACAATTTTCAGGCATATTTTTCATGGATTCCCTTCTTGATCATATTAAAGTTTATTTTGGGTGAATGGTACATTATCACTAAAAAATGGGCATTAGTAATAGGATGGTTATGATCTCGAGTATGGTACTACAAATTACCATTCGAGTCAGCTTGGGGTGCAATTCTAACTTGTATGATCAAACTTATGTATTCAACATTTCAACTCCTAGGTTTAGGCAATACAATAGGCCTTGTCAACTTTAGAGGAAGTCATGTGTACTACACCTATCTTAAAGTGTCTGATTTCACTATGGATTCTATCTTATAATTTTACACCATAGGTGGAGGTCTTGGAGTAATGCTACTACAAGATTGGTGCCTACTCACATTTAATAGTTAAAAATTGTGTGGCAGAAAATTGGGAAATTCTACCTATGAGAAACAAATGACGGCCAGCCTTTATGTAGTTAATACTTGGTGTGTATATCTCATTGAGAGGCACCCCCAAATCATGATAGACTATCACAGTTTGAAGTATTTTCTTAAATAGGAGGTCGTAATCTCTGGATAAACACAAGTTGGTCACTAAGATGCATGGGTATGATTATGATATCATATACAATAGAGGTATAGAGAATGTGGTGGTCGATGAATTGTCTAGGAAATATGAGGAAGAACCAATCTTCACGTTATCCTTGATGATACTTAATTAGCTTGTAGATTCCCAACAAAAATGTTGGGTGAATGGCACAATTGTTCAACTCATTCAAAGACTTCAAGAGAACTTGAAACTCCCTAAAGGATATACATGGAAATATGATACCTTGCAATATAAAAATGAATATTATTTTGGTGCATTATTCTACTTTAAGACAAAGGATGATGGAGGACTTGCATTCGTTGATCCAGATTTATGAGGAATCAAATGAAATACAGATTTAAATAGAACACAGTGATATGTTAATGTGGCAGCTTAGGGACAAATTCCCTTCTTTGGAGAATCTTTCTCATCAAGAGAAACCCCTCGTAACCCTTGGAAGAACTTAATTTGGTTAAAGAAAGATATATTTTAATATGGAAACCCGCATCTGCACAAAAAGGAAATACTGACCCAAAAGGAAATTGGACACCCTTGGATGGCTATAAATAAAATTCAAGTGAGCCTCATTTGGAGATCATCAATCATTATTATTTCTTTGATTTGGCTCGCACAAGTCTAAAGTGGTTCACGATTGGTTCGTACATGTCTGAAATTGTAGGGTCCAAATCTCACACGTGTGATCTAGGGTTTGATTTGAATCATAGGGTTACTATAGGGAATTTTAAGTTGTAACCACATGCATATAGGATTATCCGTGTGGTTGGAGGATTTCAATTGCATGCACATACACTCTCTCCGTGCAATAGGAAAATAGGTTTTTATTTCACCAGTTGACCACATAATTTGGCATTTGACCACAAAATTTGGAATTTGGCCACAAAATTTGGTAGTTGAACACAAATATTGATATTTGACCACAAAATTTGGTAGTTGACCACAAATATTGATAGTTGACCGTAGGCTTGTGAATCAAGGTTTTGATTATTAGCATTATTCGGTTCATCTCTTGGATGTTGTTTAGTTAATTTTGATGGATAGTTTTGTATTTTAAGCTATTGATCATTGTACTCTCTATTTATTCAAACATTCAATGAAAAACTAATAAGAAGTATAATTTTAAAGGATTTTACCCCTTGTGGGATTTTTCTCTAGTCTCTGACCAATCTTGGTGTCTCTATGGGTGAATGTTTTTCTTCTATTATTCCTTCATGTTCTACTGCATTGATGATAATATGTTCTTTATCTATAATTTCATATGTTGCTTAATAATGATATGATGTTATGGGGTGAATTCAATGTGTAAATAATGAAATGAAATCATCTAAAGAAAAGAACAATTAGAAGGAAAATTAAGGAAAATGGAAAAAATGGAGACATCAATTGATAAAAACGCATAAGAGAAACAATTTAAAATTTTTGTCAGTTTTGGTTTTGGATTAGTTTGAGAGAGACAGAGAGAGAGAGCTCCAAGAGGAGAGATAAAACAAGCAAGAAAAGGAAAGCAAAGGAAAGTGAAGGAAAGCAAGGAGAAGGTTGGATCGATAGCTTCAACAAGTAGATTTTGTAGGTAACAAGTTTCATGTGTGATTTCCTAGCTAAAGTGTGAATGAATCGTACATGCTTTTGTTTATTTGGTTCAATTTTTGTCACTTACATGGGTTTCTCTTGGTTTAACAGTGGTTTCGATCTTGCCTTAAAATGTCCTGGATAACCATGGTGTGATGGGATTCATTCTTGGTTGAGCTTTGGATTGTTGAAAGGTATTGAAACTAGGCAAAGTGGTCTTCCGAAAACTCCCAAGGGTTGGGGGTGGAGATGGTTTTCTATGGTAATCCCTCGATAGGTGCATGGAGACAAGAAAATTCCTCAAGGTATGGTGAAGAATTTATGAAGCATCCAAGCTTGGTTTGGTTTTGTGATCTTAGGACCGGTTTAGGTGAGATCACGGTAGCTTGAAGGTGGAGGTGGTTTAACCTCTGGAGTCCCTAATTTATTATGTCTTGTTTTATCCCATGAGATCCCACATTAATGCTTGGATTATGGCACAAGGATGATTGGCTGAAAGAAAATTTTGGTTCACCCCAATCTACGGTCGAGTGGTACGTGGAAGTCCCTGGCTTGGTTGGATTTTGCATAAGTCACATAAGATTTATTTTCCTATTGTGATCTATGAGCACTTTTACTTATTATTATGTGGATTTTATGGCAGATTTTTCATGGTTAATATTATGGTTATGTGTTGGTTATAAGAATGGATCTATGGAGTTCTCTAGCTATGGCTCTTGTTCATGATTTTATAAGTATTTGAATGGTTGATGAATGCATGGGCTAACAAGTGTTGTTGCAGGTACTTAAAAGGGAATTAGACCTTCTTTTTTATTCTTAGACGAAGTTAAGATATTTAAGATCAAATATGAATTCATGACCTGTAAATTATATGTTTATCATATGTTAACGAAATGTCTATCCTAGATTAGGCATGGCTGGGTTAAGTTCTTGTTCAAGTTTTGAATGGTTACCATTGTTAGCATCTTGGTTATGTTTATGGAATGTTACGGGCAGTTCTAGGTAGTGGTCTGGAGTCTCGCCTAGAAAAGTGTCTCAGATCTTGGAACTGCTAGAACTTCACTGGAGTTTTTGGGTCATAACAACATGGAAGCAGGCCTATGCATGTGATTGGGACCTAATAGTTGCACTAATGTTGTCTTGTGCATGTGGTTGGGGAGTTTCCCTTGTGAAAATAACTCTACCTTAGGGATTGATCACTCAAGGTGGTTTACAGGCTCCTGAGTAGTCTGTATTCCCTGAGGGATGTATGTAAGTTATTGGTGTGTTGGCCCCACATCCATAACTAGAAGTTGGAGGTCAAGTCATATCACAGTAGCACTCATCTTATGTTTACCCTAGGGAGCTTGTAAAAGTGGGTAAATGTGGGAGGGGAATGTTATGACTGTGTTACAATGAGGCTTGAAGGCATTTTTATCATAAAGAGGAAGTGTGAAACCCTAACCCAAGAAGATGAAGCACCAATATTTTTGGGACCCTTTTGGGGTAAGTTGGACTGCCAAATTCCTAAGGTCGTACCTTTGGCATGTGATCTTTGTTTAGCTATTATAATACATTTTTTTGAAGATCTCCATGAGATGAAAAAAATTATGTCAAACGAATTCTGACACTTTTGTAGTCTCTCTGTTTTCCCAAAAAAAAATGTCTTATAGGACCTCAAAATGGCTCCAAAAGTTTAGGACCCGAAAAAATGGAAAAAATAAAAAGTTGTGTTAGAATTAAGGAAATAATGTTGGGGTCTGAGTGGTGTAGAAATTATATGCACTAAGCATGCATATGTCCTAGATCCACCTGATCTCACACTATTTAACTTTATGCAAGATACTGAATCTATTCCACTTGTTAATCTTTTGCGGAAAAAATTAATTGCACACACATATGAAGCATAAAAAAAAGTAATCAATCGCACATAACACAATTTTTAACCGGGAAAGCCTGAAGCTGAAAACCCCAACTATATATTATGTAGCATGGAGATCATATGAAAATCCTCATACAAAGCTTATCACAAGCTCTTAGTACAGTACAATTGTCATACACTAATCAGGACCAATCTTGCAAATCCATGCACTGATCTTTGCCCTCCTGCTAGCCTGCCTCCACTGCGCAATCCCTGCTGAAGAATAGCTCTGAATGAATTCGAATTACCCTTGCCTTGACTGCGCAATCCTCATTTTAAACTCCAATGTGTGTGTGATGCAATCAATGCATCACTATAGTCACAACAGATAGTCTATCTTGCCCTTTCACCTATCTCTCCACTAGGTCTCCACTGAAACTGCCATGCATTGTAGTTAACTGCTGTATTGTTCAGTTGATTAATGAGTTATTGTTTGTGAATTAATTAAATAATTAATTCACTCCACTCTCACTAGTGTATCAATCAATTAGACTAGATACAACTAGCTCAACTGAGTCTAACTGAGTTAAACTGAATACAACTCCATAACTACTTCTTCCAACTGTGGCATAACTCTGCCACTTGAGTTCTAACTGAGTCCTCCATGCATTAGCTCCAATAAACCCTTAGGAATTGCGTAGTTCCCTCAGTCCACTGATGTGCCACATCTGTGCACTGAACTAAAGTGCTCCAAGAGAATAAGTTGATGTTTAGTGTCTGATTACTATTAAGAGCTAATAATAATCGACATGCATCTATTTTTAGATCAACGATCTATAAATAGACTTCGCCCAATATTATAAAAATATAATTTCATCTATTTTTCCAACTTGATCAACCATCCACAAATAGCATCCTACAACTTCTGAAATATGATCACCATGTCTAAAAATAGACTTACGCCAAAAATATCCTGCGGGCCCAATTAGTGAAGGTGACTCTTTTCACTAAGATCATAATCTTGTTGAATATAAACACTCCCTCTCAACAAGATAAGGATTATCCTTCACCCCGATCCTGCCTCTATGGTATTCAAATTTTCTCTTGGTGAGCGCCTTCATCAGAATATCTACATCCTGATCCTCCATAGGAATGTACTGAAGCAACATGATCTTCTGCTGCACACAATCTCTGATATGATGATACCAGATATCAATATGTTTAGATCTATCATGAAACACAGGATTAACCGAGAGTTTAATGCAACTTTGATTATCACAATGTATCATCGTGGGATCTAAATGTGAACCAAACAAACTAACCAGGATCTTCCTCATCCAAATAGCCTCACATGCAGCTTGAATTGCTACCATGTATTCTGCTTCCGCTAAACTGAGTGCCACGAATCTTTGTTTCCTGTTGTACCAAGAAAATTCCGTAGATCCGATACTGAAAATCCCCCCTGATGTGCTCTTTCTTTCTATTGGGCTTCCTGCCCAATCTGCATCCGTGAAGCCATGCAACTTCACCTTATTCATCTGTCTGTACCATAAACCATACTCAGATGTGCCCCTGAGATATATCAAGACATGCTTGCCTGCCTTCCAAAAGAGCTTGGTGGGCTTAACCATCACTTGTGAAAGCTGGTTCACCGTGTTAGCCATCAGTGTTTTTCACATGTTAGTGATGACTATATCCATAGCTGAGTTTTCTAGAAACTGAATTCCTTATGTCAATCTGTCATCTAGAAAACCCTCATAAAATTTTTTCGCCTTTCTACTTTTCAGTCCACCCATGTCAAAATCAAAACCTCATTATCCCTATCCTATCTAGCTTCAGCCCTTCTGGTCTGCCCATCAGCTTTAAAAGGAAAATCCAAATTTGTTTCAAAAGTCTCCCCTATGTTAGGAAGTGGCGCTTTAAGGCATTTTACCCTTGGCAATCATCAAAAAGCCAAAAAGCCTCCATCTGCTACAGACCTACCATGAATGACCTCCCACTTTGCAAATGAAATTGACAAACAGCTCTAAGTCGCGCCACTCACACCCCCTAGATCTCAGCACTTCATAAACCCCAATCTCAAGCTGACTATTAGGTGTTTCACAGTGTTTTATGGTTTCTACAAAGGCAGGAAATATAATTTTATCTCAGGAGGAAATGCTTGAATCTACAGTTAGAAGAACAACTGCTTCTAAATGTAACATGAGCCTGAGATATGTCTGCAAAACAGAGAGCCACTCATCAAAACCTTGCATTCTCCTTCCAGCATGAAAATCACAGTAAGAAAAGGACACCACTGTCTCAGCAAACTGGTAAATTGTCATGGCCCAGAACCTCCTTCATTTACAAGCAGAGGGTTAGGGCGCCTCCTTCATTTACAAGCAAAAGTCCAGGTTTGCCTTTTACAGAACAGTGAAACAATATCTCCAGGTTTTATGAATGTGAGTGATGATCATAACAGGGATAGAGTCTAAAATATGCAAGTTCAAAGGAAAACAGAGTTTGGTCTGATATAGGTCATTTGAAGTTTCAAATCATATGAATTGTTAAACTTTAGAAAGGCATATCATGAGTAAAAACAATTCTAATCATAGGAAGCCTGTTTTCCCCACAAAAACCACATTGAAGAGATGCTGACAGATCATGTCATCACATAGGCAGAAGAAAGGTTGTTTGTTTTTCAAAAAGCCTTATCAAATAATCTTCAGATACCTTGTCAAGTGAAGGGCCTCCTCCATTTATGAGCAGATGGCCAAGGTATTGAATGTTGTTGAAGACTGGTTGGTCAAAAGGTGCAGTGGAAAGAGACAAAGAAAGAAAACAAAAGTCTTTACACAGGTGAACAGATGGTGTTTATGATTCAAAAGTGTTGGTTTTCCTATTCATATGGAGATGCCTGTCAAACTATACCTATAGTGGACAGGAGACAATATTGAATATATACAGGCCATTGATACAAAAAGGGTAGTTTCCTTAGGAGAAGTGGCCACACAGTCACTTTACTGTCACATACCAAGAAGTCCAAAGAAGCTCCTTTTAAGTAAACAGAGAAATATGGTATGACTGGATGCAACCAAAATAGAGCACTTACAATCAAAAAGAAACTTATGGATCACCTGGAAGCAGAAATGGTCAACCCAGTTGGGGAAAAGACAGACCACCTTCCTGTTAAATAACAAAACAGTTTTCAAGGCCTTTCAAACAGATTTTGAATGATTTTTCCTTGTTAGAAATATCACCTAAAGTACCAAGCAGTGAACAGATTTGAAATTAGAGATGATTCTGTTACAAAGAAAGATCAATGCACTATTAAGAGGAATTGATAATTGTGTTTCAAAGGAGCCCTGTTTTTCCTGCTTCATAAAAGTTCCTTTTCAGAATATACATCACAAAGGATGGGAGGCATCTCAGGTTTTGTTCTCAAGAGACATACAAGGTTATGAATAGGTAAAGAGGTTATGTTCATGAACTGTCTTTGATTAGATGATTTAAAACAAGCACAATTTTTCTTTATTCCAAAGAACAGATATATCATAAATGTTTGACACCTACAATTAGGGAAAAGAGTTGATAAAGCACTTAGAGGAAAAATTTGTCAAACCAAGTTTAAAAGGGTAAGCCATCTCCTCTCAAATGTCAGAGACAGCTATGACATTCAAAGAATCATAAAGTATAAAAGTTATTTAGGCAGCAGTTCAAATTCTTCTGCAGCAAAGGGTCCTACAAGTAAGTTTACAGGTTCATCAAGTACAAGAGTGATTTGGCCTATTTTCAGTTTCTGGAGAAAGATTTTAAAACAAGTATAGGCATATTCATCATGAAAAGGAAAGGGTACCATATCAGTGCATCTTGAGTAAAAAGAGGTATTAAAGAAAATTCCCTTTTCAAATATACAGAGGTGAATAGAGCATAAGAAAATGCAACTACATTTTGTACTCATAGTCAGAAAATAGTTTTAAAGGACACCTGGCAGTCAAGTCATTTTCAAGGAGAGGCCTTGTCATTTTTGAAGCAGCTATAAAGGTCACTTTGAAATTAAAAAAAAATCAAAGAGGTTAAATATATCTCCTTATCAAGTGGCAGAGGCACTCCATAAACTCTTTGATATATTGGTAAGCAAATGTCACGTTTTGAAAAGGACACGAAAGGGTCGGCCTTAAACAGAAAATCATTGTTCAAATTTATATACACAGTAAAACTGACAAGGCCACAGTTTGAAAACAAAGGAAAACCCTCTCAAAGACGAAATCAAAGGCATTTCGATTTTTGTTTTCAAGAAAATCAATGACCATGGCCCATTCATTGTTACAAGCTCCAAATCACGAGCAAGACAACCCTCTGCTGTTTACAAGATCAAAGGAGAATTTTTTTGAGTAAAGATGCACAAAGTTTTCAGGTTTCGAACTGCACGACGCGCCTGTAACACTGCGCGACGCACTCAGGTCAATCTTTTACAAAGAAATACACTGTGGTGCGACGCGCCTGTGCGTGCTGTCAACCTATGCCCGACAATCGACCCGACAACCCTTTTCTTGCGCGGCACTCCTCCCTTCAAACGTGCCGCGCACTCAAAGGCCCTCAAATGTGTCTTAAGAGTTGTTTAGTGATCAAAAAAGGCTCAGAAACGATCTTCAAAGTTTTCTCTAGTTTCTCTCGCCCAAATAACAAAATGCCAAAGGGTGGTTTGCCATTTTCTCCATGAGAAAGAAATGATACCTTTAAAATCAATTTGACATGTAAAAGCACAAGAGGGATGACAGTGAATAGAGGAAAATGTTGGTTAGATGAAACCCCAGTAAGATATCTAAGAGATGTATTAAAAACTGTGATGAATCTTATCACTGTGGGAAGTTAGAAGAATAATTCATTAGGTTTGAACAACATAGAGCTACCCTCCAGGCTAAGACATGACCATGACCTCTGTCAGTCTTTATAATGAAGAAGGCATTGCCTAGGAGGATTGACAGGGTTGTTTAAAACTCAAGTTCTGCTTTGGTTTCGGGCTACTCAAAGAAAACATATCAAAAGTGGTGGGATCTTATTGATGTCTAAAAAAAGAGCCCAGTAGCTGCCCTCAAAACAGTGATGAAAGGTAGAGGCATTGCTCAGAAGCAGAAACACAAAGTTTGGAAAATAAAAACATTGGGCCTAGTTCTATGATAACAGTGATTATTATTAAATGTTTTCTTGTTTCAAAGTGTTTTCCTTAGTATGACAAAGGGAAAAAAACAGTGTTTCTCTTTGATTCCATAAGGCAGAATTAGTGTATAAAACTGTAAATTCTCCATTTGGGAGCATTATCAAACTTTGAGTGAAGAACAGTGCATACAAGGCCAGTGTTTTGGTATAGGAAGAGCTTTGATTGTTTATAACTCCTACAGGCCTTTTGTCAAACACCTCAGAAACTTTTCAAGCTCTTTCACCTTGTCATATGAAACAAGTGAAGTCTGATCGTGTGTGCACTTGGTTTAACTGTGTTTGTGTTGTTGAATCCACTGGTAAATTGGCATCCAGAGAAAGACATAGCAGGGTTTTGAGATTAAGAGGATTGTGGTTTTACCTTGGTCAAAGACACAATAATATATTGTTGGCCTCAAAACTTTAAAGGGCAGGGTGACCTTACCACAAAAACACAGGAATTTCACTTGGACTGCCTATCCTTATTATGTTTGCTTGTTGAGTAACATACCAAGTGAAAGGTGTTGTTTTGGAAAGGGGCAAAGAGTGGTGTGTTCAAAGGGTATTTTCACATTACATTTAAAACCATTAGTGTTTACGGTAAGTTAACAGACTGAGACAAAGCTGCCCAAGATAGACTAAAGAAGGCATTCCAAAGACTTGGAAGCATTTTGGTGTTTCAGAAGTACATCTAGATCAAGATGTCCCTCTAGGCAAGACAACAGGAGCAACATGACAGTGATGAAGATGAGCAGCAGCAGGAACTAGAGGAGGAGAGTGCTGAACAACAGCAACTCAGCAGTTTGAACAGCAGCATAAGGATGATGATCAAGGACAACAGTTTCAAGAAGAAAAGAAAGAAACACACCTTTAAACTTGGATTTTGGTCCCAAGCTTCATGACATGTTGCTAGGGACCCCTGAGGGTCATGCATGCCAATTTTGGGCCTTTTTCGGCAACTTTTTGTTTTTTGGCATTTTTTGGGTTTTTGGTTGAAAACTCCTAATTTCGCCATTTCAGTTTGAGGAGTTGTCAAGGGTGGAGGATGATACCGATGGATGCCATAATTCTATGAACAGGTCACCAGCAATTTTCAGAGCATTTGGAGATCATTCGCCCCCTCAAATTGGCGAAAAATGCCCTCTTTTTGCACATTCTGCCCGCCATATCAGCAGTCTGCTATTTCCCGGTTTTTTACACACAGGTACAGTTTTGGATGACTTCCAGGCCTCAGATTGAGATGGTTTTAGTTGCGCCGGAAAGTAGACACAGAGAGCTTTCCAACGAGCCATCATGAGCCTCATTTCGACATCGGGAAGGCTTCCAGTTGCCTCCAGCAAGTCAGGGGACCTTTTTCAAGCATAAATATGAAGTATTTTTGTAATTTTTGAACCTCAAAAATCTGCTTTTCCCAAATGTGCGTTAAGCTATTTTTATACTTGGGAAATGATGTAAAGTCAATATAATTTCCGTTTTTAGCATTTTTTAGATATTTTATGGGATATTTTGTGCCTTGGGCTTTGCAAAGCCTCAAGGACAAGTTTAGATATTTTGACTTGGCCAATGGGATAGCTAGTTGCTCCATGAGGTTTTCCTTCCTCAAGCCTATTTATTCTATGGGTTTCATTGTAAAAAAGAGGCTGAACTTGAGAGAAGAATTAATACATTGGTCATATGAGCTTTGAAGACTACACTTGTGTTATGATTTTTGGACTGCCTCTTGGATGCTTTTGATGAATGATGAAGGATTGGTGATGGATTCCATGACATGGTAGAATGGTATAGTGTTTCTTGCTATGTTTTTGTCTTCTAGTTTTCATCCATAATACATAATTCTTGCTGCTATAGATCAGTAGAGATTAGTTTTGAGATATGCCCATGGAGGCACCTCAAAATTCCTGAATCTTCATAGCTTGATGTTTTCTTCTTCCTTTGTTATGCTAAAGAATTCTTAACTGCTCTTTAGTAACCTAAGGATAATGTTTGCTAGTTTTATTTACAAGTTCTATGTATATTGAGTAGGATGTATGGTGTGCCCTGCCTACCTATAAGCTGTCCATAGTTCTGTCCATAAAGCTTTCTCTTTGATTGATTAGTTGATCATCTTGTTGAACCAAGGAGGCCTAGTCCCGATCTAGCCCTTTGCCTAAAACTATGAAAGCTTGTTTATCAAAGTGCCCAATGACTTAGAGACTATGTTTAGGCGTTCTGGTGTAGTTTATGAGTTGTTAGTTTGTCTTATGTGTTTTCCCCAAAGTCTGATAGCCATTTCCCAAAGTTAGAGGGTCTTATACTTCTATGTATGGCTGGAATGTTTGATTTCTATGTATTAATTAGCTCATAGTTACATTTAACATGATTAATGGCTTGCTATAACATGTTTATGTCTGCTATCAACTAGTTATACTTGAAATCCCTTGTCTTTCACCAACTTGATGTTCATTTACTCCATTTTTCCCAAAGATCCCTTCTACCTTGAATCAAATCGGCCCTACAGCAGCCTTGCATCATCATCTCATAGCTTCCTTGACCTGTTTGACCCCATAGCCCAATTTATCTACATCTTGTTATCCAGTTTATGTCTTTGATCAGTTTTATCCCTCACGAACTTAAAAATCCCCAAAAAAATCAAAAACTCACTTCATAACTAGCCTAATATCAGAACACCATAAGCAAACACACCGATATCTTTTGCATATAATAGAGAGAGCCCTCTCTGAGTCCAGGAAGGCTAGGTCCTTGGGCTCCAAAGCTTGGTTTGATGTTACATCGTCATTTGGCTCGCCAATCGGCCAAATCACGGGACACTAACACACCGCATAACATATGTCCAGTCCTGTATTGACTAAATACATGAGCGAACCCACCAACTGTCGATAAACAGTGGCATCTGTAAGCCACCTATAAAATTTTAGCATAGCAAACAGGTGGCTAAATATGTTTCTAAGTCTTTAAGAGAAACATTTTCTTTGTAAATCTGTTATTATTGAAAGCCTTCATGTGTACTCTACCCCTTAGAGAAATCTTCACTGTTGTTTCCATCGATGAGCCTCACTATTTTGTGAAAGAAACTGCTTTTAAAAGGCCTCCATTTTCTCCATTTCACCCCCACAAAATCCCCCATTTTTCATCCTTATTACCTTCACAAAACCCCTCTGTAATCCTTCATTTTGACCTCTAAACCATCCTAAATCACTTTTAAACCATGTATTTCCCTCTATTTGGTTTAGAAATTATCCCTTTCATCTACCAAAACCTTCATTCTGGCTTAAAAATCCTTGTTTTGGCTTAAAAAATCAGTCTATTTTCACTATACAAGTCTTTTAGCCCTCGAGGGCTTATAGCTTAGCCCCTTTCTTCATATATCCATGGCCCGCAATTGGGCGCTAAAAGGCCAAAGAAACCCCCAAAATCCCTTCAAAAGGCCTTAAAAAAAATTTTCTCCGCTCCATTAAAGAATTAAGCCCCCGAGGGCTTATTTCCTTTAGCCCTCTTCCATGCGACCTGAAGCTCTGTAGTCTGGCACTAAAAGCCCTAAAAACCTTCCCCGAACCCTTTTTCCCTTTGGTTTTATCATTTCCTGACGTTCTGATTGGAGTTAACATGAACCGTTGATCTCCACAGATCAACGGCCTTCGGGCATGTTAGAGTCAGCCTTTGCAACTTTCCTTCAGTGATCAAACATGCTCTTACAAAGTGATTTTAAGGTGTCAAGGTCAAATTTTGTCATTTCAATGAGTCTTCAAGCAAAATCTGGTCACTAGGCATTAGGTATAGGGTTTGTTTTGACTCTTTTCAAAGTTGTCCAAATGTCGGTCCATCTCACCATTCAGCTGACTGTACCATCATTCAAAGGGTTGTCATCATGTCAAGTTCCATTGGGTCATTTTGGTTGCTTGTTCATGCTTCCCGCCTTGTGCCTAGGTAAGGTCCATTTCCCCTCTCCTAGGTTTTCGAGGGCATTTCTCTTCGATGGTCAAATCATTAGAAAACTTGTATCCCGATGTTCATACAACTTCCCCTATCATTAATGTACCTTATTAAACATCTTCTATCAATGGTATAGATCCCCAAATTTCTATTTTTGCAATAACCCTAGTTTCTTGCCACAACTTGGCAATTTTCAGGCTAGGCCTTTCTAGGCTAGGCCTGTGTTTTTCCCTTTTGGACCCCTTCCCCTCACTCAATCTCTGAGATTCCACTTTCCCCTGCTTCATAACATCCCTCCCTACTTCCAAAAATTTCCCCAAGAATTTAGAAGCCCATTATACTCTTCATTTCGCTTCATTTCGACAAAATCCCTTGTTTCACACATCGGGATAGGTTTCACTCAAATCATGTTTCTGAGCAATAAAAGATGAATTTTGGAAAACTGAGAGAGGTTTTTTTACAAAATATGCCAAGGAAGAAAAAATTCCTTCACTTTTTACACATGTATAATGGTTTTTGAGAAATGTCAAGAATACCGTTGCCTCAGGAGAATTGATGCACCTGCAGGAAGTAGTGTTGGGAGATTTGATTTTCGACAGGGTAAATGAAATCCAAATTACACAATTCCACTTGGGTTGGAAAGTAGACTCCAAGTGCTTTCCAATGAGCTATCAAATTCCCACTTTGGACACCAGGAAGGCCTCCAAAATCCTCCTGAAAAATGCACTATTTATGGCGTGGCGCATTGAGCTGAAACACAAATTTTTTTTGCCATTTCTCTCCAACATCAAATTTGCTTGGTTTTTCCATGTTTGAACATCAGCAAAGGCCAAGACACATCAAGGAAGTGAAAAAAATGATTTTTGAAGCCAAATTGTGTGTTGGATCAGCATGCAGCGCGTTGGGCTGACGCGCGGCGCGTAGAGCGAAATTTTTTAGTGAAAATTACACTGGCGCGACGCGTTGGGCATGTGCGCGGCGCATAGAGCCCAGAGGACAGAAAACTTCATTCCATCACCCAAATTTGTGCCAAATCACTTCATTTTCCTACAAGTAAGTTATTCAAGCTTTTTTATTGATTCATGGACATGTTATGGTGTTGCAAATGAGGAAAAAATAAGTGTTTGATATGGTGAAAATTAAACCCTATATTCATTGCCAAATTCGCTCCATAGGGTTTTGAAACAAATTTTGGTGGTATTGTTGGGTTTCAAATCTTTTTTTATTGACATATATACTCATGCCTTCTATTATCATTAGTGTCACTGCCTGCTTATTATACACCATAGCCTCACGCTCTCTCTCCTATTCCATCACTGCTGTCACTGTGATTACCATACCATTGTCTCACTGTTTATCATTTATGTTATAACACAGTCCCATATTCACTATCCCTCCTCCATTGACAAAGCCTAATTGCCACTGCAAGGGCTATTTCTATTGACCTACACTACACTACACTCATTCCTATTCACTTGTCAAATCCCCATGTAGTCAAGGAGTGGCTATTTTCCATTCAAACTCATTTGACAGTACCTTTATCACTGTGGTTTTCCTATAGCACCTTGATACACATGTGACACATTTTGGATTAGAGCATACATTGAAACTCTTGTTTTCACCATACCTACATCAGCATATATTTGTCAGACATCTTGATTTCAGCGCCATGTCAGAGTCGAATTCATCATATGAGCAAGGATATGAGTAGGAAAGTGACTCAAACGTTGAGATTGATGTACTGAGATGAAGCATAGTCGTGCACCAGTAGTGGTAACATATTAGAGAGGCCACAGAGCCTTATTTGCAGCTACACGACGAGTACTATCTCCACCCGGGGTGGAAGGGGTCTCGTTGACTTCATCAGCAGAGCAAGTACTATCTCCACATGGTGTGGAAGGGGTCTTGCCTTCTTCGTCAGCACAGGTATAGGTTCAGGACAGAGGCAAGAGGCCTATTCATGATGAGGGCCCATTAGGCAGTCGAGACACTGATTTCACATTCATTGATGTTGATGCGAGCTCTCCTAGCTCGAAGCTGAAAGAGATCATCCAGGAGCAAAAGGCCGAGATCGATACTCTAAATGTGAAATTGCAGAGAGCTCAGTGGGTGATAAAATACCTGGAGCAGCGAAAAAAATAGCTAGAGGACCAGCACACACTTTTGGAGCTGCGTCAAATCCGGGAAGGCCGTGCATTGGCCCGGAAGAGACCAGGTGACATGACACCAGCTGATTGTGAGACCTGCCTCACGCATGTTAACATCCATCTGGAGAAGTTTTTGGCGAAGGCCAATAGAGACAAAGACATGCTTTTCCACATGAAGAATCATTATTGGGCCCGTAATCACGTTTGCCGAGCTAAAATGAAGATCCTGAAGGCAAGGTTGAGCAAAGCACTAAAACGTGTGAGTGCTAACATCCGTTTAGAATTTTGGCCGAGGCTTCGTTGGCTGGGCATGATACATGATGGAGGCTATTCACTCCGAATTTGAGCAAATTTGAAGAATTTTTTGTCATTTTGGAAAATTTTGGTCTCAAAACAGGTTTTTCAGCCCAACGCGTAGCGCGTCGACGCGCGCGCTTATGATTGGGACACTTGATGGAGGAAAACTTTATATTTTTGGATTTTTCATGGTAAGTTATGCATGCTCCAGTATGTCCAAAGCATTTCACCAAGTTCTGGATGATCAAAAGGGCCAAAAACACCATGAAAATCACCTTTCTGCCACCTTTTTCAGCAGCAGGAAGTACCTGTGGGAGAATGAAGTTTTGGAGGGGAAAATGAGCTCCAAATTGGGAAATTCCACTTGGGCTGGATAGCAGACATCCAGGGCTTTCCAAAAAGCTATCATGAGCTTGATTTTGATGCCAGGAAGTGCCCCAAAAACAGGCTGAAATGCGCGCGACGCATAGAGGTGTGAAGCGCGCGATGCATAAAGATTTTTGGTCACCTCACCTTCCACCTCGTAATTTCGCCGCTGGATCTCGCCTTGATTGTGGATGTAATTTTTTACTTACCATGATGTAATTTTGTGGTTTTAATGTAATTTTGACTTGCTTTTACCTATTCTAGATGATTCACTCTCAAAAAAGTGAAAATCAAGTGAATGAATCAGTTTCCTTCCTTTTAGAGGCAAGTTGTTTGGCTGCCTAGTTTTTAGCTCCTTGTTTAGAATTGGTTAAAACTTCTCCTAGAAGGAGGAATTCGACCCCTAGAGGAATGGGAAGGGGTTAGGATGGTCTATATATTGTAATTTCTGAGACATTATACAGGTTGGACTCTTGGGAAACGTTTGGCACATTGTTGTACATATTTTTCACATTTTGGCTAAGGAAAGAACAGAGGTTTTGCAGCACCTATTGGGATTCTTGTGGCTTTCAGTTCTTGATGGTGTTTTCTCTCAGTTTATTGTAAGTTATTTCATGTTTGATGTATGAAATTCCCTTCTTATGCTTCTAAAAATAAATAAATGAGTAAATGAGGTAGAATCCATTTATTTCAGTGCTCTCCTTTTAAATTTGTTTAGTTTTATATGTTTTCGCCTATTTGGAGAGGATTCTTTATTCTCCTCCGTTGCCTTCTACCTCCTTGTTGTTCCGATCCATCCATACACCTAATCAAAAGCATCAAGACTAATGCCTACCTTTCCCCCAACTCCGACTGGAAATGCAAAGATCCGGCCTTATCCCCGGGACCAAATTATTTTTTCCCATTTTTTCAACAAAACCATAAAAAATCAAAATCAAACTTTCCTATCTCTTTACTAGCCTAAAATCGCATATTCATTACAAGTCATCTCTGTACCCCTTTGAAGACATTTTTCCGAGATAGACTCGGAGAGAGCCCCCTCCCGTCCTCGTAGGGCTAGCTACGAGGCTGAGCGTGGTTTGATGTAGCCTTGAGTTTTACGTCATTTCAGCCTGAGGTAGATTTGAGTGCTAACATAGTGGCGACCATACTGGGGAGAAACTCAAAACGTTTGCTTGTTATAGACGGAGTCTGAAGTCACGCCAGGTAGCCTTCGAAACGCTGTTGCTATGCATCAACGAAGTAGATAAACGCTGCTTCAGTCGATCTCCGGTTTAACTTGTAATCGTAGCATTTAACTTGTAAATTCCCCCAGTACATGTATCAAGATCAGATATGATGGTTGATGGTGGACAACGATCGGACATAAGAAGGCTGAAATCATTCACCTGGTGACTCCAATTCAAAGTCTGGAGGACTGACTCTTTCTCTGAGAAAATGGAAGGATCTTACACAAAGTTCAGGTATCTAAAGTGGAATGGTATTCAGGATCTAATCTGCTTTCTTGTAAATTACTTCTTCGCTGGTCTTGAAGCTGTCCTGAAAGTTTTTCAGAATTTGTTGTATGAGAAAGGTGATCAAAATCTTCACTCGACCTATTCAAAAAGTGTAAATACTGAGTTTCCCTTTGATCCTGGCCTCCTTACTTTTCCCACATATTATGATGACTCTCTTCAGAGTGATGAGCCTAAAGAAAACAAAACTGATCCCGCAGCTCTTGTACATACCCCTACACCTTGTAAAATTCCAGATCGGTACAAACCTCTTGTTTTACCTTCTGTTCTTCATGCTTTCCCTAAAAATTATGACCTATATCTACCAAGATTTGACAGTGAATGTAACAATGTCAACGCTGAGCAACATGTGCATAATGTTGAGACTTTTCTAGACCTTTTTGAAGTTGATGAAGAGGATGTTAGTATTAGGCTTTTTGCTCTTTCTTTGCAAGGCCAAGTGAAGAGTTGGTTCAAAGCCCTGCCTGATGCGAGCATCACAGATTTCCAGCAGTTTGTCAAAGTTTTCCTTGACAGGTGGATGATTGGACAGAACCCTTTCTTGATTTTAGACGAGTATGCCCAGCTGAAGAGACAGTCAGGAGAGACAGTACAATAGTTTTCTGCCAGATTTAACCAAGTTTATTATTCGATGCCAGCTGATATAAGACCTTCTCCTAGATCTGCTCTCTTGCACTACCCGGGTGCCTTTGATCCGGAAATGGAGTTTCAGCTGAGAGAAAAGAATATTGCAACACTTCACGAGATGCAAAACAAGGCAGTGAATGTAGAGGCTCATTTGCTGATCCGGAGGGCAAGGTTGAAGGAAGAAGAGATGAAAAACATGGATCCGGAGAAATCGACATCTCTAGATGTAAAGCTTGACATGTTGGTAAGTGCAGTAGAAGAGATGATACAAAAGAAAACCACAAAGAATGAGTATAATGTTGAAGCCCATGGCTCGCTGATTGAGGAAGAACCTGTTGCTGATCCAAAACATTTTGTTTCTTATCCCAGTTGTCATAGTGATTTCTTTATAGATCATCTTGAAGAAGAGAGAGCTATTGATATGACATGTATGCTTGATGATGTGTTGTATACTGATGATTTGCCTCAGTTTGATCAGTATGATGATGATTATGTTCTCCAAACAGAAGCTAATCTTGCAGACGAATCAGCAGCTAGTTTGTGCGAGGAGGAAGTTCACTTTCAGCAGCTCGAGTACAGTGATCAACCGATGCATATCAGCTATGACAATGATGAGGAAAGTGCAACAAATTTTGAAGTAAGTGAAGGATCTTTGCCTTTTTGTTTTGATTCATTTCAGTTCATCAGAGACAACTACCATGCAATCAGAAATCAAATGTCAACAAGTCTTGATTTGGACCATCTTGAGCGCAATGAAAACCTTGTTCAAGACTTCTCATATTCAGATTTTCAGCCCTCGAAAGCCATTGATTTTCAAGTTGCAGATGAGGACATGGAAGCTGGTACATGTGATCAGATGATACAAGCTGACTTCGTACCATTTTGTTTTGAATCATTTCAGTTTTTGAAGGGTAAATTGCATAGTAAATCTTCAAATGAGCAGTTTGTAAGAAATCAGCAATCTCTCAGTGTTAATGTTGAGGATGAGACAGATAACGAAATTCTTGAGCAGCCTGTAGCATCAGATTTGCAGCCACCAAGTGAAATTGAAGGTCAGATTACAGATGAAGGTGTGGAAGATGAAATACATGATTTGATGATGCAGGAAAATTCTATACCCTTTTGTTTCGAAGCATTTCAGTTTATAAGGCAGAATTTTCGTAATATATCTCAAGGAAAAGAGGAACAGCCAGTAGGATGTCATACAGTTTCAAGGGATACAGTGCAGCAGTCTTCTCAAGTTTTTTATGATCCTATTGCTCGTGTGTTGGATGATGTTTGCTGTAAAAGTTTTCCTTCATTAGTTAACCATGTGCCGGAAAAGAATGTTGATGATGATCTTATTCAAAAGTTGCCTTCATTGTCTTGTCTAACAGATTTTTCATTACAAAGCTCATTTCAAGGTTTGCAGTCATATGAGGAGATTAATGAAGGAGACTTTTGTCCTGTTTGTAATCAGCAACAGTGTTTGGTTATTCACGAAATTCAGGATCCTTTTGGCGGCTTGATGCAATCACCAAAGAAAGACAGCATAGAGGTGAGAAAAATTTTAAGATTAAGGTATGGAGATTATCTGGATCAGAGCAGTGATGTGTTAATGGAAATCAGTAGCTATGTGTATGAAGATCCTTTCGCAGTATTCTTGATGTCATCCAGTCAATTCATGCTTTGCAAGTTTATCAGCAGTCAGCTTGAGTTCAAATTTCCATGGGAGTTGCCTTTCGATTCTTTCCTTTTCCTGCGCATCAGAAAGCATTTGGGAAGAAATAAAATAGCAGCCAGGATGCTTACATGGTTGCATTGGCTGTTCCATTTCACTTGATCGGGTGGTGAAAAGTACAATTAGAGTAGGTTTGATGAATAAGCTCTACTTTGAGCATCTTTTCCAGCTTGTCAGTTGTGTTTAAGTATTGAGACAGTTTTTAGTTGAGTAAGAGTCAATTTGTGTCATCAATTCATCAATTTTCAGCCATGCATTTCAGTTTTAGTCTTTGACTCCATTGCCCAATGGATGAAGGCGCTGGTCTGCTCTCCAAAAGATCTGCCGTTCTTGGCACCTCCAAGGAGCTACCATCCCCATTGGAGCCAATGTTAGTGTCAGCCTTTGTAGCTTT
The DNA here is from genome assembly GCA_034641835.2 of Pinus albicaulis. Lineage (NCBI taxonomy): Eukaryota > Viridiplantae > Streptophyta > Pinopsida > Pinales > Pinaceae > Pinus > Pinus albicaulis. The sequence continues at coordinate 264,179,048 of CM076575.1, read as the reverse complement.
CCTTCAGTGATCAAACTTGCTCTTAAAAAGTGATTTTAAGGTGTCAAGGTCAAATTTTGTCATTTCAATGAGTCTTCAAGCAAAATTTGGTCACTAGGCATTAGGTCTAGGGTTTGTTTTCACTCTTTTCAAAGTTTTCCAAATGTCGGTCCATGTCACCATTCAGCTGAGTGTACCATCATTCAAAGGGTTTTCATCATCATGTCAAGTTCCATTGGGTCATTTTACAGCTTGTTCATGCTTCAGTTGTGCCTAGGTAAGGTCCATTTCCCTCTTCTAGGGTTTTGGAGGTAATTTCTCTTGGATGGTCAAATCATTAGAAAAACTTGTATCTTGATGTTCATACACCTTCCCCTATCATTAATGTACCTTATTAAACACTTCCCATCACTGAGATCCCCAAAATTCCTCATTTTTGCACAAACCCTAGTTTCTTGCCACAACTTGGCAATTTTCTAGGCTAGGCCTGTGTTTTGCCCTTTTTGACCCCTTCCCCTCACTCAATCTCTGAGATTCCACTTTCCCCTGCTTCCTAACATCCCTCCCTACTTCCAAAAATTTCCCCAAGAATTTAGAAGCCCCTTATCCCCTTCATTTCTCTTCATTTCGACAAATCCCTTGTTTCACACATCGGGATAGGTTTTACTCAAATCATGTTTCTGAGCAATAAAAGATGAATTTTGAAAAACGGAGAGAGGTTTTTGTACAAAACATGCCAAGGAAGAAAAACCTCCTTAACGTTTTACACAGGTGTAATGGTTTTGGAGAAATTTCAAGAATACCGTTGCCTCAGGAGAATTGATGCACCTACAGGAAGTAGTGTTGGGAGATTTGATTTTCGATAGGGTAAATGAACTCCAAATTACAAAATTCCACTTGGGTTCGAAATTAGAATCCAAGCGATTTCCAACGAGCTATCACACACCCACTTTGGACACCGGGAAGGCCTCCAAAATCCTCCTGCAAAATGCGCTATTTATGGCGTGGCGCATTGAGCTGAAACACAAAAAATTTTGCCATTTCTCTCCAACATCAAATTTGCTTGGTTTTTCCATGTTTGAACATCAGAAAAGGCCAAGACACATCAAGGAAGTGAAAAAATGAGTTTTGAAGCCAAATTGTGTGTTGGATCAGTGCGCGGCGCGTTGGGCTGACGCGCGACGCGTTGGGTGACACGCGGCGCGTAGAGCGAAATTTTTTAGTGTAAAATTACACTGGCGCGACGCGTTGGGTGACGCGCGACACGTTGGGCATGCGCGCGGCGCATAGAGTCCAGAGGTCAGAAAACTTCATTCCATCACCCAAATTTGTGCCAAATCACTTCATTTGCCTACAAGTAAGTTATTTATGCCTACTAAGTGATTCATGGATATGCTATGGAGTTTCGAATGTGAAGAAAACAAGTGTTTGATATGGTGAACATTAAACCCTATATTCATTGCCAAATTCGCTCCATAGGGTTTTGAAACAAATGTTGGTGGTATTGTTGGGTTTCAAATCTTTTGTTATTGACATATATACTCATGCCTTCTATTATCATTAGTGTCACTGCCTACTTATTATACACCATAGCCTCACGCTCTCTCTCCTATTCCATCACTGCTGTCACTGTGATTACCATACCATTGTCTAACTGTTTATCATTTCTGTTATAACACAGTCCCATATTCACTATCCCTCCTCCATTGACAAAGCCTAATTGTCACTGCAAGGGCTATTTCTATTGACCTACACGACACTACACTCATTCCTATTCACTTGTCAAATCCCCATGTAGTCAAGGAGTGGCTATTTTCCATTCAAACTCATTTGACAGTACCTTTATCATTGTGGTTTTCCTATAGCACCTTCATACACATGTGACACATTTGGGATTAGAGCATACACTGAAACTCTTGTTTTCACCATACCTACATCAGCATATATTTGTCAGACATATTGTTTTTAGCAGCATGTTAGAGTCAATTCATCATATGAGCAAGGATATGAGCAGGACAGTGACTCAACCGTTGAGATTGATGTACTGAGATGGAGCATATCAGTGCACCAGTAGTGGTAACATATCAGAGAGGCCACAGAGCTTTGTTCACAGCATCACGACGAGTACTATCTCCACCCGGGGTGGAAGGGGTCTCGTTGACTTCATCAGCAGCGCGAGTACTATCTCCACATGGCGTGGAAGGGGTCTCGCCTTCTACATGGTAGCAGGGTACATTCTGGGAGTTGGATGAAGCAGGCCTATGCCACAGTAGGGCCCTTCGGGCCGAGACACTAATGTTACACTCATCGATGTTGATGCGAGCTCTCTGGCTCGAAAGCTAAAGAAAAGTCATCTAGGAGAAAAAGGCAAAATTGACAGCGAATGAAATTACGAGAGGCTCAATGGGTGATAAACTACGGAAGCGTGAAACAAACAACTAGAGGGACGGCACACACTTTTGGATCTATGACAAATCAGGAAAATGATGCGTTAATGAAGAGACCAGGTGACATGACACCGGCTGATCGTGAGACTTGCCTCACGCATGTTAACATTCATCTGGAGAAGTTGTTGGCGAAGGCCAATAGAGACAAAGACATGCTTCGCCACATGAAGAATCATTATTGGGCCCGTAATCATGTTTGCCGAGCTAAAATGAAGATCCTGAAGGCAAGGTTGAGCAAAGCACTAAAACGGCGAAAAAGGCCTGATCCGCTTAGAATCTTGGTCGAGGCTTCCTTGGCTGAGCATGAGGCATGATGGGGGATCTTCGCTCCGAATTTCAGCAAATTTGGACAAATTTTTGTCATTTTGGAAATTTTTGGTCTCAAAACAGGTTTTTCCGCCCAACGCGTAGCGCGTCGACGCGCGCGCTTATGATTGGGACACTTGCTGGAGGAAAAATTTATATTTTTTTATTTTTCATGGTAATTTATGCATGCTCCAGTATGGCCAAATCATTTCATCAAGTTCTGGATGATCAAAAGGCCCAAAAACACCATGAAAACCACTTTTCTGCCACCTTTTGCACTAGCAGGAAGTACTTCTAGGAGAATGAAGTTTTGGAGGGGCAAATGAGATCCAAATTGAAAATTTCCACTTGGGTTGGATAGCCAACATCCAGGGCTTTCCAACGAGCTATCATGATCTCGATTTGGACTGTAGGAAGTGCCCCAAAAATAGGTCCAAAGGCGCGCGACGCATAGAGCTCAGGCGCGCGACGCATAGAGATTTTTGGTCAAATTTTCACCTTCCAGCTCAGAATTTCGGCCAGTTGGACTAGTTTTGATTGTGGATGTAATTTTTAACTTACATTGATGTAATTTTATGGTTTTAATGTAATTTTGACTCACTTTTACCTATTCTAGATGATTCAGTCTCAAAAAAGTGAGAATCAAGTGAATGAATCAGTTTCCTTCCTTTTAGAGGCAAGTTGTTTGGATGCCTAGATTTCAATTCCATGTTTAGAATTGGTTGAAACTGCTCCTAGAAGGAGGAATTCGACCCCTAGAGGTGTGGGAAGGGGTTATGATGGTTTATATGATGTAATTTCTCAATCATTTTCAGAGGTTGGACTGGTTGGACTCTTGGGAAAAGTTTGGCACACTATTGTACATATTTTTCACATTTTGGCTAAGGAAAGATCAGAGGTTTTGCAGCACCTGTTGGGATTCTTGTGGGTTTCAGTTCTTGATGGTGTTTTCTCTTAGTTTATTGTAAGTTATTTCATGTTTAATGTATGCCATTCCCTTCTTATACTTCTGAAACTAAATGAATGAGTAAATGAGGTTGAATCCATTGTTTCCAGTGCTCTGCCTTTAAATTTGTTTAGTTTTACATGTTTTCGCCTGTTTGGAGAGGATTCCTGTTCTCCCTTGCCCTCTTCAGCTCCTTGTCATTCTGATCCATCCATACACCTGATCAAAAGCATCAAGACTACTGCCTACCTTGCCCCAACTCGAATTCTGGAAAGATCTGGCCTTATCCCCGGACCCGAAATTGTTTTTTCCCATTTTTTCAACAAAAACCCAAAAAATAAAAATCAAACTTTCCTATCTCTTTACTAGCCTAAAATCAGTATTCATTATAAGTCATCTCATCCCCTTTGAAGACCTTTTGCCGAGATAGACCCGGAGAGAGCCCTCTCATGTCCTCGTAGGGCTAGCTACGAGGCTGAGCGTGGTTTGATGTAGCCTTGAGTTTTACCTTATTTCAGCCTAAGGTAGATTTGAGCGCTAACAGGGCAATCATCCTTTACTCTATTTCACTTTCTTTCCTGACATTAAGTTTTTAAATGAATCTGGACCATTGAATCCATAAGAAGCAATGACCCAAATTTTTTCGCACTCCGCCCATCCATCTAAATTTTCTCTCCCTTTTGAAACACTTCCGCTCCATCTCTTAATCTCGACCATTCATCCGAAAGATCTGACGGTCGGGATTTAATCCGATAGCTCGATGCCTCTCCTCTGCACGCCAAGCTGTCACACGTCACCAAGGGTCCCACCACCTTCCGCTCGTGCATCTTACCTCCCATCACACACAAACGGCACCGTTCGATCAACGCATCATGATCTAATGGCTGACACTCCGTTTCGCATAATTTTTGCACCCAGGGTTTAAATTTTCAAAAAAAAGTGAAATGGGCGGCTTTAGATTTCCACGTGTCAGGCGCTGCGTGGAATCGCGTTTTTTTGGGCATTTCCACTTTCCCCATTTTTTTTGCGCGAAAACCACTCCGGTTTTCTGCCTTACCACCCTCTGCAACGTGATTTCGGGTTTCATCATAGCCGTTGATTTGTTCTAATCTAATGGCCCACATTACATCGTGGCCTCCTCGTTTACTTTTCATCTATTATCCCAACGGTTCCATCCGTAGATCTCCGCCGTCGATTATTCTAATCGAACAACCCACATTTAATATCGCCCCATCCTTTTCCCATTCATCCAAATGACTACATCGATGAATCTCAACTGTAGATCACCATTGATTGATCTAATCCAACAGTCCATGTTCATTGGTGCCCCAAGCTCCCATCAGACTTGTTTTTTTCCATTCCGCCATGTTTTTCAGCCCATTTTCTGCTGCGCTCACATTTTCCCTCAATACCTTTCCACCCCCCTGGACCCTCTGAAGCAGTCCTCCCCCACTCCCTCTGGCTTTCATAACATGTTTTTCGTTTTTTGCAGGTTTCAGAAGTGGTGATTTCGTTCTGTATCCATAGTCACATTCATAGTGACATGTAGCATAGAAGGACCATCATAGAGCCAAAATAGCAGAAAAAGAGGTCCTTGAGAAGGTTTAAACGCATGTTTCATTAAAGATCAAGGCTATTAACCAGAAATAAACCCTACGGCGCCTCTGTAGCCTATATATTCACTCAAATAGGACAACAGAAGTTTAAAGTGTATCAGAAGAGATTAAAGGGTTAAAAAGCATGATATTGAAGACTAAGAGGCCTAATCCACAGTTACAGACTCAAAGGAAATAGATGCAGACTCGAATATGATCAAGGAGGCCTAATGAGGCCTAAAGCACATAAACAAGTCATATCAGTGTTTCAAAGAAGTTATATCAGTGATTTGGTACCAGCAGAACATTCCTTCAACTGAAAAAAGGACCAAGTTCCTACTTCCATTCTCTATTCTTCATCGAGCTCCAGAGCAGTACTATTTTGACAAGAAGTCCTAAAGAAATTTCCAGTGCATTAGTTACAAAGTATGGAAGACATGAAAGCCATTTATCTGATTTACTTGTTTCAGAGTATAAATAGAGTACTATAGCCAGAAAGTACTTCATGGAACATACCCTTGGAGTCATTATCAAACTGACGAAGACCCTAATTCATCCAAAGAGTACTGAAAGTTAATGTAAAGATATTAAAACAGGATGGGCTTCAAAAACACTTCTCCCTCTGTTTTAATGAATCATTTAAGTTCTATCTACCACTACTATCGCTCTTTCACCTATAAGAAATCATTGGAAATACATTTTAAATGTTGGTTGGTTGGTTGGGCGTGGATTTTAAGCTGTTTCACTGAGTTAGAGTTCTATGAGTTGTAGTTGTAAGTAGGCTGGGAGATGATTTCTGGATGATATCAAGCAATTAGACAAGGATGTATGTGACTGGTTTTGCTCTTCTAATATGACAAGCATCTTCATTGGATCCTGATCTAAATCAGTGGTGATGTGTTCTATCTTTGTTATTGTTTTCCCTCTGTTATACATCATGTTTCATTTTCTCTGATAAGAATCAGTAATTTTAGCTTAGGATATACTGCTACAAGTACCCTAATGCTTCCTGCACTTTCTTATCTTTATGTTTTCTGCTAATTGTGTATCTTAGAACAAATTCAATAGAATTTAACCAGTATAGAAGTTGGTTTTTCCATGCTTATTGATGTAAGAATTTAGAGTTTGTTCTTAGATGTTCTTGTTTGGTTTTGCTGAAAGAATAGGAGAATAGGGAGATTTAGTGATCATTCTTGTCCCCTAAGTTCCCTTTCCAACAGTCAACCTTTCTAAGATCCCTTTGAGTTGAATTTGAAAAGCAGTGAAGTTTAAAATTATTTCTCTGATCTTAGGTTTCACTCTGTGTTAAACTTAAATGTTTTCTATTGTCTGAAATTAGTCAGGAGGACTGCTGGATTGTTGTCTTTCAGAGTTAGCCTCATTAGGATTTTGGATCATAGAGGTATAAGCAATGTCATGTCCCTAGAATTACTCTGAAGTGGTCATCTTGGAAGGTTTTCCTTGTCATTCCCTTTCATTTCCTTATTGTTTCATCCCATACTATCATCTTAAGAGATCCTCTGTTTTAATGACTAGCCCTTTGAAAGCCTTGGACATTTGAATTGCAAGTAAACCCTTTTATGACCCCATTGCCCAATGGACTTGTGTTCTCTTTGAATTATCTCCCCACTTCCAGAAAATCCTTCCCTACTCATTCCTTTACATTAATTTAACCCTTCTTTCATGTTTCCCAACCAAACAAACAAAAAAAAACAAGAACCATTATACTCCATAACTAGCCTAAAACCTTAAATTGACCTGTAAAGATACATCATTTCTTTACCTTATAGAGAGATCCCTCTCTGGATTCAGGAGGGCTAGATCCTGAGATCCCAAAGTGGTTTGATGTTGTCTTGTCATTTGGTATTTCCAAATATGCTAAATCACAGGAACCACAACATAATGGTGACTCCACTGGGGAATTCTGAGTGATTTTCATCTTAGATACCTTTAGGACCTCAAAAAACCCCTTGATTCAAGAATATTTGGTGTGTTAGCCTGTTGAGTCACCAACATAATGGCGACTTCGCTAGGGGAGCTTTGAGTAAAACACTCCTTAAAACATCTCTAAGAATTAAAAAAAAACCAATTAGCCTCGATCTGGTAGTTGATCACTGTGGTGGATAGTAAACCTTCTTGAAACACTTTAAACCTTCCACCTTGCGACTCCACAGTTCCTAAATGACCAAAGGACTTCACTGGTGATTAGTAGGACTGCTGATTATCTCTGTTTTCACAAGACTCCACTGGGAGACCAATTTCATCACAACATCATCCATTCCAAAGGAAACACATAGGATTAAGCTTCTTGGTTTAAGGATAATCTGCCTCTTAAATATTATTTTACTTAACATACTGGCTTCAAGAACAATCCACACCAGAGCTTATCCTGATCCAAATCCTCCTGAAATAGTTGACAATCCAGAGAGCATTCTTAGGGAGTCTTTCACATCTAGGTATACAAATATTGTCAGACCCATTCATAGAGCTAATTCAGCACTTGAAAACCTTGCATCTCTATCAGATACTCAATTTGACTTAGATTTACCAAATAAGTTACCAAGAACTAAGTCATTCAGTGGCATAGATCAGTCAGACTTTGAGCCTCCAAGTTCACCACCACATAGTGGTCAACATATTAGTGACAGAGAAACCCCTCCATCAACACTTCCTAATATCCATTTCATTCATAACTTGGGTCTCTCTCACCCTAAATCTACTCAATAGTTTGTTGCTGGTCCAAGAATTTCTGCCATCCATATACCTGCTGCTCAAGCCAATCATTTACCTCCACAAAACACTATCATGGCAGCATGGTATGCTCCCCTAGTGTTGCCACAGCCTCTGGTTCCTTTACCGAATGATTATCAGTCTAAAATTCCTCATTTCACTGGAAAATAATCTACCACAACTCAACATCATGTAGATAGGATGGAAGATGCTTTTGATTACATGGAAATAGAAGATGAGACCATTAAGATGAGAATATTTGCCCAAATTTTAGCAGGACGAGTAAAGAAGTGGTTTAAAGGCTTAACTCCTAATAACATCCATGACCTTCCCTCTTTACATCAATCTTTCATAAACAAATGGGAAATCAAAAGCAACCCTCTCCAGCTATTAGCAGAGTATAAGAATCTTAAAAGAAGTCAGGGAGAGAGTGTTCATGATTACTCCACCAAGTTTAATAGTGTCTAAAATTCCCTTCCACCTCACATGAAACCTCCCCAAGGCATGGCCTTAGTAAAATATCCTGAAGGTTTCGATGTTGATATGGCCAATCAACTAAGGGAGAGAGAATATAACACATTAGAAGATATGCAGAAAGGAGCTGTGAGTGTAGAAGCAAACTTAATTAAAAAAAGAGCTAGGATGAGGGCTGAAAAGAAAGTAACCTATAGGGAAGACAACACAACTTCTACATTTGATTCCAAATTTGATAACTGGCCAAAAACATGGAAAGGCTAGAAAGAATGATGGAGAAGATGGTTGTCCAAGCCAATAATCAGAATAGAAATCAGTCTCAAAACCAGAACCAAAACTTTAGGAGAAACACTCCTCCTAATAGACAAAGGGACTCTGAACAACAAGTCATATCTCCATTCCAAGAAAAATTCCTTGATGAGGATGAGGGAATAATAGAAGAGTCAGAGGAAACTACCATAAACATGGTGGAAGTGGGTAACCAAGATCATACCTTTTCCACAGAAGACAACCAGACCTCATACACACATTGGGATGAGGAAAGGTTAGAATCTGAAGACTATAGGTTAGGATTTGAGAATGCCATCATGCAGGTTCGAGAAAAATATGATCTCAGAAGCAAAAAGAATCCAGAAGCTCCCAAAACAAAAACCTCTGAGGTCACTATCAAGAAAAGGACTGAAAAACTCCTAAAGAAACTGCTGAAAATACCAAGACAGTAGCTGAAAGTTTTGGTAAAACTAAGGTTAAGAGTACCCAACCCATTGATAAACCAAGTCAAGAAACCAGCAGCACTAGCATTGTAGCTAATGCCCCTGAAAAACCAGCCTTAACCAATGTACATAGTGAAAATCAGCAAGCTGATTCTGCCAATAAAATAGTGACCAACAAAACAGAATTGAACCTTTCAAAGAGTCAATTTCCTTTCAATCTAGAGAGTGAAATTTCCAAAATCAAAATTTCTGTCCCTCTCACTGAGTTGGCCACCCAAGATGTATATAAATGTCAAATTTTGAAAGCTTTAAGCTTAGGAGAAAACAGTGACTCTGTTAACTTAAATGATGATCAACTAGCTCTTTTGTTTGGCCCCAATATTGAAGGGAAATTTCAGGAAGGAGTGGTGTCTCCTTTCTATGACAATCTTAACATCCATGAAAAAATCATACATAATGCTATGCATGACTCAAGGGCTTCACATAACCTCATGCCAAAAGTGATCATGGAAAAATTAGGCCTAGAGATAACTAGACCATATAAGGATTTATATTCTTTTGACTCTAGCAGAGTGAAGTGTTTGGGCTTGATCAAAGATCTATGTGTGAATTTGACGCAAATCCCAGCCAAGTGCATGGTAATGGATGTTGTAGTGGCTGATGTACCTCCTAAGTATGGCATGTTGCTGTCAAAATCATGGGCTGCTAAACTGCAGGGTACAATGCAAATGGACATGACATATGCCACTATCCCTATTTTCAGCCAGCTTAGAAGACTATATAGGGAAGTAGACATGAAATTCATGGTAAGTAGCCCAGAGAAACCAGAAAATTCCCCTCTTTACTCTGTCCATACAGACCTAGACTCTTTATCCTTTACAATGATGAGTTTACAAATGAGCAATAGCTAGAAGATAAAAATTCAAATATCAGAGTAGAGGCCACAAATCTAAACATAATGGCAGCTATGGATACATAGGAAGACAAGGGAGAAACATCTAAACAATCTGCAGAGTCAGAAAATCAGAACCAAGACTGTAGAGAGCATATTACCCATCAGCCTACTAACCTCAAGAAACAAGATGACAATAAGGAGGAAACTGATACAAATCTGCAGAAAATCCCTTATGGAGCATGAGCTTTGATGGGTCTTGCACTAGAAGGAGTGCAGGAGCTGGGGTATGGTTGCACAATACTGAAAACAATTATGCTGAGAGTCACGCCTTCAAGCTAAATTTCACATGTACAAACAACATAGCAGAATATGAAGCTCTCCTCTTAGGATTACATCTATTGAAAAAACTAGGAGCTAAGAGGATAGTTGTTCATGGGGACTCAAAATTGGTCGTCAAATAAATAAATGGAGAGTACATTGCAAAACATCCTAGATTAAGGGCATACAAAAATGATGCCATGGATCTTTGAAAACATTTGTATAATATGAGCTTGTGTTTGTCCCTAGAAGCCAAAACATACTTGAAAATGGTTTAGCTTGTGCTGCTAGTTCAAGTAAAAGACCACTTAGTGACAAACAGATCATTGTTCAAACAAAATACAGACCAGCAATACTAGATAATGAAAAATATTGGCGGGTCTTTGAGGGTGATAAAAAGATAGATGATTTCTTGCTTTCCAGGAATGAGTTTGAATTGCCTAATCCAAGCTCATAATCCGATGAAAACTATCTAGATAAAGAACCCCCCGATGAAGAAAAACCATTCCCTACTGCATAAATAAACATGCTGACCAAAGAATTTGAAAACCAAACAAAAGAATACAAGAACGCAGATAAAGAAGACATAGAGGTATTGCAGTCCAAAGACAAAAGTATACCCATAGGACTAGCACCCCTTGAGGACCTCTTTGATTTTAATGATGTGGCAAAGAAGCCCACTATAGAACCCACTGAATCTGATGTTGAAGAATGCAATATAGGCAACAAGGACAAGCCTAAAATGATCAAATTATCTAAAACCTTGCCAGCACATATCAAACAGAAATACATTGATTTATTTAAAGAGTTTGTTGATGTTTTTGATTGGAGCTATGAAGATTTGAAAGCCTATGATACAGAGATCATCCAGAATAAGATCCCATTGAAAGAAAACCAGAAACCTTTTAGGAAAAAGCTGCGCAGAATCAACCCTGTACAATTGCCTTTGGTAGAAAAAGAAATTAAGAAAATGTACGAAGTTGGAATCATAGTCCCTGTGAGGTTTTCAGATTGGATATCTAACCTTGTGGCTGTAAGGAAAAAGATAGGAGAAATTATGTTGTGCATTGATTTTACAAACTTAAACAGAGCCTCTTTAAAAGACAATTACCCTTTACCCAAGATGGAACACATCCTACAAAAGGTAGTTGGTTCTAAGAAGATTTCACTGTTAGATGGCTTTTCAGGGTATAACAAGGTCTTAGTGCTCCCAGAAGATCAGCTTAAAACAACCTTCACAACTCCTTGGGGCACTTTCATGTATGTGAAGATGCCTTTTGGATTAATGAATGCTGGAGCCACCTTTCAAAGAGCCATGGACATTGCATTCCCAGAGGAAATAGGGTACTTAATTGTAATTTATCTTGATGACATTACAGTCTATTCCAAAACTGATGAATAACACCTTAAACATTTGAGAAAAGTCTTTGAGAAGTGCAGAAGGTTTGGGCTATCTTTAAATCCCAAAAAGACAGTGTTTGGTCTTCAAGAAGGTAAACTTCTTGGTCATATCATATCTGAAAAGGGGATTAAGATAGACCCAAAAAGGGTTGAGGGAATATTGCAAATTAGTCACCCTAGAAACATCAAGGAATTACAATCTTTCATTGGGAAGATTAATTTCTTGAGGAGGTTTATACCCAACCTAGCAGAACTCCTTAGAAACATGACTAATATGCTTAAAAAAAAGGTGGGAGTTAAATGGACTCTAGAAGCCAAGAATTCTTTTGAACTGGTAAAACATGCACTCACCCAAGCACCAGTTCTCATCAGCCCAGATTTTACAAAGGATTTCCTCATATTCTCATTTGCATCAGAACATACTGTGGCTATTGTCTTATTGCAGAAAAATCCAGAAGTTCAAGAGCAGCCAATTGCATTTTTTAGCAAGGCATTAAGAGATGCACCTCTGAAATATAACATCATGGAAAAACAGGCTATGCTTTGGTAAAGGCCTTGAAAGACTTCAGATTGTATATTTTACATTCTCACATTATTTTCTTTGTGCCTAATATAGTGGTAAAAGATATTTTGTCACAAGATCCAGATGGCAAAAGAGGCAAGTGAATTGTTGTGATACTAGAATATGATTTGGAGATCAAACCCACTAAACTCATCAAGGGTCAGGGCTTAGCATAATTGATGGCTGAATCTAACTTACAAGCCCTTGACATAAATATGGTAGATGCATTGGATGAACATGAAGAGTTACCAGCTCCCACTGTTGAAGAGCAGTTCCAAAACTCACCTTCGTATGCTGTTATATTTTATGTGCTTATAAACCTCAATGCCCCTCCCGATGTATCTAAGACAAAGGAAAAAATTTTAAAGTTGAAAGCTAGAAATTATTGCATTTTGAATGAATGTTTATATTGGAAAAATGAAAATGGTTTATTGATTAAATTTTTTCCTAAAGTGGATGCAGATAGGATCAAGCATGAGTTCCATGAAGGTGAATGTGGAGGCCATCTCTACTGGAAAACCACTGCCAATAAAATCCTTATAGCTGGCTATTACTGGCCCACCCTATTCCAAGATGTCCACAAGATGATAATTTCCTGCCACAAATGCCAAATCTTTGAGGGCAAAAGAAAACTCCTTCCTCTACCTTTGCAACCAATCACTGTTGAAGCTCATTTTCAGCAGTGGGGCCTAGACTTCATAGGAGAAATCCATCCTGCTTCATCTGCCCAACATAAATGGATACTCACAGCCACTAACTATTTTACTAAATGGATACAGGTCATCCATTCTAGGAATGCCACAGACTCTGTTATTATAAATTTCCTTGAAGACCATATCCTATTTAGATTTGGCTGCCCTAGGAAAATTATCAATGATAATGCTGCTACATTTGGTTCCAAAAAGATGATTGATTTTTGTCACAGGTATCAGATTGCACTTGGTCATTCTACTGCTTATTACTTGTTAGCCACCTATAATATTTGTTATACCAAAAGGTGGCTAAGACTTTTTGAGCCTCCAAGGAACAAAGTTTATCACTAAAAATTGTTGGCTCTTGAAGGCTCCTTGAAGGCCTCATACCTCTGTCCAAAATCTTCATTACTATTTCCATTTTTATACTCAAAAATTTCTACTAATTCCAAATGAAAGACTGCTGAAAGACCTTCATTTTCCCCCTTCTCAAACCTTCATTTGCTCCCCTTTTTCTCCATAAAAACTCCTTTGTTTTCATGATTTCTCTTCTTCCCCTCATGAAAATCACTTTTCCATAGTTAAAAACTCATTTTTCAACTATTTTGAAACCCCCAATTCCTTTGAAAACCATGAAAAATTCATAAAAAATACAAGTCTTTACTATAGACTTAAGCCCCTTTGGGCTAAGTCCTAACCATTTCCCCCCACATGCCCCTTCCCCGAAACTAGGTGCTAGTCCCATCGGCGCTTATCGCACCGGAATAAATCAAACGAGCGCATATGTTTTGTTACACAAAAAACCCCGATGCGATCAGCTCCCTTTGATATAACTCCAAATCTCATGTTTCTTTTGAAAAACCAAGAGTTATTACCCCGAGCGCTAATCGCATCGGAAATATCGAAATACGCAAGTCTTGTGCTGTGTTCAAAAGTTCCGATTGCGATTAGTTTTGTATTGAAATACCTTCGATGCGATTTAAAATTTGTATTGAAAAACCCCCGATCGCATCATTATTTTATATATCTCCGGTGGGCCCGCCTCCGGCGCTTAATACTTACTATTTTTCCTCCCTGATCACCTTTTTTCCTTTGTAAAATTGAAAAACCCACTTTTCCAAAGTTTGGTCTAAAAAACCCAAGTCACGTGTTAAATATTTAAATGGGTAGATTAAAAAGACCGATCGCGCAATCGCAATCGGAGAAAACACAATGGGTTGATCAAGAAGACCTATATCAAACTTCCGATGCGATTAGGTCTTATGTATATAAACCCTACCCCTTTTGCTTTCATTCCATATAACTTCTCCCCGGGACCAAGTGTTAAGGGTCCCGGGTGCCAATCGCATCGCAAATGTTTAATGGGTTGATTGAAAAGCCCCAGGCCCGAAGGCCTGATTCCGATAAGCCCATATATACATAAGACCAGGCCTATCGGAGTTATATATAAAACAGGCCCCATAACCAGGCACCTAAATCGCATCGGAAATTTTCTTTGGTGCGGTTTCAATATTCACTACCGCCGATTGCGATTGGCCGATCGCGCAATCGCATCGGCCCTTCGCCCGATCATGCAATCGCATCGCAACTTTTCTATCACATGCATTTGTTACCCCCACCGATCGGCCCATACCCCGATTCAATTCCCACTGTTGATCTGATTTTTAGATCGACGGTCCGCGCAAACTCGCATCGCAAGTTTCAATTGCTTCATCTGTTCGCTACCCCTGATTGCGACCTTCCGATTCAATCTGGACCGTCCACGTGTCCGGATCGGACGGTCCAAAATCACCCCGCCTTATTTCTTCTCCCCGCTCTCCTTTTGCCTTTTCGCGCCGATCTCCACCGTTGGATGCTTTCATCCAACGGCTACGCTCTTTCCCCGCCATCTGAAGCAGTTTAAACCTAAAAACGTAGGATTTATTAAATCATTTTATGTTTTATGCAAGTTTTAAAATATTTTCGCCATTATATTGAAGAAAGGCCAGGAGACAGGAATGACGATCCCCGTGCCTTCGGCCTATAAAGAGAACCATTCATAGGGCTCCATTCAAACGTTTTATCAACGTTCCATGGGCGCCGATACTATAAGGGCCCTGTGTGGCCCTGCACATTGACAAGACACTGTATTAAAAACACAGATTAAAGAGTATAAGTTGTTGGGAAAAACACTGAAAGGGGGGAGGGGGTGAATCAGTATTTAGGGCATACTCAAAACTTTTTACTTTTTCTTTCTCAAAAACCCATACGCTACTTTACTGAACCCAACTCGCGTATACACGCGGATATCATTCATAAAACTTGCGTATATACAGAGATCTTATTATGCATTTAATTCTTTACTTAGATCTATGAATCATTCATTCATCAGATGTTTAGTTAGCTATAAGCATGTGCAATAATAACAGAATAAACCATCACACATAAACAACACACATGAACACCAGGATTTAAGGTGGAAACCCAAGTGGGGAGAAAACCACCGTTGTCGTCGTCTCTGTCTTCAATATTTTATTATAAAGAAAACATCTTACAACAATGTACTGGTGCAGACTCATACCAGCACGCAGGCACCCACCTGCAGAAGGCTACAACCTTCTCTCGTTTACCAGCCTCTCCTGGAAGGGAGCTACAACCCCCTGCTCTCGTTTACCAGCCTCTCCTGGAAGGGAGCCACAACCCCCTGCTCTCGTTTACCAACCTCTCCTGGAAGGGAGCTACTAACCCCTGCTCTCGTTTACCAACTACCACTGGAAGGGAGCTACAACCCCCTCACTGAAGGCTTCGACCCTTAGCACCACCATGGACCACGTTTCATCAATTTTCATACTGGATCCAATATCTTCAACATAACACAACTTGCAGGCCACTTTTCATCAGATTTTCAGACTAGACCCACTCCACGCATTTAAGCTCATCATACATCAAACTGAAACTTATAACCCCATCAATTCATTCATTGAATCATCAACCAATCAATCAACAACTTGATCTTTCATCAACATAATCAGCATCATAATCATCATTCAAACAACCTAGATCTGTATGAATACATCAGATAGTAGTAAAATAGTAGAACAGATCAGAAATTTCATTCCACATACTTCAGCAAACCATAGATTACATACGTGCTTTTTCTTCACTGAACCTACATATGCACGCGCTTTAACAGAAACAAACCTGCGTATGCATCTGCACATATTTCAGGATTGACTTCAATTCCCATATGTGCTTTTGCTGAAAACAACCCGCGTATATACGCACTTTTTCTTCAACGAACATGCGTATAGATCTTCAGACATTTTAGGGCTATGCAACTCTTCAGAATAGATAAATAGCTCAGATATTACCCTTCACTTCAAAAAGTATTTCGCCTCATCTCAGATCTAAACATTCGATAAATAGATCTAGAAGATACATTGTCATTGCAGATTCAGAGATCCCTCTTCATCATAGGTGCATTAAGAATTCAAATCTATCAGCAAACTGTTACCCATACCATTCAGATATACTTCAAAGTGAAGTATTCATTAAAACCCAGACTCATGCACACACTTGCACTATGATCTTCTTCTCCTTAAATAGTTTTAGCCTTTGTCAATACCATGAGCCAAAACCACACAACTTCCAATGGTATTCCTAGACGGGATCAAATAGATAATCCAACGCTCAATACAATGGGTCAATACCATGGTCAAGTCCCCTGGTTTTATAAATTTAGAGTGCAAATGGGCATACGCGACTTGGCACGTACTTTCCCGCGTACATATGCTACTTAGCCTTAGCAAACCTCCGTATGCTTTGTGACATACCTTGTTCAACATTATTCTGGAACCTTATGAATTCCTTTCTTTTTCTACTTCTGAACTGATCTATAGATACATCAAAGTTACATCATTAACAACTCATCAAGTTAGTTTCCATCAAGGACAACTTCATCAAGCAGGTTCCATCAAAGTCAACACATTATATCACATTGCCAACAATCTCCCCCTTAATTCATCAGGTAGGTTTCCATCAAGGACAACTTCATCAAGTATGTTTCCATCAAGTACAATAGGTTTCCATCAAGAACAACTTCATCAAATAGGTTGCCATCAACTTTATCAAGTAGGTTGCCATCAAGGACAACACTCTGCATCATATTGCCAACAATCTCCCCCTTTGGACTTGATGGCAACCATGATGGTGTTTGATCATCACAACAGATAGACACATTGATTATAACCATGATACTCTCCCCCTATTCAAACACCATGATTCTCTCCCCCTTTGACATCAAGGGAAAAGGGCGAATCAAAACCGAGACAAGGTTTTTCTTTCCTTATATAAAGAAGAGCTCTGTAGATCTGATGTGTACTGAAGTTACCATGCTCCCCCTGAGTTCATGCTGAATCTTCAAACATATTTTTTTAATGAAGTACATGACTCTATAACCTTCCTATCACCAAGGAATCATACTTACATCAATGATTCAACCAAGTGGATTTACATAAGTGACTCAAGTACCCAACCAAGTGGGTTTACACATTTTGACTCAACTACCCAACCAAGTGGGTTTACAAATTTGATCAAGTCCTTTCATGACTGAATATTACAAATTTACATCATAGGTCTCAACATAACCTTTTCATCAAATTACAAATATGACTTTTTATAACCAATATAAAAAAGACCTCAAGAGAGAGATCATATTTCAGAACCATCATAATGCCAACAATGCATTACATTCAGCAAGGCTAATTCTCCCCCTGAAACTGTGCATCCAATGCATCCTTTCCATATGACCAAAACTCCTCCTTAGCTTGTGCAACCTGAACACTTTCAACAGAAAATCATCAAGGCATCTTCACCCAATATGAGAGAATGAAATAGAAATATAAGAACTAGAACACCACCAGAGATACAGTAACAAACAACATTGCAACTGTGCTGAAGAATGCTGATCCCAGAACAAAATTTGTCAGCAACCAACCATACGCGGTTTTCTGTGTATAAACTTGCGCGACTGTCCTTCAGGAAACCCGCATATCCAATTTAATCTTCAGAATTTAATCAGATCTGACCCTCTGCATAGCAGAGACTAATCCAAGATTATGTCTGAGAACTTTGTTTCTTGCTGAACCCAGATTCTAATCGGGACCTGATAAAGAATACACCACTACTAGTTCTTTTTCAATCATCAACCTATGACCGGGTCTATGTTTCCATCATCATCGTGTATTTCTGTAGAAATAAACTATCAACTCAATCTCTTGTCTTTATTAAGGTGAACTTTCCATTTCCTCTTTGTAGAAAAATAGAGTAGAGCATGAGAAAACACCATAGACTTGTATCATAAAATATCTGAGAGAAGAAAGATAAGACAACGTATCCATGTCTTCAAGTGTCATCCAACAGTTGTAGCATAAGTACATCAATAACCAAGCCTTCAGGCTTTTTGCAACATATTCTTCCCAAGAGGAATTATCATACCAGAACAAATTCTTCTATAGACAATATGTGTCAAGCAATCATCCATGCGATTTGATATCACCAAGATCTTCAGGATTATCATGATGTAACATGTGTGGGAATTGTGTATAAAAGGTCTCAACCGTGACAAAAGTCATCAGCAACAAATTCTGCATGATCTATCCTTATCATAAGACTTCCAACTCATCCATGTGTGAAAACAAAAGATACTCTTCAGCAAAAAGCAATCAGGGCTCATCCATAATCTCATCATAAGAAACCATGTATCATGTCATCATCATTTGATCATGAGTATTACGAGAACTAAGGAATAAGCAGATACAATGCCAACAATGCAATCATTAGTAGCTAGACTGATGCTCCCCCTGAACCTGTGCTCCTGTTCTTGAGCCATCTTCACTATTTTATTAAACAGAAAAGCATACGCATCTGTCTCCATTGGAACTCGCGTGTATACGCGGCTTTAGTTCATTAAACCCACGTATGGAAAGTGAAATATTGAAAAATTTCACAACTCCATCTCCCCCTGAACTTATGCCACCTATACCTGTCTTCTTCACATCAAATGCACTGTCAAAAATAAACATAACCAGAATTATCAAACTAATCATGAGAATCATCGTACATCGCTCCCCCTGTGATGATACATTACTAATTCCTATAATGTATCTCACATCACTCCTGCGGTCATTATGAGAAGTAAGCTTTTAGAAGCGGATGACTGCAATAGAGTCAATATTCCCTATGTTTCTGACCGGTCCTCCTTCTTTTTCCAACTTTGCTTGAAATTTCTTTTTGTGTGCTGCAAATTATCCAATTTCTCAAATCTATTCATCCTGCATTCCTTTTCTACATGTCCATACTTGTTACAAGCATAACATCTTATGTGACCAGAAAAATAAGCATAAGGATCATAATGTGTTTTTCTATTCTTTCTTCTATTGAAATCAGTTGCTTTATGACCATACTTGCTGCATGAAAAACAATATCCCTTGAAGAAACCTAAGTACCTTTCTGTGTAGAATCTGTTGGTTTGTGACTGAAACAATATGCTTCTGCAATTGGCTGCAACATGCCCATAATTATGACATTTAAAACATTCAACATTATTGAACAAAGGAGGGAATGATTTCTTTTGAGAGATCATGATTGTTGGTTGACCTTTTGTTTCTTTCAGCACCTCAGATTTTGCATTGATATCCTTTGAATCTTTAGCACTTCCTTGTGAACTAGATTCTCCCTTAACAGTTTCATGAAAACCAAGACCAAATTTAACAGAGGGAGACCTTTGACTACTACGAATATTGTCCAGAATCTTAGTACTATCTTGAAACCTCAAAATTTTATCCTTTTCTTCTAATTTACCTTTTAGAATGTTTACCTCAACCTCCAAATTTTGACATTGCTTCTTCATACATTCTTCTTTCCTTCTTCCTTCTTCTACTTGATCATTCAATTTTAGAATCTCTTCTTTCAACCCATTTTCTTGTTCTTCAAATGTTTGTAGAAAATCTTCATTCTTCTTATTTGATGCTCAAGATCTGCTTTCAGAGAGATGATTTTTGCTTTAAGTCCTTCTTCTTCAATTGATTGTAGAAGTTCTTCATTCTTCTTATTTGATTTTTCCAGATTTGTATTGAGAAAGAGGATTTCTGCTTCAAGTCTTCTATTTTGATAGGTTGCTTTAACCTGCAGTTTTTGATACATTTCTATCTGTTCCTTCATTGTTTCTATCTGTCATTTCATTTGAGAGATCATCTCTTTGTAGATAGATTCTTGCTTATTAAGTGATCTTTGTTGATCTTCAACTTTAATCGTGAGAGCTTCTTCTAGATCCATAACATTATTTTCACTATCTTCACCATTGCATGCACAAGAAGGTGAACAATCAATACCTGTTTTATCTTCTTCATTTTTTGCTGCACATGTTTTCTGAGATATCTCCTTTTGAGTAGCCTTCTTCTTTTGCTTTCTTCCCATTGTGACGGATCTCCTTCAAGCGATCAAGCTCCTTCAGAAGGACCTGCTCTGATACCAATTGTTGGGAAAAATACTGAGAGAGAGGGGGGGGGGGGTGATGAATTAGTATTTAGGGCATACTCAAAACTTTTTACTTTTTCTTTATCAAAAACCCATACGCTACTTTACTGAACCCAACTCGTGTATACACGCAGATATCATTCATAAAACTTGCGTATATACAGAGATCTTATTATGCATTTAATTCTTTACTTAGATCTATGCATCATTCATTCATTAGATGTTTTGTTAGCTGTAAGCATGTGCAATAATAACAGAATAAACCATCACACATAAGCAACACACATGAACACCAAGATTTAAGGTGGAAACCCAAGTCGGGAGAAAACCACCGCTGCCGTCGTCTCTGTCTTCAATATTTTATTATAAAGAAAACATCTTACAACAATGTACTGGCATAGACTCATACCAGCATGCAGGCACCCACCTGCAGAAGGCTACAACCTTCTCTTGTTTACTAGCCTCTCCTGGAAGGGAGTTACAACCCCCTGGTCTCGTTTACTAGCCTCTCCTAGAAGGGAGCCACAACCCCCTACTCTCGTTTACCAGCCTCTCCTGGAAGGGAGCTACTACCCCCTGCTCTCGTTTACCAGCTACCACTGGAAGGGAGCTACAACCCCCTCACTGAAGGCTTCAACCCTCAGCACCACCATGGACCACGTTTCATCAATTTTCATACTGGATCCAATATCTTCAACATAACACAACTTGCAGGCCACTTTTCATCAAATTTTCAGACTGACCCACTCCACGCATTTAAGCTCATCATACATCAAATTGAAACATATAACCCCATCAATGCATTCATTGAATCATCAACCAATCAATCAACAACTTGATCTTTCATCAACATAATTAGCATCATAATCATCATTCAAACAACCCAGATCTGTATGAATACATCAGATAGCAGTAAAATAGCAGAAGAGATCAGAAATTTCATTCCACATACTTCAGCAAACCATAGATTACATATGCGCTTTTTCTTCACTGAACCTGCGTATGCACGCGCTTTAACAGAAACAAACCTGCGTATACATCTGCACATATTTCATGACTGACTTCAATTCCCATATGCGCTTTTGCTGAAGACACCCCGCGTATATACGCGTTTTTTCTTCAACGAACATGCGTATAGATCTTCAAACATTTTAGGGTTGTGCAACTCTTCAGAACAGATAAATAGCTCAGATATTACCCTTCACTTCAGAAAGTATTTCGCCTCATCTCATATCTAAACATTCCATAAAAATATCTAGAAGATACATTGTCATTTCATATTCAGAGATCCCTCTTCATCATAGGTGCATTAAGAATTCAAATCTATCAGCAAACTGTTACCCATACCATTCAAATATACTTTAGAGTGAAGTATTCATTAAAACCCAGACTCATGCACACACTTGCACTATAATCTTCTTTTCCTTAAATAGTTTTAGCCTTTGTCAATACCATGAGCCAAAACCACACAACTTCCGATGGTATTCTTGGATGGGATCAAATAGATAATCCAACGTTCAATACAATGGGTCAATACCATGGTCAAGTCCCCTGGTTTTATAAATTTAGAGTGCAAATGGGCATACGCGACTTGGCACGTACTTTCCCGCCTACATACGCTACTTAGCCTTAACAAACCTGTGTATGCTTTGTGACATACCTTGTTCAACATTATTCTGGCACCTTCTGAATTCCTTTCTTCTACTACTTCTGAACTGATCTGTAGATACATCAGAGTTACATCATTAAGAACTCATCAAGTCAGTTTTCATCAAGGACAACTTCATCAAGCAGGTTCCATCAAAGTCAACACATTGTATCACATTGCCAACAATCTCCCCCTTAATTCATCAGGTAGGTTTCCATCAAGGACAACTTCATCAAGTATGTTTCCATCAAGTACAATAGGTTTCCATCAAGAACAACTTCATCAAATAGGTTGCCATCAACTTTATCAAGTAGGTTGCCATCAAGGACAACACTCTGCATCATATTACCAACATAAGTTTTGAAGAACAGAGCGCAGTAGGGTAGAAGATTAAAGACAGATCTGGGGAATTATGGCTAAGAATGATTATCAAAAGCCTAATTTCCTGGATTAAAACACAGTCAACAGAAAATCATAAGTGTTTTACTGACAGAAAGGGTTTCCACCATTTCAAATGAGGCGAATTGATTCCTCGGCTACCATAAGAGCCACCTGTTGCCTCAAAGCATTTAAACAGAGGCTGAACTTATTGCAGAATCAGATATTTTGCCTCAGCGCAGCTAGGGAGTTAATTCTGCTGAAGGAAACTAATGCAAACAAATATTAGCGGAGTTATTACATCCAAAGCAGAGCCTCAAAGTCAAATAAAGCTCCCACCAAGCTTTGCTATTTATTGTAAAAATAGTTAATACAGTAGTCCACATGTAAACTTCTCCATCGAGCCCCTCAAAAGGCCGAGAAGTCTTGAATCTGTATTTATTGTCTTAAGAGATCTTTTGTTAGATTTCACCTCCTCATTCTTCTATAAATACCTTAGTAGAAGATGAGCAATTGTTGGTTGCAGAACTTTGAAATACATTTGAGCTCAAACTTCTGATTGTAAATAGTGTTCACTGGCCCTTGGAGCTCTGCTTGTGATAGATTAGTTAGGCTGAATAGTGAAGATGATTGCTGAACTGAAACATTGGACTTGAAGATTGTAACTGGTTTGACATCAATATAGAAGTTGTTTCTTGGGATCCTGGTCTATATCACTGGTGAAGTGCACCTTTCTTTGTTTTTGTTTTCCTTCTATGCATGTCATATTGTTCACTAGTCTCTGATAAAGAACAACATGTATAGAGTTAGGATCAGTAACCTTCTATGACTGAAAAGATTTATCTCAATTTTTTCCTCCAATTTGTTTATTTAAGAGTGATTTAGTACAGTTAAGCAGTTAGGAATGCTGGAGTTCCCTTGTCCTACTATTTGCCTTAAACATTGTTCTTGAAAGCTATTTTCCTTATTTTCTTATTAAAGTTAGACTAGAAAAGTCATGGTTTGCCCTGTTTCTAGCTTCTGTTCTCCAAAAGCAGATTTTGAAAGTTTCCCTTGGTGTTGACTGAAAGCAGACTAGGTTTAAAAGTACTTTATCCGATCTTAGGTTACACTTTGTTTCTCTTATGTTTTTTCATACTTTCTGAAGGTAATTATGTGGATTACTAGATTATTTGTCCATTAAGCTGCTTTAATACAAATTGCCCAAGAAGTAAATGGTTAGCCCTGCACTTGGTTGGTTTTAAACAGTTACTTAAGAGGTTTTTCTTGTTTGGATTGACTATAAATCCCTTGTGAAATTATTATCAGTTTCCACCCCTCCAACACTTTATTGTTTCCATTCCATCATTTTAATCTCAATAATCTTGTGGTATAGATGACTTGCCCCTTGGATCACTCTTGATGTTGTTGCTCAATTAAAGCCCAGATATGACTCCATATCCCAATGGACTAAAAGCCAATGTTATATCTATCTTTTAGCCAAAGATGTTCTATTTTCTTGCAACTTCTCACCTTTGAAAATTTCTGCACTTAGAACTTTTCCTTCAGAAATAATCATGCTCAACCATCCAAAAACAAAAACAAACCCTCGACCTTCATAACTAGCCTAATATTATTACCCCAAACTTCAAAGACAAATCCATCTTTTCACTTATTGGAGAGATCCCTCTCCGGATTCAGGAGGGTTAGATCCTAGAATCCCAAAGTTGGTTGAAACGATGTTGTTTCTGTGATCGAACTTTGATGATCTTGCTGATTACAGAATCCTAACATTTCTGGCGACTCCTCTGGGGAATCATTTCCCTTAAACACTTCATAAAACCTTGAGAGTAAAAATAAGCGTTTTCAAGCACTACCAAGTCATGGTAATTATGGTAAAACTTGTTTGAATAAGTGACAAACTAGGTAAACCCTAGGATTCTCTTAAGACTTTATCTAACCTTGAAAAATCAGCTGGCTTAGCCATAAGAGTAAACTCTTTTTGTCTCATAACCGTAGCTAAGTTTTGAAACAAAGTTAGAATATTCTTAAAAACCATACAACTGAAAAATAATTCAGAAAACACCAAAAATATTTCAGATTGGTATCCAATAAACAGGGTGGTGGACCATAAAACCTTTTACCTCCTTAGGAGCTAAAAACTTCCACTTGGCGACTCCAAAATCCTGAACAGACCTTAAGACTCCACTGGGAAGAACCCTTATCATTATAATATCATTCAAACTTAGTTAGAGGACTGTAGGATTGAATTTCAAACAGATTAGTTAACCATTTAAAGATTGTCATATCTGGTTGAATTTTTCTTGTTTATTTTGGTCTGAAAAACATATCATAGTGGCTCCTAGAAAGATTCACACTAGAGCCCATCCCGACCCTGATCCACCTGAGATAGTTGATGACCCAGAAAGTATACTTTGGAAGTCTCCTAGGATTAAATTATCAACTGTTTTCAGATCACCCTTGAGAGCTAATTCAGTCTCGGAAAATCTTGCAGCTCTACAACAATCACAATCTGACTTAGTAAATCCATTTAGAACTAGGTCATTTGATGATATTATTCAACCAGAGTCTGAATTTTCACTTTCATCCCCTGAGACAAGTGAACATCCTGGTAATAGAGAAACAACACCCCCTGATTTTCATTTCCTTCACAATTTAGGTGTCTCTCATCCAAGATCAGCTCAGCAGTCTATTCCTGGTCCATCCACTTCTACTCATTCTACATCCACTGTAAATCCACCCCCTACCTCCCACTTTTCCTCTTGTAAATCCACCTCCACCTCCTGCCATGGATGCATGGTATGCTCCCCTAGTCCTTCCTGTACCACTAGTCAATCTTCCACAAGACTATCAGTCCAAAATTCCATTATATGATGCTAGCAATGCTACAACTACATCACAGCATGTGGATAAGATGAATGACTACTTTGACAGAAATGAAATTGATGATGATTCTGTCAAACTCAGACTATTCACTCAGAGCTTAGGGGGAGAGGTAAGAAAATGGTTTAAAATTTTAGCCCCCCATAGTATTAATGATCTCCAAGCCTTCCATCAAACATTCGTTAAAAGATGGGAAGTAAAGAAGAATCCTCTTCAAGTCCTTTCTGATTACAAGAACCTCCATAGAAACACGGGGGAAAGTGTGCAAGGTTACTGCACTAGATTCAACAGTGTGTACAATGCACTTTCCCCAGAACTAAAACCTCCACAAGGCTCAGCTTTAAACAATTTTCCTGAAGGGTTTGACCCTGAGATGGCCTATCAGCTGAGAGAGAGAGATTTTGCAACTCTTGAAGATATGCAAAGGGGCGCTCTTTCTGTGGAAGTCAACTTAATGGAGAAGAGAGAAAGAATGAAAAATGAAAAGAGAGTGTCTTTTAGAGAGGAAAACACACCTTCTACTTCAAACTCAAAGATGGAGAAAATGATGGAAGAAATGATGAAAGATATGAGCATAATTAAGAGAGCACAAGCGAATCAAAACCAAACTGCTCCTCAAAATAGAAACCAGAACCAGAATCAGAATGTTAGAAGGAACCAACCTCCAAACAAGCCTAGGGAAGATGATCAGCAGATCACTCCTCCCTTTCATCAAAACTATGTAAGCGAGGTTGAGGAAACGGATGAGATAATAGAGGGAGACGATATTAACATGTTCGGGGTAGAGGATGATGATTTTGAGATTCATTATGATAAAAAACAAGGTCTATATACACCTTATGATGACAAAAGAGATGATGATGAAAATTCTTATCAAGATATGGAAAATGTCATCATAGAGCCTCAAAGAGACTATGACCTTAGAAGCAAAACTAATCAACAGCCCCCCAACACCAAAATCTCTGACAAATCTTCACAAAACAGCACTACAAACAAGCCTAAAGTTATCAAACAAAAAGATAAAATAGTGGTTGTAAATTCTGATAAAGGAAAAGAGAAAGGCACTCAAAACAAAGAAAAACAGAGTACAGACATTAGCAGTACTAACACTTCAGCTAGTACTCCTGTGAAAACAATTTTGTCGAGTGTAAATAAAACAAATCAGCAAGCTGATATTGCTGATAGAATGACAACTAATAAGGCTGAAACCAACACTTTAAAGAGTCAAATTCCTTTCAGCCTGGAGCAGGAAATTTCAAAGATCAAAATCTCTGTTCCCTTGACTAAGTTAGCTGCCCAACATGTATATAGAACCCAAGTTTTGAAGGCTTTGAATATAGAGGAAAATAGAGATACAGTCAATCTTAGTGATGACTAGCCAGAGCTTATTTTCGGTCCAAAGATTGAAGGTAGATACCAAGAGGGACCTGTTCCTCCCTTCTACGTGAGTTTAAACGTTCATGATAAAATTTTGCACAACGTTATGCATGATTCTGGGGCTTCTCATAATTTAATGCCTAAAGCTGTGATGGAAAACCTTGGTTTAGAAATTACTAGACCTTACAAAGACCTGTACTCCTTTGATTCTAGCAGAGTAAAATGTTTAGGTTTAATTAAAGACCTCTGTGTTAACTTAGCCCAGATTCCAGCCAAATGCTTACTCATGGATATTTTTGTGGCTGATGTGCCCCCAAAATATGGAATGTTGTTATCAAGATCATGGGGGGCTAAGTTACAGGGGACTATGCAGATGGACATGACCAATGTGACTATCCCAGTTTTCAATCAGACTAGAAGAATTTAAAGGGAATCTCATATGCAATACATGGTTACAAGTCAAGACAGACCACAAATCTCTCCCCTCTATTCTGTAAATACAGGCCTTGATTCATTTATCCTTTTTAATGAAGAAACATTAGATGAACAAGTAACTTTAACAGAGTTAATGGCCGATAGAGAGGAGGAGGTAAATACCACAGAACTGTCAAAACAGTTTGCTGAACCTTTAAACAACAGCAAACTAAATATGGGTCTTGAACTACAAATAATGTGTCCTTTGCTTTTTAACCTCGACACTCTAGAAAACGGTCCTCTACTTAACGAAAAATATGAAGAATAAAAACAAATTCAATTAGGTGTCGCTAATCACGAACAATCAGAAAGCACAGTAGTTAAAGAGGACATTCACCAATCAGAAAAAACTGAAAACAATCCTCTATGGAGTATGCATTTCAACGGGCCATGCACTAAAAATAACGCTGGTGCAGGTGTCTGGATTCGCAACACTGTAAACAACCACACCGAATGCATTTCCTGTAAATTAAACTTCCAGTGTTCCAATAACGTAGCGGAATACGAGTCCCTTCTCTTAGGCTTACATTTGTTGAAAAAGTTAGGAGCCAAGAGAATTAAAATTCACGGGGATTCAGAATTAATCATTAGGCAAGTCAATGGGGATTATAACGCTCATCACCCCAAACTTAGGGCCTATCGAAATGATGTCGTGGACCTTTTAGAAACTTTCGATGAGTCCCAATTAATCTTCGTCTCCAGAAAGGAAAATATTATAGCCCATAAACTAGCCTCTGCCACTAGAACATGTCTAACGCCATATGAAACTGGAGACTACACAACTCTGATAAAATTTAGACCAACTGTGCCAGATAATGAGAAGTATTGGTAGGTGTTTGACAATGACAAACAAATAGAAGACTTCATGCAATTCAGAAATGAATTCGAAATAAACAGTTTAGACTTAGACTATGAAACAAACTGCAAGGAAGAAAATTTTCTTGATGAGGAAGAAACGTCCACTGAAATTGCTAATATAAACCTGTTATCTGGCAAACTTAAAGGTGAAACAGAAACGAATGCAGAGTCTGAAATGGAGGAGTTAGAAACTCTGCACTCTAAAGATGAAAGTTTGCCTAAGGGTCTGGCCCCTTTAGAAAATTTATTCGATTTCAATGATGTGGCAAATAAACCAAAACTGGAACCTGTAGAGACTGAAGTAGAAGAGTGCAATATAGGCAGTGAACTTAAACCTATGATGATTAAATTGTCCAAGACTTTACCAGCTCACATTAAACTCAAATACATTGAGCTGTTTAAAGATTTTTCTGATGTTTTTGCGTGGAGTTACGAAGATCTTAAATCCTATGACACTGAAATAATACAGCACAAAATCCCCCTTAAAGAAAACCACAAACCATTCAAACAGAAGCTGCACAGAATAAACCCTGTTCAGTTACCTTTGGTTCAGAAGGAAATCATGAAAATGTATGATGCTGGTATTATTGTCCCTATTAGATATTCTGAATGGGTATCTAATATGGTGTCTGTTAGGAAGAAAACTAGAGAGATCAGGCTTTGTATAGACTTTAGAAACTTAAGCAAAGCTTCATTAAAAGACAACTACCCGTTACCCAAGATGGATCATATTTTACAAAGGGTGGTAGGGTCTAAAATAATTTCTTTGCTTGATGGCTATTCAGGGTACAATCAGATTTTAGTTCACCCTGTTGATCAATTAAAAATAGCCTTTACTACACCATGGGGCACTTTCATGTATGTGAAAATGCATTTTGGTCTAATGACTGCTGGAGAAACTTTTCAGAGAGCCATGGACATAGCTTTCTCGGAAGAATTGGGCTACTTCATCATTATATATCTAGATGATGTTACTGTGTTTTCAAAAATAGATGAACAGCACTTGGAACATTTAAGAAAAGTTTTCGAGAAATGCAGAAAGTTTGGGATATCTTTAAACCCTAAGAAGACACTATTTGGTCTCCAAGAAGGTAAAATTCTTGGGCACATTATTTCAGAGGAGGGTATAAAGGTAGAACCAAAGAGGATTGAGGCCATATTGCAAATCTCTCATCCTCGGAACATCAAGGAGTTACAATCTTTCATTGGAAAGATTAACTTTTTGAGGAGGTTCATTCCCAACTTGGCTGAGCTCCTTAGGAATATCACAAACATGTTGAAGAAGGAGCAAGGGGTTAAATGGACCTTGGAAGCAAAGAAGTCCTTTGAGCTGGTGAAACAAGCCTTAACCAAAACACCGGTTCTTATAAGTCCTGATTTCTCAAAATATTTTTATATCTTTTCATTTGCATCGGAACATACCATAGCTGTTGTCCTTTTACAGAAAAATCCACAAGGACAAGAGCAGCCTATTGCATTCTTTAGCAAGGCATTGAGGGATGCCCCTTTGAAGTATAACATTATGGAAAAGCAAGCTTTTGCTTTGGTGAAGGCTTTGAAAGACTTCAGAGTGTACATCCTTCACTCACACACCATTGCCTTTGTCCCAAATTCAGTTGTTAAAGACATTCTAACATAGGACCCAGATGGTAAGAGGGGTAAGTGGATTGATGTTATTCTTGAATATGATTTAGAGATAAAACCCATTAAACTCATCAAAGGCCAAGGTCTAGCTAGATTAATGGCTGAATCCAATTTTGAAGTTCTTGATATTAATATGATTAATGTTTTGGATGACCAAGAAGAAATCTCAACTCCTATTGTTGAAAACCATTTTATGAATTCTCCTTGGTATGCTGATATTATTTATGTTTTGCTAAATTTGAATACACCTCCGGGTTTGACAAAGACAAAGGCAAGATTCCTTAAATTGAAAGCTGTAAAATATTTCATTATTGATCAATTTCTTTATTTGAAAAATGCAAGTGGTCTATTGATTAAATGTTTTCCTGAGTTTGATGCAGATAAGGTTAAGCACGAGTTCCATGAAGGAGAGTGTGGAGTTCATTTGTACTGGAAGACAACAGCCAACAAAATTTTGAGGGCTGGCTTCTATTGGCCTACTCTTTTTCCTGATATCCACAAGATGATCGTAGCTTGTCATAAATGTCAACTTTTTGAAGGCAAAATAAAACTCCTGCCCTTGCCTCTGCATCCAATCACTGTTGAAGCCCCATTTCAATAGTGGGGACTTGACTTCATAGGAGAAATCCATCCCCCATCTTCTGCCCAACATAGATGGATTCTCACTGCCACAGACTATTTCACTAAGTGGATAGAAGCACTATTTCACTAAGTGGATAGAAGCCATACCTTGTAGACAGGCCAATGATTCAATTATTATAAAATTTATGGAGACTAATATTCTCTCCAGATTTGGTTGTCCTACCAAGATTATCACTGATAATGCAGCAGCATTTGGATCAAAGAAGATGGTTGGGTTCTATCACAGATATCAGATAACATTGGGGCATTCCATGGCCTATTACCCTCAAGGTAATGGACTTGCAGAATCCTCAAACAAAATCTTAGTGAACATAATCAAGAAACTGTTGGAGGACAACAAAAAGTCTTGGCACACAAAGATGATCCATGCACTTTGGGCTGATAGATTGACTTTGAAGAAATCTATTAGCATGTCTACCAGGTATGGTACTGATGCAATTTTTCCAAACAACCTTGGTGTACCAGTAATGAAGTTGATTCAAGAATTGCAAACTGAAGATAATGACATGATCAGAAGAATAAATCAGACCATTCACCTTCAGCAAACCAAGGAGGAAGTTTATAACAAAGCATTGCAGAAACAGGACAACATTAAAAATATTTTTGACAAAAGAACAAAGGCCAACAATTTCAAGATTGGGGACACATTTTTAAAGTGGGACTCAAGGAGGGAAGACAAGGGCAAGCATGGAAAATTTGACAACTTATGGCTTGGCCCTTACTCTATTCATTCAGCTACTGGTAACAATTCATTTTTCTTACAGGAGTTCAATGGAGCGGAATTGTTTGGGGGTCCTGTCAATGGCAGGATGCTTAAACATTACTTCTCTTGATCCTTGACATGTTTTGAAGCCTTTTTTATATTTTTTCAATTATAAATATCTCATCCACCATTGCATTAAAAGTTAGAAAAATCAAAAATACAAAAACAATGAAAGAAAGAAAAGAGGGCAGATTGTCAAAACAAGAAAGGTATAAGCCCCATACCAAAAAAGAGAAACAAATCTGAAAGTGTGCAAGCTCAAATGCCACTCCTATAAAACACACTTCTAGTTAGTCAAACAGCCTAAACTTGACTAATTAGCTTTAAATTTTCTGCTGATAGGATAGTGAATTTGATTTGCAAAAATGTTTAATCTTGGCTTATCAGTAGATAGTTTAGGATAGATATTAAAAGATTCAAACATGTTCAAAATCTGAACCTAAGTTTCCGAAAAAGAATGGCTCGAATCTGTTCTATTTTCTGAGTTGAGAGATGAAAAAATCTGGTTCCAATCAGCTCAAAATCCGAACCAGAAAAGAAGGAAGAAAAAGCTGAAGAAAAGAGTCAAAACAGAGCTGTAAAAAGATGAAGGAAGTGCTTTAAATTTTCAGATCTTAAGCCTTCCATTTTGATTTAATTTTCTGCAAAAATAAATGTTTGTGTGCAGCTTGTATTATGCCATAGACCAGCTTCAAGTTAGACTGTTTAATCCTGACTTGAATGCTTTTAAATTTCTGTTGTAGAAATTCAAAGAATAAAGTCTGTTGGACAGTTTAATCCCAATAGATAGTAGATTAGGTAGAGAATTATATGGATTCAATTGTTTAATCTGAATCCATGGAGAAATAAGAAGTAGAAATAAATTATATTTTTTCTTTCAAAAAGAATAAAATGTTGTAAGAGAGTTTGCCAATCCAAGTGCACTCTAAGAAGAAAAAATGTTAGATCTGTAGGATTGGGTAGGTAGAAAGCTTGTAGATGAAATTCCATTGTTATTATAGCTGATGATATATTTTCAGAGCAAGATCATCCTAGCAAAGGAAGGGCAGCCCAATGGATCAGGCACAAGTCAGCTTCCCAGAGAAAGCAAGTCTGAAGTTCTTGATGCCTTCAAGAAGGCACCATCCCCAAGTGGAGCCACTGTTAGCCACCTATAATATTTCTTATACCAAAAGGTGGCTAAGAATTTTTGAGCCTCCATGGAACAAAGTTTATCACTAAAAATTGTTGGCTCTTGAAGGCTCCTTGAAGGCCTCATACCTCTGTCCAAAATCTTCATTATTATTTCCATTTTTATACTCAGAAATTTCTGCTAATTCCAAATGAAAGACTGCTGAAAGACCTTCATTTTCCCCCTTCTCCAACCTTCATTTTCTCCCCTTTTTCTCCATAAAAACTCCTGTGTTTTCATGATTTCTTTTCTTCCCCTCATGAAAATCACTTTTCCATAGTTAAAAACTCATTTTTCAACTATTCCGAAACCCCCAATTCCTTTGAAAACCATGAAAAATTCATAAAAAATACAAGTATTTACTATGGACTTAAGCCCCTTTGGGCTAAGTCCTAACCATTTCCCCCCACATGCCCCTTCCCTGGAACCAGGCGCTAGTCCCATCGGCGCTTATCGCATCGGAATAAATCAAACGAGCGCATATGTTTTGTTACACAAAAGACCCCGATGCGATCAGCTCCCTTTGATATAACTCCAGATCTCATGTTTCTTTTGAAAAACCAAGAGTTATTACCCCGAGCGCTAATCGCATCAGAAATATCCAAATACGCAAGTCTTGTGCTGTGCTCAAAAGTTCTGATTGCGATTAGTTTTGTATTGAAATACCTTCGATGCGATTTAAACTTTGTATTGAAAAACCCTCGATCGCATAATTATTTTATATATCTCCGGTGGGCCTGCCTCCGGCGCTTAATATTTACTGTTTTTCCTCCCCGATCACCTTTTTTCCTTTGTAAAATTGAAAAACCCACTTTTCCAAAGTTTGGTCTAAAAAACCCAAGTCACGTGTTAAATATTTAAATGGGTAGATTAAAAAGACCGATTGCGCAATCACAATCGAAGAAAACACAATGGGTTGATCAAGAAGACCCGCATCAAAATTCTGATGCGATTAGGTTTCATGTATATAAACCCCGCCCCTTTTGCTTTAATTCCATATAACTTTTCCCCGGGACCAAGTGTTAAGGGTCTCGGGTGCCAATCGCATCGCAAATGTTTAATGGGTTGATTGAAAAGCCCCAGGCCCGAAGGCCCGACTCCGATAAGCCCATATATACATAAGCCCAAGCCTATCGGAGTTATATATAAAATAGGCCCCATAACCAGGCGCCTAAATTGCATCGGAAATTTTCTTTGGTGTGGTTTCAATATTCACTACCGCCGATTGCAATTGGTCGATCGTGCAATCGCATCAGCCCTTCGCCCGATCGCGCAATTGCATCGCAACTCTTCTATCGCATGCATTTGTTACCCCCGCCGATCGGCCCATACCCCGATTCAATTCCCACCGTTGATCTTATTTTTAGATCGACGGTCTGCGCAAACTCGCATCGCAAGTTTCAATCGCTTCATCTGTTCACTACCCCCGATTGCGACCTTCCGATTCAATCCAGACCGTCCACGTGTCCGGATCGGACGGTCCAAAATCACCCTGCCTTATTTCTTCTCCCCGCTCTCCTTTTGCCTTTTTGCGCCGATCTCCACCGTTGGATGCTTTCATCCAACGGCTACGCTCTTTCCCCGCCATCTGAAGCAGTTTAAACCTAAAAACGCATGATTTTTTAAATCATTTTATGTTTTATGCAGGTTTTAAAAGATTTTCGCCGTTATATTGAAGAAAGGCCAGGAGACGGGAATGACGATCCCCGTGCCTTCGGCCTATAAAGAGAACCATTCGCAGGGCTCCATTCAAAAGTTTTATCAACGTTCCATGGGCGCCGATACTATAAAGGCCCTGCGCGGCCCTGCACATCGACAAGACACTGTATTAAAAACGCAGATTAAAGAGTATAATTTTTGAAGAACAGAGCACAGCAGGGTAGAAGATTAAAGACAGATCTGGGGAATTACGGCTAAGAACGATTATCAAAAGCCTAATTTCCTGGATTAAAACACAGTCAACAGAAAATCATAAGTGTTTTACTGACAGAAAGGGTTTCCACCGCTTCAAATGAGGCGAATTGATTCCTCAGCTACCATAAGAGCCACATGTTGCCTCAAAGCATTTAAACAGAGGCTGAACTTATTGCAGAATCAGATATTTTGCCTCAGCGCAGCCAGGGAGTTAATCCTGCTGAAGGAAACTAATGCAAACAAATATCGGCGGAGTTATTACATCCAAAACAGAGCCTCAAAGTCAAATAAAGCTCCCACAGAGATTTGATATTTATTGTAAAAATAGTTAATACAGTAGTCCACCTGTAAACTTCTCCATCGAGCCCCTCAAAAGGCCGAGAAGTCTTGAATCTGTATTTATTGTCTTAAGAGATCTTTTGTTAGATTTCATCTCCTCATTCTTCTATAAATACCTCAGTAGAAGATGAGCAATTGTTGGTTGCAGAACTTTGAAATACATTTGAGCTCAAACTTCTGATTATAAATAGTGTTCACTGGACCTTGGAGCTCTGCTTGTGATAGATTAGTTAGGCTGAATAGTGAAGATGATTGTTGAACTGAAACATTGGACTTGAAGACTGTAACTGGTTTGACATCAATATAAAATCTGTTTCTTGGGATCCTGGTCTATATCACTGGTGAAGTGCACCTTTCTTTGTTTTTGTTTTCCTTCTATGTATGTCATATTGTTCACTATTCTCTGATAAAGAACAAAATGTATAGAGTTAGGACCTACTGTATATCAGTAACCTTCTCTAACTGAAAAGCTTTATCTCAATGTTTTCCTCCAATTTGTTTATTTAAGAGTGATTTAATACAGTTAAGCAGTTAGGAATGCTGGAGTTCCCTCGTCCTACTATTTGCCTTAAACATTGTTCTTGAAAGTTATTTTCCTTATTTGCTTATTAAAGTTAGACTAGAAAAGTCATGGTTTGCCCTGTTTCTAGCTTCTATTCTCCAAAAGCAGATTTTGAAAGTTTCCCTTGGTGTTGACTGAAAGCAGACTAGGTTTAAAAGTACTTTATCTGATATTAGGTTACACTTTGTTTCTCTTATGTGTTTTCATACTTTCTGAAGGTAATTATGTGGATTACTGGATTGTTTGTCCATTAAGCTGCTTTAATACAACTTTCCCAAGAAGTAAATGGTTAGCCCTGCACTTGGTTGGTTTTAAACAGTTACTTAAGAGGCTTTTCTTGTTTGGACTGACTATAAATCCCTTGTGAAATTATTATCATTTTCCACCCTCCAACACTTTATTGTTTCCATTCCATCATTTTAATCTCAATAATATTGTGGTATAGATGACTTTCCCCTTGGATCACTCTTGATTTTGTTGCTCAATTAAAGCCCAGATATGACTCCATAGCCCAATGGACTAAAAACCAGCATTATATCTATCTTTTAGCCAAAGCTGTTCTATTTGCTTGAAACTTCTCACCTTTGAAACTTTCTGCACTTAGAACTTTTCCCTCAAAAATAATCATGCTCAACCATCCAAAAACAAAAACAAACCCTTGGCCTTCATTACTAGCCTAATATTATTACCCCAAACTTCAAAGACAAATCCATCTTTGCACTTATTGGAGAGATCCCTCTCCGGATTCAGGAGGGCTAGATCCTAGAATCCCAAAGTTGGTTGAAACAATGTTGTTTCTGTGATCGGACTTTGCCAATCTTGCTGATTACAGAATCCTAACATTACCCTCAAGGTAATGGGCTGGCAGAATCATCAAATAAAATTTTTGTGACCATCATCAAGAAGCTGCTGGAAGAAAATAAAAAATAATGGCATAGCAAGTTAGTGCATGCTTTATGGGCAGACAGATTGGCAACAAAGAAATCCATTGGAATGTCTCCCTATCAATTATTCTATGAAGAAGATGCAGTATTCCCTACTAGTTTGGGGGTACCAGTGATAAAATTGGTCCAAGAAATACACTCAGAAGAAGACAACATGGTAAGGAGGATCAATCAGACCATACAACTCTAGCAAACAAGGGAAGAAGTCTACAACAGAGCTCAAAAAGTGCAAGAGAACATCAAAAAGTTGTTTGATAAAAGAAAAAAGGCCTGTGATTTCAAAATTGGGGAAAAGGTACTCAAATGGGACTCTAGAAGAGAGGATAAGGGTAAGCATGGAAAGTTTGACAATTTATGGCAAGGTCCTTACATCATTCAATCTGCAATTGGTCCCAATGCATTTTTTCTGCAAGAATTGGATGGTACAGATCTGTTTGGGGGTCCTGTCAATGGCAGGATGCTCAAGCATTATTTCTGCTAAAGCTCAGTTTAAATTTTTCACTTCCATTGTAAATACCATTGCTTTGTTTTGTTTGGAAAAAGAAAAAAATAAAAAAAATAAAAATATATATATATATATATATATATATATATATATATATATATATATATATATATATATATATATATATATATTTTTTTTCTTTTTCTTTTTCCAAACAAAACAGTAATGGTATATATATATATATATATATATATATATATATATATATATATATATATATATATAAAAGAATGGTTTAGACAAGCTCAAATCTTGAACCCATGAAGTTCCAAAAGAATGGCTCAAATAAAATCAAAACCTGAGCCAGGGAAAATGAAAGGCTGGTTCTAACATGCTCAAAACTTGAACCAGCAAAGAAAGGAAGAAGAAACAACTCTAACAAGATCAAAACCAGAGCTGAAATGAAGAAAGAAAGGTGACTCTAACAAGCTCAAAATCTGAGTCACAGAAGAAGGAAGGATGCTCTTAATTTTAAGAATTTCAAGCCTTCACAATTTTGTTTCAATTTTCTACAAAGTTTCAGTTCATGTGCAACTTGTCTTTATGCCATGGAACAACAACAAATCAGACAGTCTAATCCTGGTTTTTCTGTATTTTAATTTATGTTTTAGAATGTAGAGAATGAAAATATGTCAGACAGTTTAATCCTGGCAGATATTAGTTTAGGTAGAGAAGCTATGAGTCCAACTGTTTAATCTGGTCTCATGGATAAATAAGGGTAGAATTAGATTAGCTTTTGCTTTCAATAAAAAAAATATATATAATGAAGAAGGTCTACAAGTCTAAATGCACCTTGGAGAAAAAATGTTAGGACAGTAGGATGGGTAGGTAGTTTTTTGGAGAAGCATTGCTGCTAATATAATGACCATCATGGTAGGGTCTGATCCAGGTCACCCTCTCTTTAGCTGAGCGTGCTTTGGTGGGTCAATTCACGGGCCTCTAGCCCTCCCCCAAAACCACGGAGAGCTGGGTTGCAAAGAACTAGGCGCCATTGATAAAAAACAGAGTCACTTCGTATTTCCTAGGGAGGGGATTTTTCCTGTTTGAATTTTCTAATAAGGAGGATAAGGATCTGATATTCCAGAATGGTCCCTACTTCATGCGCCCTCAGGGGATGTATCTCAACAAGTGGACACCCGATTTCAACCCAGTAGTTGACTTCCCTACAGCCGTCCCTGTTTGGGTAAGGCTGCCCAATCTGCCAATGCATTGTTGGAACTGGGAGTCCCTTAAGCACATCGGGAACACCTTGGGAAAATTTATTGATCGAGCAAATAGCAAAGATCAATATGATTGCGCTAGAATCTATGTAGAAGTGGACCTGAAGGTTGGTCTACCTGAGGCAATAAAAATCAAAGTCGGAAGTTGGACTCACGTTCAAAAGCTGGACTATGAGCAGCTTCCGTTCAAATGCCGGAAATGCCATGTTTATGGACATTTGCTAGAGGCTGCCCAAAGAATAGCGAAGTGGAGAAAGGCAAGGAGGAAGGATGGAATCAGGTTAAAAGGACCAAAACTGCCCATAAATCCCCTAGAACTGGAAATACAAATGGCAAAGGCCCTTAGGCAGCCTCTGCCATTCAAACACCTATCATGGAAGAACAAGGAAACAAATTTGCACAACTAAGCTCAGCAAATGAAGACACCCAAGAACTCGAGAAGCATAAGGAAGACTCGCCCCACAAAGAGTCCCCCTCGGGACCAAAGCAAGTAGAAAGCTATGCAAACAGATCGAAATAGATACTAATAGAAGAGACTGAGGAATACAAGGTTCGGAGGACTCAGAAGAAGAAGGTGAAATAGGGGATTCGCAAACTTCGGCTAGAAGATCAATGAGAGGCCGAAAATCTTCTCGTGAAAAAAGAGAGCAGGAAACCTATAAATATAAACTTCAGGGAATCCAACCAACCCTAGAGAAACTCTTGGCAAAAACACCGAAGATGACCAGAAATCAGTCTCAGATCTCTAAAGGAGCTCACCATCCAAAAAGCAAGTGAGGAAGATCGTCTCCTGGAATTGTAGGGGTATAGGGAGTAGAATAAAAGAAGAAGCCATAAGAAACCTTATAAGAACTGAATCTCCTGATATACTCCTCATCCAGGAGACTAAAATGGAGGACAAAGACTTCCTCCATATCAGTAAGAAACTGTGGAAGAAAATTGAAGGTCAAGTAGTCTCAGCTCGAGGTGCCTCAGGAGGCCTGGGCACTATTTGGAATGCCAACAAATTCTCAAGGATCAAAGAGGTCTTTAATACCCATTGGTTGTTTTCAAAACTGCAACACGTTGACACAAATGAGATCCTCTGCCTCTTTAACGTATAAGGGAAGAGACCTCCATGCATAGAGATATCCGAAGCATTAAAAGAGCTTCTTTCCTTCACTTCAAAAATATGTATAGTGAAGAGGATGGTCTGGTGTATAATCCAAATCTAGTAAATGAGGTGCCCTCTCTGATCTCGTCCAGAAAAAAATCAGTACTTGGAAGCAGAAGTCACTAACTCTGAAATAAAGAATGCCCTCTTTGCAATGGAGCCAGATAAGGCCCCACGTCGTGATGTTTTCACTGCCAGATTCCTTCAGACTTGTTGGCATATTGTAGAAAAATATTTATGAAGAATGGTTCGGAAATCACAAGACAGTCAGAAAATTGGGGGAAGCACCAAATCGGCGTTCCTTGCCCTCATCCCCAAGGAAAAAGGCAGAAACACCTTCAGCAGATTTCGGCCTATCTCTCTCTTTAATATAGGATACAAGCTGATCATTAAAGTGATTGCAAACAGATTGAAAACCATTCTTCCAGACATTATACCAGAGAACTAGGGAGGCTTTATTCAGGGAAGGCAGAATGCAGACA
The DNA here is from genome assembly GCA_034641835.2 of Pinus albicaulis. Lineage (NCBI taxonomy): Eukaryota > Viridiplantae > Streptophyta > Pinopsida > Pinales > Pinaceae > Pinus > Pinus albicaulis. Next base: position 264,139,518 of record CM076575.1, on the reverse strand, counting down.
ACTTCATTCTAGTTCAGGAGGCGGTCCATTCTAGCTTGCTCCGAAAAGAGAAAGGAATGGTTGTCAAATTAGACCTAGAAAATGCCTTTGATAGGGTGAGACATAGATTCCTCATGGATGTTCTACACAAATTTGGTTTTGGCCCTAAATTTATTAAATGGATTTAGGCTTGTATCAGTGAACCTTGGATAGCCCCTTTGATTAATGGGAGAGCAGCTGATTTCTTCAAAGCTTCTCGAGGATTGAGGCAAGGGTGTCAGCTTTCTCCTCTTCTCTTTGTCCTCCAAGCTTCTATCCTCAGATTCCTCTTGAATAAGAAGCAACAGGATCAAGAGATAATGGGTCTGTGCATTGCAAGATGTGTCAAAAATATAAACCATGCGTTATTCACTGATGATTCTCTATTGTTGGGTGCTGCCACTGTGCTCTCGGAAAACAATTTTAAAGAGGTGGTGGATAGTTATTGTGAAGGCTTAGGAAGCAGGCTCAAAGAAGGCAAATGCCATATCTTCTACAGGAATACTTCAGACATCACTCTCCATGCCATCTCCTACAGTTTTGGCTTTGTTGCCTCCTCTTCATGGTCATCCTTCAAATATTTCGGGCTCCCCATCTTCCAAAATTTTTCCCTTAACAGAGACTGGCTACCTCTGCTAGATAAGTTTAAAACCAAGATCCATTCCTGGGGCTACAATTGGCTTAACCTGGTAGGAAAGACAATGCTCATAAAATTTGTTTTAAGTAGCCTCCATATCTATCAATCTGCAGTTATGCTGGCCCCAATTGGCATTATGAGAAAAATGGAGGATTACATCAGGAAATTCTTCTGGAAAGGCAGAAAATCGAATGATAAGAAAATCCCTTTAATTAGCTGGGATAAAATCTCTTTGCCTAGACTTGAAGGAGGTCTAAATTTCAAGAGTATTAGCACTCAAAATGTTTCTTTGGGAGCGAAGCTATTATGGAGGGTTATCGCCCCAAATCTGGGATGGGCGTAGTGAGTGCTGTGGAAAAAATACTTCTGGGGGCAGAGAAAACGTTGTCTTGACAGTCCCATTTCTAACTTCGGCTCGATGATCCAAAAACTCTGTACTAAATCTTACCCTTTAATCAGCCTCCATGCGCACTGGATCCTATGTAATGGCAAACATATAAGAATATGGGAGGATCGTATCATGGGTAGCGATCCCCTGGAAGATGATATTTCCCTAGGCACGATGAGAGAATGGATGAACAGAGCCGGCGTCAAAACTCTATGGGACATTTCTCAATGGGAGGGCAATGTTTGGCAGAATTGGGCTAAGATGGAGGTGCCACAAAACCTGTCTAATGAATGCACAATCTTCTTAACCCGCTTAAATGGCAAGGCCCCAATAAACAGCAGAAAATATGAAACCCGTGGTTGGGGCCCGACTCCTGGGTGTTACACTATCTCGCAGCAATACAGAAAGCTAGTTTCACACCCTCACGTCCCTCCTGACCTAGAGCCTTGGAAGGGGATTTGGTCACAGCATTCGATCCAAAAAATAGACACATTTTGCTGGCTCCTTTGCCATAAGCGGATTTTGACTGATGACAGGCTTCAGAAAAGGGGTTACCTGGGGCCTTCTAGATGCTTGCTATGTGGAGAAAATGAAGAATCTGCCACCCATCTGATGCTCAATTGTAATTTTGCTACAGAGATTTGGCAAGCAATCTTAGGCCCATGGAGCAACGAGTTCGCCTATCCCACTAACATCTCTGATTTGTTCTCAAATTGGATGTCTAAGTACCCTGGAATCACTCCTAAGAACAACCATATCAAGGTTGTATGGCTCACACTCCCTAAAGTAATATGCTGGCAACTATGGCTTGAAAGAAATCAAAGAATTTTCGGAGACAAAATGACTGATCTCAAGATTGTCTTGGTCAAAATAATTTTCCAGCTAAAAGACAGCTTGGGAGATCATCTGGATGGGGCTGATCTTAGTGAGCAGGATTATAAATGGATTGCTATGCTTGACCTCAATTTCAAAGACATTGTAAGGCCTCCCACTCCTCTCAAAGACTGGAAAATTCGGGTCAATGCAACTGATTTTTCTTAGTTTTGCACAAAGTTGGCATGTCCCATCCTTTTCTTTGACGGGGCTGCAAAATGAAATCCAGGTATTTCCGGAGTAGGTGGTATTGTCAGAAATACGGAAGGTAGAACTGTGCTCAGATATAACTGGGGTGTGGGTTATAACACCAGCATTCAAGCCGAAGCGTTGGCCCTACTCCAAGGTCTCAAGCAACTCAAATTTCTTGGTATCAAAGATGTCACTGTCTTTGGTGACTCCCAGTCAATAATTAAATCCATAGTGGACAGATCTTCTCCTTCTGATCTAAGATTATCAAGATTGATGAGAAAAATTATATCTTTGTCGAATTCCTTCCAAAGCCTGAATTTCTTTCATTTAAAGAGAGAGAACAACAAAGAGGCTGATGCTGAAGCCAACAAAGCTATTTTTCTCTCCCTAGGAGTCCTCCTAAGAGATGGAGATGAAGGATGGGATCCCATACCCTAACTTTCTGGTTTAATGTTTTACTGTCTATTATTGGAGCAGTTTTTTTGTATCTTCAAATTTGGGAAGACAGCAGATATTGGTCATACTTTTGTTTGTAAAAAGCTCTGGCACATAAGTGAAAGGGCCATTTTGTTCCCGGCCGGAGAGAAAATCTGGGCGTTGCCCTTGCACCTTGTAACTTGAATTAAGGCGCTCATGCCAGGAATCAATATATCATATTAACCATTTCTGTCAAAAAAAAAAATCCATAAAATGAGACACAGAAAATCACAAACACAATCAATTCTCAAAATAAAAACAACCAACTAATCAATAAAAGAAAAATAATTAAACATCATCATAAAAAAAGCAGAAGATAATAAAATAATAAATAAAGACTAAGTAAAAAAAATAATAAATAAATATATAAATAAAAATAAATAAATAAATGGACATATAAATAAAAATAGTACAAAATAAAAAAGGAAGAAAATGCCAAATATAGACTAAAACTTGCTCAACATTAGAAATATTATTTAAAATATATAATTATAAATTAACAAAATAAATGAAGAAACCTAAAAAACATCAAACCTACTACATGACACTATATATATATATATATATATATATATAAAGCATAAATCCAACAAAAATGAAAAGAGATGAAAACACCAGAGAAAGGAAAAATGAACTCTAATCAGAGCACAGAGATGGGATCCAACAATGAAAACCAACAAGGCATTTTCTCAATCTTAACAGCTTTTCTAAATTTACGATGATGGAAATTCTCAACCCTAACAACATTCTTAACCCTGACGTTACTTCCACTTGACCATGGAGACTCTTAACCTATAAAATAACTTCCACCTTGTTACAATACCAAGGCTTATGATTATCACTTACCCAAAAAGCATAACAGATTATATGGTCAAAAATATTTTATATGTATTTTATGTTAATTTAATTATATTACCATCATTTTTTAATTCAATTTAAAAGAAAAAATACATTAAATCCTAAACCTTTGTCTTGATCACTATTAAATATTTTCTACTTATTAATCATAGATGATTTCTTGAGAGGTGCTCTACCCACTTGTGTGGGGTACAAATTTCAAGCACAAATGTTTAACAATTAACATTTATATGTCCACTAAATTATTAAAAAAAGTAATAAATAAAATGTTAAAAGTAATATAAAACCTCTAAATATTTAAATGTTCGCTCAATAAATAATAAAAAGTTTAAGTTGTCAATTTGTTATATGTAAAATAATACTATTAGCATGTAAATAGGTTTTCTTATAATATCGTGGATACATACCATGTTTTATCAATACCACATGGTCAATAACCATAACTTATTTCACAATCAAGGTCTTTAAGATATTTTAATTTAATTTAATTTTATAACATTTTCTTAATTAATTCTAAAAAGAAAAATGTTATCATTACTTTTGAAATATATATAAACCCTCTATGGTATATTCCCATAGAAATTATATCAAATTTTCAATAAAGTTAAAAATGAGAATACTTTTATATATAAATATGTGAAATATATATAATATAAATAATATTACTAAGAAGCCACATAAATTCATCTTAACTAAGAATCCATGTCATGTCCCTCAACTTCACCAAAAATAAAAATAAAAAAAATTCAACTATGTGAAATTGTATAGCTTCACTTGTACAAGGTTTGTTTTATCATAGCATACTACCCTTCTATATATATATACATATTTTTTTTTAAGCTTACATATTTTAGTGTAAGAGAATGGTGTGCTATTTCAACCTCAACCCTAACCATAATATGTGTGCTTACACTTACTTACCATCAAAATGATATGGCTTAACAATTACCTTGGTCAATAATTTAATACTACCAAGTAATGTATACGCCCATGAATATTTTATAGGTCGTTTGCTTGGCCTTAGTCCACTCATGTTGAAGATACAGTCACTATGGTTATGAGGATAGTACACATCACTATCGTTTCATATTTAATTCTTATGCCAAGTTCGATATAAGCTTCTCGTGGTTGGTATTGTTGTAACCATTACGTCTTGTCATAAGAACTCGATTGCGTATCTACGAAAGGCTATGACCTTCGTCCTTTCTCAGTATTACTTAAGCATCATTTTAATGGTTACGTCTTGCCAAATGGATTTTCATTCACTCCTATTACGATTTCCTGGGTAATTAAACAACTTTCGTTTCGATGAATTAAATGAGGCGTGGTCTTTTTCTGTACTTCCGTATATTTCCTAATACGAATGCGTGCTATGAAATAGTTTGGAAAATTTTATCACCCGTACATCATAGTTTTTGAAACTTTCTTGAGGTACTTGCCATTGTGGTTATTGCCCGGGGTGGGCATCATCCTAGACGTGGACGACAGAAAAATGAGATAGTTTAGGGTTTAGCTATGTTTTAAGTTCGATGTTTTTATTTCTATAGCTTTCATTTGGAAATGTTAACACTTGCTCTCAGAGATGCCCAAGTCCGTCGTAATTGCATGTGCATTCGCTTCTACCATTCAGCGTCAATCTTTCTAGCGCAGGGAGATTAATTAGTCAGGTAATAATTCCTGCTATATCTTTCCTCTTCCGTTAATGGTTAAGTTCGTCTTAGAACTTAGAGAAACGACAGAGACTACTCCTCTGAGATTTTTTTTTCCAGTTATTTTTACGTTGATATACTGGCCTCCTCATTCTAGCATTTGATGATGATCTCTTAATTTGTATTTTTTCCTGCTAGTTACTTGGATTTAACTATGCATATTGGATTTAACTATGCTTAACGTTTCCTGATTTTTTATTTTGGATCAATATATGTTTAATCTTCATTATTTGAGCTCAATTCTATATGATGACCTTTAATCACGGCTATGTAAGAAATCATAGGGTTTCTAGATGAACTGACCTCGCGTCACAACAGCTGTAGTTTTATTTCATGTTAATGTTCTATTGGCGTTCCACTCAGATCAATGCGCTTATCATTTTTTTTGTTTTTCGGCCCACTTTGCCCTGATTCACTCTTTCTAGGTTGTGATATTTCTCTCACTCAGGGTTCAGAGATTCTATTTCAAATTCCTGTTCAGTCTTGTTGTGTATTAGTTCATACACAACTGTGATCTTTAAACTCGACAATTTGGTATTATATGCAGAGGTTCGTGCTATATACGTGTTATTCTCGTGCACCGAGTTAACTATCACTTCGGAGGTAATACCTTGTAAATTCTGGCATTTTTGAATGATTAAGTTTCTACTCTGTCTATACAGTTAACTAATTTGTCTCGGCATCTTCCAGGAATCCGACAGAAGGGATCAATTTCTTCCTATAGGTTTTTGGGTAACTAGAATTTGGTTTCGTTATCGTAACCTCTTATAACCGTCCCTTTCAATTTTTATTCCTATATATTAAATTGGTTCCCGAACTGTTAATGCAGGTATGCTACTTCCCTCCCGCATAGAATTTTGAGGGTCTCATACTCATTCTCGCGATAGGATTATTCTAACAATTCTATCTTTTTCATGGTCACAGGTCAGCATCTATCTCTTGTCGGCAATGATGTTTGCCTTCAATTACTATTTAATTTAATTCACAGTTTCCTCATTAAAAAGGGTTTTTTTTTGTTTTCTTGGTAGCATTAAATTTTGGCCTAAGGCTGAAACTGTTAACATTATAGCGGTGATAGAATTTTCATGACAATGGATTCTAGAATATCATGTTGAACTATGCGAGCCCATTTTGTAAATGGCTCCAGTCCTTGATATACATATAGATGTATAATAGCTCTCGATTTTAGTTCCATAATACGTTTTTCAATTTACCTAGTGATTTACCTAAAGACAATGAAGACAGAAATACGTTTAGTGGCCTTATTTATACTTCTTGTTTCTTTCTCATGGAATTAAGATAACCGAATATGAGTTTCTTTGTCATATTAGTTTCTAAGTATGAAGTTTGAGCAGTACCTGATAACTTTCCAGTCCCACAAAATTTATATTTCCAGTTGTATTCTATACATCTATAAGAGTTCTCTCGATAGCTGAGGTTTTCGTTTTTATAACAATTATCCAGTCTTCCTATAACTATAATTGTTCTTGTCACAACCACTTCAATATATGTATTGGTTGACTACACAGCTAACCTTTCGTACCTCTGATGAATAAAGCGTATGTTGATTCTCATAGCTATATTTATTCTTTTCTCAGATGCATTCATTATGTAAAGTTTTATATACTCATTTTACTTTACAATCCTTGCTTCTTTTAGGATGCTAGTCACACATTCAATATATATATATATATTTTCTTCACCTGCCATTTGTTATAGAATTGGTAATACTAACTAGCTAGGTCTCTACATTAGCTGAGTTGTATAAAGCACTGAAACTATGAAATTTTGTTCAAATTTGTTTCTTCTATAGCTGGCGGCTGATAGATAGTCCTGCATTGCTATTTTGGAAGTCTACTAGTCTATACTGTACTTAGACATGTGAATACATTCTTTACTACTCATATAATTGCATTATTTACACTATTTGAATTCTATTGTTAACAGAAGAAGATTAAAGTTACAAAAATTTGAATTATGAGGTGTTACAAATCTCCAGATTTAAACCACGGACTAGTTTAGAGGTTTTGGAGGATTTCTCCTCATTTTTCTAGTTCTTACAACTATGAAGAAATGAGAGGGTTAATTCCATTCTTATCTCTGTAAATGTATGGAACAATATTTAAAATTCAGAAAAAACAAATATACATAAACAACTCTAGTCTGTTCCATTACCATTAAATATTCAACTATTCTTAATTTCTGTGAGCATACCACTTTGGTAATTGACCAGTCCTCCCAACCTTACAATTCATCTATCTCCAGAATTCACCCCCGAGCTGAGATCCCTCCAAGAACAGATCAACCTCTAATCTGTGTAGGAGCAGCTTATTTAAGCTGTTGTTCCCCAAAGCCTGTTTCTAATTCTGCGTTCAGAATATCAGGATGCTTTTCTTCCTGTTTGCCTAGGATTCCCTATTTAGGGACTTTTAAAGCTGATTTCTGCTTTTCCCAGCTTTTCCAACTTTTTACCTCTTCCCGACTACTTTCCTCATCATTGGGGAAACTAGATTTTCCTCAAAATCTAATTTAGAAATTCTTCAAGGATTTTTGAAAGATTGTGGGGAAAGTATTTGCTTTTATCCATCCTCATGGATTTAGCAAGTGATCTCATAATTCTCATTTTGGTCAATCTACACAAAATTATTTTATTCATTTTCTCAAATTAAATATTTAATTACAATCACAAAATACTTGTCCTTTGGGGTCCACTCCCTTAGGATTAAAGTTCAAATGTCTAGTTTTGAATTTCAAACACATAAAATAGGGGTGTTACAATCCAAGTGATGAAAACAAACAAATTGACTAACAATAACATCAGAAATATATGTATTTTAAAATAAATTATATTAAAAAAAAGTGTGATATATCTTTAATTATACAAATTTTGTAATTTTTGTTTAAATAAATTATATTTAAAAAAATGTGATATATCTTTAATTATACTAATTTAACCTTAATTTTTTTTAATATAGCTTTATATGATGTATTAATTTTATAATAATTCTCTCATAACAATAATTTGTTAATTGTTAAATGGGTAAATTTTGTTTTCAAATATTTTAAAGCCTAAATAAGTCGTCAAATTTCATAATGAAGGTGTGGATTCTAGTAAGAAAACAACAAGGTTCCACCAAATTCAAAATAGTAAAGAAAAGCTGTTAAAAAGAGAGATGATTTGAAGACTTTTTCAACAAATTCAAAATAGTAAAGAAAAGATGTTAAAAAGGGAAGAGGATTTGAAGATTTTCATTGTGAGGGGGCTTGAAAATTAATTTGAAAAACCATTAATTTTAATTATGCAATAAGCAAGGAAAATGCTATAATACAAGTTATAATATTAATAATTACGAGTATGGTGCAGCCATATATATAAAATGGTTGGTAAATGTAAATAATGATAAATCCATTATACTCATCCAAACATTTATCGTTGCTAAATTTCAAAAAAAATATTAAAATTAGCCAAAATATAACTTTATTTTCAATTATTGTTACTATCAATTAAAAAAAATAACACAAACATATCTACATTTAAAAAAACATGTAACAACATTTGAGAGTGTAAGCTATAGAAAAATAGACGTTAAATTAATATTAAAATAAATATTACACATTTTATAAAATAAAATCCATAAAATTAGACATTGAAAATCACAAACACCATCAACAATCAAAATAAAAACAACCAAGAAATTGATAAAAGAAAAAAAATGAAGCACCATCATAAAAAAAAATATAAGATAACAAAATAATAAATAAATACTAAAAAAAAAATGGACGTATAAATAAAAATAATATTAGATAAAAAATAAAAAAACCAAATATAGACTAAAACTTGGTTAACATAAGAAATATTATTTAAAATATATAATTATAAATTAACAAAATAAATGAAGAAAACTAGAAAACATCAAACCTACTAAATGACTATAATAATAAATAAGTATTTATATAACTATATCAAGCATAAACCCTTTCTCAATCTCAATAGCTTTCCTAAATTTAGGGTGATGGAAATTCTCAACCCTAACAACATTCTTAATGGTGAAGTTACTTCCACTTTATCATGGAGACTCTTAACCTATCAATAAGCTTCCACTTTGTTACAATACCAAGGCTTATGATTACCACTTACACCAAAACCATAACAGATTATATGGTCAAAAATATTTTATATATTTTTTTATGTTAATTTAATTATATGACCATCATTTTTTACTTAAATTTAAAAGAAAAAAAACATTAAATCTTAAACCTTTGTCTTGATTACTATTAAATATTTTCCACTTATTATTTATCAATGATTGCTTGAGAGGTGCTATACCCCTTATAATGGATACAAATGTCAAGCATAAATGTTTAACATTTAACGTTTAAATGAATAAATAAAGTTAAAAGTAATAAATAAAATGTTAAAATTAATATAAATCCTCTAAACATTTAAATGTTGGCTCAATTAATAATAAACTGTTAACGTTAAAATTAATTTGTTATATGTCAAATTTATTATTTACTTGTGAATATGTTTTGTTAGAATGCCATGGGTCAATACAATGTCACTTCTTTGACAATGGAAATATTTTATAACGATATCACATGATTCTTAATCATGGAAATTCAACTCCAATTTATGGTCGATATTATTAGCACGTAAATAGGATTTATTATAATCTCATGGGTCAATACCATGGTTTATGAATACCACATGGCCAATAACCATAACTTATTTGATAATCAAGATATTTTAAAATAATTTATTTTAATTTAGTTTAATTTAATAACATTTTCTTAATTAATTTTAAAAGGAAAAATTTTATAATTACTTTTGATATATATATATATATATATATATATATATATATATATATATGTATGTATGTATGTATGTATGTATGTATGTATGTATTTATGTATGTATAAACCCTCTATCGTATATCCCCATATAAATTAAATCAAAATTTCAATAAAATTAAAAATGAGAATACTTTTATATCGACAATATTACTAAGAATATAAATAATATTACTAAGAAGCAACATAAATTCATTTTAACTAAGCATCCAAGTGATCAGAACAAACAAATTGACTAACAATAATATAGGAAAGATAGCGCATGGTTGTTTTAAGTTTTTTATTATTGTAGTTTCTTTGACATTCTTGATCCAAAACATATGCTTAATTTTTTACAACCAAATGGTTTTTTTTTAAATTTAGATAGTTTCTTAAACACAATATTGTGGAATCAAATTTAAGAGAGGGAGGGGGGGGGAGGGGGGGGAAGATAGAGGGAGAGAGAGGAAGGAAGACAAAGAGGAAGGGGAGAGAGGGAGAGAGAGAGAGAGAGAGAGAGAGAGAGAGATGGAGTTGGAGGGGGAGAGAGAGGGATGAAAGAAAACATATAGAGAGAGATAGAGTTGGAGAAAGAGAGGGGGTGACAAGGGAGGGATGGGGAGAGAGTGAGGGATATAGGAGGGAAGAGAGAGAAGAGGAGAGGAGAGAGACACAGAGAGAAGGGGAATAGAGAGAGGGGGGAGGTAGTGATAGAGTTAGAGGGAAGAGAGAGAGAGAGAGAGTAATGGGGGCGAGAGATAGAGGCATGTGAGATATAATGACATAAAGAATATAAAAGAGAGAGATGAGTCAATAGAGAAAGATAAATATGGAGTTGGAATGGGAGCGAAAGAGAGGGAAGAAGAAATACATGGAGGGATAAAGTAGAGAGAGAGGAGGAGTGATAAGGGAGAGATGGAGAGATAGTGTGGGAGAGAGGAGAGTGGGAGGGAAGAGGGAGAGGAGAGTGATAGGGAGAGTAGAGAAAGAGAGAGAGAAACCAGCCTAGATCCATCTTAACCCTAGATCAATCAAGCATCAAGAGCGATCAAATATTTCTAGGAGAAAATGTTTCCTCAAGATTTGAACTCGAAAAAGATGTTTGCACCTCGAGAGATTTGATCCCTCTTAGCAATTGATAGATCAAGGGTTAAGATGGATATAGGGTGGTTAAATTTAAGTTATGAAATATATATTCCAAGATAAAAAAATATATATATATATATATATATATATATATATATATATATATATATATATATATATATATATATATATATATATATATATATATATATATATATAATCCAAAAAATATCATATAATTAAATAGTATGTTGAAATCTAGGTATTCACATCATTAGCTATGGATAGATTGTACTAAAAGATTTCATATGTATTTTCTTAGGATATTATTCAAATTTTTTCTAATAAAATAAACATGATAGTCAATAAAAAACCTAAAAAAAAAGTTACACTACCTAAAATTCTACTTTAGTTGATTCATTCGAAAATAGTCTTGAAGATGGATCCCTGTTGCAATTTGAAATGTCGACGGATTTGTTATAACACTGTGGATAATCTAGATCATTCTTCTCCAGTTTTTTTAATATATATATATATATATATATATACATACATATAGTATCAAAATGAGGGTATAAAAATAATCAAAATTAAATGTAAAAAACAATATAATAGTTGTTAGACAAACAAACAATATTTAAATTGCAAAGAAGAGTTAGCAGAAGGTACCTGAAGACTAAGGAAAAGTAAAACTTGAGATCATTCCATCTAAGGGAAGAGTGATAAAAAGACAAGATCATTGAAAGAAGGTCTTGCTAAGAGGTTAATTTTGGTGAATACTAATGTGTATATGCAGGTAGCAGCAGAGAAGGGAATTGTGACAGCCATACAGTAAGAAGAAGAAGAAAGGGAGCGAAAGTGAAAAAGCCAGATAAGAGAAAAAAAATGATCAAAAGGGGTCTAGAGGAAAGAGAACCAAGTGAGCGCATGAGATCAAGCATAAGAGGGAAGCTTGATAGGGGATTGTGTAGCATTAATTGAGACTGGTTACAACAGAAAGGCTTTAGTGTAGTTCCCAAGTGGACATGGAAATTTCGTAAGAGGAAAGGTGAAAATGAATCCAGAGAGTTAGAGGTAAGGATTAGAAGAAAGCCATATAAAGAGGAAATAAGATGCCAAAATAGATGGCAGAAGGAGATTATATGATGAATAAATTGATAGGGATATGGTTGAGTTAAGGGCACAAATCAAGCATTTGGAACAACTACTATAGAAGGAGATTAGAGAGGATCTGAAATATCGAGTGAATGTAAGGAAAAGTGTCAAGTGGTCTATTATGGGGTTATTTTGGAAGAATTTGATGCAAAAGATGAATATTTGGATGAAGGAGGAAAATAACACTATTAGAAGTAAACATAAAGAAGAATTTCACTTTTGTGAACCCGAAGAAGGATGAATCCTAGGAAAGGATGATGATGAGAGTGATGGGATGATGGAGTGCTTGGAGTAACAAAGAAAGGAGATGTTAATGAAATCAAGTGAAGAAGGAAATTTTGATGTATTTCAACCTAATTTTTTGTATGAGTATGAAGTTTTAGGTACTAAATATCAAGCAAATAGAGCTATAAAAATGCCAAAAACAAAGGAAGGAGCAACAATCCAAGAAAAGGACTATGCGTGTAAAGGACAACAAGGGGTAGCTAATTATGGAGTTGGAAAATTTGAAAGGAGTGTTTTGGAATAAGGAATTTTAGCCTTCTGTCATGAAGACAACCTTGAAGAACATTATGAAAGAAATCATATCAAAATTTCACAATTTTGTGAAAAGAGGAGTAATATGGGAGATATAATTTGTTGGTTGTACATTTTTTTAGCAATCGTTTATCTAAATAGTTTTGAAGAAATCGTTTGAATCAATGAGAGTTATTGGAAAATAGAAAAGGAGGAGACAATGTATGTCTTGCAAATGTGCAATTATGGAAATGGGAGAACTGATAAGGAGAGTGTAGCTCGAGACAATTATGTTAATGGAAAACAAACTGTAAAGATTCAGAGACTAGGAAGCATCCAAGTACCCGAGGAAGAAGAGATATTATTATCTCATGTAGTCAGGAAAAGAAGGTGACTAACTTATGAAGACAATCATGGAGATGAATTTGTAGAAATTTCTGATGGAAGGAAAAAATATGGCTATTCTTAGAAAGGTCATGAAGAGGTTTATCTGCAGGCAATCACACATTCTTTGGAATTTTATGAAGGAAAGTGGGAGAAAACTCTTGAAATTATCTCACAGTATAGGGTTGGAACATTGATGGATGCATGTAAAAAATTTCTTAAGGGTGATAATAATTTTAAATATAGGTTTGAGAATGGAATAAATGTTTGGAAGATTGACAAAGATCAAAGGGATAGGCTTGAAGGTAATTCATATTTTAAATTTCTGAATTGGTTGCAGCAGGAATATCATAATTTTGAAGATGTAGTTGTTTATGATCATCTCCAGATGACCATGATGATCATGAAATATTTTTTTAAAAATTTTTTCTGGGTTTAGAGAAAAATTTAGTGCATGGTTTGCATGAATAGGAGTGTTCCCAATAGGATGGAAATTTGGACGAAGAAATAATAATTTTAACAACTATTATGCAGGGTACTATTGAAGCCAAAGAGGACTGTAGAGAAAGAGACATGGCAAAATTTGAACAAAATTTGTTCACAAGTCCAAAATGAGGTGAAGACCAAAGATTTAATGGTGTAGAAGCTGACAGTGGAGATAAATATGATGTGAATAAGAAGATAAATTGGTAAGGACTTCCACATAAATCATTAGATGTGTGGAAAATGAGAAAATTAGATACCACTTTTGTCAATGAATTGCGTACTGAAAATGTGAAGTTGGGTTACACTTTTTGCCCTTTTTTGAGAAAAAACATTTAATTTTTTCGGTTCTTCAACTTTCTACAATCTAAAAAAATATTTCTATTAAGAATTTCGTTTTCCAATAAAACTAAAAATTGTCCAAAATTTTGTTAGCTTTCTATTACTTATTTTTTTGGAATTTTTTTATACACATTTGATATTTCAACTTAGAATTTCTTTGAGTGTGTGTTTTTTAACAATCAATAGATTCATAAGAAGTCATGTTAATACACAATGTTGTATTCTTTGAAAATTTGTGTTTTTGAGAAGAAAAATGTGTTACAAAAATCTAGTCAAAGTCTACTTCGGTTTCATCATATTTACAAAGCCAATGGATACATACCATAATTACTAGAATTTTTCGCGACGCAAGAAATTTCTTAACATATAAGTTATAAACTAAAAATCTAAAAGCTACCCATTAGAGATGACGGACCAATGTAATGTACCATAATTTTTTCAATTTTTCTTACAATGTATTTTGGAAGATACATAATTTTTTTCTCACTAAATCACAATGACCTTCAGAAATTGTTTGCATCCATTTTATTACAAAATTAGTTAAAATTAGTAAATATTTCTAAAATTCCATGAAAATTATATTTCCTGAAAGTAGATTCAATTTTGAAAAATTCTCATCTTGGTTCCGACAGTTAATTTAGAATGCTACATGGAGTTTAATCATTTCAAAGTTGCAAAAACGTATTCAAGGCTTGGCTCTGCTTAACTAGTGACACATTAGTTTGGCCAAAATATTAAACAAAGTTCGGCTGACCTGTTTTTTGCACCGATGGCCCATTAAGTAAAACATCAAAGTAGTTCGGCTGAACTATTTCTTAAAATTTCTGCTGAATTTTTACGTAACTTTCCGTCGGCTGGATAGTACCACTGAGCCCCTCCAAAAAAAAATTTCGCAGTAATATAAATTTCTGTGAAACCATTCAATATTTTCATATATTTTTGCACATTTGGTCTGATTTTACAAAATTCTTAATCTGATTTTGCAAAGAATTGTTTTGGGTTTAAAGACCTTTCTTGGAGATACATTCAAACGACTTTTCTTTCAGACACATTATTTTCGTACATTTGATCTGATTTTGCAAGGAATTTTTTTGGGTTTAAAGAATTTTCTTGGAGGTACATTCAAAATTTCTTGCTGGTACATTCTAAAGACTTTTTTAAAGAATTTTCTTGGAGGTACATTCAAAAGACATTTCTTGGAGGTATTTGATACAATTTTTTGGGCTTAATTTCAAAAGGACATTTTTTGGTTTTGGGTTGAAGTAAATCTTTTATAATAATTTTTTTAAATGATTTTTTGTGTAACTCTTTAAATGACATTTTTTTTTACGACTTGCAAGGAAATATTCTAAACTTCGTTTCATTTTCATAAGAATTTTTTTTCTTGAATTTTTTAAAGTAAGTGTTTTGGATTGGAGCATGTATTTTTTGCAAAAAAATTAAAATGAGTATTTTTTTTTTAAATTAAATATTTTTCGATTTTTTTTTTTTAAAGTGAGTTTTTGTCTAAATTTTTGAAGAAAATTTTTTGAACTTCATACTCTATTATCATGGGAAATCAAAGAAATTGTATGGGAAAATATGATTGAAAAAGAGACCCTAAGGAACGTAGAGAAGAGACAAGACAATCTCGTAAAAGAAAGTTAGAAGTACTCTCAAAGATTGAAAGGGGAAATCAACCTCAACTAGAAGTTGAAACGGGTATGTAAATGTAAATATTATGATTTTGATATATTTAGAATTTTCCTAGCATAAAATGTGAAGCTTAATTTATATTTTATGAACTAACTTGAAAAATATTTTGCAATGTAAACAGAGAGAGATATTCCTCAAAAAATTGATGATGAGATACAAAATTTTGAAAGAGAAAGTAAAAGAGATATTGAACCAATGATTGAAGATGGTGAAAATGATGAAAGAAATTCAACTAAAGAAATTGAATCACAAGGTATGTACATATATATATATATGTGTGTGTGTGTGTGTGTGTGTGTGTGTGTTGAACACATGTACGTATTATTGAAATTATACATATATTTACTAATTTAGTTATTTACTGAATATGTAAACTTATTATGTACTATTCATTCGAATATGTACATATGAAATTAATGTCGATGACGAGATGTTAGAAAATGCTGACACTCACACATATGGAGATAAAAGAGCTGACGATTATATACGATATCGTGTTAACCACATTTTTGAAAAGTATTTCATAAAGTAAAATGTGACAGTTCAAGCCCAAATGTTGAAAGGTCTCCTATCATTAATGAAATTAAAAAAAGCTATGAATTTATTAGGTATTCGAAAATCAACCAAAGATTAAAAAAATGAAGGAAAATGTGATATAAAATATAAATAGTGGTATAAATTCAATTAGAATATCTAGCCAGAAAAATGTTTCAGTTGTACGTAGAGAAATACATATAGCATTGGTTTTATCAAGTAATAAAGGGAATATCTTTGTAAAAACTATGGCACGAGCATTAGGAACCTCACGAAAATGTTTTCACAAACATTGGAAATTTCGGTTGCAAATAGATGTAAATGATGATCTTGCTTGTTGGAGAGCTATTTGTAGGCAACTATAGAAAGATAGACTAGGAGAATATGTTAAAAAAAATAATATATGAAAACTGGAAGAACAATTCATGTGTTTCGCCAACTCTAAGGCATGTGATGCGAAGAAGAATAGCATGAAATCAATACGAAGAACATGAAAAACATTTCTTGGAAACCACTCAGATAGGCTTGTTCAACAAGGTCAAATAAGAGAATCATGAAATTCATGTTTCAATCAATGATTTGTTTCAACAAAAACCATGGTATGTAAAACCTATCACCGTGCGCGACACTTGTTGTTTCCATTATCATGTGGAATTTGGGTTATATTATGATACATTCCTTGATTTTGGTGGAACATTTTGGAAGGATTCACCTCCTCCTTCCACTATTCATGATTTCAAATCTCAAATTCTATGTGAAAGAGAAAGCAATGAACTATTTTACGAAAAAAAATGTGTTGGTGGTAAAAAATGCAATGATTGCGGAAATTTGACTAAATTTCAAAACAAATATCGTACTGATATAAATGATCAATCATTGTCCAACATGAAAGTGAAATGGAAGATATATGAATATATCCATAAATTGATTCAAGGTGCAAGTAGTGTTAAAAGAATTGAATTACAAGAAGAAGCAATTTTTTTGATAGAATTTTTGAGAAAGTTTGAGCCATAAATTTACAAATACAACAAGTATTCCCATAGAGCTCGATGGAAAGACTTGCAATTCAAAAAATCCCATGAATTTTTTCCAACAGGGACCATTTTATCAGTAATTGATTTTACAGAAAACTACACATTTGTTTCAAAAAAAGAAATTCAGAGTGAATACTATCATTCTGACCAAGTCTCCATGCTCATCCATATTCTATATAGACATGCTGAATAAAATGTTGATAATATGGAAAGCACCAGTGAAAATTGACATATTATTAAAGAATATCACTTTTATATCAGTGATGATTGTACACATAATACATATTTTGTACAACATTATTTTGGAAAAATTTATGATTCCTTGAAGAATAATGGAATGAAATTCAACGAAAATAGGATATGGTCAGACGGATGCTATGACAATTAAAATCTGCATGACCATTCTTTTGGTTGTGTTGTCTTCATAAGAAAAAATGCATTAGGCATTGTTGGAATTTCTTTGAGATTGGCCATGGAAAAGGAGAACATGATGGTGCAGGGGCATGCATAAAACGAGCACTTTGAAGATATCAAATGAACCCCTCTGCAAGCCGACTTGTGGACGATAAAGAAGTTGTTCAATGGTGCATCGTTGCTCTAAGCCATGAGACTAACCGATCAAGGGAAGTGCGAAGGTACATTCAATTTAATTTTTAGTGGATATCTGATTTTAAATAGTGTACATTTATCACAATGATTATAATTGATTGCATTTTGATATCATATTTACATTCATCTTTAAATTTTCCATATAAATGTTTTTTTGGCATATTGGGATAGAAGACATAGATAGATCAATTGGAAATGACATTGAAACAATAAAAGAGACTTGAAAATTTTAGTCAATTAAAACAAAGTCATCGAGAAATGTGTTTTCATTGGATAAAAGAAAATATTCTTTCTTTTGTCATGTTTGCACACACAACACAAAATCCAATGACGTTTGTGAAAATAACATGTATGTAAAAGATTGGAAACATACAGAGCTAAATACAATGGGAAAAAATGTTTGTTGCAATGTTTGAAGAAATGCAATCAGAGGAGACTACAATATCATTCGATGGTGATCAAGTTTCTGATCTTGTTAGAGAAGGTAACATTTGAATTTATTTATAATGATAAAGATCTAGAAATAAATGTTAATACGTATAATTTTGTTAAGTTTGTTTTATTGTTGAGGAGATGTTTTTGTTGTAATTGCACCAACTAACAATGATGAAAATGCAAAGTATTATTTGATGTGTTGCACTGAAAGAAAAATGAAATTATTAGAAGGCTATAATGATCACAGCTTTCCATATGAAAGAGGATCTATTATACTGAAAGGTTATTTTTCAGACAAACTAATCAAAGTGGGAATTTTGTTTACTTTGAAGACTATGAACCTGATTTCATAAGTTGTCAATATAGTCACTTGATGTGTGCAGCACGCATAAAGTTGATCGAGGTTCAATCAAAGAAAAAGACTAAAATTAGGAAATGGAAAATGTCAAAATCCGATCATGAACGTATTATTTAAGATGGCATTCCATTGGAATTGTTTTGATTGAACTGCCTAACAATTTATTCTGTTTGGATTTTATGTTCTAGAACTTCGAGTACTCAATTAAAAATTGAGTTTCCTTGTTATGTTATCTGTGAAATTTTTTGCACATGTAAAAATTGTTTTGGTACATGCACACTCTTGTATCAACTGAAAGTAGATTTTCTATAGATGCATTGATAAAAAATGTTGCATATATATATATATGTGTGTGTGTGTGTGTGTGTGTGTGTGTGTTCTAGAATGGAATTAACTATTCAAGTAGTTTTAATATGTGCATTGATGAAAAATGTTTCATGTACTCAATATATATGTTCTAGAATGGAATTAACTGAAAGTAGTTTTTCTATGTGTGTTGATTAAAAATATTGCATATACTAGATATATACACGAACTGAATGCACACCCAATTTTTCTTGTGGGCTTTCTTGGTAAAAGGTATCCACAATGTAAATAAATCATCCACAGTATAATTTTGTATGAAGATTCCTTTTAGAGAAGTGACTCAGAGCACTTCTTCGAATTTTGGTGGGATTTGACCCACATCTCTATTCCTGATTGAAAATCTAGTACAAAATTTGTCTGTCCAATGGTAGAATATGTTCTATGTGCATTGATGAAAAATGTTGTGCACGTATTGGATATATATTTGTGTGTGTGTGTGTGTGTGTGTGTGTGTCCTAGAATGAAATTAATTGTTCAAGTAGTTTTCCAATATGCATTGATGAAAAATGTTTCACATACTGAATATATATTTTCTAGAATGCAATTAAAACTGAATGGACCATCAATTTACCAATTTATAAATCAACAAGGCTACCTAGTTAAGTGCATTAATGAAATTGACCCCAATTCAACAAAGATATATCTGCTTCTTATATTTCAAACCAAAATTAAAGGGGTTTATATGGGAAAGAGGCAGAACATATAGCCTATGAACTACTTTAGTTCATCGGTCAATGAAGGTATCATCATGTGGGAAATTGTTTCAGGAAAACTTGATCGTACATAAAAGTAATATTAATATTTTTTTTGATCTTTACATACTACATACTATTGTTTGAGTGAAATTGTTTTTTAAAACATACCAAATGTACTTCAACCATCCAAAACATGAACTTTAAAATTTTTTTGATTATATCAAAACAAATTACTTCACATTTCATGCCAATTGTAGTTCAACTATTGAATAAAAACATTTAACATTTAAGATTATATCATATGCCAAATGTAGATTGAAATGGTATCCAAAACTTAGTTTTAAAAACTTTTTGATTATATCACAACATTATTTCACATTCCTAATGTACTTGAACCATCAAAAACTTGAGTTTTAATTTTTTTTTTATTATATCACAACATTATTTCACATGCCATGCCAATTTTAGCTCAACTATCCAATAAAAACATTTAACATTATATCACATGCCAAATGTAGATTGAAACCATGCAAAATTGAAGTTTTAAAAACTTTTTGATTATATATCATGCGACATTACTTCACATGCCATGCCAATTATATTTCAACTATCGAATAAGCACATTTAACATTATATAACATGCCAAATGTAGATTGAAACCATCCAAAACTTAACCTTTAATTTAACAAAAAATTATAGATGACGACATTACTTCACATGCCAAATGTACTTCAACCATCCAAAAATTTAGTTTTAAAATTTTTTTGATCATATCACAACATTACTTCACACGCCATGCCAATTGTAGTTCAACTATCCAATAAAAGCAATATATATTTAACATTATATCACATGCCAAATGTATGTTGAAACCATCCAAAACTTGAGTTAAAAAAAAAATATTATTATATCACAACATTACTTCACATGCCATGCCAATTATAGTTCAACTATCCAATAAAAACATTTAACATTATATCAGATGCCAAATGTAGATAGATTGAAACCATCCAAAACTTAACTTTTAATTTAACAAAAAATTATAGATCACAACATTACTTCACATTCAAAATTTACTTCAAGAATCCAAAACATAAGTTTAAAAAAAAAAAAAAAAAGATAACATATCAGTACATAACATGCCAAATATAGTTCAGAAGCAAAACATTAATTTATAGAAGACAGCATTACTAGTAGTTCAATTATCCAAAACTTAAAAGGTTTAAAAACCAAACAAATTATATAACAACATTAATTCACATTCACATGCCAAAAGTACTAAAACCATCCAAAATTTAACTTTTTGGAACAAAAGAAATCATATTAACACTGTAATAAAATATGTCCAAAAATTGTAGATCTCACAAGTGTAAGTATCAAACTATATATATATGACTGTGCATCTTAATAATATATAAAAAATAAAATTTAATACTATAAATCTTGAAATCAAATTTACAAATCATGTCCATCAAATATAGATGGATGTAGTGTCTTTCCTATCAAAGTCTCAATCTACGTGCTATCTTGCGAGGCATGGGGAACCTGTACACAATGCACATACAAAAATTAAAATTTGATGTTTTAAAAATGAGTGAGAATATATAGAAATTCATGTCAAAAAACAAAATATAAAAAGAAATCATTCAATACCTCATGACGTTCCCTCTCCATTTGTTCGCCTGCTATAAGTTCCCCCATGGGAACATCTCCAATATATATACATGTACAATTATATATATATATATATATTAAAAAAATTTAGATGAAAATGCAGATGTGTACATATATAAACTTATTTTAAATAATATTAAAAAAAAATTAGAGAACTTGTTCAAATGGTTGAAATGGTGTGGATGTTCCTATCTCCATCACTAGAGTCCATGGATTAAAGAAATCTTGTATAGAAACCTGAAATTCAAAATTTTAAAAGTATAAAATAACTCAATATCAACATCTCAATTTATAATAAAACTTAGTTAAACTTCAATTTATAAATTATAACTTTTAAAAAAACATATATATATTTAAAAGTGAAAATTTGAATACTTATACAGGTGAATTTGGGACATCTCCTAAGAGAGGCTCCAAAAGAAAATCTCCGAAAACCTAAAATTCAAAAAATGTAAAATAACTCAAGATATATATATATATATATATATATCTCAATTTTTAATGGAACATTTTGAGTTGGAATATATATATAACTTAAACATAAATTTTAAACGTGAAAAAATGTCCATACTTGTTGTGGATGTGGCACATCTCCTAAGGAATTAGAAGGTACATCTCGTAAGGAAAAGAAGGTATCGCCATCCCAAAAACATTGGACGGAATTGGAATCTGTTAAAACATTTGATTATTATATATGTACATGTACATGTGTGCACAATTATTTATTTTAAAAATATCACTTAAAAAACACTAACATTTGTCAACATATCTTGATGGTGAGACCCATATTCATTGTTTGAATTAGAGGCCCCAAAAGTGATATTAGCATTTTCGTCATTCATCATGCATGACAACTACAAATGGTGTTCTAACATATAATGATAATTTTTTGTTAGATTAGTGTACATACAAATAAATGTATATATGCACATACACATGTATTTATTACAAATTGTACACATGTATGTGTTAAAATAATTGGAACCTAAGGTCATTAACACATACTGTTCCTGTGCCCTCTTCCTCATGAAGAATTAGGTCTATTTTTCAATTTATCTTAATAACATTCTTCGGTTTTCTCTTTCTCTTTTTATTGTTAATATCCAGCCTTACTTATTACTAAGCCGTGTTTTCTCTCCAATGACAGGTATGCTGCCTCCGTCACCAAAATAATGATTCCATTCCATTGATTTCACGTCTTACACTTTTCTTACCTTGGCTCGAGTTCACCTGATCGATTAATTCGGCTCAGTGTAACGTTTTTTCGGTTGGTTACGGCCCTACCTACTATAGATCAAATAGGTTGCGACACGAACTGTTTGTTTTAATGTGCGACTATGCACAAGGGTTGTTTTGGTTTTGTTTTCAACAGTTGCCATACCATTTTAACTCGACTCTCATAATTTATATGTTAACCATTTAAAAGAGGATATGGTTCCGTTGCATTCATTTCTCGGTATGTATACATAAACGTTCTTATGACCAGGTTAGTGTAGATTAAATCTGCCTTTGCTTTCTAGGTGCGACTGTCATATATATTTTCTAGCTTTTCGTTTAAATCCTTTAGGTTTTCCTTATATGAACATATGACAGTTCTATATATATATATATATATATATATATATATGAAGGTTGTAGTTACATTTTCGTCGGTCATATTAGCCCATGCTAATATTGTTCATACATATGTGTTTAATATATCAACTAAGCTATTTCTATTAGTCCTACGAAAGAATATTACGAATAGGAAGAGGTCGAAGTTTTCAATTGTGTTTGAAATTTCCAATACTATTATTGACATAGTAGGATATTGACCAAAAGGGAGGGTATAGCCCTATAATGTCTGGTTCCTCGCCATGATTCCATTCATGTACTATTCGCACAGACTTATTTTATTACTTTTCCAATAGAACTTCGTATCATGCTTCATGTAATATTTTTCTCTGTTATGGGAATATGAATAATTTAGTAGAACCTAAGATCGATGTGGTCCTGGTCATGCTTAAAAATTTCTGAGATATACGCATAATTTCTAATAGCCTTAAGAAAATGTGACCAGGTTAAATACATAGTTGTTTTTCATAATTTATCATTACCTACTAACCGAATACTCTTATCCTGTACAATACAGTTCTATGACTAGAATTTTCATTTATTATAATTATATTTTTGTATTGATATATATATGCCAATCGGATAGTATTACCACTAATGTATCCAAATGCAGTTACAAGATTTTATCCATAGCATTGAAATTTATAAAATAAACTTCCAGTATGCACCTACGTAATTATTGGTGACATAGCAGAGTCCTATTCTATGTTACATCTCTATGTCCCTTTAACAGGGTTATGTTGTTTTCCTCTTACTAAGAGTTTTTTTTTTTAAATGAAACTAGTGTACAGGAGCTTTTCTTTTCACATATAAAACCAGATTGAAGTTGGATCAAAACCAAAATTATGTATTACTAAGTTTGAAGCATCTTCAGCTAAATCATCTGTGAAGAGCTATGTATCCCCAGATTTAAACCACCTTGGTTTAGAGATTCTGCTGGATTCTTCAGCACAGATCTAATTTCTAAAACTAGGCAGAATTACAAAGGTGAATACCTTATGACTAATTCTGTTAAATGTAGAAATTATGATTTAATAATCAATTAAATTTTATATGTAGCCAATTCATGAAGTATACAGTAAACACATTTAGAATTTTCAGATACATACCAATCATGCAATAGACCAGCCTCCCAACCTTAAAGTCCTTCTGTCTCCCAGAACTCACCTCCCCTTCAGACCAACCACTGATCTGTTTAGGAGCAGCTTATTTAAGCTAATGTTTCCCCAAAGCATGTTTCTAATTTTGCATCCAGAATAGCAGGATTCTTTTCTTCCTGTTTGCCTAGGCTTCCCATTTTAGGGACTCTTTAAAGCTGTTTTATGCTTTTCCTCAGCTTTTCCAGCTTTTCACCTCTTCCCAACTACTTTCCTCATCATTGGGGAAATTTAGATTCCTCCTCAAAATCTAAATTAGAAATAATTCCTTTCAAGGATATTTTTGAAAGATTGTGGGGAATAGTTGCCTTATCCATCCTCATGGATTTAGCAAGTGATCTCAAAATCTCATTTTGGTCAATATGCACCAAATCATTTTATTCATTTACTCAAATTAAATATTAAATTACATTCACAAAATACTTATCTTTTGGGGTCCACTCCCCTTAGGATTAAAGTTCAATTGTCTAGCTTTGAAATTCAAGCACATAAATTGGGGGTGTTACATATTCCCCCTCTGCAAATAAACACCATCCTCGGTGTTTTTATTCAACTAATAAAGTTCATTTTTTTCAAACAAAAATGGATATCATTCCATCATTTCAGCTTCTTTTTCCCAGGTAGCCTCTTTAGCAGTAAAGTGCTTGAACTGCACCTTTACTCGTGCTAGAGTTTTGTTTCTCAATTCAATTTCTTC
Source organism: Pinus albicaulis (assembly GCA_034641835.2). Taxonomy (NCBI): domain Eukaryota; kingdom Viridiplantae; phylum Streptophyta; class Pinopsida; order Pinales; family Pinaceae; genus Pinus; species Pinus albicaulis. The sequence goes on along the minus strand of CM076575.1, from coordinate 264,114,699 downwards.
CCGCTCCAATATTTGAAGTGGTTCTGGCAGAAACTCCCCTTCTGTTTCCACCTGTACAACATTCCAGTCAACTATGTGAGAAGCGTCATGCACATATATTTTTAATAACAAAACATGAAACACATCATGAACTCTAACATGGGGAGGTAAGGCCAGCTTGTAAGCCACTAGTCCCACCCTTTCTAATACTTCAAAAGGACCACAATATCTAGGAGCTAGTTTTGCACAACTTCCAACATAAAGAGTGCTCTTTTTGGGTTTAATACGCAAATACACATGTTCTCCCACTTTGAATTCTCGGTGTACCCTTTTCTTATCAGCATAATTTTTCTGGTGATCTTGTGCTATCTTGATGTTTCTTTGTATCTGTTTAACTATTCTTTCCATTTACTGTAAAGCATCAGGTCCCAATATTAACTTATCTTTTGGCTGAATCCAACTCAAAGAAGTACGACACCTTCTACCATACAGTGCCTCAAACGAACTCATCTTGATGGAGGATTGATAGCTATTATTATAGGCAAATTCAGCTAAATGCAAGCAATCTTCCCATTTTGCTGGCCTATCCATCACATACATTCGCAGCATATCTTCCAAAATCTGATTAGTTCTCTCGGTCTGTCCGTCAGTTTGAGGGTGATAGGTAGTACTAAATTTTAGCTTAGTGCCCATCCCGCTAAATAGTCCTTTCCAAAAGGCTGCTATAAATTTAACATCTCGATCAGAAACAATCACCTTCGGAACTCCATGGAGTCTTACTATCTCTTTCAGGAACACATTCGTTACTTGAGCTATTCTATAGGTAGATTTTACTGGTATAAAATGTGCAACTTTTGTTAAAGTGTCTACTACTACCATTACTGAATCATGCTGGTATTTAGTTTTGGGTAATCCTGTTATGAAATCCATGGAAACTGTGTCCCATTTCCATTCTGAAATCGGCAAAGGGTTTAGGAGACTAGCAGGATGTTGATGTTCAACTTTGACTAGTTGACATTCCGTACATCTAGTTAAATATTCTGCTACATATTTCTTCATTCCGGGCCAGAACAACTTTTTTTTCAAAGCTGTTAACATTTTCTGATATCCTAGATGTCCGGCATATGGCTGTTTGTGATATTCGTCTAGGATCTCTCTTTTCAAGGTCTCCACATTTGGAACATATAATCTGTTTTTATAACAGATTAGCCCTTTTTGGTTTTGAGTGAAATTAGTTTTCTCCTTTTTTCTGCAATTTTACCAAAAGTGTTTCATAATGTGGATCTTGGTTTGCTTCTTTTCTCACCAACTCTTCTACTTCCACCTGGGCACTACTTCCCATGCTACTGATATTCTGACAAGCATTTCTACTCAATGCATCAGCAATTTTATTCTCTTTCCCTCTGATGTGTTTTATATCCATATCAAATTCACTTAGAAAAGACAACCATCTGGCTTGTCTTGAATTCAAATCAGTTTGGGAAAAGAAATATTTGGGACTAATATGATCAGTCATCAATGTAAATTTTTTTCCAAGGAGATAGTGTCGCCACATTTTCAAAGCATGAATAATAGCAGCTAACTCCAAATCATAGGCACTGTAGTTTTGTTCATGAATCTTCAGTTTCCTAGATTCATATGCAATAACTGAATTCTCCTGCAAGAGGACTCCTCCCAACCCCTCATTACATGCATTCGTACATACCACAAATTCTCTATCAGGATCTGCAATCTTCAGTATAGGGGTTGTAGTGAGTTTTAGCTTTAATTGATCAAAGTTGCTTTGGTATTTTTCAGTCCACTCAAATTTGATGCCCTTTCTTTGTAATGAGGTGATGGGATGTGCTATGGCAGAAAATATCTCCACAAATCTGCGATAATAGCCTTCAATCCCCATAAATGATCTTACTGCTGAAACATCAGTTGGTACAGGCCATTCTTTTATAGCCTCTATTTTTTCAGGGTCAACCGCAAGGCCTTGTTTAGAAATAATATGGCCCAAGTATTGAATCTTATCTTTATAAAATTCACATTTACTGAACTTGGCATATAGCTGGTTTTCTTTCAAAGTTTGCAATACTATCCTCAAATGCTCTCTATGTTCTTCTTAATTTTTGAAGTAGACTAAAATATCATCTATGAATACAAGAACAAATTTATCCAAGTACTTATTTAGCACACTGTTCATCAAACACATAAATGTTGCAGGGGCATTTGTCAAACCAAAAGGTAGGACTACAAATTCGTAGTGTCCATACCTGGTTCTGAAAGCTGTTTTGCTGATGTCTTCTTCCTTGATTCTGAGCTGGTGATAACCAGTTCTTAAGTCAATCTTCAAAAAGACTGAGGCTCCTCTCACTTGATCAAAAAGATCATCAATTCTAGGTAAAGGGTATCTATTCTTAATGGTCAAATTGTTCAGTTAACGATAATCAATGCACATCCTAAAAGTTCCATCTTTCTTCTTCACGAATAGGACCGGTGCTCCCCAAGGAGACACACTTGGTCTGATATACCCTTTATCTAGCAATTCTTGTAATTGCATTTTCAGTTCCATAAGTTTAGGGGGACTCATTCGATAAGGGGCTCGGGAGACGGGTGTTGCTCCCGGCACCAAATCAATTGTAAAGTCAATTTCTCTTTTGGGGGGGAAGATGAGGAATCTCATCTGGAAAAACTTCCTTAAATTCCCTTACTACCGGTAACTCATTTAGCAGCTTTTCTCCAATTTTTTGTTCTATTTCCTCCACATGTACTGCATAAACTTGGTATCCCTTTCTAGCTGTTCGTTTTAATTGCAGTGCTGATATTTGTCTGACAGAAATGGAGTTTGGTTTTCCTTTAAGTATAAAAGGTTTCCCTTCCTCATCCACACAATGTAGGGTCTTATCCCAGCAATTCATCAGGGCTTTCTTCTTTTCCAACCAGTCCATTCCTATCAGCAAGTCATAGGAACCTAAAGGCAGAATATTCAGATTTACTTCTATTTGAAAATCATTTAATTTCATTTCTGTTAGGGGCAGTTTATGTGTTACTTTCCTCTTGGTACCGGTGGCCAGTTGCACCAACCATGACTGCTGAAATTTTTCAGGTTTAATATTACATTTTTCTACAATTTTTGGACTAATGTAGCTTAAAGAGGCACCTGGATCAATCAAAACAGTAACAGATTGGCTAGAAATATTACCCTCCATTTCCACCATGGTAGCTTGATGTTCTGCTTGCTGGTTCTCCAAGGCTGCACTGATAGTGGGTATGCTTCGTGCTATGTCATTTACTGTGGTTGCTTCTTGCTCTCTCATAATCATATGAATATTTCTGTGGGGACAGTCCCTCAACATATGGGGTTATCCGCATCCCCAACATTTCAAGGGTTCTTTCATTTTGATTGTTCCCTCTTTCTTACTGTCTCCATCCATTTGTTTTGAAGCCACCTGCGACTGAGTAGTTTGACTTTCTCTGGTTTTATTAAATTTCTTTCGCTGATGATCTCTGCCAAAATTTTTCAAACATGCTGGTTTTTGTTTCCTCCTTTTGACTTCACCTTTGTTTAACCAGCCTTTTCCTTGTTCAGCTTTTCCTTTAAACTGTTGGTAGCATAATCTTTCCTTTCTTACCACCTCGTCCACGATTTTTGGATTATCAAACTCGATTTTCTCTTTGTACACAGTTGGCAAACAGTTCAAAAACCTTTGTACCTTTGCCTTCTCTTCCCTAATATAAGGGACATATCTCAACAAATTCGTAAACTTAGTGAAAAAATCATCGATAGTGAGTTGTCCCAGTCTAAGTTCATGAAATTCCTTGGCTTTATCATCATAGTAACGTTCATTTAGATAGCGGTTTTTGAACTTAACTTGGAAATCTTCCCAAGTCACTGTCTTTTCATCAATGGCATGTACCATTTTTGTCTCCTCCCACCACAAGGTAGCCTTACCTTGTAGCTGGTAAACATCTAATCTGGCCTTCAGATTGCTCTCATATTCATATACCTGGAAATACTTAATCATGTTCAGCAACCAAGCTTCAGCATCTTCCTCCTTTTATCCATCATAGGAGGGAGGTTTGATCTTCCGGAATTCTCCCTACAATTCCATTTTCTGCTTATACTGATACCTACTAGCCTCACCATCCTCAGATTCATCAATCTTTCTCTTGTCGGAACCTTCGCCTTCTTGTTTGTTCTGGGAGGTTAGCTCTCTAATGAGCTTTTCCTGCTCCCTACTGGCTTATGACAACTTGTCATTCTGGCTTCTTAACTCAGCCAATTCTTGCTGCAACCTGTGCAAGATGGCCATAACCGGAGCGTTGGGATCTGGCGTACTAAACTCATCCCGCAGATCCACATATATTTCTTCACCCTCAGCCATTTTAGCACCACTGCACACACTCATAATTATAGATCAGTAAAATTTAGAAGGACAATATCCATAATACTTATTTATACCATTAACCCTCAGCAACAGTGAGCAAAATACAACAGCCCAGTTTTTATAACTTGAGCTCTGATACCATTTGTAACATCTCCCTTTAATTTGCTCAACAATTTTTTTTTTTTTTTTTTCCATAATACATGTTTTAACCCTTTTTATATAATCATTAATTTGACTTTCTCTAGCAATTTCTTTCCTCGTATATATATATAACAAATCACATACATATATTATGAATACTATTTCTAAACCCAAATAGCATTATAAGAAGTGGGTGTAAATGTGGTCAACATATGACTAATTAATACCCTATCTACATAACATAACATATGTGTATTCATAACAACCTATGTGTTATAATAACATTCCTGATATATTATGAAATAATGTGATGAACATATGTTATATATTAACAATACGACCTATGCACATATGGGTTCATACGGCCTACGTTAGGGTTTTTAAATTCGAGTAACCATTGTAACGTAATTATCATACAGTTTCAGACTTCGTACCTTTTTAAATGTGGATATATGTTATTTGTGAATCGTTCACCTTATGTATATACTAGTGGTTATTAAGGATGGAACTAAATTTGTAATACTGACCCAATATGAAATTCAACAGCTGTTACATTCCTTGCATCATTATTACAATCTCGCGTGGCTTCTGGTGAGTTTCGACAGCGCGATATCAATGATGTTTGAGAACCTGTGATTTTAATCTTGCTAAAGACACCTACGTTACGTGTGTCAGGAGGTAGTAACTCACTCTGTATCTCAACGCGGAAGGTTCACGGCTCCAAGTTGGAGTTTATACTTCGCACGAATAGATAATTTCCATTTCATCTAACCCTCGTACCTTTTCTTGTAACCCGATGACACGAAACCCCGAATACTCACCTAAAATTTCCCAGGAGTAATTTCGACGTAGCAAAACTCAGGTTCCGCCGATTTGGTATTCGATTCTCCTGTCGAGACCATTGGTTTAATAATACAATACTATACTCATTCATTCAATTGCATTAATGTTTCTGAATTCTCCTCGGGATTTCTCTGAGATCCTCGCATTGTAAGCTCTAGGTTCTAGAGCTACTTTGACCGACGCTTAACCATTGATCCACAGGACCGAGGTAAATTTATCGATTTCTTGTTCAGGTTATAAAACCTATTCGATTCGGGGTCATACTGTTTTACCGGGTTTACTCTTCCTCACTTCGCCTTCTTGAATTGTCACCATAGCCCTCGGCTGTCTGCAACACGAGGACCTCAAGGCGCGAGTTCTTCCGGCTGGAGAAGGGTAACCGATTCCCTCTCCCTTATTTTATCGGTATTTATCATTTTTTTTTCTTGTTTTTATCCTCACAGCCAAGAATTGCTTTAACATTTCCTCTCCGAGATTGAATCCTCTTTGGTTGAGTTCTCGGCAATGTTACTATAAACGCGTCTCTCGATTTCTATTCACCTTGCCGAATGGAGTTTGGTTAATATGGCGTTTAGCCCATTGAAATTCCCTTTCGGCGTCTGAAATTAATTAATTTCATTCCGTTTCCATTGTATATACATATATGTAGGGTTTTGACCATGCCTCCGGCATCATTTCTCTCTCTCGGAGAACAAGGGTTAATTTCAGAACCTCGACGAATGTTACCCTTATTTGTACAGGTCTATTTTTTGATTTATCTTAATAACATTCTTCGGTTTTCTCTTTCTCTTTTTATTGTTAATATCCGGCCTTACTTATTACTAAGCCGTGTTTTCTCTCCACTGACAGGTACGCTGCCTCCGTCACCCAAATAATGATTCCATTCCATTGATTTCACGTCTTACACTTTTCTTACCTCGGCTCGAGTTCACCTGATCGATTAATTCAGCTTGGTGTAACGTTTTGCCGGTTGGTTACAGCCCTACCTACTGTAGATAAAATAGGTTGCGACACAAGCTGTTTGTTTTAATGTGCGACTACGCACAGGGGTTGTTTTGGTTTTGTTTTCAACAGTTTCCATACCATTTTAAATCGACTGTCATCGTTTATATGTTAACTATTTAAAAGAGGATATGGTTCCGTTGAATTCATTTCTCGGTATGTATACATAAACATTCTTATGACCAGGTTTGTGTAGATTAAGTCTGCCTTTGATTTCTAGGTGTGACTGTCATATATATTTTCTAGCTTTTTGTTTAAATTCTTCAGGTTTTCCTTATATGAACATATGACAGTTCTATATATATATATATATATGAAGGTTGTAGTTACATTTTCGTCGGTCATATTAGCCCATGCTAATATTGTTCATATATATGTGTTTAATATATCAACTGAGCTATTTCTGTTAGTGCTACGAAAGAATATTACGAATAGGAAGAGGTCGAAGTTTTCAATTGTGTTTGAAATTTCCAATACTATTATTGACATAGTAGGATATTGACCAAAAGGAAGGCTATAGCCCTATAATGTCTGGTTCCTCGCCACAATTCCATTCATGTACTATTCGCACAGACTTATTTTATTACTTTTCCAATAGAACTTTGTATCATGTTTCATGTAATATTTTTCTCTGCTATGGGAATATGAATAATTTAGCAGAACCTAAGATCAATGTGGTCCTGGTCATGCTTAAATTTTTTTGAGATATACGCATAATTTCCAATAGCCTTAAACAAATTTTACCAGGTTAAATACATAGTTGTTTTTCATCATTTATCATTACCTACTAACCGAATACTCTTATCGTGTACAATACAGTTCTATGACTAGCATTTTCATATATTATAATTATATTTTTGTATTGATATATATATATGCCAATCGGATAGTATTACCACTAATGTATCCAAATGCAGTTACAATATTTTATCCATAGCATTGAAATTTATAAAATAAAATTCCATTCTGCACCTACGTAATTATTGGTGACATAACAAAGTCCTATTCTATGTTTCAGCTCTATGTCCCTTAAAAGAGTTATTTTGTTTTCCTCCTACTAAGAGTGTTTTTTTTTTCAAAAGTAAAACTAGTTTACAGGAGCTTTTCTTTTCACATATAAAACCAGATTGAAGTTGGATCAAAACCAAAATTATGTATTACTAAGTTTGAAGCAGCTTCAGCTAAATCATCTGTGAAGAGCTATGTATCCCCAGATTTAAACCACCTTGGTTTACATATTCTGGTGGATTCTTCAACACAGATCTAATTTCTACAACTAGGCAGAATTAAAAAGGTGAATACCTTATGACTAATGCTGTTGAATGTAGAAATTATGATTTAATAATCAATTAAATTGTATATGTAGCCAATTCATGCAGTATATAGTAAACACATTCAAAATTTTCAGATACATACCAATCATGTAATAGACCAACCTTCCAACCTTAGAGTCCTTCTGTCTCCCAGAACTCACCCCCGAGCTGAGATCACCTTCCCTTCAGACCAACCACTGATCTGTTTAGGAGAAGCTTATTTAAGCTAATGTTTCCCCAAAGCATGTTTCTAATTCTGCGACCAGAATAACAAGATGCTTTTCTTCCTGTTTGTCTAGGCTTCCCATTTTAGGGACTCTTTAAAGCTGTTTTATGCTTTTCCTCAGCTTTTCCATCTTTTCACCTCTTCCCAACTACTTTCCTCATCATTGGGGAAATTTAGATTCCTCCTCAAAATCTAAATTAGAAACAATTCCTTTCAAGGATATTTTTGAAAGATTGTGGGGAATAGTTGCCTTATCCATCCGCATGGATTTAGCAAGTGATCTCAAAATCTCATTTTCGTCAATATGCACCAAATCATTTTATTCATTTATTCAAATTAAATATTAAATTACATTCACAAAATATTTATCCTTTGGGGTCCACTCCCCTTAGGATTAAAGTTCAATTGTCTAGCTTTGAAATTCAAGCACATAAATTGGGGGTGTTACACAACCATTGCGACAATTATTTGCATATATTCGGAGATCTTCAACATTATGTTGTCAATCTTTTCATCTGTACAATATGAAAAATTGGCACAGCATTTTCATGTTCTCTTTTTTGATTGAGACAAACATTGACTCTACTCATTCCCTTGCTTCTTGACTTGTTTGATAAGTCGCATCCATCTCTAACCGTAGAGTTTCGACCCAAAAAGGTCGACTCACCAATGGCGGCTCAGGGTGAGGCAACTCCACATCTCGCCTAGCGCCCCTACGGTCCAACAATCGAGCTTTCCCCAGACCAAAAAATTCTGATGGAAGGTCATTGTAATTGGGTTTCATTTTCAGAAAAAAAATTTGTAAAGCAATTTTGCAAAATAAACAGGAACCTCATCGTTCCATGGGAGCCTTCCATAGGCCACAACGTTCCTATCATACAAATAGTGAGCTATATCGGGGTGCTTGAAATATTGCACCTTGAGCATTTTTATTTTTGGCTGTTCCATGAAATTAAAAATTTACTTCGTCATTTCTTTTGTAACTCTTTGTTTTAAATCCTCCCATTTATCACGACCCATTACTGTTTCATTTCTCTTTCTCATGACTTCTACAAATGTATCATTCGTTGGCCTAATATTTTTGTACACATTTAGTAGCTCACCCAATGAATGTGTAACTATTTCGAGGCTTTGTCGACTCTCAACAGGTAGATTCAAATCCAGGAGATCTCTCCACAACTTCGCATGAAGTTATTGACACCTTTCTAAGGTGCATTGCACCATGTTTCTTTCCCATGGTATATGATAAATTTTGGCCGGATAAGTTGTGGTGGGTATACAACCTTTTTGTTGAATGTAGCATTCTGCCCTCTGTCTATTTTGACAAATATTTGGAACATTTTCAGCCTTTGCATCAATACATATATAATTTTTTATATTAGAAAAAACACATGTAAGCAAATTTGTACAAATTCAATGAAAAAATATTGAAATTGATGGCAACCTCGACGTGGTTGGCTAGCATTTTCTCCACCCTGAAACTATTGAGAACTAAAATGACCCTGCTAAGAACCAGCACCACTAGTCGTTGATTTGCCTCTGGGAGAATAAATATCACCACCTTCACGCAACTTGCTACCACTTATTGATGGTTCTCTAAGGGGATTTTAACCACCACCAACCTCTCGAGAGAGGAGAGAAGCTTCATAAACAAATATGAATTTATAATCAATTGAAAAATACATGTGCATACATATAAATACATGTGTACATATTCATTGATTAATTGTGTTAAAACCATACCATGACTAGGTGAAACATGGGCATCCATGGATGGAGTAGAGACAATTGTCTTCTTATTAGCTCCTAAAAAATAAGAAATGAAATTTATTAACAACTAATTTAACTCACAATGTTGATAAAAACCAATTCCATATGTACACACATTTATGGATATTTAATATTATATTTAAATTTTCCATGAATAGCTCTCGATCCCTGATCCCTCCCTATTGTAGAGACATGGGATTCTGTTGATCTTCATCGTTCATCCTCCATGATATATATATCTACAGTGGACATTTACAATTATTTTTTTAAATAACTAAATAAAATTAAATTCAAAATAAATTTCAAAAAATTAATGTAATTTAGTGTAAACAAATTATGTAAAAAAAAACTTTCAAAACACTAATTGATGTGTGAAACTCAATTTAAGCAAAAAAAACGTTATAAAAATGATAATTTCACCAACTTTTGTTTTACATGGTGGGAGGACACTTGGTATAAAATCGAAAAAAACACATTGTCATTAAAAAAGAAGTGAAACTCCATTTAAAACCTATATGTTTTGTATCAAATACTTTTGGTTTCAATGGAAAAATTTTATCGCTAATTTGTGTTTTACATGTTCAATATAATAGGATTTCTCTCTCTCATTGTTTGAAACCATGGATATGAAAATGAAAAACTATATACTTAGTTAAAACCTAAGTTTTGTATCAAATTACTTTTTGTTTCTAAATACTATATACATGTTGACTGTAGGGGAATTTACTGTAGGGGCATTTAGATCTATTCCAGAGATTGACTATAGGGGCATTTACTAGATATGACACCTTTCATAAAAGATGAGATCTAGAGGCTACCTGGCCCTTTACAGACTTTGCCTATAGAATTACCATGGATATGAAAATGAAAAACTTCTAGTTATGCCTATTATAGAAATTGAATGTAGGGGCATTTACTAGATTAGGTTAAAACCTATGTTTTGTATCAAATCACTTTTGGTTTCAATGGGAAACTTTTATGGCTAATTTTTGTTTGACATGTTGAATATAAAAGGTTTTTTCTCTCTCATTGTTTGAGACCATAGATATGAAAACGAAAAACTATATACTTGGTTAAAACCTATGTTTTGTATCAAATTACTTCTTTTTTTTAAATACTATATACATGTTGACTGTAGGGGCATTTAGATCTGTTCCAGAGATTGACTATAGGGGAATTTACTAGATATGTCACCTTTCATAAAAGATGAAATCTAGAGGCTACCTGGTCCTTTACAGAATCTCCCTATAGAAATACCATGGATATGAAAATGAAAAGCCTCTAATTAGATCTATTCTAGAGATTGAATGTAGGGGCATTTACTAGATTAGGTGAAAACCTATGTTTTGTACCATATCAATTTTGGTTTCAATGGCAAAATTTTATGGAAAATTTTTGTTTTACATGTTGAATATAAAAGGTTTTTTATCTCTCATTGTTTGAGACCATGGATTTGAAAATGAAAAACTATATACTTGGTTAAAACATATGTTTTGTATCAAATTACTTTTTTCTTCTAAATGCAATATACCTGTTGAGTATAGGGGCATTTACTGTAGGGGCATTTAGATCTAATCCAAAGATTGACTATAGGGGCATTTAATAGATATGTCACCTTTAATAAAAGATGAGATCCAAAGGCTACCTGGCCCTTTAGAGACTCTTCCTATTTAACTAACATGGATATGAAAATGAAAAACTTCTAATTAGATCTATTCTAGAAATTGAATGTAGGGGCATTTACTAGATCAGGTTAGAACCTATGTTTTGTATCAAATAACTTTTGGTTTCAATGGGAAACTTTTATGGCTAATTTTTGTTTTACATGTTGAACATAAAAGTTTTTTTCTCTCTCATTGTTTGAGATCATGGATATTAAAATGAAAACTATATAGTTGGTTAAAACCTATGTTTTGTATCAAATTATCTTTTGTTTCCAAATACTATATACATGTTGATTGTAGGGGCATTTATTGTAGGGGAATTTACTATAGGGACATTTAGATCTATTCCAGAGATTGAACATGGGGGAATTTACTAGATATGTCACCTTTCACAAAATATGAGATCCAGAGGCTACCTGGCCCTTTACAGAATTTTCCTATAGAACTACTATGGATATGATAATTAAAAGCTTCTAATTAGATCTATTCTAGAGATTCAATGTAGGGGAATTTACTAGATTATGTTAGAACTGATTTTTTGTGTCATATCACTTTTGGTGTCAATGGAAAACTTTTATGGCTAATTTGTGTTTTACATGTTGAATATAAAACGTTTTTCTCTCTCATTGTCTGAGACCGTGGATTTGAAAATGAAAAAATATATACTTGGTTAAAACCTATGTTTTGTATCAAATTACTTTTTGTTTCTAAATACTATATACATGTTGACTATAGGGGCATTTACTGCAGGGGCATTTAGATCTATTCCAGAGATTCACTGTAGGGGTATTTACTAGATATGTTACCTTTCATAAAAGATGAGATCCAGAGGCTACCTGGCCCTTTACAAACTCTGCCTATAGAACTACCATGGATATGAAAATGAAAAACTTCTAATTAGATCTATTCTAAAGATTGAAAATAGGGGAATTTACTCAATTAGGTTAAAACCTATGTTTTGTATCAAATCACTTTTAGTTTCGATGGCAAAATTTTATGGCTAATTTGTGTTTTACATGTTTAATATTAAAGTTTTTTTCTCTCTTATTGCTTGGGACCACAGATATGAGAATTAAAAACTATATACTTGGTTAAAACCTATTTTTTGTATCAAATTGCTTTTCGTTTCTAAATTCTATACACGTTGAATGTAGGGGCATTTACGGTAGGGGCATTTAGATCTATTCCAAAGATTGAGTGTAGGGGCATTTACTAGATATGTCACCTTTCATAAAATATGAGATCTAGAGGCTATGTGGCGCTTTACAGACTCTTTCTATAGAACTACCATGGATTTGAAAATGAAAATCTTCTAATTAGATCTATTCTAGAAATTAAATGTAGGGGCATTTACTAGGTTAGGTTAAAACCTATGTTTTGTATCAAATCACTTTTGGTTTCAATGGGAAAATTTTATGGCTAATCTGTGTTTTACAGGTTGAATATTAAAGGTTTTTTCTCTCTCATTGTTTGAGACCATGGATATGAAAATGAAAAACTATATAATTGGTTAAAACCTATGTTTTGTATCAAATTACCTTTTTTTTATAAATACTATATACATGTTGAATATAAAAGGTTTTTTTTTTTCAATCTCATTGTTTGAGACCATGGATATGAAAATGAAAAAATTCTATTTAGATCTATTCTATAGATATGGCTATTTCTTTTTCACATACATTGAATATAACAGGTTTTTTCTCTTATTGTTTGAGACCATAGATATGAAAATGAAAATATTCTATATTTATAACTATTCGAGAGATTGATTGACGTGTAGGGGCATTTGTTCTTAGGTTAAAACCTATGTTTTGTATAAAATCACTTATGGTTTCAATGGGAAACTTTTATGGCTATTTTTTGTTTTACATGTTGAATATAAGAGGTTTTTTTCTCTCTCATTGTTTGAGACCACAGATATGAGAATGCAAAACTTCTATTTAGATATATTCTAGAGATATGGCTAACTTGTGTTTTACATACATTGAATATAAAAGGTTTTTTCTCTCATTGTTTGATACCATGGATATGAAAATGAAAACTTCTATATAAAACTATTCTAAAACTTCTATTTAAAACTATTTACTCTTAGGTCAAAACCTACATTTTGTATCAAATCACTTTTGGTTTCAATGGAAAACTTTTATGGTTAATGTGTGTTTTACATGTTGAATATAAAAGGTTTTTTCTCTCTCATTGTCTAAAACCATGGATTTGAAAATGAAAAACTATATACTTGGTTAAAACCTATGTTTTGTATCAAATTAATTTTTGTTTCTAAATAGTATATACATGTTCACTATAGGGGCATTTACTGTAGGGGAATTTAGATCTATTCCAGAGATTGACTAAAGGGCCATTTACTAGATATGACAACTTTCATAAAATATGAGATCCAGAGGCTACCTGGCTGTTTACAGACTCTTTCTATAGAACTGCCATGGATATGAAAATGAAAAACTTCTAATTATATCTATTCTAGAAATTGAATGTAGGGGCATTTACTAGATTAGGTTAAAACCTATGTTTTGTATGAAATCACTTTTGGTTTCAATGGGAAACTTTTATGGCTAATTTTTGTTTTACATGTTGAATATAAAACGTTTTTCTCTCTCATTGTTTGAGACCATGGATATGGAAACGAAAAACTATATACTTGGTTAAAACCTATGTTTTGTATCAAATTAATTTTTGTTTCTAAATACTATATACATGTTGACTATAGGGGCATTTACTATAGCGGCATTTAGATCTATTCCAAAGACTCACTATAGGGGTATTTACTAGATATGTCACCTTTCATAAATGATGAGATCCAGAGGCTACTTGGCCCTTTATAGACTCTTCATATAGAACTACAATGGATATGAAAATGAAAAAATTATAATAATATCTATTATAGAAATTGAATGTAGGGCCATTTACCAGATTAGGTTAAAACCTATGTTTTGTATGAATCACTTTTGGTTTCAATGGGAAACATTTATGGCTAATTTTTTTTTTACATGTTGAATATAAAACGTTTTTCTCTCTTATTGTTTGAGACCATGGATATGAAAATGAAAAACTATATACTTGGTTAAAACCTATGTTTTGTATCAAATTACTTTTTGTTTCTAAATACTATATACATGTTGACTATAAGGGCATTTACTGTAGGGGCATTTAGATCTATTCCAGAGATTCACTGTATGGGTATTTACTAGATATGTCACCTTTCATAAAAGATGAGATCCAGAGGCTACCTGGCCCTTTATAGACTCTACCTATAGAACTACGTTGGATATGAAAATTAAAAATTTCTAATTAGATCTATTCTAAAGATTGAACTAGGGGAATTTACTCGATTAGGTTAAAACCTAGGTTTCATATCAAATCACTTTTAGTTTCAGTGGAAAAATTTTATAGCTAATTTGTGTTTTACATGTTTAATATAAAAAAAAAAATTGCTCTTATTGTTTGAGACCTTGGATATGAGAATTAAAAACTATATAATTGGTTAAAACCTATGTTTTGTATCAAATTACTTTTTGTTTTTAAATGCTATACATGTAGACTGTAGGGGCATTTACTGTAGGGGCATTTAGATCTATTCTAGAGATAGAGTGTAGGGACATTTACTAGATATGTCACCTTTCATAAAATATGAGATCTCGAGGCTATGTGGCCCTTTACAGTCTCTTCCTATAGAACTACCATGGATTTGAAAATGAAAAGATTCTAGTTAGATCTATTCTAGAAATTTAATATAGGGGAATTTACTAGATTAGGTTAAAACCTATGTTTTGTATCAAATCACTTTTGATTTCAATGGGAAACTTTTATTGCTAATTTGTGTTTTACAGGTTCAATATAAAAGGTTTTTTCTCTCTCAATGTCTGAGAACATGGATATGAAAATGAAAAACTATATAATTGGTTAAAACCTATGTTTTTTATCAAATTACTTTTTTTTTTATAAATACTATATACATGTTGAATATAAAAGGTTTTTTTTCTATCTCATTATTTGAGACCATGGATATGAAAATGAAAAACTTGTATTTAGATCTATTCTAGAGATATGGATATTTGTGTTTTACATACATTTAATATAATAGGTCTTTTTCTCTCTCATTTTTTGAGTCCAGAGATATGAAAATGAAAAAATTATATTTAGATCTATTCTAGAGATATGGCTAATTTTTGTCTTACATACATTGAATATAAAAGTTTTTTTCTCTCAATGTTTGATACCATGGATATGAAAATGAAAAATTCTATTTAAAACTATTCCAGAGATTGACTGTAGGGGCATTTACTCTTAGGTTAAAACCTACATTTTGTATCAAATCACTTTTTGTTTCAATGGAAAACTTTTATGGCTAATTTGTGTTTTACATGTTGAATATAAAAGTTTTTTTCTCTCTCATTGTCTGAAACCATGGATTTGAAAATTAAAAACTATATACTTGGTTAAACCTATGTTTTGTATCAAATTAATTTTTGTTTCTAAATACTATATACATGTTGACTATAGGGGCATTTACTGTAGGGGAATTTAGATCTATTCCAGAGATTGACTATAGGGCCATTTACTAGATAGGACAACTTTCATAAAAGATGAGATCGAGAGGCTACCTAGCAATTTACAGACTCTTCCGATAGAACTACCGTATATATGAAAATGAAAATTTTCTAATTATATCTATTCTAGAAATTGAACGTAGGGGCATTTACTAGATTAGGTAAAAAGCTATGTTTTGTATGAAATCACTTTTGGTTTCAATGGGAAACTTTTATGGCTAATTTTTGTTTTAAATGTTGAATATAAAACGTTTTTCTCTCTCATTGTTTGAGACCATGGATATGAAAACGAAAAAATATATGCTTGGTTAAGACCTATGTTTTGTATCAAATTACTTTTTGTTTCTAAATAATATATGCATGTTGACTATAGGGGAATTTACTATAGGGGCATTTAGCTCTATTCTAGAGATTCATTGTATGGGTATTTACTAGATATGTCACCCTTCATAAAAGATTAGCTCCAGAGACTACCTGGCCCTTTACAAACTCTGCCTATAGAACCACCATGGATATGAAAATGAAAAACTTCTAATTAGGTTAAAACCTATGTTTTGTATCAAATCACTTTTGGTTTCAATGGAAAAATTTTATGGCTGATTTGTGTTTTACATGTTTAAGAAAAAAGTTTTTCTTAGCTCTTATTTTTAGATACCATGGATATGAGAATTATAAAATATATACTTGGTTAAAACATATGTTTTGGATCAAATTACTTTTTGTTTCTAAATACTATACATGTTGACTGTAGGGGCATTTACTGTAGGGGAATTTAGATCTATTCTAGAGATAGAGTGTAGGGACATTTACTAGATATGTCACCTTTCATAAAATATGCCATCCTGAGGCTATGTGGCCCTTTACAGACTCTTCCTACAGAACTACCATGGATTTGAAAATGAAAACCTTTTAATTAGATCTATTCTAGAAATTGAATGTAGGGGCATTTACTAGATTTTGTATCAAATCACTTTTGGTTTCAATGGGAAACTTTTATGGCTAATTTGTTTTTTACAGGTTGAATATAAAAGGTTTTTTCTCTCTCATTGTTTGAGACCATGGATATGAAAATGAAAAACTATATAATTGGTTAAAACCTATGTTTTGTATCAAATTACTTTTTTTTTATAAATACTATATACATGTTGAATATAAAAGGTTTTTTTTCTATCTCATTGTTTGAGACCATGGATATGAAAATGAAAAAATTCTATCTAGATCTATTCTAGAGATATGGCTATTTGTGTTTAAGATACATTGAATATAAAAGGTTTTTTCTCTCATTGTTTGAGACCATGGATATGAAAATGAAAGAATTCTATATTTAAAACTATTTGATAGATTGATTGACTTGTAGGGGCATTTACTCTTAGGTTAAAACCTATGTTTTGTATCAAATCCCTTATGGTTTCAATGGGAAACTTTTATAGCTAGTTTGTGATTTACATGTTGAATAGAAAAGGGTTTTTTTCTCTCATTGTTTGAGACCACAGATATGAAAATGAAAAACTTTTATTTAGATCTATTCTAGAGATATGTCTAATTTGTGTTTTACATACATTGGATATAAAAGGTTTTTTATCTCATTGTTTGATACCATGGATATGAAAATGAAAACTTCTATTTAAAACTATTCCAGAGATTGATTGTAGGGGCATTTACTCTTAGGTTAAAACCTACATTTTTTATCAAATAACTTTCGGTTTCAATGGCAAGGTTTTATGGCTAATTTGTGTTTTACATGTTGAATATAAAAGGTTTTTTCTCTCTCATTGTCTGAAACCATGGATTTGAAAATGAAAAACTATATACTTGGTTAAAACCTATGTTTTGTATCAAATTAATTTTTGTTTCTAAATACTATATACATGTTGACTATAGGGGCATTTACTGTAGGGGAATTTAGATCTATTCCAGAGATTGACTGTAAGGCCATTTACTAGATATTAAAAATTTCATAAAATATGAGATCCAGAGGCTACCTGGCCATTTACAGACTCTTTCTATAGAACTACCATGGATATGACAATGAAAAACTTCTAATTATATCTATTCTAGAAATTGAATGTAGGGGCATTTACTAGATTAGGTTAAAACCTATGTTTTGTATGAAATCACTTTTGGTTTCAATGGGAAACTTTGATGTCTAATTTTTCTTTTACATGTTGAATATAAAACGTTTTTCTCTCTCGTTGTTTGAGACCACGGATATGAAAACGAAAAACTATATACTTGGTTAAAACCTATGTTTTGTATCAAATTAATTTTTGTTTCTAAATACTATATACATGTTGACTATAGGGGCATTTAGATCTATTCCAAAGATTCACTATAGGGGTATTTTCTAGATATGTCACCTTCATAAATGATGAGATCCAGAGGCTACCTGGCCCTTTACAGACTCTACCTATAGAACTACCATGGATATGAAAATGAAAAACTTTTAATTAGATCTATTCTAAAGATTGAACATAGGGGAAGATACCTGATTAGGTTAAAACCTATGTTTCGTATCAAATCACTTTTGGTTTCAATGGAAAAATTTTATGGCTAATTTGTGTTTTACATGTTTAATATAAAAGTTTTTTTTTCGCTCTTATTGTTTCGAAAAATGCATATGAGAATTAAAACCTATATACTTCGTTAAAAACTATGTTTTGTATCAAATTATTTTTTGTTTCTAAATACTGTACATGTTGACTATAGGGGCATTTATTGTAGGGTCATTTAGATCTATTCCAGAGATTGAGTGTAGGGGCATTTACTAGATATGTCACCTTTCATAAAATATGAGATCTAAAGGCTATACGGCCCTTTACAGACTCTTCCTATAGAACTACCATGGATTTTAAAATGAAAAGCTTCTAATTAGATTTATTCTAGAAATTGAATGTAGGGGCATTTACTAGATTAGGTTAAAACCTATGTTTTGTATCAAATCACTTTTGGTTTCAATGGGAAAATTTTATGGGTAATTTGTGTTTTACCGGTTGAATATAAAAGGTTTTTTCTCTCTCATTGTTTGAGAACATTGATATGAAAATGAAAAACTATATAATTGGTTAATACCTAGGTTTTGTATCAAATTACTTTTTTTTTATAAATACTATATACATGTTGAATATAAAAGGTTTTTTTTCTATCTCATTGTTTGAGACCATGGATATGAAAATGAAAAACTTGTATTTAGATCTATTCTAGAGATATGGATATTTGTGTTTTACATACATTGAATATAAAAGGTTTTTTCTCTAATTGTTTGAGACCATGGATATGAAAATGAAAAAATTCTATATTTAAAACTATTCCAGAGATTGATTGACTTGTAGGGGCATTTACTGTTAGGTTAAAACCTATGTTTTGTATCAAATGACTTATGGTTTCAATGGGAAAATTTTATGGCTAGTTTGTGTTTTACATGTTGAATATAATAGGTTTTTTTATCTGTAATTTTTTGAGACCAGAGATATGAAAATGAAAAAATTATATTTAGATCTATTCTACAGATATGGCTAATTTGTGTTTTACATACATTGAATATAAAGGTTTTTTCTCTCATTGTTTGATACCATGGATATGAAAATGAAAACTTCTATTTAAAAATATTCTAGAGATTGAATGTAGGGGCATTTACTCTTAGGTTAAAACCTACATTTTGTATCAAATCACATTTTGTTTCAATGGAAAACTTTTATGGCTAATTTGTGTTTTACATGTTGAATATAAAAGTTTTTTTCGATCTGATTTTCTGAAACCATGGATTTGAAAATGAAAAACTATATACCTGGTTAAGACCTATGTTTAGTATCAAATTACTTTTTGTTTCTAAATACTATATACATGTTGACTATAGGGGCATTTAATGTAGTGGCATTTAGATCTATTCCAGAGATTCATTGTAAGGGTATTTACTAGATATGTCACGTTTCATAAAAGATGAGCTCCAGAGACTACCTGGCCCTTTACAGACTCTGCCTATAGAACTACCATGGATATGAAAATGAAAACTTCTGATTAGATCTATTCTAAAGATTGAACATAGGGGAATTTACTCGATTAGGTTAAAACCTATGTTTCGTATCAAATCACTTTTGGTTTCAATGGCAAAATTTTATGGCTAATTTGCGTTTTACATGTTTAATATAAAACTTTTTTTTCACTCTTATTGTTTGAGACCATGGATATGAGAATTAAAAACTATACACTTTGTTAAAACCTATGTTTTGTATCAAATTAATTTTCTTTTCTAAATACTATACATGTTGATTGTAGGGGCATTTACTAGATATGTCACCTTTCATAAAATATGAGATCTAGAGGCTATGTGGCTCCTTACAGGCTCATCCTATAGATCTACCATGGATTTTAAAATGAAAAGCTTCTAATTAGATCTATTCTAGAAATTGACTGTAGGGGAATTTACTAGATTAGGTTAAAACCTATGTTTTGTATCAAATCACTTTTGGTTTCAATGGGAAAATTTTATGGCTAATTTGTGTTTTACAGGTTGAATATAAAAGGTTTTTTCTCTCTCTATGTTCGAGACCATGGATATGAAAATGAAGAACTATATAATTCGTTAAAACCTATGTTTTTTATCAAATTACTTTTTTTTAATAAATACTATATACATGTTGAATATAAAAAGTTTTTCTTCTATCTCATTGTTTGAGACCATGGATATGAAAATGAAAAACTTCTATTTAGATATATTCAAGAGATATGGCTATTAGTGTTTTACATACACTGTATATAAAAGGTTTTTTCTCTCATTGTTTCAGACCATGGATATGAAAATGAAAAAATTCTATTTTTAAAACTATTCGAGAGATTGATTGACTTGTAGCGGCATTTAATCTTAGGTTAAAACCTATGTTTTGTATCAAATTTCTTATGGTTTAAATGGGAAAATTTTATGGCTAGTTTGTGTTTTACATGTTGAATATAAAAGGTTTTTTTCTCTCTCATTGTTTGAGACCACAAATATGAAAATGAAAAACTTATATTTAGATATATTCTAGAGATATGGCTAATTTTTCTTTTACATACATTGAATATAAAAGGGTTTTTCTCTCATTGTTTGATACCATGGATATGAAAATGAAAACTTCTATTTAAAACTATTCCAGAGATTGACAGTAGGGGCGTTTATTCTTAGGTTAAAACCTAAATTTTGTATCAAATAACTTTTGGTTTCAATGGAAAACTTTTATGGCTAATTTGTGCTTTACATGTTGAATATAAAAGGTTTTTTCTCTCTCATTGTCTGAAACCATGGATTTGAAAATGAAAAGCTATATACTTGGTTAAAACCTATGTTTTGTATAAAAATACATTTTCTTTCTAAATACTATATACATGTTGACTATAGGGGCATTTACTGTAGGGAAATTTACATCTATTCCAGAGATTGACTATAGGGTCGTTTACTAGATATGACAACTTTCATAAAATATGAGATCTAGAGGCTACCTGGCCATTTACAGACTCTTCCTATAGAACTACCATGGATATGAAAATGAATTTTTTTTAATTATATCTATTCTAGAAATTGAATGTAGGGGCATTTATTAGGTTAGGTTAAAACCTATGTTTTGTATGAAATCGCTTTTGGTTTCAATGGGAAACTTTTATGGCTAATTTTTGTTTTACATGTTGAATATAAAATGTTTTTCTCTCTCATTTTTTGAGACCATGGATATGAAAATGAAAAAATATATACTTGGTTAAGCCCTATGTTTTGTATCAAATTACTTTTTGTTTATAAATACTACATACATGTTGACTATAGGGGCGTTTAGATTTATTCTAGAGATTCACTGTAGGGGTATTTACTAGATATGTCACCTTTCATAAAAGATGAGATCCAGAGGGTACCTGGCCCTCTACATAATATTCTTATAGAACTACCATGGATATGAAAACGAAAAACATCTAATTAGATCCATTCTAAAGATTGAACATAAGGGAATTTACTCGATCAAGTTAAAACCTATGTTTCGTATCAAATCACTTTTGGTTTCAATGGAAACTTTTATGGCTAATTTTTGTTTGACATGTTGAATATAAAAGGTTTTTTCTCTCTCATTCTTTGAGACCATGGATATGAAAACAGAAAACTATATACTTGGTTAAAACCTATGTTTTGTATCAAATTACTTTTTGTTTCTAAATACTATATACATGTTGACTGTAGGGGCATTTAGATCTATTCCAGAGATTGGCTATAGGGGAATTTACTAGATATGTCACCTTTCATAAAAGGTGAGATCCAGAGGCTACCTAGCCCTTTACCGACTGTACTTGTAGAACTACCATGGATATGAAAATGAAAATCTTCTAATTAGATCTATTCTAGAGATCGAATGTAGGGGAATTTACTAGATTAGGTTAAAACCTATGTTTTGTATCATATCACTTTTGGTTTCAATGGCTAACTTTTATGGCTAATGTGTTTTACATGTTGAATATAAAAGGTTTTTTTCTCTCTCATTGTTTGAGACCATGGATTTGAAAATGAAAAACTATATACTTGGTTAAAACCTATGTTTTGTATCAAATTACTTTTTTCTTCTAAAATGCTATATACATGTTGACTATAGGGGAATTTATTGTACGGGCATTTAGATCTACTCTAGAGATTGACTGTAGGGGAATTTACTAGATATGTCACCTTTAATAAAAGATGAGATGCAGAGGCTACCTGGCCCTTTAGATACTCTACCTATAGAACTACCATGGATATGAAAATGAAAATCTTCTATTTAGATCTATTCTAGAGATTGAATGTAGGGGCATTTACTAGATTAGGTTAAAACCTATGTTTTGTATCATATAATTTTTTGTTTCAATGGCAAACGTTTATGGCTAATGTGTTTTACATGTTGAAAATAAAAGTTTTTTTCTCTCTCATTGTTTGAGGCCATGTATTTGAAAATTAAAAACTATATACTCCACCTATAGAACTACCATGGATATGAAAATCAAAAACTTCTAATTAGATCTATTCTATAAATGGAATGTAGAGGCATTTACTAGATTAGGTTAAAACCTATGTTTTGTATCAAATCACGTTTGGTTTCAATGGGAAACTTTTATGGCTAATTTTTGTTTTACATGTTGAATATAAAAGGGCTTTTCTCTCTCATTGTTTGAGATCATGGATATGAAAATCAAAAACTATATACTTGGTTAATACCTATGTTTTGTATCAAATTATTTTCTGTTCCTAAATAATATATACACGTTGACTGTGAGGGCATTTACTATAGGGGCATTTAGATCTATTCCAGAGATTGACTGTAGGGGAATTTACTAGATATGTCACCTTTCATAAAAGATGAGATCCATAGGCTACCTGGCCCTTTACAGACTCTACCTATAGAACTACCATGTATATGAAAATGAAAAACTTATAATTAGATCTATTCTAGAGATTGAATGTAGGGATATTTACTAGATTAGGTTAAAACCTATGTTTTGTATCATATCACGTTTGGTTTCAATGGCAAAATTTTATGGCTAATTTTTTTTTTTACATGTTGAATATAAAAGGTTTTTACTCTGTCATTGTCTGAGACCATGGATTTTAAAATGAAAAACTATATACTTGGTTAAAACCTATGCTTTGTATCAAATTACCTTTTATTTCTAATGTAATTTTTCTAATTAGTGACAACTAATTGGAATATTCGATTTTGTTAGTTTTCCGTCTATAGTTTGTAAATAAATAAATAAAATTGAGTGAAGAGGGTCTAACTCACTTAACGGAAATAATACATCCACCTAGTAGCACAACGTTGTGACTTAAGGGGAGTTAAGGGGGGGGCTAACACCACATAGAGGAGGAGGGCATACGTACACTCTAGAATTTTCTACAAGATTCTGCGCAGATAAGGATGAGTATGTGGAGGAGAGAGAGGCTACGTTGGGTTTTGGAGGGAAACCAATGTTATAAAATATGGAGGAGCCTCCTCATTTGATTCATTCTGGAGTTGATGATTTTTGAGTGAGACGTTTGTCTTCTTGAGCATGCTGGCTATTAAGCCTGTCTGCAGCACTGTTTAGTGCATTGAGTGTCTTCGGTCGGAGATCTCTCCCTTAGCTCCAGGGGACTTTGAGTGCCTACTTGGGCAAGGTTGGCTTTTCAGTATTTTTTGAGTCATTTTATTGTTTGGGTTTGTTGCAGAGCTGGAGCTTAGAGAGACTGCGCAGTCACTGGGAGAGAGGACACAGTCCACTATGGAGGAGCTTCAGATTAGGGTTTTTGTAGGTGATTTCGCCGGGATTTTGAGTAGAGGGTCAGCCCTTTCCCTTAGGTGACTTTTAGCGAAGTTTGAGGTAGTATTTTAGCTATTTCCATCTAGCCACTGCGTAGAGCCTTGGAGGCCAGCGTAATTCACTAGGGAGGTAGTTTTTGGTGATTTCTGGGGTTGGCCATTCTTGGAATGGTTTTTGGATTTTTTTTGGGTTGTCGAGGAGAGGAGGTTTCCCGATTTTCAGCTCATTCCTTCAAGGGGATCAGTCCCTAATCTTTAGTCCATTCCAGCAATAGTAGCTACATGGCAGTCTTCCAGCAGCTGGGACACAGTTCATAGAGCAGCCATTTCCTGTATTTTCTAAGAGTGTTTCTTCACTTGCTTTGAGCAAGATCACCTATTGTACTTCATTACATTTCTTAGATTAATAAAATGGATCAGCATTTCCTCTCTATGTTTTCTAGATGATTTGTCATAGTTGACGTATTATATTTCTATGATATTATATGTCTATTATTGTTTTTGAACATTCTAGTACTATACCACTTGGTGTGTTTATCTTTCACTCTTAGACACTATCTAGAAAGGGCCATGTAGCCTCCGAATCTCGTCCTCTTTTTAGAGGCGAAATATCCGTTAAATGCCCTCCCAATTTATCTCTGGTTGGAGTTTTCCATGTTTTAGAGATATCCCCGAAATGGGATATTACATCTAAATACTATATACATGTTGAATATAGGGGCATTTACTGTAGGGGCATTTAGATCTATTCCAGAGATTGACTATAGGGGCATTTATTAGATATGTCACCTTTCATAAAATATGAGATCCAGAGGCTACCTGGCCCTTTACAGACTCTTCCTATAGAACTACCATGGATATGAAAATGAAAAACTTCTAATTGGATCTATTCTAAAGATTGAACATAGGGGAATTTACTCAATTAAGTTAAAACCTATGTTTTGTATCAAATCACTTTTGGTTTCAATGGAAAAATTTTATGGCTAATTTATGTTTTACATGTTTAATATAAAAGGTTTTTTCTCTCTTATTGTTTGAGACCATGGATATGAGAATGAAAAACTATATATTTGGTTAAAACCTATGTTTTGTATCAATTTTTTTTTTTCTAAATACTACACATGTTGACTGTAGGGGCATTTACTGTAGGGGCATTTAGATCTATTCCAGAGATTGACTGTAGGGGCATTTAGATCTATTCCAGAGATTGACTGTAGGGGAATTTACTAGATATGTCACCTTTCATAAAATATGAGATCCAGAGGATATGTGGCCCTTTACAGACTCTTCCTATAGAATTACCATGGATTTGAAAATGAAAATCTTCTAATTAGATCTATTTTAGAAATTGAATATAGGGGCATTTAATAGATTAGGTTAAGACCTGTGTTTTTTATTAAATCACTTTTGGTTTCAATGGGAAACTTTTATGGCTAATTTTTGTTTTACCTATTGAATATAAAAGGTTTTTTCTCTCTCATTGTTTGAGACCATGGATATGAAAATGAAAAACTGTATAATTGGTTAAAACCTATGTTTTGTATGAAGTTACTTTTTGTTTTTAAATACTATACACATGTTGAATATAAAAGGTTTTTTTCTATCTCATTGTTTGAGACCATGCATATGAAAATGAAAAACTTTTATTTAGATCTATTCTAGAGATATGGCTATTTGTGTTTTACATACATTGAATATAAATGGTTTGTTCTCTCATTGTTTGAGACCATGGATATGAAAATGAAAATTCTATTTTCAAAAATATTCGAGAGATTGATTGACTTGTAGGGGCATTTACTCTTAGGTTAAAAACTATGTTTTTTATCAAATCACTTATGGTTTCAATGGGAAAATTTTATGGCTAATTTGTGTTTTACATGTTGAATATAAAAGGTTTTTTTCTCTCACATTGTTTGAGACCATGGATATGAAAATGAAAAACTTCTATTTAGATCTATTCTAGAGATATGGTTAATTTGTGTTTTACATACATTGAATATAAAACGTTTTTTCTCTCATTGTTTGAGACCATGGATATGAAAATTAAAAACTTTTGTTTAAAACTATTCTAGAGATTGACTGTAGGAACATTTAGTCTTAGGTTAAAACCTATATTTTGTATCAAATCACTTATGGTTTCAATGAGAAACTTTTATGGCTAATTTGTGTTTTAAATGTTGAATATAAGGTTTTTTCTTCTCTCATTATTTGAGACCATGGATATGAAAATGAAAAACTTTTATTTTGATCTATTCTAGAGATATGGCTAATTTTTGTTTTACATAAATTGAATACAAAAAGTTTTTTTCTCTCATTGCTTGAGACCATCGATATGAAAATGAAAAACTTCTATATTTAAAACTATTCGAGAGATTGATTGAATTGTAGGGGCATTTACTCTTAGGTTAAAAGCTATGTCTTTTATCAAATCACTTATGGTTTCAATCGAAAAATTTTATAGCTAATTTATGTTTTACATGTTGAATATAAAATGTTTTTTTCTCTCTCATTGGTTGAGACCATGGATATGAAAATGAAAAACTTCTATTTAGATCTATTCTAAATATACAAAAAAATTCTATTTTACATAGATTGAATATAAAAGGTTTTTTCTCTCATTGTTTAAGACCATGGATACGAAAATGAAAAACTTATATTTAAAACCATTCCAGAGATTGACTATAGGGGCATTTACTCTTAGGTTAAAACCTATGTTTTGTATCAAATCACTTATGCTTTGAATGAGAAACTTTTATGGCTAATTTGTGTTTTACATGTTGAATATAGAAGGTTTTTTTATCTCTCATTGTTTGAGACAATGCATATGAAAATGAAAATCCTCTATTTAGATCTATTCTAGAGATATCGCTAATTTGTGTTTCACATACATTGAATATAAATGGTTTTTTCTTTCATTGTTTGAGACCATGGATATGAAAATGAAAAACTTTTGTTTAAAATTATTCCAAAGATTGACTGTATGGGCATTTACTAAGGTTAAAACCTATGTTTTGTATCAAATGACTTATGGTTTCAATGGGAAACCTTTATGGCTAATTTGTGTTGTACATGTTGAATATAAAAAAAAAAATCTCTCTCTCATTGTTTGAGACCATGGATATGAAAATGAAAAAAATCTACTTAAAACTATTTGAGAGATTGAATGTAGCGTCATTTAATCTTAGGTTAAAACCTATGTTTTGTATCAAATCACTTATGGTTTTAATGGGAAACTTTTATGGCTAATTTTTGTTTTAAATGTTGAATATAATAGGTTTTATCTCTCTCTCTCTCTCTCTCTCTCTCTCTCTCTCTCTCATTGTTTGAGACCATGGATATGAAAATTAAAAGCTTCTATTTAGATATATTCTAGAGATGTGGCTAATTTGTGTTTTACATACATCCAATACAAAAGGATTTTTCTCTCTCTGATTGTTTTAGACCACGGATATGAAAATGAAAAACTTCTATATATTTAAAACTATAGGGGAATTTACTCTTAGGTTGAAACCTATGTTTTGTATGAAATCACTTTTGGTTTCAATGGTTTGTTTATTCGCTAATGTGTTTTGTATCAAATCACTTTTGGTTTTGAAGTTTATTCTGGAATCTTCTGTAACCACTTATTAGGCCTATCAATATGTAATTAAAGAATACGAAATTTGAGAAGTTGATACAATTACATGATAAAAAATTAGTAGAGATAAGCAGTGTTTCTATAATATGGGATGATTTCTTAGATTATAGGTTTCGACAGATTAAGCTTATTCAGTAACTAATACGTAACCATTACTATTATTACTAAAAGCATGCTTAAGGATGAGGTCTTTGCTGAGGATAAAATCATCCCTTAAGAGACAATCCAAACTTTGTTGAATAACATGCAAGAATTCACAGCAGATAAAAAAATAGATTTTTTTAATCACAAATCAGTATCTATCAATATCTATTATTTATGCTTCTAGGGCCAGAAATTTTTTCAGAACCAGAACAAAGATGGCTAAACAGTCCAGTCACCCTATTTCAGGGGTTTTCGTAGGCATAACTGTCTACTCAAACCAATTGAAACCCAGTTTTGGTATGAACTGATTAAGAATCCATCCTAATAATGTCTGGAACTCTGCATATTTTTATTTAAAGGTTTGGATTCAAAGAGCATATATACATATATAAAAGAACAGTCTAATTCTGATAAAATTCACACTCACTAGTATAAGATGTATCATTAAGCATATAAAGGCAATGGGTGGTAGAGGAACGAGAGTGAGTTGTACCCTGAATTGAAAAGAATAAAGCAACTCCATCAAAGTTGTCAGAATTGTTAGCTTGTGGCAATATGACTTTGACATATAAAGAAACGTTTTTTTCACCATTCAATTGCAAAATAAACCAAAGAAATGCTCTAGAGTGGGTTCTTCAACCCAAGATGAAAAAAAATAGTGAAATGAAAAAGTCATATTGAAATTCCATACAACTGGCGAACTCACACGGTAGAGAATCTCTGTGAATGTTTTTAATGAGACGTATTTAATGCAAGTCTCCTCTTTTGCTAAGAAAAAATACTTTTACAGCTCACAAATATGTAAATAATGTAAAACCAAGTACAGCTGAAAAATATGGAATTTCAAAAATTCCACTCTGGAAGTGCTCCTATCTAGTACGGTTTATGATATTCCATACAATAAGCAGTAACCAATTAAAACTAGCACCAGATTCGAACCTATAACACCATAGGTTATCATTATTGGGTCCTTTATTTGATGGATGACCAAGGGGAGTATAAGCAAAGCAATATAACACATATTAGAGATGGAAATACTAAAAGAATAGCCTATATTATCCATAGATATAATTCGAGTAGTGGGGAGAACTGTGGACTTGAACCATACAGGTGGTAATAAGAGACGCTAATCATTACAAGAAAAATAACAGTGAAAAAATGCTACCATATTTTGCTAATCAATTGGTTTCAAAAGAGTCACTCTGCTTACAGATAGGAACCAAGCTAATATCAGTAATAAATGTTTACTATCCTTGTAATGTAATCACTGTTGATTTATAACTCACTATTTTTTTTGTTTATGACAAGTACTATATCATTTTACTATATGGTGTGGTAATGGAGACCACATCAATACCTATGTAATAGTAATAAATACCAGTAATAGTGATACTACAATTTTTTTCTCCTAGTTTTTTTTTTATTCATAACATATTTTAGGATCTCTAATATGGAGAAATTACTTACCTGGAGCAACTCCTGAGTAGCGGTGCAACTCCTAAGCAACAATTCGCTTGCACAGGCGCTATATCAGTAACGGAGCAGTAGCATTGCCACAGAAAATCAAACAGAAACCTGCGAACATACTATGCGAATAGAGACACGTGAAAACGACACTCGTTCGTGGGTGATATATCTATAAAATATCAGTTTCGCTGAAATTTTTTTAAAGTTCGACCGAACTATTAGTGCCGGTTTTCCCATCTCCGACAAAAATTCTATTTTCCCACAACGTCATCATGCCATCAATCTAAATGGTAGAATGAGTTCGACCGAACTATTGCTGAAAAAAAATTCCGCCCCCAATTCTCACAAAAGTGTAACCCAACTTCACATTTTCACCCTGCACTGATATTCATCACGATCAGAAAATAACCTCTTGTAGGAAACCCATGATGGTGATAGTGGAAGCATAAGATAAAGTAATTGGTAAAAGGTGCATTGAGCAAGGTTTTAAATATTTTGAAACCTTGAGAAAGAAAATTGTTGAGTGTAATATATATTGTGAAGGAGTATATTATTCAGTCTGAAGAGGAAAAAATCAGCAGCGGGTAGAGATAAATAGTATTAAATTTGAAATAAAATTTTTCAAGTGGATAATAGGGAACAAAAGAAACAACAAGAAGGTGATTTTTAATTCAAGTAAGAGAAATATGACTACACAAAGACAATTTAAGAATTGGGATCCATGAGGAATGCATACATCTGCAAGGCAGCAACAAGATGGAAAAGCATGTGGTAAGCAACAACATAAAGCTTGGAAACCAAGATGACTTAAAAAAAAAATAGTTCATGATTAGGAGATCATGGAAGATTTTTTTCCCTAGGAGTCTGATGCAGGAGAGTCCTACTCCATAAATTGATTTTTTGAAGAAACTTAAGGGGAATTTTTATTTTATGAAGGGAGATATACTCTAATGTTTTAATTATTAAAATGATTATTAATTTGTGATTATTATTGAATGTGTGAGAACATTTGAGGTCTAAGGTGTTAGAATTTCCATGCATATTCTATGGAACTGAAATATCTCTTGGAGATTGAGTGAGGGATTTTAGGAGCTTGGAGAGGAGATTTTATAGGATCTGAACTAAAATTAGTTCAGAATACTTTGATTATAAATATGATATGCATTGAAGGCATTCATGGTTGGATTGGATAGGGAGTCGATAGTGAGTGGAAGAGAGTGAGAAGTGTGAGTAAGAGAAGGTCCATGACAACAAAAGGAGACGGAAGTGTGACATTATTTCTAATTGTATTGATCATCCCTTGGTGAGGAAATTAGTCTGGTGTGATTGGGTGTATGATCCATTAATGTGATGAATAGATCAATTTTTGTTTGGTTCTTGTTATAATAGAGTATACACAGTAGTGACAGGACTAGTACTATTTTTAATTATGAAATTCATTCAAGTTTAGATTTGATACTGTGAACCTTTGTGTTAATACATTGGGAAGTGAAAGAAGCTACACAATGATGAAGTTGGACTGGCTCACCTTTTTACACAAAGGAATATGTGGTGATTATTTTGTAAGTTGGAGAGCATCAAATCCCTTTGAGGAGGAAACACAATGATGATTTGAACCAGTTAAGGTTCTAGCTTCGGGATCAAGCTTTAGCTTATCTATTTATTAGATGAGGTTCAACTATGATATTTGAACGTAGAGTTTGTTGTCAATTCTAGTCTAAATTTGTTGTCAAGGGTCAAAGTTCTAGCCCAGATCTAGAGATCGATAGCTCTGTCCGTTTCTCAGGTGAGGGCTAGCATATAAGTGAAACTGTAGCATGTGAAGGCAAGTGTAGCAATGCAATTATATGCATAGCGGCTCAAAGGTGTTTAGGTAGCATCTCTGGTGTGTGTGCAACACATGCATAGAAAATGTGTAGCCTCAACTGAAAACACATGGTTTTGACCAAATCTTTAATTTTCTTGACTTCCTTTGGATTTGTGGTGAATCACTCTGCATGAACATTGTTTATTGAAACATGCTCCATCAACCTCCCGATTTATCACACCAATTCCAAGAGAGCTCCAGTTCTGTCATAAGATCAGTGGAAAAGGTTCCAGAGAGAACAAGTCTTTGATACAGCCATAAAGAATGTTTTTCGGGTCATGAAAGTCTAATATGTTGTTTGAAAGGAGCATTCATGTGTTTCTGACAATGGAATTCCAATCTCTAGTTTGAATTATTCATTCATGAATGGCATTAAGAACATCTTCAGTTTTATCAATGAATTGTGTTTTTGAGAATTTAGCTTTTGTTAAAATAAAAAGGGCGCATACAAATCTCGGGTTTTCTATTATATTCAAACCCTACCGATTGATTATATGTTGCAAATTTGTTTTTTTTTAGTGCAATATGGAACCCTATCTATAGAGAGAATATGTAGATCTAGTGGTAATCGAACCCACATTAGGGATCAGTTTCTCATTAAAATCCAAAAACCCCATCAGACTAATTAAATAAGTCATTATTTATTTAACATTCTCAAGAAATAATTATTAAATCATTATTTGATAACTATTTATTATCACTTTGACTTAATCACCTTGGAAAAATTAAATAAACCATTATTTATTTATTATTCCTTATTTATCCTCTATTTTTCTTATGAGATCATTACTAAACCATTATTTAAGAGTTGTTTCCTTTTAAATTCTCACAAAGTGATTAATAAATCATTTTTTTTTTAATTACCTCAACCACTTTCTAAAGAAATATATTTGACCATTTTAAATGCCTTTTCCCTCTCAAAAAATATAATAAAATATCCACAATGACTGGATTTTGAATAGTCAACATTATTTTATTATTTTATAATTCTCAATCTATTCTAATATTTTTTTATAAAGAGAGGTTTTTCTCTCGATTCTTCACCATGACCATTTTCATTGTCACCATTATCCTTTCATTACACATGAGCTCTAACTTGAGCTCAAGTTTTCTTTTTCTTTTTTCTTTCCCATTGTAGGTTCAGAGAGAATCACATAGCTTAAGCACAAGGATAGGAAAAGGACCATCCCACATAGGGGAAACTACAAACCCATGTTGTAATTTCTCCCCACTAGGTGATTTAATAAAATTATCAATTGATTAAGTCCTTCATTGGGTTATTACACTTTAATTTCTAACTATTATGTGTTTATTTTGCCAAGATATGTTTGGCTGTAGGGTTTTCTTCATTTTTTATTACAGATCTCAAGCATATACAACCATATTTAATTGTTAGGGTTTCATTCCACCATCAATTTAAGGGAATATTTTTTTGTACACATACTAAGAATTTTAATAATAACATGAAGCATTGTATTTAATCTTCCAGAATTGCAACAACCATTTGAAATTGAGATAGACGCCTCTGACTATGTTATTGATGCATTTATCACCGAACTAGGGCATCCAGTGGTCTATAAAAATGGGACACTTTATGATACAATTTTGAAATATCCCACCTACGACAAAGAGATGTATCCAATAATCTAAACTTTCCAACAATGGAAACATTACATTGTGGGGAAGGAGACGGTCATCCACACAATCACCAACATCTTCAATTTGTGCATACACAAGGGATGTCTGAAAATGATCGCCATCATAAGTGGTACACACATCTGTAACAATTTCATTTTAACATTAAATACAATGATAGTAGCACCAATCGAGTTGTATATTGCCTCAGTCAACCCCCAGTTGCAACATTGACCATTTTTCTCAACTCTTATGGAAACAAGACCTTTGGATGGCCACAAATATATAAAAATTATCTTTAGTTCACTACCATGTACCAGATGTAAGCGGGTGGCAAGCAAGTTCTCTTCCACCTCTAGGATGCATTATTATGCTACCCAGGCCACCTTTTTGTTCCTTCAAACAAGTGTGACAAGTTGATTTGGGAGGTACACTATAGTCAAGTCATGGGACACATTGGTGCAGATAAAAATGTGGTCGTTTTATATAAGTGTTTTTATTAACCAAATATTTGAGAGGATGTTGCAAAATACATCAGATCTTGCACTGGCTATGCCATGGAAAAACCAAAAATTAAGAATAAATTCCTATATACTCCTCCTCCTACTCCTATTCGGCCATGGGAATTCATCTCCATGGGCTATATTTCTAGCCTTCCTTCTACCAGGCATGGAAATGACTATATATTTGTTGTAGTTGATAGATTTTATAAGAGCATCGAATCATGAAACATGGATCAAGAAAACTCACAAATAAATTCTCTAACTATATTGATTTTTAAAATTTCTCCAGCTCTTGCACCAGGGAAATTGGTTCAGTAGGGACTAAATTCAACAAAAGTTTCCCCATCTCATGGAGGCACTCAATGAAATGGGGCCCATTAAATTTTAATGTAGGAGGACTTATCCAAGTGGATATTGGTGGCCACCCTTCTACTCCACTTAGACCCCCAATTTGGTTTTTTCTATTTCCTTAATTGTAGCATAATTTACTAGTTTTTACATTTTTTGGGTCCTCATCTTGCAGAGCCATTTTGAGGCCCTAAAAGAAGTTTTTTTTGTTAAATGGGAAATATTATATCCAAAAACATGGGCTTGTAACCAAATTTTCCATTCATTTGATATATATTTCTAGCAAGGTATTATAAGCATGGGACAAAGATTATATGCAAAAGTTATGACCCCAAGAAGTTGATATATGAACGAACGAGGCCCAATTTTTTTTTTTGCTTCATTTCCTAGGGTTAGGTTT
The DNA here is from genome assembly GCA_034641835.2 of Pinus albicaulis. NCBI lineage: Eukaryota > Viridiplantae > Streptophyta > Pinopsida > Pinales > Pinaceae > Pinus > Pinus albicaulis. Next base: position 264,080,543 of record CM076575.1, on the reverse strand, counting down.
TTTTATTTTAGTGTTTTACCTTATTTCAAAATAGTAAAAATTCCTTTTAGCCTCATTGTAACACAATTTAGAGGTATGTAGCCATCACATCTCTTCTAAGAGATAAGCTACAATCACCCGAGCTAGTTTATTTCTATTCTGCATGTAAAAGTTATCTATTATTTATCATTAATGAATTCAAGTTAATTTTTTTTGTAGCATTTTGTTTATATTTTGAATGTGTATTTCATTTTTTTCCTACATAAATTTGGATCACACAATTCATAGTTGGAGGAGGAAGCAAGCCTTAAGGATGTTGTAGTTCATCCCAAGAGAGAGCAAAGCTTCAGATTTGGGAATGAGGAAGAGACAAGTGTAGATTTTATTCTCAACGAGTTATACCAATCACTAGTGTTGACCAAATAAAATTAGCCAAAGGAAATAAAATTCATGCATAAAAATACCTATCAGCTGTAACCGTTGTTAAGAGAAAGGGTTGGGAAGGGATGCAACACTAGTAAAACTAACTCCATAGAATGAAACAACACTTGTGTAGGGTAATAATAGCATAAAATATAATAAATACAAGAAGAAATAGGAAAAGTGGCACTTTATAAACTTACTTGGAAAAGTGTTGCAAACCAAATCTGAAGCTCCTTCAACTCATGGATATGGCTATAGCTCCAATTTCAAATGTGAAAATGTGCTCTAAAAGACTCTATTATATATATTTAACCCCATGGGATTAGGGTTATGGTTTACAATGTGCATGACTAAAATCAAGGAGAAAGAGAAACTTGTTCATTGATCGGAAATAGAAACTTGTGCCACATGGCCAAAGAGGTGTGCACTCCCTATTTTTAGGGATGCATAATTGGCTTGTTTTGGAATACTGTGCAGTCCACTAGTAGGAAATACTATGCAATTTCCAGTGAGAAGGTATTATAGAGTTCACTTGCTCAGTTGATTGTGCAGTGTTGACCCTCATAGGAGGATAATGCATTTAACTTTCTCAATCACTTCTTGTGTCATAGTATTATGCAACTCATTTTATTCATGGGTTTTGCAGTTTCTAGTTGCATGGGATTCTGCAGTTCCTTGAGGGAAGACCAACAAATAGTGCTAGATCAGGAAAATATTTAGCTTGTGTTAGGGAGAGAGTTTAATTTTCATAAAAAGTCATTCAACAGTCATCGACAAGACTCAATCATCTTCACAAAAGTGTTCCATACAAAGATAAGTGATTAAAAAACTATAAAACGAAGAGGAACACTTAACAATAGTCAAAATGATAGTTCTTATAGACAAAATGTAGGCCCTAAAATTGAAGTGTAGGAAATTTTTTGGAGTGGGGTTGTAGATGCTACAACACCAATATACCTCAAACATTATTAATTACTCTTCTTGTTCCATCAAAAAAAATTCTAGACATCATCCAGAAAAATGAGGTTTGTGATATTATATGTTGTTCCATCATTTATCAATTTTCAATAACCATTTTTTGAAGCCTCCTTTATTAACCTATTTATCTATTTAGAAACTTAAAAAAATAGAAAATTCAGTGAGGGGAACCCTTATCTAACACCCCTTCCTAGTTTAGGCCATTGGGGTGTCAACTAGTTGATTGTGATAGCCAAATATAGTGAAGTAATATAGATCATCACCCAAATAACAAACATAATTGTATAAGAATAAGTCTTAGGTAAATCAATCTTACCTTATAATGTGATTTTTAGATGTCAACTTTAATCACCATTGATCTTTAATCCGTAAAATTACTCAGACTATTGGCCATAAATTCCTTGATAAATAACCTTTCTCTCTTTTTGCAATAAACTTTGAGATAATTGTCTAGATGAAATTATATAAGAACGTTGCTTTTTTTTCAAATGTTGTTTGGGTTTTGTTTTTAGGAATCAATGTTATAAAATTAGTGTTATAATATGCTACAATTTAAGTAATTTTCTAATAACTCAAAACAACCATAAATAGTTATATAGGAAGTCCATGTGTGAATATTGTTTTTTTTTAATATCTATAATATTTGTTGCAATTGTGATTTTACAACCTTTTTTTTTGTCATATTTACAAGTCTAGGAAACCATTTTGATAGCTATACTACTTACATAATTATAACAACCCTAGGCTCCCTAGAAGTAATTGACTCCTTCAAAAACATATTTTTGGACTATAATTTCTCTTGTTAATTTTACAAAACGAGTTGATGTTGTCCCCTATAAAATTATGATTTCCATCATGTATCCCATGCGAACGCAATATAAAATATTAATTGATGAGGCTAGTTGTAATACTCATCCGTTAATGTTTCAGATTGCTTTCAATGTAGAGGGGAAGGTGGTGGACAGAAAATTATTCGACATACATAGACTACTTGGGACATCGATTTAGATATTATTCCTTAGAGAGGAATTTATTCCCATGTACTTCTATGTAGTTGGTTGTCTTTGTTTCATTTGTAGACCAGTGAAGGTTGAGGAGATTGGCACTGAAGATAGATATTTTTATTCTCTAATAATTATGGTTTGTGAATGAGGATACCCTATAAGAGGAGAGAAACGAATATGTCATCATCCTCACCCTCCACTACATTTCCAAGCAGAAAAATATTTTGATGAAGATTTAATACATCATATTTGATAATTGGTCTCAACTATGGAAGTGCACAGGAATAGGAACAGTTGGAAATGGTCCCTTTGAAGTTAGGAACTTCATTAGAGGAAAATTTAGCCTAAAAGTGATTTTTTCACGTAATTTCCATGTCATAATATGTAAACCAAATAAAATAATTTTAATTTAAAAATAGGCACAAGTAAATATTTTGGAGGCAAATTAAGAAAAACTATTTTTCTTAATTGTATTTTTTACTTATCTCCTTATAGGTTTACTCAAATTTCAAGTGCAGGCACTCATTCGATGCAAATTTAAATTCAAACTCCAATGAGTACCCATTATGCATTCTTTTGAGAAGACCCACATTGATAAAAAATTAAGAAACATTAAAAAAACATAACACATTTTTTAGTGTATCTTCATTTTTATTAATGTGGGTGTTCTCAAAAGTATAAATAACGAGTATGCGTTGGATGCAGATTTAATTATGCATCCAATGAATGTGTACACTTGAAATTCAAGTAGAACTATAACACGATAAGCCAAAAATACAATTAAAAATTTATCTTTCTTCTTTTCCCTTCAAAATTCATAACTGTTATTTTATTATTCTAACATTGTTTTATTGTTTTTCCTTAGGATTCCACTTTTAGGTTGAAATTTCCTCTAATGTTTTTTCGTTAAAGTGATAAGGACGGGGACTTGTGTGTTGTGGAAAGTAAAATTTTGGGCATAAATATCCATCTAGTCCATATTCAATCTACTCTGAGGGCAGCGTTAGGGGCTCTGGGAATTTTATTTCCTCCTCCACCGCCTCCTCTAGCTTCCTCCAACTTGCAAGGAAAATTTGGATAATGGATACTTGATTGATAGATTTACCAAGCTTCCCATTAAAGGAAATCTAATATCTCAGGAAAATAATGAAAAGAAACTATAAAACCCCCTATTTTTTGTCCATGTGGAGAAGTAGCAAAGTTACTGCAACAAAAAAATTGGTCTAGAAAATCTGAGAGGTAAAACCTCTCAGTCTGAGGTTAGCACCAACACAGGTGGTGTATTCATTGATTCATAATTACCTATATGGTTAACAGAAGGCTATGATGAACCCTTTGAATATCTTGCTTAATATACCACCCTTGCTATCAACATCTACGAAAGGATTTATGAGCCTCTGTGACTTTATTGTTTTTCTTGTGTTATTATATATTAAAAACTAAATCTTCTCAGACATAATCCACTCATGTTTATGCATGCATATACTATATGTAAATTTTCAATAATCAAATGAAATCATGACAATAAACCTTGATTTGAAGTCATGACCTCTTACAAATAAATAATGCTCTTCATCATTAAGTCTTCTGAAGTAGCATAGCAGTATATATTGCTTTAACAAATTATATGTAATAAATTAACATAAATATTATGTATTGAATTAGAAAAATTAATAAAAAATATATTTAATTAATTTTTATTTTAAAATATAAATATCATTAACAAATTTGAACTAATAATTCCATAACATCCAAATTTATGGCCAAGTCAGACACCAACTCATTTAAAACATCCATATTACTCAAACACATGCCAGGTGAGTTTCAAACTCGAGACCTATCATTCTGATACCACTTGATGGAATCTTGATTTCCATTAGACCAAAACCTGTAGGCTTTAGTCTCCACTACAATTGCCAAAGTTAGGATCCACGAGAGGCGGTTAGTCCATGTCGCGAAACACACAGGGAGCGTTGAACCCAATGTACAACACTAGGTTGGTTCTAGTTGAGGGAAAAAATAACACATTTTTATATTATGATTACTATTTATGTGTTTGAGATAAACCTCATACTTTGAAATTTACATCGCTATATCACACTTTTTTAATTTTGTTTTTGTTGCTTGCCTTGAATAATTTGTGTGTCCTCCATTGAATGCTGTGAGTGGTTTGTGTGTTTATGTGTTTGGATTTGGATGGTAAAGTGTGTGAATCCCACAATTGTTGTGTTATGTTTCTATATGGGTGTGTATTTCTCTATTAGTAATTATTTGTTCATGAAGAAGGGAGACAATCTCTTCAATAGTTTGCAAGAGGATTGATAATGCAAATTTATTTCATTTAATTTTAGGTATCACAACTTTTGACAATCAATAATTCTTAATAATGTTCATCCAAGTATTACTAAATATATATTGAAGATTAGTTTTAATAATTTACTGCATCCATATTATTCTTTAAATCATTTGTTTCATTGCTAATCTTTGAAATAATTTATTTCCTTGAAATTTTTTTGATGATTTCTTTGAAATTTTTTTTAATGAGTTGTCAGATTTACAAAATATTTACATTATTTGATAGTTTTTCATCATTATGTATCAATGATGTGAAAAGGAAAATTGAGATTGTAAACCATTCAATTCTTGAACTCAAAATATTGTATTACACCTCATACCTTGTCGCTCTTTCTCTCCAATATTAATAGGTTGAATTAATACAACACAAAAATCAATGCACATTGTCAATCATTTTTTTGTGCTTACAATGAAACCAATTCACATTGTTAGTCCAATAACTTTAAATTAATGTACCATCATAAATTGAGTTACATAAAATCAAAACTCATCATGTACACTGAAATAAATGCATCTAATGCATGCAATTAAATAATATTAAAAAACATCTACACTGAAAAATCAATCAAAGTAATGCAAGAAATCAAATAACACTAGAAATCAACATCTACAATAAAATCAATGCATCTAGAGCAATCAATGAAATAAGATTAGAATTCATCATCTATACTAAAATCAATGCATTTAGTGCAAGTAATCAACTTCTATTAGAAATCAGCATCTACACTAAACTCAATGCATCTAATGTAAGCAATCAAATAGGATTAGAAATTGGCATCTACACTAAATAAATGAATATAGTACAATGAATCAAATAGGATTAGAAATAACCATGTACAGCAAAAATCAATACATCTATTGCAATAAAACAATTAGAATTTGAAATCATCATCCAAATCGAAATCATTTCATATAGTGCAAGCAATGAAATAGAATTAGAAATCCAGCTCTCTCAAACTACTTTTCAACCATTTAGAGAAGTACTCTCTCTCTATCTCTCTCTCTCCCTCTCACTCTGAATCCCTCCCCTTCCCCTCCTTGTCCCTTCACCCCCTCCCCCCTCTCCCTCTCCCTCTCCCTCTCTCACTCTCAATCTCCCTCTCTCTCTCTCTCCCTCCGTCCCCTCTCTCTCTCTCTCTCTCTCTCTCTCTCTCTATATATATATATATATATATATATATATATCCCTCTCCCTCTCCCTTTATCTCCCTCTACCTCCCTCTCCCTCTCTCCCTCTCCATCCCTAACTCTCTCTCTCCATCCCTCTCCCTCGCTCTCTCCCTCCATCCCTCTCCCTCCCTCTCCCCCTCTCTCCCATCTCTCTCTCTTGCTTCCTCCCTCCCTCTCCCTCTATCTCTCTATCCCCCTATCTCTCTCTCTTTACCTCTCCCTCCCTCTACCCCCCTCCCTCTCTCCAGTCGTCTCTCCCTCTCTTCATCTCTCTCCCTCTCTACCTCTCCCTCTACCTCTACATCTCCATATCCCCCCTCCCCTCTGTCACTCCCTCCCTACCCCTCCCCTATCTCACTCCCTCCCTACCCCTCCCCTATCTCACTCCCTCTCCCTCTCCCTCTCCCTCTCTCTCTGACCCCCTCTCTCCCTCTCACCCTCACTCCCTCTCTCCCCCCTCTATCCCACCCTCCATATCTCTCCCTCTCCCTCTACCTATCTATCCTCCCCCTCTCTCCCCCCCCTCTCTCTCTCTCCCTCTCTCCATTTCCCTTCCTCTCCCTCTCTCCCCCATCCCTCTCTCTCCGTAGCCCTATCTACCTCTCCCTTCCGCTCCCTCTCTCCCTCCCTCCATATCTCTCCCTCCCCCTCCCTCTCTCCCTCCCTCCATCTCTCTCCATCTACCTCTCCCTCTCCTACTATCTCTCTTTCCCCGCACATTCCCTCTCTCTCTACCTCTTCCTATCCCTCTACCTCTCCTTGTCTCCATCCCTCCCTCTCTCTCCCTCCCTCTCTCTCTCTCTCCCTCCCTCTCTCATTCCCTCCATCTCTCTCCCTCCCCCTTTCCCTCTCACTCTCCCTCTCCCTCTCCCCCTCTCTCCCCATCTATCCCACCCTCCATATTTCTCCATATCCCTCTCCCCCCCTCTCCCTCTCCCCATCTATATAACCACTCTCCCCCTCTCTCTCCCCCCTCTCTCTCTCTCCCCCCTCCCTCTCTCTCTCTCTTGCCCTATCTCCCTCTCTATCTCCCTCCCTCACTCCCTCCCTCCATCTCTCTCCTTCTCCGTCCCCCTCTCACAATGTCTCTTTCTCTCTCTCTCTCTCTCCCTCTCTCTCTCTCTCTCTCTCTCTCTATTTATCCCTCTCCCTCCCCCTCTCCCTCCCTCCCCTTCTCTCTCCCACAATCCCTCTCCCTCCCTCAATCTCTATATCTCTCCCTCTCTCTATCTCACTGTCCCTTTCTCTCCCCCTCGCTCTCTCCCCTCTCTCTCCCCCTCTCTCCCCTAACCCTCTCTCCCTCCCTCCCCCCTCTCTCCCTCTCCCTCCCTCTCGCTATCTCTATCCCCCCCTCTCTCTCTCCCGCCTCTCTCTCCCTCCCTCTATGTCTCTCCCCCCTCTCTCTCCCTCCCTTTCTCTCCCCACCTCTCTGTCTCTCCCTTCCCTTTGTCTTCCTCACCCTATCTCCCTCTCTCTCTCTCCCCCTGCCTCTCTCTCCCTCTCCCTATCCCTCTCTCTCCCCCCACCTCTTCCCTCATATCTCTCTCTTTCTCTTTCCCACCCCCCTTCTCTCCCTCTCTCCTTCTCCCCCCCAGTCTCTCGCCCCTCTCCCCCTCCCTCCATCTCTCTCCCTCTCCCTCTTCATCTCTCTCACTCTCTCTCCCTCTCCCTGTATCTCTCCCTGTCTCCCTTTCCTCGTGCCTCTCTCTCCATCTCTCCCTCCCTCTCCCTCTCTCTACATCTGTCCGCCTCTCTCTTCCTCTCTCTCTCTCCCTATCTCCTTCCCTCCATACCTTTGTCCCTCCCTCTCACTCTCCTTGTCTCTTTCCCCTACCTCTCCCTTTGTCTCTCCTACTTTCCCTCTCCCTCTCTCCCTCCCTCTATCTCTCTCTCCCTCTCTCTCTCTTCCCCTCCCTCTCTCCCTCCCTCCCACTCTATCTGCCTCTCTCTCTCCCCTCTCTCCCTCTCTCTCCATCCCTCCATCACTCTCTCTCTTCTTGTCCCTTTGCCCCTATCACTCCCTCTCTCCCTCTCTCTCTACTTGTCTCTTTCCCCTATCTCTCCCTTTCTCTCCCTCTCCCTATCTCCCTCACTCTCTCTCTCTCCCTCTCTATCTCTCCCTTTCTCCATCCCTCCCCCTCTCTTTGCCTCTCTCTCTCTCGGTCTCCCTCTCTCCCTTCCTCCCTGTCCCTTTCCCCCTGTCTCTCCCTTTCTCCCTTCCTCTCTCTTCCTCCCCTACCCACTCTACCTCTCTCTCTCCCCCTATCCCTCGCTCCACCCCCCCCCCCATTATCTAGATCTCCCTCTCCCTTCCTCCCTCTGTCCCTCCCTTCTTGTCTCTTTGCCCCTATCTCTACCTTTATTTCTTTCACCCTCTCTCCCTACCTTCGTCCCTTCCTCCCTCCCTCCCTCCCTCCTTGTCTCTTTCCACCTATCTCTCCCTTTCTCCTTCCCTCCCGCTCCCCCCTCTCTCCCTCCATCTCTTTCTCTCTCTCTCTCTCTCTCTCTCTCCTCCTCCCCCTCCCCCTCCCCCTCCCTCTCTCCTCTCTCTCTCTCCCTTTCTCCCCATCATCCCACCTCTCTCTACCAACCACACATAAATTATTTCTCTCTCTCTCTCTCTCCTCCTCCCTCTGTCTCTCTCTCTCTCCCTCTCTCTCTCCCTCTTGGCCCCTCACTCTCTGCCTCCCCCTCCTCTCTACCTCTCTCTCTCCCCCCATCCCTCCCCCCCTCCCCCACTCCTTATCTCTTTCTCCCCCTCCCTTCCTCCCTCTCTCCCTCCCTCCTTGTCTCTTCCCCCCTATCTCTCCCTTTCTTTCTTTCACCCTATCTCTCTCCCTCTCTCCCTCCCTCCCTCCCTCCTTGTCTCTTCCCCCCTATCTCTCCCTTTATCCCTCCCTTCCTCTCCCCTCTCTCTCCCTCCATCTCTATCTCTCTCTCTCTTTCTCTCTCTCTCTCTCTCTCTCTCCCCTCCTCCTCCTCCCCCTCCCTCTCCCTCATTTCCTCTCCCTCGCTCCGTCCTCTCTCTCTCTCTCTCTCCTTTTCCCCATCATCCAACCTCCCTCTACCAACCACACATCAATTATTTCTTTCTCTCTCTCTCTTTCCCCCTCCCTCTCTCTCTCTCCCTCCCTCTTACCCCCTCCCGCTATGCCTTCCCCTCCTCTCTGCCTCTCTCTCTCCCCCTATCCCTTGCTCCACCCCCCCCTCTCCTTATCTCTTTCTCCCTCTCCCTTCCTCCCTCTCTCCCTCCCTCATTGTCTCTTTCCCCTTATCTCTCCCTTTCTTTCTTTCACCCTCTCTCTCTCCCTCCCTTCCTCCCTCCTTGTCTCTTTCCCCCTATCTCTCCCTTTCTTCCTCCGTCCCTCTCCCCTCTATCTCCCTCTCTCTCTCTCTCTCTCTCTTTCTCCCCATCATCCCACCTCTCTCTACCAACCACAAATCAATTCTTTCACTCTCCAACCATCTCACTTCCTCCTTCTATCTCTCACCCTTTCCTTATCTCCCCCTTCCTCCACCCACTTTCCTCTCCCACTCTCGCCCTTTCTCCCTCCCACTCTCTCCCCTCCTTATCCCTCTCCCTCTCCCCCTCCCTCTCTCCCTCTCTCTCCCTATCATCCCACCTCTCTCTACCCACCAAACATCAACACTTTCACTCTCCAAGCATCCCTCTTCCTCCCTCTCACCCATTCCCTCTCCCCCCACACCCCACCCCCTCCTCCCTCTCCCTCCTTCTCTCAATCTCCCCTCCTCCTCCCCCTCTCTCTCCCCCTCACTCTCTCTCTCCCTCTCTCTCTCTATACATCACACACACACTCTCTCTCTTTCTCACTAGACACTCATTCTTTTTCACTATCTCCCACTCACACTCTCAAACTCACTCTTTCTCTTGAATGTCATTTAAAAATTCGTAATGAAAAGATAAAGAGAGAATCAATCACACTCTAAAAATACCAATATACTTATAAAAACCCACTTTAACATATATTGTAAAGACTAGTAGCCTCTAAAAACCTTAAACTTAATGTTCAGAAAGAAAGAAAGTAATAGCAATATCGTCTTTGTAACTAGCTTCTAAAGCTTTATATAGACTTAAAGAACAAGCGTTCAAACAAAATTGAATAGGAATATGGAACGAATAACAATATTTACATTTTAAACCTAATATACTATAATATTGCATAATAATTTTGGAGGCATTTTACTATAAAGGTAGCCTTTAATAAAAAAACTAGATGTTGTTTTTTACGTAGTAGTAATAAATGGTTCGAAAGAAAAGTTGCACAGTCAATGTTTCTTAGCAAAAAAATACAGTTTAAATTTTTCACACATTTAAATAAGAAAAATGATGCAGGCTTCATTTTAATTATTTCCAAAAAAGGAAAAATTATCAAAAAAATTAATATATAATTAGTTCCGAAGAAAGAAATTTTTTTAATAAAATTAACATATAATCAATACTTCAAAAATAAATCTACATTTAAAAACACTTTAACTTAATTAATACTAACCTGGCTTCGAGGACCGTAAATACGAGCAACTGCAAATAAATAATGAGGCATTTTAATCTGCTGCTTCTTTGGGCATCTGCTACATCTTCACAAATCAAATAATATTATATGAATAATTTTTCTTACATAAGCTACATCAAATTCAATAAACACTATATAGAGCCATTTGAGTGTAAAGGTGGATTTAAAAAAAAAGAAACTAGACTTTTTTTTTCTCGCTAGAGAAATAAATGAGAAAAAAGAAAAACTTCACACTCAAGCTTTCTCAGCGACGGCAGACAGTTTACGTATTTCACACATTTAGAAAAATAAAATAAAATAAAATTCAAGATGCACGCTTTAGTTTTTGAATATAAGAAACAAAATCTACCTCAATGTAAACTTAGTTTTGAGGAAACAAATTATCAATTCAATGTAAACTTAGTTTTGAGGAAACAAATTATGAATTCAAAAACAATTTTGTTGTTCTTTGAAAGAAAACTAGGGTTTAACAAAACAATACGAGAGACATTTAAGAACAACCTAATTAATAATAAGGTTGGCTTTTAGAACTAGAAGTACCAGAAAATAACCTTGGATTTTAGAACCATAAGTACCAGAAAATGCAAAATCAGGAAAAAAAGGCACTCAAGAAATCAGTTTTTGCAAAACCCTACCCGTCAAATATCTATCAAACAGATCCTTAAATCGAACTCAAACACCATCTATGGATCCCAGCAGTGTTCGAATTAATGAAAATAAATGATCAAATATAAAATAAAATAAAATAAACGGGCTCTGAACCCCATCGAGCAAAAGAACTTAAAAATCTGCCAATGCCATGCATGCCATCTCCTCTCTGCAAAAATCTACGGTTAAATATCGGTCAATGCCATGCCATCTCCTCTCTGTAGTATACAGACACATATACCGAGACAACACAAGAACATGTGCGAGAGAAGAAACAAATTTCTAAATGAATCTATCGACAAATAGAGTCTAGCAAAAAAAAAAAAAAAAGCTAAAACCTACTAGAGAGATGCGAAGAACTACCAGAGAAAATAGCCGCAGCCCATCTCGCCGTAAAACGAACCCTCCCACAGATCAAACACCTGATCGACGATGGCAACACAAGTAGGCATCATGCTTGCATTTCACATAATTGGAAAGCTCAAGAAAATCTCGGGATAGGTTCGATTATTTTTATCTTTCCAGAATGCTAGTGGATAAAAAGCAGGCTTTGGCTTTCAGTTGTTTTCTCCACTAAAACGGTTACACATGTCCCACGTTCAGCTTAAAAATTAGACGTTGTTCCACTAAATTTCAATTGGACCGTTTAGCTATATGGTGGTGGTTGCGCTCGCATATTATTCTTCTTGGCATCCAACGGTTCACCCAATTTTCTAATCCGTTATTCAAAATTCAAATTCAAAATTATTTGAATGAATATCGAACAACGTTTCCATATGGTTAAGTTATTAAACTCATGATGTATGGTTATCTAACGTATTTATTAAAGTAAGTTCATGCACATGCCTATCTGTTACGTTTTCATTAAAGTTCGTGCACATGCCTATCCGTTACAATTACAATTGAGATGACGAAAGGATAACTACGTTGGTGAATTAATACAAGTAAATATATTTCTTTTAAAGTAAAGTTATGCTGAATTAAATTTAAGGTCTAATTTTTATTTAACTAAATTCTATTTTAAAAAGAATATAATATATTTTTAATTATACTAATTTTGGAATCTTTGTTTAAATAAATTATATTTAAAAAATGTGATATATTTCTAATTATACTAATTTAATGTTATTTCTTTTTAATTGTAACAACCCCAATTTATGTGTTTGAATTCCAAAGCTAGACATTTGAACTTTAATCCTAAGGGGAGTGGACCCCAAAGGATAAGTATTTTGTGAATGTAATTAAATATTTAATTTGAGTAAATGAATAAAATGAATTGTGCAGATTGACCAAAATGAGATTTATGAGATCACTTGCTAAATCCATGAGGATGGATGAGGCAAATATTTCCCCACAATCTTTCAAAAATCCTTGAAAGAAATTAATTCTAATTTATATTCTCGAGGAAGAATCTAAATTTCCCCAATGATGAGGAAAGTAGTTGGGAAGAGGTAAAAAAAGCTGGAAAAGCTTAGGAAAAGCATAAAACAGCTTTAAAGAATCCCTAAAATGGGAAGGCTAGGCAAACAGGAAGAAAAGCATCCTGATATTCTGGACGCAGAATGGGAAACAGGCTTTGGGGGAACAATAGCTTAAATAAGCTGCTCCTAAGTATATTAGTGGTTGGTCTGTGGTGGAGGTGATCTCAACTCGGGGGTGAGTTCTGGGAGACAGAAGGAATCTAAGGTTGGGAGGTTGGTCGACCGCATGAGTGGTATGTATTTAAATTTAGCTGGTGGTTTTACTTCCTGTAGTATGAATTGACTACATATAATTGTCTGCTCATATATTAGAATTATTAATGCTACATTCAACATAATTAATCATTAGGAATTTACCTTCATAATTCTGAATAGTTGTAGAAAATAAATTCTGTAAAGTAGAATCCAATAGAAACTCTAAAACGAGTTTGGTTTAAATCTGAGGATACATATTTCTTTACAGATAATTCAGCGGTAAGATATTTCTGATCTATCAGTATACAACTATGAGTATGATTAGTTAAATTGAGGAGAAATTCTCCAAATTTTCTAAATTAATGGCTAAGTTAAATGATGGAGAATTTTAGTAATTCATAGTTCCTTAAACTATAATTTTAATCTGTTTCTGGAAGAAATGAAACAGTGAGAAAATGAATATATAGAGTGCAGAAGTAATTATTTAGTTCAGAACTAAGAACAGAGATTTACAATAAATTCAACCGCTGAGTATTGAATGAGAAAGAAAAGAGTATATAGGGACTAACTTTGGGGTCAGCATATCAATCATAAGAACCCAGAAGCCAATAGTAAGTTAATGCTGCATATAAGAAATTTCTTTTATATTAGAAGGAAACCAGTACTAATTAGGAATAAAACTGCTATTCGATATATTTGATGGAACCATTTCTACAGTGGAGGATAGGACTAATAGAGAAAATAACTTTAAGTAGTTAAGCCACCTACAGATTTACCACAGTAGAGCATATTTAATTATATGTATGCTATTCTATCATGTGAACCCAAAGCAAGGGCGAAAAATGGCAGATTATAAATACGAAAGTCTCTAGACATGAAAATAGAGATACAAATTCATACATCACTTGTATAGAATTTAGACAACTATCTTGCACAAATTCATAACAACGATAGAGAATAGAGCTGGAAATCTGTTGTACTACTTTCCAAAATTACTGAAGAGAATTAGATACTATTAATATCAAAATTTCAAACTGGTGTAGTATGAGAACCACATATAAATGCTCTAAACAAAACATCTCACTACTACGAAAATAATATCTACGGAATAATTGCTTGAACACCATAATAAAGTGTGAAGTTATAAGAATTCAGGCTACTGAGGTACAAAAAGGAGACGAAAAATACATTATTCGCTAAAATACGACCACGTTTATGTATATATCCTAACGACTGTATGGCCTGAAAGCTCAAAGCAATAAATTTCCCATAGAACTCCACCACATCACACTGGATATTATAGAAAGTAAGGTACAACCGTTATATGTATATATATATATATATAATCCAAACGAATACAAGCCACTGTGGGGTATGGACAGTTCCATAGTGTCTTGTAGATGGAGGTAAAGGAACCTTCGGTGATGAGACTTAACAATTAAAAATTGTCAAATTTTTACAACTGTATCAATACAAATTTTAAACTGCCATTAAAACTACGGAAGAATGAGAGAAGAACGAAGTTCCTCTAATCTGTGCTCGACAAATACCAACCTGCAAGTGGCGAGAGGAAACAATGTCAATGTTGAATTGAGCCATGACTCTCATTGCTCAGGCGAGAGAGTAAAATGAAAGTTGTAGTTACCTGTAAGCAACAGAAACACCAAAATCAATACGATGCCTAATGTGAAGAGAGAGAATCACCGTGAATGATAAAATTTTAATTAAGAGGGGAATAGTTACCTGGTGCGGGAGATCTCTAATCCATTCATGACCTATTATACATAAATAGGAATTGGTCACAAATAAATACAAAATACAAAACTGGAGGTCGGCGTTTCCAAATTGAACCATGAAACGATAACTCTGGTAGACAAAGAGTAAGAAAGGAGCCATACATAGGTCAACAAGTAGGAAATAAATACGAACCAGAATGTTGAGAAGGTAGCATCCCTTTAGAGCCTTGTAAATAACCTGAGAGAAACCCTCGATGAGCGTAAGGAAGAGGGTAAGCTGCTCCGAGAAAACCCACGAGCCATCGATCCTGTCTAGCTCCTGTGCATACGTGCAAGGAGACATCAACACTATGACGTTAACCTACACAACTGAATCACTTGGAAGGGAAATGACAAATTCTCTGCAGAGACAATAGAACCTATTGTCAAAACGCAACAAAATCTTGATAAATTGATTGATGCAACTACCTCAGTAACTAAACAATGGAAAGTAGGCCAGTTAAACCCAAAAACCTCAGCACTGGCTCGAAGCAAGCCGCATAGCTCCACTCCAGAAAGGGAAGCCATGGTAAATAATTTCAATAGCGTGTAAAATTTTAGAACTACGGCAAAGACATACTTGACTCGTAAATTTTAGCCCAGGAATCTGCCCGAGATAGGACTGAGGTTCGTTCAGCTTCCTATGGCCTTGATTATCTCTGTCAGGTGGAAAACCAACGCGCAGGAAAGGAAAAGAAATCGACGAACAAATTTACCTGGTGAATTTATATCCATATCTCATGAAACGATCCACAAAACCCTAACGCACAGGATGAAATCAGAGTCGTCCACATGGCATGATCCCAAGGGATAACCCACGGCTCAAAGGGTTTAATGTGCCATGTACACCATACGTCAAACATTTAATATGACAACTAACGAAATTTAATGTCATAACATCCTGGCCGTGCCATAGAAGTCACCTTGGAAACCCAGTAGGCTGACGAAATGAATCCAGAACCTCGTGGAGCCAGCTCTCGTGGCCACGAATGAAAAAAGAACCCATTACAACTTCTGAGATGAGATTACAAATCATATACGAGGTTGCGTGGAATATTAATTCCCGTCTCAATTCACAATTATGTCGATCCAATCCACAACATTTCATTACGTGAAAACCACCACAGATTATATCCAATCGTGATATTAACAAGGACAAGGAACAAATAAATACGCAAGAGTAATATGTATGCATAGGCATAAACATAGAAAATTTTCAAATCACTAAGGGTTATATATATCCCCAACGAATGGAGTGAGATACATGGGAAAGCGCAGTGTTTCCATAAAACTCTTTTGACATATAACCATGTATGCAATATGTGAAAACGGATTTATTTCACCTATGATCATCAACCATGTCAATATATTAGAGGTACCAAGGTGGAATTTATACATACAAAGGTAGAACATGAAATGGTTATTTATAAATTAAATCATGATGGGGTATGTTAAATATAGTTACCTTTGTTAAAAATCAATTTATTTTAATTAGGTTACAAATCTATAAAATTCTCCGGTGGTTGGAGATAATTGATACATAGAAATAAATTGGAATTGGGGGAACACTCTGAAGTAGATAATACCTTGTAAGTCTGCAAAGTAATAGTATAACACCTTGCTAGGTGTAAACTCGAAGGGTTGAAAAAAAAAATTTGGGAAGGAAATTGGGAGGTGTGAAAAATGGTATCAGAGCCCAAGTTATAAAACTGGGCTGGTGACATTGTGCTCACTGTTGCTGTGTGTTCCCTGTATAAATTTATTTCTGTAGAATTTTTTTTTTATTTTTTTATCTTCACTGATCTATGTTGTGCAGTGTACAGTGGTGCTGAAATGGCAGAAGGTGACGAAATCTATGTTGATTTGCGTGAGGAGGATAATGCACCAGATCCCAATGTGCCCATGATGGCTATGTTGCGGGAATTGCAACAAGAGTTGGCTGAGATAAAAATCCAGAATGACAGGTTGTCATTAGCCAGTGAGGAGCAGGAAAAACTCATCAAAGAATTAACTTCGCGGAACAGCCAAGAAGGCGAAGGTTCCGGAAAGAGGAAAAATGATGAGTCTGATGAGGAAGATGCTGTTAGGCATCAGAATAAACAGAAAAAGGAATTACAGGGGGAATTCTGAAAGATTAAACCTCCCTCCTATGATGGGGAGAAGGAGGAAGATGTTGAAGCCTGGTTGCTAAATATGATTAAGTATTTCCAGGTCTATGAATATGAAAGCAATCTCAAGGCAAGATTAGCTGTTTACCAGCTACAAGGTAAGGCTACCTTGTGGTGGGAGGAGACAAAAATGGTTCATGCCATTGATGAAAAGACAGTCACCTGGGAATATTTCCAGGTTAAGTTCAAAAACCGCTACCTAAATAAACGTTACTATGATGATAAATCCAAAGAATTTCATGAACTTAGACTGGGACAACTCACTATTGATGAGTTTGTTACTAAGTTTACAAATCTACTGAGATATGTACCCTACATAAGGGAAGAAAAGGCAAAAGTAAAAAGGTTTATGAATTGTTTGCCTGTTGTATACAGAGAGAAAATTGAGTTTGACAAGCCAAAAACAATGGACGAAGCTGTGAGAAAAGCCAGATTATGTTACCAACAGTTCAAAGGAAAAAATGAACAAGGGAAAATTTGGGTAAATAAGAGTGAATTCAAAGGGAAAAAACAGAAACCATCCTATTTGAAGAATTTTGGCAGAGATCATCAGCGGAAAAATTTTAATAAACCCAGAGAAAGTCAAACTGCTCAGTCCCAAGTGGCCTCAAAACAGCTAGATGTAGACAACAAGAAAGAGGACACAGTGAAAATGAGAGAACCCTTGAAATGTTGGGTCTGTGGAGAACCCCATCTTCTGAGGGATTGTCCCCATCGAAACCTTCAGATGATTATGAGAGATCGAGAAACCACTACAGTAAATGACATAGCCAGAAATATACCAACTATCAGTGCAACCTTGGAAAATCGACAAGAAGAGCATCAAGCTACCATGGTGGAAGTGGAGGGTAAGATTTCTGACCTATCTGTTACTGTTCTGATTGATCCGGGTGCTTCTTTGAGTTACATTAGTCCTGAAATTGTAGAAAAATGTAATCTTAAAGCTGAAAAATTTCAGCAGTCATGGTTGGTTCAGTTGGCCACTGGAACTAAGAGAAAGGTAACACATAAACTGCCCCGAACAGCAATCAAATTAAATGATTTTCAAACAGAGGTAAATTTGAACATTTTTTCCTTAGGTTCATATGACCTACTGATAGGAATGGACTGGCTAGAAAAGAAGAAAGTTTTGATGAACTGCTGGGATAAGACATTGCATTGTGTAGATGAGGAAGGGAAACCTTTTATTCTCAAAGGAAAACCAAAACCTATCTCGGTAAGACAAATTTCAGCATTGCAATTAAAAAGAACAGCTAGAAAAGGATATCAAGTTTATGCAGTACATGTGGAAGAAATAGAACAAAAGACTGAAGAAAACCTGCTGGATGTATTACCAGTGATAAGGGAATTTAAGGAAGTTTTTCCAGAGGAGATTCCTCATCTTCCCCACAAAAGAGAGATTGATTTTTCAATCGATCTAGTGCCGGGAGCAGTACCTATTTCCCGAGCCCCCTATCGAATGAGCCCCCCTGAACTTATGGAGCTGAAAATGCAATTGCAAGAATTGTTAGATAAAGGGTATATCAGACCAAGTGTGTCCCCTTGGGGAGCACCGGTGCTGTTCGTGAAAAAGAAAGATGGAACTTTTCGGATGTGCATTGATTATCATCAATTGAACAAGCTGACCATTAAAAATAGATACCCTTTGCCTCTAATTGATGATCTTTTTGCTCAAGTGAGAGGAGCTTTAGTATTTTTGAAGATTGATCTACGGACTGGTTATCACCAGCTTAGAATTAAAGAAGAAGACATCAGCAAAACAACCTTTCGAACCAGGTATGGTCACTACGAATTTGTATTCCTACCTTTTGGTTTGACAAATGCCCCTGCCACATTTATGTGTCTAATGAATAGTGTGTTAAACAAGTACTTGGATAAATTTGTCCCTGTGTTCATAGATGATATCTTAGTCTACTCAAAAAGTGAGGAGGAACATAAAGAACACTTGAGGATAGTATTGCAAACTCTGAAGATGAACCAGCTATATGCCAAGTTCAGCAAATGTGAATTTTATAAAGATAAGATTCAATACTTGGGGCATATTATTTCTGAACAAGGCCTTGCTGTTGACCATGAAAAGATAAAGGCTATAAAAGAATGGCCTGTACCAACTGATGTTTTAGCAGTGAGATCTTTCATGGGGATTGCAGGCTATTATCGCAGATTTGTGGAGAGGTTTTCTGCCATAGCACACCCCATAACATCATTGCAAAGGAAGGGTGTCAAATTTGAGTGGACCGAAAAATGTCAAAACAGTTTTGACCAATTAAAACTAAAACTTACTACCGCCCCTATCTTGAAGATTGCAGATCCTGATAAAGAATTTGTTGTATGTACAGATGCATGTAGAGAGGGGTTGGGAGGCGTTCTTTTGCAGGAAAATTCAGTTATTGCCTACGAGTCTAGGAAACTGAAAATACATGAACAAAACTATAGTGCATATGATTTGGAGTTAGCTGTCGTTATTCATGCTTTGAAAATGTGGCGACACTATCTCCTTGGAAAGAAATTTACGTTGATGACTGATCATATTAGTCTCAAATATTTCTTTTCCCAAACTGATTTGAATGCTAGACAAGCCAGATGGCTGTCTTTTCTAAGTGAATTTGATATGGATATAAAACATATTAGAGGGAAAGAAAATAAAATTGTTGATGCATTGAGCAGAAATGCTTGTCAGAATATCAATAGCATTGGAAGTAGTGCTCAGATCGATGTAGAAGATTTGGTGAAAAAGGCAGCAAACCAAGATCCAAATTTTGAAACACTCCTGGTGAAATTACAGAAAAAGGAGAAAACTGATTTCACTCAAAACCAAAAAGGGTTGATCTGTTATAAGAACAGATTGTATATTCCCAATGTAGAGTCCTTAAAAAGGGAAATTTTGGATGAATATCACAAACAACCATATGCAGGACATCCAGGATATCAGAAAATGTTAACAGCCCTGAAAAAGAAGTTGTTCTGGCCAGGAATGAAGAGAGATGTAGCAGAATATTTAACTAGATGTATGGAATGTCAACTAGTCAAAGTTGAACATCAGCATCCTGCTGGTCTTTTAAACCCTTTGCCGGTTGCAGAATGGAAATGGGACACAGTTTCCATGGATTTCATAACAGGATTACCAAAAACCAAACACCAACATGATTCAGTAATGGTAGTAGTAGACACTTTAACAAAAGCTGCACATTTTATACCATTGAAATCTACCTTTGGGACAACTCAAGTAGCGAATGTGTTCTTGAAGGAGGTAGTAAGGCTCCATGGGGTGCCAAAGGTGATTGTTTCTGACCGAGATGCTAAGTTTACAACAGCTTTTTGGAAAGGGCTATTTGGAGGGATGGGTACTAAATTGAATTTTAGTACTGCTTACCACCCTCAGACTGATGGTCAAACGGAAAGAACTAATCAAATTTTGGAGGACATGCTGAGAATGTATGTGATGGATAGACCATCAAAGTGGGAAGATTACTTGCATTTAGCTGAATTTTCCTATAATAACATCTACCACTCCTCCATCAAAATGAGTCCGTTTGAGGCACTGTATGGAAGGAAGTGTCATACTCCTTTGAGTTGGAGTCAGCCAGAAGATAAACTAATGTTGGGACCAGATGCTTTACAAGAGATGGAAAGAATTGTTAAATAGATACAAAGAAAAATCAAGACAGCACAAGATCGCCAGAAGAACTATGCTGATAAGAAAAGAGTGCACTGAGAATTTAAAGTGGGGGAGCATGTGTATTTGCATATTAAACCCAAAAAGAGCACACTTTAGTCTGGAAGTTGTGCAAAACTGGCTCCTAGATATTGTGGTCCTTTTGAAATATTAGAAAGGGTGGGACTAGTGGCTTACAAACTGGCCTTACCACCCCATGTTAGAGTTCATGATGTGTTTCATGTTTCTTTATTAAAAAGATATGTGCATGATGCTTCTCACATAGTTGATTGGAATGTTGTACAGGTGGAACCAGAAGGGGAGTTTCTGCCAGAACCGCTTCAAGTATTGGAGCGGGAAGAAATTGAATTGAGAAACAGAACAGTAGCCAGAGTAAAAGTGCAGTGGAAGCACTTTACTGCTGAAGAAGCTACCTGGGAAAGAGAAGTTGAAATGATGGAAAGATATCCATTTTTGTTTGAAAAATGAACTCTAGTAGTTGAATAACAACACCGAGGACGGTGTTTATTTTCAGAGGGGGAATATGTAACACCCCCAATTTATGTGTTTGAATTTCAAAGCTAGACATTTGAACTTTAATCCTAAGGGGAGTGGACCCCAAAGGATAAGTAATTTTTGAATGTAATTAAATATTTAATTTGAGGAAATGAATAAAATGAATTGTGCAGATTGACCAAAATGAGATTTATGAGATCACTTGCTAAATTCATGAGGATGGATGAGGCAATTATTTCCCCACAATATTTCAAAAATCCTTGAAAGAAATTAATTCTAATTTAGATTCTTGAGGAAGAATCTAAATTTCCCCAATGATGAGGAAAGTAGTTGGGAAGAGGTAAAAAAAGCTGGAAAAGTTGAGGAAAAGCATAAAACAGCTTTAAAGAATCCTTAAAATGGGAAGCCTAGGCAAACATGAAGAAAAGCATCCTGATATTCTGGACACAGAATGGGAAACACGCTTTGGGGGAACAATAGCTTAAATAAGCTTCTCCTAAGCAGATTAGTGGTGGGTCTGTGGTGGAGGTGATCTCAGCTCGGGGGTGAGTTCTGGGAGACAGAAGGACTCTAAGGTTGGGACGTTGGTCTATTGCATGAGTGGTATGTATTTAGATTTATCTGGTGGTTTTACTTCCTGTAGTATGAATTAGCTACATATAATTGTCTGCTCATATATTAGAATTATTAATGCTACATTCAACAGAATTAACCATCAGGAATTTACCTTCATAATTATGTATAGTTGCAGACAAGAAATTCTGTAAAGTAGAATCCAACAGAAACTCTAAACCGAGTTTGGTTTAAATCTGAGGATACATATATCTTTACAGATAATTCAGCTGTAAGATATTTCTGATCTATCAGTATACAACTATGAGTATGATTAGTTAAATTGAGGAGAAATTCTCCAAATTTTCTAAATTAATGCCTAAGTTAAATGATGGAGAATTTTAGTAATTCATAGTTCATTAAACTGTAACTTTAATATGTTTCTGGAAGAAATGAAACAGTGAGAAAATGAATATATAGAGGGAAGAAGTAATTATTTAGTTCAGAACTAAGAACAGAGTTTTACAATAAATTCAACCGCTGAAGTATTGAATGAGAAAGAAAAGAGTATATAGAGACTAACTTTGGGGTCAACATATCAACCATAAGAACCCAGAAGCCAATAGCAAGTTAATGCTGCATATAAGAAATTTCTTTTATATTAGAAGGAAACCAGTACTAATTAGTAATAAAACTGCTATTCGATATATTTGATGGAACCATTGCTACAGTGGAGGATAGGACTAATAGAGAAAAGAACTTTAAGTAGTTAAGCCACCTACATATTTACAACAGCAGAGCAGATTTAATTATATGTATGCTAGTCTATCATGTGAACCCAAAGCAAGCGCGAAAAATGGCAGATTATAAATACGAAAGTCTCTAGACATGAAAATAGAGATACACATTCATACATCACTTGTATAGAATTTAGACAACTATCCTGCACAAATTCATAACAACGATATAAAATAGAGCTGGAAATCTGTTGTACTACTTTCAAAAATTACTGAAGAGAATTAGATATTATTAATATCAAAATTTCAAACTGGTGTAGTATGAGAACCACATATAAATGCTCTAAACAAAACATCTCACTACTACGAAAATAATATCTACGGAATATTTTCTTGAACACCATAATAAAGTGTGAAGTTATAAAAATTCAAGCTACTGAGGTACAAAAAGGAGAGGAACAGTACATTATTCGCTAAAGTACGACCACGTTTATGTATATAGCCTAACGACTGTATGGCCTGAAAGCTCAAAGCAATAAATTTCCCATAGAACTCCACTACATCACACTGGATATTATAGAAAGTAAGGTACAACCATTATATGTATATATATATATATATATATAAAATCCAAACGAATACCAGCCACTCTGGGGTATGGACAGTTCCATAGTGTCCTGTAGATGGAGGTAAAGGAACCTTCAATGATGAGACTTAACAATTAAAAATTTTCAAATTTTTACAACTATATCAATACAAATTTTAAACTGCCAAGAAAACTACTGAACAATGAGAGAAGAACGAAGTTCCTCTAGTCCGTGCTCGGCAAATACCGACCTGAAAGTGGCAAGAGGAAAAAATGTCAATGTCGAATTGAGCCACGAATCTCATTGCTCAAGCGAGAGAGTAAAATGCAAGTTGTAGTTACCTGTAAGCAACAGAAACACCAAAATCAATACAATGCCGAATATGAAGAGAGAGAATCACCGTGAATGATAAAATTTTAATTAAGAGGGAAATAGTTACCTGGTGCGGGAGATCTCTAATCCATCCATGACTTGTTATACATAAATAGGAATTGGTCACAAATAAAAATAAAATACAAAACTGGAGGTCGGCGTTCCAAATTGAACCATGAAACGATAACTCTGGTAGACAAAGAGTAAGAAAGGAGCCATACACAGGTCGACAAGTAGGAAATAAATACGAACCAGAATGTTGAGAAGGCGGCTTCCCTCTAGAGCCTTGTAAATAACCTGAGAGAAACCCTCGACGAGCGTAAGGAAGAGGGTAAGCTGCTCCGAGAAAACCCATGAGCCATCGATCCTGTCTAGCTCCTATGCATACGTGCAAGGAGACATCAAGACAATGAAGTTAACCTAAACAACCAAATCACTTGGAAGGGAAATGACGAATTCTCTGTAGAGACAATAGAACCTATTGTCAGAACGCAACAAAATCTTGATAAATTGATAGATGCAACTACCTCGGCAACTAAACAATGAAAAGTAGGCCAGTTAAACCCAAAAACCTCAGCGTTGGCTCGAAGCAAGCCGCGTAGCTCCACTCCAGAAAGGGAAACCATGGTAAATAATTTCAATAGCGTGTAAAATTTCAGAACTACGGCAAAGACATACCTGACTCGTAAATTTTAGCTCAGAAATCTGCCCGAGATAGGATTGAGGTTCATTCAACTTCCTATGGCCTTGATTTTGTCTGTCAGGTGGCAAACCAACGTGCAGGAAAGGAAAAGAAATCGACGAACAAATTTACCTGGTGAATTTATATCCATATCTCATGAAACGATCCACAAAACCCTAACGCACGGGATGAAATCAGAGTCGTCCACATGGCATGATCCCAAGGGATAAGCCACGGATCAAAGGGTTTAATGTGCCATGTACACCATACGCCAAACATTTAATATGACAACCAACGAAATTTAATGTCATAACGTCCTGGCCGTGCCATAGAAGTCACCTTGGCAACCCAATAGGCTGACGAAATGAATCCAGAACCACGTGGAGCCAGCTCTCATTGCCACGAATGAAAAAAGAACCCATTACAACTTCTGAGATGAGATTACAAATCATATACGAGGTTGCGTGGAATATTAAGTCCCGTCTCAATTCACAAGTATGTCGATCCAATTCACAACATTTCATTACATGGAAACTACCACAGATTATATCCAATCGTGATATTAACAAGGATGAGGAACAAATAAATACGCAAGAGTAATATGTACGCATAGGCATAAACATAGAAAAATTTCAAATCACTAAGGGTTAGTTATATCCCCAACGAATGGAGTGAGATACATGGGAAAGCGTAGTGTTTCCATAAAACTCTTTCGACATATACCGATGTATGTAATATGTGAAAATGAATTTATTTCACCTATGATCATCAACCATGTCAATATATTAGAGGTACCAAGGTGGAATTTATACATACAAAGGTAGACCATGAAATGGTTATTGATAAATCAAATCATGATGGGGTATGTTAAATATAGTTATTTTTGTTACAAATCAATTTATTTTTAATTAGGTTACAAATCTATAAAATTCTCCGGTGGTTGGAGATAATTGATACATAGAAATAAATTGGAATTGGGGGGGACACTCTGAAGTAGATAATACCTTGTAAGTTTGCAAAGTAATAGTATAACACCTTGCTAGGTGTAAACTCGAAGGGTTGGAAAAAAAAAAATTTGGGAAGGAAATTGGGAGGTGTACATTAATATAGTTTTATGTCGTGTATTAATTTTATAATAATTTTTTCATAACAACAATTGTTAATTGTTGTATGACTGAATTTTATTTTCAAATATTTAAAGCATCAATAAATGGTCAAATTTCATAACAAGGGTGTCCTCTCTAGTAAGAAAACAACAAAGTTTCAACAAATTCAAAATAGTAAAGCAAACATGTTAAAAAGAGAAGAGGATTTGAAGAATTTCTCAACAAATTCAAAATAGTAAAACAAATATGTTAAAAGGGGAATAGGATTTGAAGAGTTTCATGATGAGGGGGCTTGAAAATTAATTTGAAAAGACATTGATTTTAGTTATGCAATAAGCAAAGCAAGGAAAATGCTATAATACAAGTTATAATATTAATAATTACTAATACGGTGCAGTCATATATATTAAATGGTTGGTAAATGTAAATAATGATTTATCCATTACACTCATTAAAACATTTATCTTTTCTGAATGTAAAAAAAAATATTAAAATTAGCTAAAATATAACTTTATTTTCAATTATTATTACCATCAATTAAAAAAATAACATAAAATATCTACATTGAAAAAAACATGTAACAACATTTGAGAGTGTAAAATTCTGTGATCCATATCATAGTATAGTAAATGTTGTGCTAAATCACATCGGAAATTTTAGAACCAACATTGAATACTATAATAAATTGAAAAATAAATGTTAAAAAAATATTAAAACAAATATTACACATCTTATAAAATAAAATCCATAAAATTAGACATGAAAATCACAAACAGAATCAACACTCAAAACAAAAACAACCAACTAATAAATAAAAGAAAAAGAATTAAACACCATCATAAAAATAATATAAAATAATAAAATAATAAATAAAGACTAATTCTCTGCTCTCCAGAGTTCCAGTTCTAACCCGGCTGCAAGCATGCCTAGGCTAAGGCAGAGGATGCGTTGCAGACGTGGGTCCTCTCGTAGTGCCAGGAGGCGTTCGCCCTCCCCTCCCAGCTCGCCCTCTGAAATCTCTTCTCCCTCGGAAAGCCTACCCCGCCTCCTCCATGGCCCCCTGCTCCGTTCTAGCCGTAGGCTAGACTCTCCCTCTTCCGACGCGCTGCCAGCACAATCCCACACCGCTCTCTTCTCTTTTGACTGCGCACTCAACCGACTGAGAGTCACTGTTGCCATTTCTGCTGTTTTTCTGGAGGAGCCCCAGGTTGAGAATCCGTCGGAAGGGTTGGGTCCTGTCGAGGGCACGAACATGGACGAGGCACAGCAAGGTTCAAGGGGTCAGCCCAGCGGGAACAAGGAGGTTCTGCAGGAATATTCTGGACGCGGCCAGGCAAATTTGGTGGATAATCCTTCCCCCAAAACAGCGGTCCACTCCGATGCAGACTTCTTCAGTGATCGTGGCAAACCGGAAGATTATGGATGCAGGATCGAGGAGGTGGCTCCTGATGAGTAGTTCGGCCCTCTTTTATGTTTCTCTTGCTATTTCTCTGCCTTCTCAGAGGGTTGGTTATGTTGTTTTAAAGTTTTCTACTGTCATGGTCTAGTTTTTGTCAATGACCATCTTTAGAATTCACAATGGTCCAGTTTCTGTCATGGTTCAGTTTTACTGTTATCTACTGTCAATGTTCCAATTTTTTGTCAGGGACAACCTAGTTCGATCCCCTGTGTTGGATTTTTTCAAATGGTGGTGCTACAGGATGGTTTCCCTCCTGCAGGGCAGTCTTAAACTATGTTCTGTCTGTTTAAATTGCCTCCACAACAGGCACTGTTACGACTTTAGCATGATGTACTATATTTTTTTACTGTTAATAGAATACTTTAACTTAGAAAAAAATAAATAAATTGACGTATAAATAAGAATAGCACTAAATAAAAAAGGAAGAAAGTACCAAATATAGACTAAAATTTGGTCAACATTAGAAATATTATTTAAAATATATAATTACAAATTAACAAAGTAAATGAAGAAACCTAAAAAGCATCAATTCTACTACATAACTCTAATAATATATATATATATATATATATATATATATATATATATATATATATATATATATATATATATATATATATATATAGCTTGAACCCAACAAAAATTAAAAGAGAGGAAAACACTAGAGAAAGGAAAAAGGAACCCTACTCAGTGCACAGAGATGGGATCCAACAATGAAAACCAGCAAGGCCTTTTCTCAATCTCAAATTTTTTGGACTATCGCTTCTCTTCTTAATTTTCCAAAATGAGTTGATGTTGTCCCCTATCAAATTATGATTTCCATCATGTCTCCCATGCCAATGGAACATAAAGCATTAATTGATGAGGCTTATTTGTGATACTCATCCGTTAAGGTTGCAGATTGCTTTCAATGTAGAGGGGAAGGTGGTGGACACACAAGGATTCGACATACATAGACTACTTGGGACATCGATTTAGATATTTTTCCTTAGAGATACATTCATTGCCATGTACTTCTATGTAGTTGGTTGTCCTTGTTTCATTTGTAGAGCAGTGAAGGTTGAGGAGATTAGCTTTGAAGACATATATTTTTATTCTCTGATAATTATGGTCTATGAATGAGGATAATGTATGAGAGGAGAGAAAGGAAGATGTCATCATCCTCCCCCTCCATTACATTTCCAAGGGGAAAAATATTTCTATGAATGTTTAATACATCATATTTGATAATTGGTCTCAACTATGGAAGTGCATGAGAATAGGAAAACTTGGCAATGGTCCCTTTGAAGTTAGGAACTTCATTAGAGGAAAATTTAGCATAAAAGTGATTTTTTCACGTAATTTCTATGTCGTAATGTGTAAACCAAAGAAAACAATTTAAATTTGAAAATAGGTACAAGAAAATATTTTTGAGAGAAAGTAAGAAAAACTATTCTTTTTAATTGTATTTTTTAATTATCTCCTTATAGGTTCTCTCAAATTTCAAGTGCAGGCACTTATTCGATGCAAAATTAAATTTAACCTCCAATAATTACCCATTATTCATACTTTTGAGAAGACCCACATTGATAAAAAATTAAGATACGTTAAAAAAACATAACACATTTTTTAGTGTATCTTCATTTTTATGAATGTGGGTCTTCTGAAAAGTATACATAGCAGGTATGCATTGGAGGAAGGTTTAATTATGCATCCAATGAATGTGTACACTTGAAAACTGAGTAAACCTATAATGTGATAAGCCAAAAAATACAATTTTATTTTTCTTTTTTCCCCTTCAAAATTCATAATTGTTATTTTATTATTCTAACATTGATTTATTATTTTTCCTTAGGATTCCACTTCGAGGTTAAAATTTCCTCTAATTTTTTTTCGTTAAAGTGATAAGGAAGGGGACTTGTGTGTTGTGGAAAGTAAAATTTTGGGCACAAATATCCATCTAGTCCATATTCAATCTACTCTGAGGGCAGTGTTAGGGGCTCTGGGAATTTTATTTCCTCCTCCACGTCCTCCTCTAGCTTCATCCAACTTGCGAGGAAAAGTTGGATAATGGATACTTGATTGATCAATTTACCAAGATTCCCATTAAAGGAAATATAATATCTCAGAAGAATAAGGAAAAGAAGCCAGAAAATCCCCTATTTTCCGTCCATGTGGAGAAGTAGCAAACTTACTGCAACAAAAAAATTGTTGTCGACAAAGAGGTAAAACCTCTCAGGATGAGGGTAACACCAACATAGGTGGTTTGTTTTTTGATTCAGAATTACCTTTATTGTTAACATAAGGCTATAATGAACCCTTCAAATATCTTTCTTAATATACCATCCTTGCTATAAATATCTACGAGAGGGTTTTTGAGCCTCTATGACTTTATTATTTTTCTTGTGTTATTATATATCCAAACTAAATCATCTCGGACACAATCCACTCATGTTTATCCATGCATATACTGTATGTAAATTTTCAATAATCAAATGAAATTTCAAGAATACAACTCTATTTGAATTCATGACCTTTTACAAACAAATAATGCTCTTCATCATTAAGTCTCCTCAAGTTGTATAATAGTATATATTGCTTTAACAAATTATATGTAATAAATTAACATAAATATTATATATTGAATTATAAAAACTAATAAAAAATATATTTAATTAATTTTTTATTTTAAAATATAAATATCAATAATAAAATTGAATTAATAATTCCATAACATCTGAATCTATTGCCAAGCCAGACACCAACTCATTTGAAACATCCATATTAATCCAATGCGAGCCAGGTGAGTTTCGAACTCAAGACCTATCACTGTGATACCACTTGACGGAATCATGATTGCCGTTAGACCAAAACTTGCAGGCTTTAGTCTCCACTACAATTGACAGAGTTAGGATCCACGAGAGGTGGTCAGTCCATGTCGCGAAAAACATGGGGAGCGTTGAACTCAATGTCCAACACTAGTTTGGTTCTAGTTGAGGGAAACAATGACACATTTTTATATTATCATTATTATTTATGTGTTTGAGATAAACCTGATACTTTGAAATTTACATGTCTATATCGCACTTTTTTTAAAAAAAAATTGTTGCTTGCCTTGAATAGTTTGTATGTCTTCCCTTGGATGCTTTCAGTTGTTTCTATGTTTATGTGTTTGGATTTGGATGGTAAAGTGTGTGAACGCTACATTTGTTGTCTTATATTTCTAGATGGGAGTGTAGTTCTCCATTAGTAATTAGTTGGTCATGAAGAAGGGAGACAATCTCTTCAATAGTTTGCAAGAGGATTGATAATGCAAATTTATTTCATTTAATTTTAGGTATCACAACTTTTGAAAATCAATAATTCTTAATAATGTCCCTCCAAGTGTTACTAAATATATATTGAAAATAAGTTTTAATAATTTACTGCATCCATATTACTCTTGAACTTATTTTTTTCATTGCTAATGTTGAAAGAATTTATTTGCTCGAAAATATTTTGACGATTTGTTTTGAACTATAGCTTTCTTTGAAAAAGTCAAGAAATATTGTAATTTTGAAAGTGTTTTTAATGAGTGGTCAGATTTACAAAATATTTACATTATTTGTTAGTTTTTCATCCCTTCATATCAATGATATGAAAAGGACAGTTGAGATCGTAAACCATTCAATTATTGAACTGAAACTATTATAGTACACCTCATACCTCATCTCTCTATCTCTCTAATATTAACCGGTTGAATTACTACAACACAAAAATCAGTGCAGATTGTCAATCATTTTTTTGTGCTTACACTGAAATCAATTCAGATTGTTAATCTAATCACTTTAAATTAATGTACCATCATACATTGAGTTACATAAAATCAAAAATCATCATCTACACTGAAATCAATGCATCTAATCCACACAATTAAATAATATTGGAAAACATTTACACTAAAAAATCAATCAAACTAATGCAAGCAGTCAAATAAGATTAGAAATCAACATCTACAATAAAAAAAATTGTATCTAGAGCAATCAATGAAATAAGATTAGAATTCATTATCTGCACTAAAATCAATGCATCTACTGCAAGCAATCAACTTCTATTAGAAATCAGCATCTAAACTAAAATGAGTGCATGTAATGTAAGCAATCAAATAGGATTAGAAATTGGCATCTACACTAAATAAATACATATAGTGCAATCAATCAAATAGGATTAGAAATCACCATCTACACCAAAAATCAATAAATCCATTGAAATAAAACAATTATAATTAGAAATCATCATCTAGACCAAAATCAATGCATATAGTGCAAGCAATTAAATAGAATTAGAAATCCCTCTCTCTCAAACTACTTTTCAACCATTTAGAGAGCTACTCTCTCTCTCTCTCTCTCTCTCTCTCTCTCTCCCCTTCTCCCTCTCGCCCTCTCTCTTTGTCCCTCTAACTCCATCTATCTCCCTATCCCTCTCTCTCCCTCCCTCCCTCTCCCTCTTCCTCCCTCTCTCCCCTCTATCGCCCCTTTCTCTATCTCTCCACTCTACCTCTTCCTCTCTCTCTCTCCCTCTTCCTCCCTCTCCCCCCCTTCTCTCTCCCTCTTCCCCCCCTCCCTCTCTCCCCTCGTCTATCCCTCTTTCAATATTTCTATACCTCTCCCTCTCCCTCTACATCTCACCCCCTCTCCCTCTCGCTCTCGCTCTCTCTCCCGCCCTCCCTTACCCCTCTCTCCCTCTCTCCCTCTCTCCCTCTTTCTTCCCTCTATCCCTCGCTCCATCTCTCTCCCTCTTCCTCTCCCTCCCTCTCACTCTCCCTATCTATCTCCCCTCCATCTCCCTCCCTCTCCCTGTCGCTCTCTCTCTCTCCCCCCTCTCTCTCCCCCCTTGTCCCTCTCTCCCTTCCTTTCTTTCTCTCTCCCCCTCCCTCTCTCTCTCCCTTGCCTTATCTACCTCAATCTCTCGATCCCTCTCTCCCTTCCTCCATCTCTCTCCCTCTCCCTCTCTCTCTCCCTCTCGCCTCGTTTCTCTCTCCCCCTTCTCTCCCTCTCTCTATCTCTCTCTCTCTCTCTCCCCCTCTTCGTCTCCCTCCCTCTCTCACTTCGTCCCTCTCCATCTACCTCCCTCTCTCACTCCCTCCCTCTCTCTCCCTTTCCCTCTCCCTCTCACTCTCACACCCTCTCTCCCCCTCTCTCCCCCCTCTCTTCCTCTCACCCTCTCTCCCCCCTCTATCCCTCCCTCCATATCTCTCCCTCTCCCTCTCCCTATCTATCTCCCCCCTCTCTCCCTCTCTCTCCCCCACCTCTCTCTCTCCCTTCTTCGCTATATCTCTCCCCCTTTGTCTCTCTCCCTCACCCTATCTTTGTTTCTCCCTCTCCCTCCCTCCCTCCCTCCCCCTCCCTCCCTCCCTCCCTGTCCCTCCCTCCCTCTCTCTCTCCTCCTCACTCCCCCCTCTCTCCCTCTCACCCTCTCTCCCTCTCTCACTCTCTCCCTATCCCTCTTCCTCCTACCCCTCTCTCTCTCTCTTCCCCCTCCTCTCTCTCCCTTTCCCTATCTTCCTCTCCCTCTATCTCCCTCTCTCCCTCCCTCCATCTCTCTCCCTCTCCCTCTCCCTCCATCTCTCTCCCTCTCCCTCTCCCTCTCTCTCTCCCCCCTTCTCCCTCTCCCACTCCTCTCTCTCTCTCTCTCTCTCTACCTCTCTTTCTCCCTCTTCCTCTCCTCTCCCTTCCTCCCTCTCCATCCCTTTGCCTCTCTCTCTGTCAATCTCTCTCCCTCCCTCTCTCACTCCCTCCATCTCTCTATCTCTCCGTCTATCTCTATCTCACTCTCCCTCTCTCTCCCCCTCGCTCTCTCCCCCTCTCTCCCTCCCTCTCCCCTCTCTCCCTCTCCCTCCCACTCCCTATCTCTCTCCCCCCTCTCTCCCTCTCCATCTCTCTCTCCCCCCTCTCTCTCCTCCCTCTCTCTCTCCCCTCCCTCTCTCTCCCTCACCCTATCTCCCTCTCTCTCTCCCTATCCCTCTCCCCCCTCCCCCCCTCTCTCTCCCCCCCCTCTCTGCTTGTCTCTCTCTCTCCCCCTCTCCCCCCCCTCTCTCTCTCTCTCCCCCCACACTCTCTCCCCCCTATCCCCCTACCTCCATCTCTCTCTCTCTCTCTCTCCCTCTCCCCGTATCTCTCCCCTGTCTCTCTGACCATCTCTCCCTCCCTCTCACTCTCTCTCTCTACCTTTCTCTCTCTATCCCTCCCCATGGCTCCCCCTCTCCATCCCTCCCTCTCTCTCTCCTTGTCTCTTGCCCCCTCTCCCTCACTTGCTCCCTCCCTCCCTCTACTTTTTCCCTTCCACTATCTCTCCCTTTCTCTCTCCCACCCTCTCTCTCTCTCTCTCCCTCAATATCTCCCTCTCTCTCTCCCCCTCTTGCCCCCTCCCTCACCCTCTCTTTGCCTCTCTCTCTCTCCCTCCCTCCCTACCTCCTTCCTTGTCTCTTCCCCCTATGTCTCCCTTTCTCTCTCCCTCCCTCTCCCTCTCTCCCTTCATATGTCTCTCTCTCTCTCTCTCTCTCTCTCTCTCTTACACAAACACACACACTCTCTCTCCTCCTCCCCCTCCATCCCCCCCCCTCCTCTCTCTCTATCTCTCTGTCTCTTTATTTCTCCCCATCATCCCACCTCTATCTCTCCCTCCCTATCTCTCTCTCTCTCTCTATGTCTCTCTCTCTCTTTCCCCCACCGTGTCTTCCTCCCCCCCTCTCTACCTCTCTCTCTTCCCCTCTGCCACCCTCCTTCCCCCCCATCTCTCTCTCTTTATCTCTTTATCCCTCTCCCTCCCTCCCTCCCTCTCTCTCCCTCCCTACCTCTCCCCTCTCTCTCCCTCCATCTCTCTCTTGGTCTCTCTCCTCCTCCTCCTCCTCCCTCTCCCTCCCCCTCTCCCTCTCTCTCTCTCCCCATCATCCCACCACTCTCTAGCCACCACACATCAACACTTTCACTCTCCAACTATCCCTCTTCCTCCCTCTCACCCATTCCCTCTCTCCCTTGCACCACCCCCGCATCCTCCTCCTCCTCCTCCTCCTCCTCCTCTCTCTCTCTCTCTCTCTCTCTCTATACCTCTCCTTATCCCTCTCCCTCTCCCTCCCTCTCTCCCTCTCTCCATCTCTCACTCCATATCCCTATCCCTCTCCCCCTCTCTCCCCCTCTCTCCCTCTCACCCTCTCTCCCTCTCTATTCCCTCTATCCCTCCCTCCATATCTCTCCCTCTCCCTATGTATCTCCCCCCTCTCTCCGTCTCTCTCCCCCCTTCTCACTTTCTCCCTTCCTCTCTCTCTCTCTCCCCCATACCTCTCTCTCAATCCCTCTCTCCCTCCATCCCTCTCTCTCCCTCTCCTTCTCCCTCTCCCCCCTCTATCCCTCCCTCCATCTCTCTCCATCTCCCTCTCCCTCCCTCTCCCTCTCCCTGTCTATCTCCCCCATATCTCCCTCTCTCTCCCCCTTCTCTCTCTCTCCCCCCACCTCTCTCTCCCTCACCCTATCTCCCTCTCTCTATCCGTCCCTTCGTATCTCTCCCTCTCTCCCCGTATCCCTCTCCCCCCCACCTCTCTCTCTCTCTACTTATCCCTCTCCCTCTTCCTCACCCTCCCTCTCTCCCTCCCTCCTCCTCTCTCTCACTCAATATATCTCCCTTCCTCTCTCCCTCCCTATCTCACTCCCTCCATATCTCTTTCTCTCCCTCTCTCTCTATCTCACTCCTCCTTTCTCTCCCCCTCGCTCTCCCCCCCTCTACCTCCCTCCCTCCCCCCCTCTACCTCTCCCTCCCTCTCCCTATCTACCTACCCCCCTCTCTCCCTCTCCCTCTCTCTCTCCCACCCTCCCTCTCTCTCCCCCCTCCCTCTGTCTCCCTCACCCTATCTCCCTCTCTCTCTCCCTCCCTCCATATCTCTCCCTCTCCCTCTCCCTTTACCTCTCTCTATCTCCCCCCTTCTCCCTCTATTTCTCTCTCTCTCCCACCTCTCTCCTTGTCTCTCCCCCCTCTCCCCCTCCATCCATCTCTCTCCCTCTCCCTCTCCATCTCTCTCGCTCTCTCTCCCTATCCCTCTCCGCTTGTCTCCCTCTTTCCCTGTCTCCCTCCCTCCTCCGCTCCCCCTCCCCGTCTCCCTCCCTCCCACTCTCTGCCTCTCTCTCTCCCTCCATCCCTCCGTCCCAACCTCTCTCTCTCCTTGCATCTTTCTCCCTCTCCCTCCCTCCTTCCCTCTCTCCTTACTTGTCTCTCTCCCCTATCTCTCCCTTCTCTCTTAGACCCTCTCTCTCTCTACCTCCCTCCCTCCCTCCTTGTCTCTTTCCCCCTATCCCCTATTTTTTTCTCTCTCTCTCTCTCCCTCCCTCCCTTCTCTCTCTCTCCCTCTCCCTCCCTCGCTTCTCTCTTTGTATCTCTCTCCCCCTATCATCCCACCTCTCTCTCTCCCTCCCTCTCTCTCCCCTCTCCCTCTCACTCCTGCCCTCCTTGTATTTCCCCCCTATCTCTCCCTCTCTTTCCCCCTCCCTCTCTACCTCCCTCCTTTCCCCTTTCCCCCTATCTCTTCCTTTCTTCGTCTCCCCTCTCTCTCCCTCTCTCTCTCTCCCTCCCTCTCTCCCTCCCTCCTTGCCCCTTTTCCCCTATCTCTCCCTCCCTCCATCCCCCCTCTCCCTCCCTCCATCTCTCTCTCTCTCTATCTATCTCTCTCCTCCTCCTCCTCCCCCTCCCTCTCCCAACCTCTCTCTCTCCTTGTATTTTTCTCCCTCTCCCTGCCTCCCTCCCTCCCTCCCTCTATCTTTACTTGTCTTTTTCCCCTACTTCTCCCTTCTCTCTCTCCCTCTCTCTCTCTACCTCCATCGCTCCCTCCTTTTCCCTCTCCCTCCCTCCCTCCCTTCTCTCTCTCTCTCTCTCTCTATCTCTCTCTCTCTCTCTCTCCATCATCCCACCTCTCTCTCTCCCTCCCTCTCTCTCTCTCACCCTCTCCCTCTCCCTCTTGCCCCCTCTCTCTCTTCCTCCCTCCCCCCTCTCTACCTCTGTCTCTCCCCCTCTCCCTCCCTCCATTTCCCCCTCTCCCACCCTCGCTCTCCTCCCCTCCCACCCTCGCTCTCCCTCCCTACCTCTCTCTCTATTTCTCCCCATCATCCCACATCTCTCTACCTACCACACAACAATTTTTTCACTCTCCAACCATCTCTCTTCCTCCCTCTATTTTTCACCCTTTTATTATCTCCCCCTCCCAACCCACCTCCCTCTCCCACTCTCTCCCTTTCTCCTTCCCTTTGTCTCCCCTCCTCCTCCCTCTCTGTCTCTCTCTCCCCCTCCCTCTCTCCCTTTCTCCCCTCCCCCATCATCCCACCTCTCTCTACCCACCACACATCAACACTTTCACTCTCCAAGCATCCCTCTTCCTCCCTCTCACTCATTCCCTCTCTTCCCCGCATGCCCCCCTATCTCGCCTCCCCCTCCCTCTTCCCCTCTCTCCCTCTCTCTCTAGACACACACACACTCTCTCTCTCTCTTTCTCACTAGACACTCATTCTCTTTCACTATCTCCGACTCACACTCTCAAACTCACTCTCTCTCGAACATAAAAATTTGTAATGAAAAGATAAAGAGAGAACCAATCAAACTCTAAAAAAACCAATATACTTATAAAAGCCCACTTTAACATATATTGTAACATATATTGTAAAGAAGAGTAGCCTCTAAAATCCTTGAACTTAATGTTAGAAAGAAAGTAATAACAATATCCTCTTTGTGACTAGCTTCTAAGGCTTTATATCAACTTAAAGAACAAGCAAGAAAACAAACAAAATTGAATAGAAATATGAAACGAATAGAAATATTTACATTTTAAACATAATATACTATAATATTGCATAATAATTTTGGAGGCATTTTACTATAAAGGTAGCCTTTAATAAAAGAAACTAGATGTTGTTTTTCTCATAGTAGTAATAAATGGTTCGAAAGAAAAGTTGCACAGTTAAAGTTTCCTAGCAAAAACAGGCCGTTTAAATTTTTCACACATTTAAATCAAAAAAGTGATACAGGCTTCCCTTTTAATTAGTTCCAAGGAAAGAAAAATTATGAAAAAAATTAATATATAATTAGTTCGGACCAAAGAAAAATTATTAATAAAATTAATATATAATCAATACTTCAAAAATAAATCTACAAACTGCACGTTTAAAAGAAAGATATATGAAATATATAAAAACACCTTAACTTAATTAATACTAACCTAGCTTCGAGGACCGTAAATACCACCAACTGCAAATAAATAATGAGGCATTTTCATCTGCTGCATCTTCGGGCATCTGCTACACCTCCGCAAATCAAATAATATTGTACGAATAATTTTGCCTGCATAATCTACATCAAATTCAATAAACATTATATAGAGCCATTTGAGTGTAAAGGTGGATTTAAAAAAAGGGAAACTAGACTTTGTTTTTCTGGCCGTAGAAATAAATGAGAAGAAAGAAAAGCTTCACACTTCAGCTTTCTCAGCGATGGCAGCAAGTTTACGTTTTTCACACATATAGAAAAATAAAATAAAATAAAATCCAAGATGCAAGCTTAAGTTTTTCAATATAAAGAAACAAGATCTACCTCAATGTAAACTTAGTTTTGTGGAAATAAATTATGATTTCAAAAACAGTTTTGCTGTTCTTTGAAAAAAAACTAGGGTTTAACAAAACGATAGGAGAGACATCTAAAAACACCCTAATTAATAATAACCTTGGCTTTTAGAACCAGAAGTACCAGAAAATGCAAAATCAAGAAAAAAAGCACTCAAGAAATCAGATCTTGCAAAACCCTACCCGTTAAATATCGATCAAACACATCCTTAAATCCAACTCAAACACCATCTACGGATGCGAGTAGTGTTCGAATTAATGAAAATAAAAGATCAAAGATAAAATAAAATAAACGGGCTGTGAACCCCATCGAGCAAAAGAACTTAAAAATTTGCCAATGCCATGCATGCCATCTCCTCTCTGCAAAAATCTACCTTTATATGTCTGTCAATGCCATGCCATCTCCTCTCTGTAGTATACACACATAATACACCGAGACAACACAAGAACATGTGCGAGAGAAGAATCCTCTGATTTTCGTTTTCAAACAAATTTGTAAAAGAATCTATCGACAAATAGATTGTAGGAAAAAAGAAAAAAAGCGAAAACCTACAAGGGAGAAGCGAAGAACTACCGGAGAGAAGAGCCGCAGTCCATCACACCGCAGTCCAAAACACCGATGGAAACACAGGTAGGCATCATGCTTGCATTTCACATAATTGGAAAGCTCAAGAAAAGCTCGCGAAAGGTTCGATCATTTTTATCTTTCCAGAATGCAAGTAGTGGATAAAAAGCAGGCTTTGGCTTTCAGTTGTCTTCTCCACTAAAACGGTGACACATGTCCCACGTTTAGCTTGAAAATTAGACGTTGTTCCACTAAAGCTTTCAGTTGTTTTCTCCACTAAAACGGTGACACATGTTCCACGTTCAGCTTAAAAATTAGACGTTGTTCCTCTAAATTTCAATTGGACCGTTTTGCTAGATGGTGATGGTGATGGTTGCCCTGGCATATTATTCTTCTTGGCATCCAACGGTTCACCCAATTTTCTAATCCGTTATTCAAAATTCAAATTCAAAATTATTTGAATCAGCATCGAACAACGTTTCCATCTGGTAAAGTTATGTATGGTTCTCGAACGTTTTTATTAAATTTCATGCACATGCCTATACGTTACAATTACAATTGAGATATGTATGAGAGGAAAGGATAACTACGTTGGTGAATTAATATAAGTAAATATATTTCTTTTAAAGTAAACTTATTCTAGATTAAATTTAAGGTTTAATTTTTATTTAAATAAATGATATTTAAAAAAAAAGTGTGATATATCTTTAATTATACTAATTTTGTAATTTTTGCTTAAATAAATTATATTTATAAAAAATGTGATGTATTTTTAATTACACTAAGTTAATGTTATTTCTTGTTAATATAGTATTATGTTATGTATTAATTTTTTAATAATTTTCTTATAACAATAATTTGTTAACGGTTGTATGACTAAATTTTATTATCAAATATTTAAAGTGTGAATAAATCCTCAAATTTCATAACAAGGGTGTCCTCTCTAGTAAAACAAAAAAGTTTCAAAAAATTCAAAATAGTAAAGAAAAGATGTTAAAAAGGGAAGAGGATTTGAAGACTTTCTCAACAAATTCAAAATAGTAAAACAAAGACTTTAAAAAGGGAATAGGATTTAAAGACTTTCATGGTGAGGGGGGCTTGAAAATTAATTTGAAAAAACATAATTACTAATACGGTGCATTCGTATATATTAAATGCTTGGTAAATGTAAATAATGATTCATCCATTGTACTCATCAAAGCATTTATCTTTGCCAAATGCCAAAAAATTTATTAAATTAGTTAAAATATAACTTTATTTTTAATTATTATTACCATCAATTAAAAAAATAACATAAAAAAAAATATGTAACTACATTTGAGAGTGTAAACTTCTGTGATCCATATAATAGTATAATAAATCTTCCACCAAATCACATAGTTAATTTTAGAACCGACATTCAATACGTATAATAAATGGAAACATAAATGTTAAACAAATATTAAAATAAATATTACGCATTTATAAAATAAAATTGTAACACCCCCAGTTTCTTTCAAATTAGACATTTGAACTTTAGATCCAAAAGGGGGTGCACCCCAATGGATAAGTACTTTGTGGATGTATTTAAGTATTTAATTTTGAAAAATAAATAAAATGATTCTGTGCATATTGACCAAATGAGAATTATGAGATCACTTGCCAATTCCATGAGGTATGGAAAGAGGTTAAGATTTCCCCAAAAATCTTTCAAAAATCCTTGAAAGAATTTATTTCTAAATTAGATTTTTGAGGAAAAATCTAGTTTCCCCAATGAGGTGGAGAGTAGTTGGGAAGAGGTAAAAAAGCTGGGAAAAACAAAAATAAGCTTTAAAAGTCCCTAAATAAGGGAAGCCTAGGAAAACAGGAAGAAAAACATCCTGTATTTCTGGATGTAGAATTAGAAACAGGCTTTGGGGAGCATAAGCTTAATAAGCTACTCCAGAATAGATTGGGGTTGGTCTGTTCTAGGAGATAATCTTAGCTCGGGGGTGAGTTCTTGAGGATAGAAGAACTCTAAGGTTGGGAGGTTGATCAAATTGCAAAAGTGGTATGCACACTGTTTTGTTGAGTAATTTAAATACGATATTGTTGGACAGTAGTGAAAAGTGCTATGTTAATTATGTTGAGTTATATTGATGTATAATAAATTTCCTTACTTTTAATAGAGTTGAATAGAAGAAATAGTTCTCCTAACTACTATATGGTAGTAGGAACAAATCCATGGGACACTGTCAACCAGAATCTCAAAACCATGAGGTGGTTTAAATTTGGAGAGAGTGTAAATGTTTCCCTGGAGTAATTGAAGTGTAACTTTAATCTACTTTAGAAAAAAAAAACTAAATAAATAAGTAGACTAATCTCCTGTATTAATAACTAAGGATGGTGGTAAGTTCTACTCTTATGGACGTAGATATATGTCAATGAAATTTTAATATCAGGCTCCAGAAAGGAGTTGGGGTATTTGCATTATAAATTGAACCTGGAAGAATTTTGTGTATGGAATAAACTGGAATCATCATATTAATGCTATCTTCTGGTTATAACAGATTCATGGTACATAACCAATAGTAAAATACAAAATAGAATTTATGATAAACTATAGAGAGAGTTTAGAAGTTACATGGAAAAACAAAGATCCACTAGCAAAGCCTAAAGAAACGCGTTAGAAGTGCTTACTAGCAGTTGGAGTTACTGACTCTATTACACCATTGCTTTTAGAAAAATTAAATTTGTGTAAGTATAATATTGCTTTCAGGGTACAAATCATGTAAATAACCCTTTTCAGTGACTATGAGTAGGCCTACAGGCAGATTATATAGCTCTAAACAGATACATGCATTTACACATATATATTTCCAAAGTCTGCAAATTTAATTTCTTAAATTAAAGGATAACAAATGACAGGAAGTAAGATGCTTGACGGATTCATAACCAGTAAAGAATTTTGTTCTTATACATAACATTTCCTCATTTTATGAACTGACATGTAAATAGAAATCTAGTCCTTATAAGGTGTATTAGAAACATAATTAAAACTTTCGTAGGTGAGTAATAATGATCTACTCATGGACGAGAAATTTTATAGTCAACTGGGAGAATGCGGACATATTACTTGACATAATTGTAATTTTTATAATTATTGTGAAACCTGAGGGTGCATGATTTAATTGTAAATGAGATAGAAAGATCTCAGTGAAAACAAGAATTGTATTAATCTCGAAATATCTCTCACTAGACACTCATTCTCTTTCACTGTCTCCCACTCACACTCTCAAGCTCAGTCTCTCTATCTAACATCATTTAAAAATTCGTAATGAAAAGATAAAGAGATAATCAATCACACTATAAAAAACCACTTTAACATATATTGTAACATGTATTGTAAAGACGAGTAGCCTCTAAAAACCTTGACCTTAATTTTTAGAAAGAAAGTAATAACAATATCGTATTTGTGACTAGCTACTATAAAAAAGCACTTTAACATATATTGTAACATGTATTGTAAATATGAGTAGCCTCTAAAAACCTTGACCTTAATTTTTAGAAAGAAATTAATAACAATATCTTATTTGTGACTAGCTTCTAAAGTTTTATATCGACTTAAAGAACAAGCCATCAAACAAAATTGAAAGGAATTTATATGAAACGAATAGAAATAATCACATTTTAAACACAATATACTATAATATTGCATAATCTGAGAGGTAAAACCTCTCAGTATGAGGTTAGCACCAACACAGGTGGTGTGTTTGTTGATTCAGAATGACCTATATGGTTAACGGAAGGCTATGATGAACACTTCGAATATCTTGCTTAATATACCACCCTTTCTATCAATATATACGAAAGAATTTTTGAGCCTCTATGACTTTACTCTTTTTCTTGTGTTATTATATATCCAAAACTACATCATCTCAGACATAATCCACTCATGTTTATCCATGCATATATTGTATGTAAATTTTCAATAATCAAATGAAATTACAAGAATATATCTTGATTTTAAGTCATGACCTCTTACAAACAAATAATGCTCTTCATCATTAAGTCTCCTCAAGTTGTATCATAGTATATATTGCTTTAACAAATTATATGTAATAAATTAACATAAATATTATATATTGAATTAGAAAAATTAATAAAAAATATATTTAATTAATTTTTTATTTTAAAATATAAATATCATTAATATTCCGGATGCAGATGGTCGAGAGGCCTGATGGGACATCAGTCCCCGGACACATCGCGAGGAGGCTCACATGGGATGGCCATATGCCCCCCTGCGTCACCATTAAACACGCCATTACTCCGCCAGATCCTTGTGCATTTACTCCCACTTGCCGACGAAATCTATTTCACATCCTGCTGAGCTGGTTAATGATGGATTTCGTTTCGGGCGTTTCGAATTGTTTTTGATCTGCTTGCATCCATTCTCTGCAACCTCTGTGGAGCGCCTGCCCTGCTTCTTGTGTCGATCCAAGTGCTCGCACACAGACAGGGCGAAGTTGCTCTCTTTTCAGCTGCTTGGAGACTACACCTGGTTCTCACTTAACCAAAGTGTATTCTGCTGCTCCAATTCTTGCTTGCTATCTTATTATGACAACCACTGTGGGTTTCCTCCGACCCCTTCCTACTCCTTGTGTCTTAGATAGCCTCAAAAATTTGCATCCGCCATGCCAAGGCTGCGTCACCGGATGCGTTGTCGCTAGGGTGAAAGTCGAGGCCGGTCTGCGCGTTCACGTCCCTCTTCAAAATCAGATACAGAGCCCTCCTCTAGGACCGCTGAGTGGAGGCGTTATCCTCTCACCCGTATCCACAAAGGGCACGACAACCACCCTGGCATTACACACGCTGCTCAGCCCTCTCCGCATCCTTCTACTGCTCTGACTAGCCCTGTTTCCCATGCCCCTCATGCTTCAGAGAGTAGTACTCTACGTCAAACCTCTCAGAGGGCGGAATTCTGCTTTGAATGCTCCTTAAACCAGCCCTCTGTCACTGTCTTTGTAAGAGTCACCCTGAGAGAAGAAATACCCCATATTCTTCCTCCCATGCCTAGTTCACTCCCCCCTTCCCTTGGTCTTAATCTCGCCCTGGTTGTGAATGCTACTAAGGAACTGGTCGAGCCCGCAGGTTCTGCAATACCAGACCTGGGTAAACAACCCATGTAGGTGGACGCAGGCTTCATGCGTAAAGATGGCAAACAGAAAGACGACATGGAAGAATCAGAAGGTGAGTATTAGTGTCGTATAGTGGAGGATCCGCCTTCTCCAGCTCATGAACAATAATTCCTTCCTATCTTGGTTCAACATGGTACACTCGTTCTACTTTTTTGGAAGATTCTTGGTTTTTCTCTGGTTTTCTACTACAGCAACAACTGTTAGCTACTCTAGTCTTTTTTTTTTTAGTATGTTGTATGCAATGAACAATATACCTGTTTCCCTCTCAAGGGCGGTAAAAATCCTCTTAAAAGAACTAGTTTCCCACTCAGGGCAGTTCGTTATTTTGTTAAAGCATGGACATCAAGCCGAGTCTTCAGGCTCCCATAGTTGAGCTGAGGTAGTTTTGTAATAGTATGTTTTCATAATAGAATTAGTATAATTGAGAATATATATATATATATATATATATATATATCATTAACAAAATTGAATTAATAATTCCATAACATCCAAATTTTTGGCCAAGTCAGACACCAACTTATTTGAAACATCCATATTACTCCAACGTGAGCCAGGTGAGTTTCTAACTCGAGACCTATCTCTCTAATACCACTTGATGGAATCATGATTTTTGTTAGACCAAAACTTGTAGGCTTTAGTCTCCACTACAATTTCCAGAGTTAGGATCCACGAGAGGCGGTTAGTCCATATCGCAAAACATACGGGGAGCGTTGAACCCAATGTCCAACACTAGGTTGGCTCTAGTTGAGGGAAACAATGACACATTTTTATATTATCATTATTATTTATGTGTTTGAGATAAACCTCATACTTTGAAATTTACATGGATATATCACCCTTTTTTAATTTTGTTTTTGTTGCTTTCCTTGAATAGTTTGTATCTCTTCTCTTGGATGCTTTGAGTGGTCTGTGTGTTTATGTGTTTGGATTTGGATGGTAAAGTGTGTGACTGCTACAATTGTTTTGTTATGCTTCTAGATGCGTTTGTAGTTCTTTATTAGTAATTGGTTGGTCATGAATAAGGGAGACAATCTCTTCAATAGTTTGCAAGAGGATTGATAATGCAAATTTATTTCATTTAATTTTAGGTATCACAAATTTTGGCACTCAA
Organism: Pinus albicaulis; assembly: GCA_034641835.2. Lineage (NCBI taxonomy): Eukaryota > Viridiplantae > Streptophyta > Pinopsida > Pinales > Pinaceae > Pinus > Pinus albicaulis. Next base: position 264,036,721 of record CM076575.1, on the reverse strand, counting down.
TAATTCTTAATAATGTCCCTCCAAGTATTACTAAATATATATTGAATATTAGTTTTAATAATTTACTACATCCATATTACTCTTGAAGTCATTTGTTTCATTGCTAATGTTTGAAATAATTTATTTCATTGAAAATATTTTGATGATTTCTTTTTAATTATAGTTTGCTTTGCAAAAGTCAAGAAATAATGTAATTTTGAAATTTTTTTTATTGAGTGGTTAAATTTACAAAATATTTACATTATTTGTTAGTTTTTCGTCCTTTCATATCAATGATATGAAAATGTAGTTGAGATCGTAAAAAATTCAATTACTCAACTCAAAGTATTGTAGTACACCTCATACCTTATCTCTCTTGCTCTCCAATATTAACATGTTGAATTACTACAACACAAAAATCAATGCACATTGTCAATCATTTTTTTGTGCTTACACTAAACTCAATTCACATTGTTAATCCAATAACTTTAAATTAATGTACCATCATACATTGAGTTACATCAAATCCAAAATCATCATCTACACTGAAGTCAATGCATCTAATACACACAATTAAACAATATTTGAAAACATCTACACTAAAAAATCAATCAAACTAATGCAAGCAAACAAATAAGATTAGAAATCAACATCTACAATAAAATCAATGCATGTAGAGAAATCAATGAAATAGGTTTAGAATTCATCATCTACACTAAAATCAATGCATCTAGTGCAACCAATAAACCTCTATTAGAAACCGACATCTACACTAAAATCATCGCATCTAATGTAAGCAATCAAATAGCATTATAAATTGGCATATACACTAAATAAATGCATATAGTGCAATGAATCAAATAGGATTAAAAATCACCATCTACATAGAAAATCAATACATCTATTGCAATAAATTAATTATAATTAGAAATCATCATCTACACCGAAATCAATGCATATATTGCAAGCAATTAAATAGAATTAGAAATCCCTCTCTCTCGAAGTATTTTTCAACCATTTAGAGAACTACTCTCTCTCTCTCTCTCTCCACCATCCCCGCCCTGTCCATGTTCCTCACCCTCCCCCTTGTTCCCCCTCCCCCTCTCTCTCCCTCTCCCTCTCGTTCCCCCTCAGCCCCCGTCCCTCTCTCTCTCTCTCTCTCTCTATATATATATATATATATATATATATATATATATATATATATATATATATATATATATATATATATATATCTTTCTCCCTCTATCTCCCTCTCCCTCTCTCTCCCTCTCAATCTCTCACTCTCTCTCTCTCTCTCTCTCCCTCCCTCCCTCTTCCTCCCTACCCCTCTCTCTCCATCGCTCCCTCTTCCCTCTCTCTCTCCCCTCTCTCCCCACTCTCTCTCTCTCTCTCTCTCTCTCTCTCTCCCCCCACCCTCTCTCCCATCATTTCTCCCTCTCTCCCTCTATCTCTCTCTCTACCTCTCCCTCTCCCTCAACATCTCACCCATTCTCAACCCATCTCTCCACCTCTCCCTCACTCACTCCCTCCATCTCTCTCCCTCTCCATATCCCTCTCTCTCCACTCCTCTCCCCCTCTCCCCCTCTCACCCTCTCTACCTCTCTCACCCCTCTCTCCCTACCTCTCCCTCTACCTAGCTATCTCTGCCCTCTCTCCCCCGCTCTACCTTCCTCCCTCTCTCTCTCTCCCCCCTCTATCTCTCCCTTCCTATCTCTCCCTCCCTAATCCCTTTCTCTCCCTCGCCCTATCACCTTCTCCCTCCCTCCCTCTCTCACTCCCTCCCTCCCTCCCTCTCTCACTCCCTCTCCCTCTAGCTCTGGCTCTCTCTCACCCACTCTCTCCCCCCTCTCTCCCTCTCACCCTCCCCACATCTCTCCCCCCTCTATCCCTCCCTCCATATCTCTTCCTCTCCCTCTCCCACCATATCTATCACCCCCCTCTCCCCTTCTCTCTCTCTCTCCTTTTCCCTCCCCCTCTCACTCTCCCTCTCCCTCTCTCTTGCCCGCTTCCTCCCTCCCCCTCTCGCTCCCTAAATCTCTCTCCCTCCCTCTCTCCCCCCCTCTATCACTCCCTCCATCTGTCTATCTCTCCCTCTCTCTCTATCTCACTCTCCCTCTCTATCCCCCCTACTCTCCTCCCCCTCTCTCCCCTCACCCTCTCTCCCTCTCCCTCCCTCCCCCTCTCTCCCTCTCCCTCCCTCTCCCTATCTCTATCGCCCCCTCTCTCTCTCCCCTGCTTTCTCCCTCTCACTCTCTCACTCCTACCTATCTCTCCCTCCCTCTCTCTCTCTCCCTCCCTCCCTCCATCTCTCTCTTTCCCCCTCCCTCTCTCTCCCTCCCCTTATCTCCCTCTCTCTCTCCCTCCCTCCATCTATCTCCCTCTCTCTCTCCCTCCCTTTCCCTCTCCCTCTCTTTCTCTCTATCTACCCACCTCTCTCCCTCCCTCCATCTATCTCCCTCTCTCTCTCCCTCATTTTCCCTCTCTCTCTCATTCTCTCTATCTAACCCACTCTCCCCTAATATTTCTCTCCCCCTCTTCCTCCCCCCCCACCCACCTGAATCTCTCTCCCCCCCCACCCCAATCTCTCCCCCTTCTTTCCCTCCCTCCATATCTCTCCCTCTCCCTCTCTAGCTTTCTCACTCTCTGTGCCTCTCCCTATATCTCTCCCCCTATCCCTATCCCCTTGTCTCTCTCTCCATATCTCCGTCTTTCTATCTCTCTCCCTCCTTCCCCCCACTCCCTCTCTCCCCCTCCCTCTGGCTCCCTCTCTCTTAGTCTCACTCCCTCCATCCCTCTGTCCCTCCCTCTCTCTCTCTCCTTCTCTCTTTCCCTCCCTACCTCCCTCTCTCCCTCCCTCCTTGTCTCTATACTTGTCTCTTTCCCCTATCTCTCCCTTTCTCTCTCCCACCCTATCTATCTCCCTCTCTCCCTCCTCCCCTCTCCCTCTCTCCTTCCCTCCCCCTCTCTCTCCCACCTTCCCTCTCTCCTTGTCTCTTTCCTCTATCTCTACCTTTTTCCTTCCTCCCTCTCCCTCTCTCTCTCTCTCTCACACACACACACACACACATCCTTCTCCTCCTCCCTATCCCTCCCTCCCTCCTCTCTCTCTCTCTCTTTCTCCCCATCATCCCACCTCTCTCTCTCCCTCCCTCTCTCCCTCTCTCTCACTCTCCCTTTCTCTCTCCCTCTCACCCACTCCCTCTCTGCCTTTCCCCCCTCCCCCCTCTCGGCGTCTCTCTCTCTAACTCTCTATCCCTCCCTCCCTCCCTCCTTATCTCTCTCCCCCTATCTGTCCCTTTCTCTCTCCCACACTCTCTCTCTCCCTCTCTCCCTCCCTCCTTGTATCTTTTCCCCTATCTCTCCCTTTCTCCCTCCATCCATCTCCCCTCTCTCTCTCTCTCTCTCTCTCCTCCTCCTGCTCCCCCTCCCTCTCCCTTATTTCCTATCCCACCCTCCCTCTCTCTCTCTCTCTCTCTCTCTCTCTCTCTCATCATCCCACCTCTGTATACCATCCACACATCAAATATTTCACTCTCCAACCATCTCTCTTCCTCCCTCTACCTCTTGTCCTCTCCTTATCTGCCTTCCCCCACCCACCTCCCTCTCTATCCCCTCCTCCTCAGTCTCCCTCTCCCCCTCCCACTCTCCCTCTCCCTCTCCCTCTCTCTCTCTCTCCCCGTCACGCCACCTCTCTCTACCCACCACACATCAACACTTTCACTCTCCAAGAATCCCTATTCCTCCCTCTCACCCATTCCCTCTCTCCCCTGCACCCCCCCTCTCCTCCCTCTCCCTCCCTCTCTCTCTCCCCTCCTCCTCCCCCTCTCTCTCCCCCTCCCTCTCTCTCTCTCTCTCTCTCTCTCTCTAGACACTCATTCTCTGTCACTATCTCCCACTCACACTCTCAAGCTCACTCTCTCTCTCAAACGCCATTTAAAAATATGTAATGAAAATATAAATAGAGATTCAATCACACTCTAAAAAAACCAATATACTTAGAAAAACCCACTAACATATATTGTAACATATATTGTAAATATGAGTATCCTCTAAAAACTTTTAACTTAATGTTTAGAAAGAAAGTAATAACAATATGACCTTTGTGAATAGCTTCTAAAGCTTTATATCGACTTAAAGAACAAGCAAACGAACAAAATTGAATAGCAATATGAAACGAATAGAAATATTTACATTTTAAACATAATATACTATAATATTGCATAATAATTTTTGAGGCATTTTACTGTAAAGGTAGCCTTTAATAAAAGAAACTAGATGTTGCTTTTCTCATAGTAGTAATAAATGGTTCCAAAGAAAAGTTGAATAGTTAAAGTTTCTTAGAAAAAACATGTAGTTTAATTTTTTCACAAATTTAAATAAAAAAAGTGATGCATGCTTCACTTTACTCTTAATTAGTTCCAAGGAAAAAAAAATTATGAAAAAAATTAATATATAATGAGTTCCAACTAAAGTAAAACTATTAATAAAATTAATATATAATCAATACTTCAAAAATAAATCTACAAACTGCAGGTTTAGAAGAAAGATATAGGAAATATATAAAAACACCTTAACTTAATTAATACTAACCTTGCTTCAAAGACCATAAATACCAGCAACTACAAACAAATAATGACGAATTTTCATCTGCTGCATCTTTGGACATCTGCAACACCTTCGCAAATAAAATAATATTGTATGAATAATTTTTTACATAAGCTACATCAAATTCAATAAACATTATATAGAGCCATTGGAGTGTAAAGGTGGATTTAAAAAAATGGAATCTACACTTGTTTTTCTTGCCATAGAAATAAATGAGAAGAAAGAAAAACTTCACACTTAAGCTTTCTCAGCAATGGTATAAAGTTTAGGTTTTTCACAAGTTTAGAAAAATAAAATAAAATAATATCCAATATGCACACTTAGAAAAATCAACTAATTTTTCTAGAACATGAGCAAAATAAATACAACCAAATACACGAAAGTGTGAAACAGTTACCTTTTGTCCACTCCATGCTTCTTCAAGTAAAAAATTTAGAACACTGGAAGTTGGCGATCTATTCAAAATATATACTGAACATGCAACTGCTTCAGCCCAGAAATATTTAGACAAATTTCATGTTTTGAGCAAACTTCAAGCCATATTCATAATTGTCAGATTCTTTCTTTCCGCAACTCCATTCTGCAGCGGAGTATAATTGGTTGTCATTTGTTTTTTAATACCATGTTGTTTGAAAAAATCAATGAATTCGTTAGATTCATACTCACCTCCTTTATTAGACCTCAGAAATTTACACTTGCTACTCTGTTTTTCATCCTCAGCTTTGAACTCCTTAAACTTCGAAAATGTTTCTGATTTATATTTGATGAAATACAACCAAATTTTTCTACTAAAATCATCAATGAAAGTAAGAAAATAGAGACCTCCAACAACTGTTTTTTCTTGCATTGGACCGCACAAATCTATATGCACTAACTCTAGTTATTATTTTGCTCTATTAGACGCTAAAGCAAAACTATCTCACTTATGTTTACCCATTATACAACTTGTGCAGGAAGAGATATGATCAAACAAAAAAGGAAAGCCTTTCACCATAGACTGCCTTTGCAACAAACTCATACTTTGGATAGGTAAATGACCATATCACAAATTCCACAGATCAAAGTCAGTTGGAATTGAAACATTATGTGCATACAACTTCTCAGTTTTGAACTTTAATTGATACAACCTTTTCTTTGTCATTGGAATCTTTGCAACAAGAGACTTATGTTTATCAAAAATCGTGCAAGTAGTGTTATGAAAGCTAACATCATAACCATGTGAATCTAATTGACCAACACTCAACAAATTATGCTTGAAAATGGGTCCATAATAAACATCATAGATATTATTCAAAACATTTTGTTTAGTTAAGACAAGCACAACATTGTTCCCTAAAGCTTTAACATGGCGATCATCACCCAAACCAATCAAGGAACTGAAAGATGTATCAAGATGTGAAAACAAATCACTATGAACAGTCATATGATTACTACATCTGCTGTCTACCAACCAAACATATTTGTTAGGTACTTGCAATGTTACTTGGCATGCAAAAAATAAAGCATCTGATGTTTCACATTCAATGTTTGTTACGTTGGATTTGTTTTTTCTTAGAAAATACTGTAATTTTCATCATTAAGACTTATAATGGCCATATTTTTTGCAGTAGTGACATTTAATTTTTGATTTATCTATCCATCTACAACCATGATCATTTTGAGACTACTCTGAATGTGCTTGAGTTACCTGTGATCTATCATCAGACTGAGACTGTCCTCTACTTTTCCTCTCCTTCCACGAAAACCTCCACCTTTACCTCTATCCATAGAAGCTTTAGAATTGAAAGCATGCTCTAAATTACTAATGCCTAAATTAATTCTTGCTTCATGTGCCAACAAAGAACCAATTAATTCATCCATAGATAATTTTGTTAATTCTCTCGATTCAAAAATAGTAACAATCATGTCAAATTTTTTAGGCAAACATCTAAGAACTTTTTCAATAATTCTTTGGTATTCTATTTCTTCACCATCCATCCAATGCTGATTAAAAACACATATAACTTTAGTCATAAACTGATCAATGGTTTCTGATTCAGTCATTTTAAGTTTTTCAAATTGTGTTCTGAGAGTCTCTAATCTTACCATTTTTACTTTATCATTTCCTTGATAAGAAACCTTAAGTATATCCCAAATTGATTTAGCAGTTTTAGCAGCAATGATTTTAGGAAAAATAGAGTCATCTAAGGAATTTGAAATGCAAGACTTTGCTCTACCTTCTTTCTATTTGATTTCATCAAATTATTTTCTTTGGGAAGCAGTCATACCAGCAATTGTATTTGCATCATGTTCTGTGAACCCCAACTCTACTGATTCCCAACACCCTAAGCCTTGTAAGCATTCTTGCATTTTAAGACTCCAAAAATCATAGTTTGTTCCACTAAATAATGCTGTGGGAATTGCAAAATGACTTGTCGAGGCCATGTTTGAAGTAATAAAAAACTAAAAAAAAAACTCCTTTTAAAACACTTCCAAATAGATAGCATAAATAGAGTTTCAATGAATGTGATTACAAACTATATTGTTTTCAGCTCTTTTTAATTTCAACACCTTAATTTTATAAATCCCATAACTGAAGATTCACACCAACATCGAAGACATATTTCCTTTCCTTTCAACATCCTCATTCCCTTCCTTTCAAAAACCTCATTAATAGGCTAAAAATCCAAACCAATCAACTAAAAAACTAATTTTTTTTTTTTAACTGTGAATCAAGTAAAATGAAAATTTGGAAGGCTTCCTCAAACACTGATTAGACAAAATATTAAAACTAATCAATTAAAACACTTGCAGCCTTTTTCTAACACTAATTACACAACTATAAAAACTATTAATCATGCACCTTCAATGACTGAACTCAATTCACGACTTACAAATTCCTGGTTGGAGGCTCCTTCGTTCAATGACTTGGAAAGGTCAAACAAAAAAGAAGGAACTACAATGAAAAAGCAGGCAGTAAAGAAGACAACAAAACCTTTTCTGCTTCAAAATCTTCAAACGACACATTCAAACAACCAGTGCAAGTCTTCAACAACAATATTCTTCAAAAGCTTCAAATGGAAGCTTCAAACAACAAGTGCACGTCTTCAACAACAAACCTCCAATAGCTCGTCTTTTCCCAAGAAGAACCCCAATGCTCTGATACCATGACAGAATGACAAAAGAAGAAACAAATACAAGAGATTGCTAGAGAGCACAAGCTGTAAATTATTCTATTACGAGCAATCTATATATACATGCATATAGAAAATTACATAGAAACAATTTGAACCAGCTAAAAACTAATTTCTAAAACTGATTTCTAAAGTAACACTTAATGGAAAGATTAAATCTTTTAACAGAAATGGGATCTTACAAAAACCTGCCCATTAAATATCAATCAAACAGATCATTAAATTGAACTCAAACACCATCTATGGATCCGAGCAGTGTTGGAATTAATGAAAATAAAATATAAAATATAAAATAAAATAAAATGAACAGGCTCTGAACCCCATCGAGCAAAAGATCTTAAAAACTTGTCAATGTCATGCATGCCATCTCCTCTCTGCAAAAATCTACCATTAAATATTTGTCAATTCCATGCCATATCCTCTATGTAGTATACACACACAATACACACATCCCAACACACATACACCAAGACAACACAAGAACATGAGCAAGAAAAGAATCCTGTGATTTTAGTTTTCAAACAAATTTCTAAATGAATCTATCAACAAATAGAGTCTAGGAAAAAGAAAAAAAGAAAAAACCTACCATAGAGAAGCGAAGAACTACCAGAGAGAATAGCCACAGTCCATCACATTGTAAAACAAATCATTTGACAGACCAAAAACCTGGCAACACAAGTAGGCATCATGTTTTCATTTAACTTAACTTGAAACCTCAAGAAAAGCTCAGGACAGGTTCGATCATTTTTATCTTTCTAGAATGCAAGTAGTGGATAAGAAGCAGGCTTTGGCTTTCAGTTGTTTTCTCCATGAAAACGGTGACTCATTTCCCATGTTTAGCTTAAAAATTAGACGTTGTTCCACTAAATTTCTGTAACACCCCTAGTTTTATGTTTTTCAACTTAGAAATTTGAACTTGAATCCAAAGGGGAGTGGACCCCAATGGATAATTATTGTGTGGATGTAATTAATTATTTAATTATGAAAAATAAAGAAAATATTTCTGTGCATATTGACCAAATGATAATTTTTAGATCACTTGCCAAATCCATGAAGTATGGAAAGAGGGTAAGAATTTCCCCAAAAATCTTTCAAAAATCCTTGAAAGAATTTATTTCTAATTTATATTTTTGAGGAAAAATCTAGATTTCCCTAATGAGGTGGAGAGTAGTTGGGAAGACGTAAAGAGTTGGAAAAGCATAAAGCAACTTTAAGAGTCCCTAAATAAGGGAAGCCTAGGCAAACAGGAATAAAAATCATCTTATAATTTTGGACGCGGAATTAGAAACTAGCTTTGGGGAGCATAAGCTTAAATAAGCTACTCCAGAACAGATTGAGGTTGGTCTGTTCTAGGAGAGGATCTCAGCTCAGGGGTCAGTTCTGGAGGACAGAAGAACTCTAAGGTTGGGAGGTTGGTCAATTGCAGAAGTGGTATGTTCATAAGTTTTATGAATGACTAAAGTACTTGTTATTGTGTAATATAGTTAATGGTTATAGATGTTATGCTAGATTAAAATTTTGAAGTTGTTATTCCCTACATTTAATAGAATTGTGTAGAAGAAATTAATCCTCTCAACTCTGTATAGTTGTAGGAATAGAATCTGTGGGGAGAATCCATCAGAGTCTCTAAACCAATGTTGGTTTAAATCTGAGGATACATTTTACCCCAAATATCATTTGTTGTCTAACTTTAATCTGCTTCTAGACTAATAAAATAACTGTTGCATATAGGAAAGGGAAGCAGGATACCTTTACATGTAATAGATATAATTGAAACTAGACATACTTTAAACATGTTTCATGTGTTATAGACATAAAATTATACAAGTGAAAGTATAATTGACTACAACATACAGGAATTACTTAAATAGCAATGATAATGTAAATAAATGTTACAGTTGATATGAACATGCCATGAAAGCATCCTGCATAGTGTTAAAATAGTTAAAGTTCCTTTAGAAATCTGCACGTAAATATATGTAGTTAACCAAAGTCTACAAATTAAAGCTAATTGTTAATAGATATATTTTATGTCAGCACTGTGGACAAAAGACTGGAAGTAAGATAATTGAAAAATGCTCCATTATGGCTGATATGAACATGCATCTTAATTACTTTGAAGTTTAGGAAGTAAATTCCATTTAGAGACTATCAGTTATTAGACTAAAACCCTGTGATATAGAATAGAAAAATAAAATGAAACTTTAACAGGTGAAATTTTGTATATGTACAATGTGTAAAAAAATTCGAAGTTCTAAAATAGATACTCATTCTATTACAGCCTATGCTAAACATTAACTTATGGAAAAATAATATGAAAGATTTTGCTAGAAAATATAAGGGAAAAATATTAAGTACACCTATGTACTTTAGTGATAATAACCCTTTCCAGGATTTCAATAAAGTATGCATATGCTTGAACGAATGTGAGGACCCACATTAAGTGCATATATGATTTTATACCTATAGATGTATTTTAAATACTTGTGTTGTATTTTGGACAGTGCATGAATAGTGTATAGATTAAATAGGAAGGGAAAAATATGAGTTAAAAGTAGTTTATGTAAACTGAAAGTAGCCTCTGATACATGTACAAGTGAAAGATTAATTAACTGCTGTAAATAAAAATTGTTACAAGCTACCAAGATATTAACTTAAGATTAATATTATATATCGAAAAAAAAAGAGAAGATTTATTTCTATCAGCCTATGAAATTAGGTACTTAGCTCCTGGGAAGAAGTATTGATAATCGAAGAGAAGGAACTGTGTAACCATATAAAATAAAAATCTAACATATAGAGAAAACATGTGTAGACAATGAACCCATTTCTGAAATTATAGGGAGGTACATAACCACAGTTTAACTTTTTATAAAAATAGCCATTAGAGGTGAATACTCCTAGTATAGAAACTAGTGAGAAACTCTTCCCCATTATAACTCAAATCTGAACAGGATTTGTATGTCAAAAAAAATAACAATATGAAATAAAATATATGTTGAATGCAGTAACAAATTCCACAAGTCCGCTTAAAACCGAGCACATAAGTCATAAAAACAATGCTCTGGAAAACTCGCTACTTTAAATTAATACAGAGGTGAGATCTTAATATGAGGATTAAACGAGGAAACCCTCGTGAGACTTCCAAGGAAGTCCAACTGAAGGGTGTCCTGATATACCAGATAAAACATTAAATCGGACCACCTACCTGAAAAAGTCGAATAGTCGTATAAATGAGTTCGTGAACAGAGGCAAAATGTGACGATACCTGTGCAAGTCAATATGATAAAATATTCAACTGTGTGATACAAAAACAAAAAAAAAATCTTACAATGGAAATGACTTGATGTACTTGCGAGGAAGGAGGGACGGTTACCTGTGTGGTAATGAGACCAACGCTGAATAGATCAGAGTCTGTAACACCTCCAGTTTAGGGAATTTTTTTTTTTTTTTTTCGAATACCCTGGGGTTTTCCCCTCTACTCACATAATGATTGGAATAATGATTTCATACTTTTAACTTTACTGTTCTTTTGACAAAATCTACTCTAGTACTTTCCATCTTCATACAATATTGAGCACTCCATCTATATGCCTTCCAACCGTATATATATATATATATATATATATATATATATATCCTTTGATAATATTAAGAGATGGGATTCTCTTTTTTTTTCCTACTATAACCATAGGATAGGTGGATTTACATAACTTTTACAATCCTCTCCTAACACTTTATACATTCAACTCATATATTTTTGAATCCCCTATATACTCCACACATATATCCATGTATCCTCATATATAGAGAGCTAATATCATTAATACACATATATGGGTATGTGTAGAGGTCCTTATCTATATATATATATATACCTATCACATATACTACTTACATATATAGTCTTTGGCACTATTACTTTAAGGAACATATGTATAGCACCTAAAGGTATATAAAATATATGGGTCCAAAACCTTTGGTGTAACATATCTTGCATACATATTCTTTGGCAATATTAACCCAAGGAACATCTATATATATATATCGCCTCTATATATATATGTCGTATGTATGTTCAAACCCTGTTATATAATTTATAAGAAGCGAATCTATGTATTGCATGTAATTAAAATACCCCCCCTTAAGGTTTGTATTGGGCTCTTACGCCTATATATATATAATGATTTATATATATATATATTTATACCTCCTTTGGAGAAACCCTTTTTGAGCGGTCGTAGTTAATACATGTTCCTATATCATCATCCCGCACGATTTTCTCCTACCAGACTTTAGCCATAAGGTAAATCAAATGGCGCTATGTTAATTCATCGCGGCGCATGCAATACTTATCATATAGTCAATTTGACGGTAACCCATACACAGACTAGTGTGGATTGACCGCCATATGGTTACGTGTTTGTATTATTGAATTTTTATGGTTAAAACGTGACTAACCCTAATTTAATTTCTGTATTATTATTCAACAGATCGGTCACGGCTTGGCGCATGTTCCACAGATATAAATTGTAGCAGACTGCTCGTCGGCGTGTCAACTTTGACCATGCTACCGGACAATGGAATGATACCATTTTTGAACCCGGCGCCAACGCGTCGTGGTTTCATACGTAAGTACACAGTAGATGTATTGGTTATGTTTTCGTATAAGCCGCCTAGCACAAGGCCCCGTTCGACGGTTTGGCGTGTAATGTATGATGGTACATTGCTTTGTGCTTGGTTGCAGGAGTAGTATTTCTCACTGGAGCGAGAAATTTTCCAGAGGCGGCGTACACTGTCCTCTCTCCATGAAAACTCGACATGTGGATTTGAATATACAGTTCAGACGGCTCCAGGTCCGGAGAGCGCCGCACTCCAGTTATGGCAGTCGTTAGCCTTAGGGTTAACTCTATACCTCCGGCATATGACTCCATACCTCCCCGGCGCCGATGGATATTACCTTGTACCATTCTATTGATACGCTGCATCTGCTCAATCACCCTCGAGATTTGCTGAAGTTATTGGGCAGACTGATTAGGGTTTCGGGTGCGCCTTACTTGGAGTCTCTGTTATCAAGCTATTCACCGAATCGTTCCCGTCTTGCTTGACTCCCTTCGTCTACATTCTCTAAGAGTTCGATGTGAGCTTGACGTAGTGGAGGTTTCAGGTTCGGTTTTGCTGAATAGCTTCAGATCACCCGTTTCCTCTGAATTTTTTTTTTCTCGCCTTATATTACTTACGCTTGAGAACTTCCCATTTCTTTCTACTGTTCTTGTTGTTGTTTTCTTTTTTTCTTCTTCTACAGTGCCAACTCTGCTATTGTAGGGTGTGCAGAGAGGCTGTAGCAGTCGGTTTACTTGAGACAGAGCTCTAGCCGGTCCTCTTTGGCCGTGCTCGAATTATCTCTGCGCTCGGTCCAGTTCGTTTGAGTTCATTAAGCTACCCTCTCAGCGTTTAATACATTTCGATGTGGCCACTGTTAGTACGTCTTCAGAGGGGGTAAAATCTACTCACAATCCTATGTTTGGCCTCAGCGAGTTGGGCGTTGGTTTTCCTATTACGGGGTTTTTTTTTTCGTTTTGCTATTCTTCAGATTCCTTAGATATATGTCAACCTCATTCTAGGTTTAAGACTGTATGTTTATGTTAAATGGCTCGGTCGTGCTGACTCGTCGGAATCAGTAGCTTCCCTCTCTACCTACTGGCAGTATTATTAATGTGTCATACGAGGGTAGGGTACCGATTTTGTTATATCGGTCGTCCCCCTCTTGGAACAACACATCAACGCCTTTCTTTATATGATTTTTTTCTGAGGAAGGCATACCCTCCGCGCGTGGATCATGATACGTTGACTTGGAGGTATAAAACACCCTTAGACTTAGAAAGATCTGTTACATAGGTTGCATGCAGTCCAAACCTAGCCGAAATCAGCCGAATTCATGCTGTCGACCAGCACTGTGGATGTGTTGTTTCATATTTTGACTTCTATATAATCTAACTAGGAGATGTCGCGGCCTTATTTGCGTTGGCTTGACCGAGATTTTTTATTTGATATCCTTTATGTATAACGATAAATCGATCATGACACAGTAGGAATTGATACAAGTTGTATAGAAATCCTTTCGGCTAACAGTTTCTCTGAAACGATATTAACTGGAGCTACTACTCTTCTTGTTTTATTTTTATATATATATGCGTATTGCAACAGGGTTACGATGAGCTAGGGTTAGCTCTCGGCATTACGTTGCACGGAGAACATCTAACCGCGCGAACGTAGGTTGGACCATATGTTTAATTCAATTGGTGATAGAGATCATTGATATACTTCATGTTAGCGTAGTTGATTCGGGTTTACATCTCTTTGATTTCTTTCCATACGTGGTTCACATATATACCACCCGCATTTATAACTCTTTTTGACCTTTACTTACTTACATATATTCATATATTGAAATGAAGGTCGAACGAACTATGGTCTAGTTCTCGAGCGCCTTCATGTTTTTTTCTTTATTGTCGAGCCAATATATTTGACTTGGCCTACGTAGGGTTTTGCCTTTAATTTTAATTTAGTTATATTGCTATGGTCTTTAGTTGAGGAGATTGAAAGTAGATGTAGATAATATGTGTATTCAAGATGTTTTGTATCTATTACACTATTATATATGGTGTGTTACGCCTAGAAAACACTCAATAGTGCTTGAACAAGGCAGAGTTCATGACTATGATGAAATCTTGTGTATGGTGATTAATTCAAAGACTCAAAAATAGACTTAGAGGGTGAAATCACATGAATATTATAAAAATTCTATAGAGTAAAGTTACCCATTTTCTAGTACCATTATAAATGTTAGAATGTTCATATATGAAATCTATAAATGTTATAAATGTTAGAATGTTCATATATGAAATCTATATTCTAATATCTTGCTTTCTTCCTTTCTGCTACATACCATGTATATTTCAGTGCTACTATAACGTTTCTCTAGCATACACATAAACAAATCATATCAGTTTTGTGTCTACAGGAAACATAACAAAATTAATCATCTGTAGAGGCCAAGTAACTTCAGATTTAAACTGACCTTGGTTTAGAGTTTTTGGAGTTTCTACTCTATAGATTTCTGGTCTACAACTAAATAGATTCTGGAAGGTATTTTCCTTGTGATGAACTCTGTTAAATGTAGTACTACAATAATCAAGCAATTTTTCTTAAATTTTATATGTAGCTAATTCATACCATCATTATATAGAGTAACTGGAATTTTCAGAACATACCAAACTCTGCAATTGACCAACCTCCCAACCTTAGAATCCTCTTTATCTCCCAGGATTCACCCCCGAGCAGAGATCACCTCCTAGCACAAATCAACCTCTGATCTGTCTAGGAGCAGCTTATTTAAGCTCATAGTTCCCCAAAGCATGTTTCTAATTCTGCGTCCAGAATAGCAGGATGCTTTCTTTCCTGTTTAGCCTAGGCTTCCCATTTTGGGACTCTTTAAAGATGCTTTAAGCTTTTCCTCAGCTTTTCCAGCTTTTTCTCACCTCTTCCCAACTACTCCTCTTCATTGGGGAAATTTAGATTCCTCCTCAAATCTAAATTAATTTATTTCAAGGATTTTTGAAAGATTTTTGGGGATTTGTTGCCTTATCCATCCTCATGGAGTTGGAAAGTGATCTCTAATTCTCTTTTTGGTCAAAATGCACAATCAATTTATTTATTTCCTCAAATAAAATATGCAAATACATTCACACCATACTCATCCCTTGGGGTCCACCCCCTTAGGATTAAAGTTCAAATGTCTAACTTTAAAAATTCAACACACAAATTGGGGTTGTTACATATTCCCCCTCTGAAAATAAACACCGTCCTCGGTGTTGTTATTCAACTACTAGAGTTCATTTAAACAAAAATGGATATTTCTCCATCATTTCAGCTTCCCTTTCCCAGGTAGCTTCTTCAGCAGTAAAGTGCTTCCACTGCACTTTTACTCTGGCCACTATTCTGTTTCTCAATTCAATTTCTTCCCGCTCCAATATTTGAAGTGGTTCTGGCAGAAACTCCCCTTCTGGTTCCACCTGTACAACATTCCAATCAACTATGTGAGAAGCATCATGTACATATCTTTTTAATAATGAAATATGAAACACATCATGCACTCTAACATGGCGTGGTAAGGCCAGCTTGTAAGCCAGTGGTCCCACCCTTTCTAACACCTCAAAAGGCCCACAATATCTAGGTGCAAGTTTTGCACAACTTCCAGCATAAAGTGTGCTCTTTTTGGGTTTGATTCGCAAATACACATGATCCCCCACTTTGAATTCCCGGTGCACTCTTTTCTTATCAGCATAGCTTTTTTGGTGATCATGTGCTATCTTGATATTTCTTTGTATCTGTTTAACAATTCTCTCCATTTCTTGTAGTGCATCTGGTCCCAATACCAGTTTATCTTCTGGTTGACTCCAGCTCAAAGGAGTACGGCACTTTCTCCCATAGAGTGCCTCAAACGGACTCATCTTAATAGAAGATTGGTAGCTGTTATTATAGGCAAACTCAGCTAGATGCAGATACTCTTCCCACTTTGATGGTCTATCCATCACATACATTCGCAACATATCCTCCAAAATTTGATTCGTCCTTTCTGTCTGTCCATCTGTTTGAGGGTGATAGGCAGTACTAAAATTCAGCTTAGTACCCATCCCCCCAAACAATCCTTTCCAAAATGCTGCTGTAAACTTAGCATCTCGATCTGAAACAATTACTTTAGGAACTCCATGAAGCCTTACTATCTCCTTCAGGAAAACATTTGCTACTTGAGCTGTTCCGAAAGTAGATTTCACTGGTATAAAGTGGGCAGCTTTGGTTAAAGTGTCTACTACCACCATTACAGAGTCATGTTGATATTTGGTTTTAGGTAGTCCTGTTATAAAATCCATGGAAACTGTGTCCCATTTCCATTCTGCAATTGGCAAAGGGTTTAGAAGACCTGCTGGATGTTGATGCTCAACTTTGACCAGTTGACATTCCATACACCTACTTAGATACTCTGCCACATCTCTCTTCATTCCTGGCCAGAACAACTTCTTTTTCAAGGCTGTTATCATCTTTTGGTACCCTGGATGTCCTGCATAGGGCTGTTTGTGATATTCATCTAGAATTTCTCTTTTCAATGACTCTATATTTGGAATATACAACCTGTTTTTGTAATAGAGCAGCCCTTTTTGGTTTCTAGTGAAATCATTTTTATCCCTTGTTTGTAATTTCACCAAGAGTGTTTCATAGTTGGGATCTTGACTTGCTTCTTTTCCCACCAATTCCTCTACCTCCATATGGGCACTACACCCCATGCTGCTTAAATTTTGACAAGCGTTTCTAGTCAATGCATAAGCCACTTTATTCTCCTTCCCCTTGATATGCTTTATGTCCATATCAAATTCACTTAGTAAGGACATCCATCTGACTTGTCTTACATTCAGGTCAGTTTGGGAGAAAAAATATTTGAGGCTGATATGATCAGTCATCAATGTGAACTTCTTCCCCAAGAGATAGTGCCTCCACATTTTTAAAGCATGAATAACAGCTGCAAATTCCAAATCATATGCACTATAATTCTGTTCATGAGTTTTCAATTTCCTAGACTCATAGGCAATAACTGAATTTTCTTGCAATAGGACTCCTCCTAGCCCCTCTCTGCAAGCATCTGTACATACCACAAACTCTTTATCAGGATCAACAATTTTTAATATAGGATCTGAAATAAGTTTCTGTTTCAATTGTTCGAAACTGTTTTGACATTTTTCAGTCCACACAAAATTAACACCCTTCCTTTGTAATGAGGTTATGGGATTTGCTATAGCAGAAAATCTCTCTACAAATCTGCGATAATAGGCTGCAATTCCCATAAATGATCTTACTGCTGAAACATCAGTGGGGACTGGCCATTCTTTAATAGCTTTTATCTTTTCAGGGTCAACTGCCAACCCTTTTTCAGAAATAATATGACCCAGATATTGAATTTTATCTTTATAAAATTCACATTTGCTGAACTTGGCATATAGCTGGTTTTCTTTTAAGGTCTGCAATACTATTCTCAGATGTTCTTTATGTTCTTCCTCATTTTTGGAATAAACTAAGATATCATCTATGAACACAAGAACAAATTTTTCCAAATACTTATTCAACACACTGTTCATCAGGCACATAAATGTGGCAGGGGCATTTGTCAACCCAAAAGGTAGGACTACGAATTCGTAATGCCCATACCTGGTTCGAAATGCTGTTTTGCTGATGTCTTATTCTTTAATTCTGAGCTGGTGATACCCAGTCCTTAGGTCGATCTTGGAAAAGACTGAGGCCCCTCTCACTTGATCAAACAGATCATCAATTCTAGGAAGTGGATATCTATTCTTAATGGTCAATTTGTTCAGCTGACGATAATCAATGCACATTCTAAAAGTTCCATCCTTCTTTTTGACAAATAAAACCGGGGCTCCCCAAGGAGACACACTGGGTCTGATATACCCTTTATCTAACAACTCCTGCAATTGCATTTTTAGTTCCACGAGTTCTGGAGGACTCATCCGATAGGGGGCTCGGGAAACAGGTGTGGCTCCCGGCACCAGATCTATGGAAAAATCAATTTCTCTTTTGGGTGGAAGATGAGGGATTTCCTTGGGAAAAACCTCTTTAAATTCTCTAATGACTGGTATAGCATCCAGTAACTCTTCCTCGGTTTGTTGTTCTATTTCTTCTATATGCACTGCATAGACTTGGTATCCTTTTCTAGCTGTTCTTTTTAATTGTAAAGCTGATATTTGTCTTATTGAGATGGATTTTGGTTTCCCTTTTAGGGTAAAAGGTTTCCCTTCTTCATCCACACAATGCAGGGTTTTATCCCAGCAGTTCATCAGAGCTTTCTTCTTTTCCAGCCAATCCATTGCTATTAGCAGATCATAGGATCCTAAAGACAATATGTTCAAATTTACTTCTGTTGTAAAGCCATTTAATTGTATTGCTGTTTTAGGCAATTTATGTGTGACTTTCCTCTTAGTTCCAGTGGCCAGCTGTACCAACCATGACTGCTGAAATTTTTCAGGTTTAATCTTACATTTTTCTACAATTCCAGGACTAATGTAACTTAAAGAAGCACCTGGATCAATCAAAACAGTAACAGGTAGGTCAGAAATCTTACCCTCCATTTCCACCATGGTTGCTTGATGTTCTGCTTGCCAATTTTCCAATGCTGCACTAATAGTGGGTATATTTCTGGCTATGTCATTTACTATTGTTGCCTCTCGCTCTCTACTGATCATGTGTATATTTCGATGGGGGCAGTCCCTCATCATATGGGGTTCTCCACAGCCCCAACACTTCAAAGGTTCCTTCATTCTGAATGTCCCTTCCTTTTTATTGCCTTCTACTGGTTTTGACGCCACTTGGGACTGAGCAGTTTGACTTTCTCTTGGTTTATTGAATTTTTTCCGTTGATGATCTCTACCAAAATTTCTTATATATGCTGGTTTTGGTATTTTACCTTTGAACTCACCCTTGTTCAACCAGCTCTTCCCTTGTTCAGCTTTACCTTTAAACTACTGATAGCATAATCTTTCTTTTCTAACAGCCTCATCCATCATCTTTGGATTTTCAAATTCAATTTTCTCCTTGTAAACAGTAGGCAGACAATTTAAGAACCTTTGCACTTTTGCTTTTTCTTCCCTTATGTAAGGAACATACCTCAGTAAATTGGTAAACTTAGTGACAAACTCATCAATAGTGAGCTGTCCTAGTCTAAGTTCATGGAATTGTTTTTCTTTATCATCATAATAACGTTCATTCAAATAACGACTTTTGAACTTCGTCTGAAAATCTTCCCAAGTAACTGTTTTTTCATCAATGGCATGCACCATTTTTGTCTCTTCCCACCACAGTGTAGCTTTCCCTTGTAGCTGGTACACCGCTAATCTAGCCTTCAGATTGCTCTCATATTCATAAACTTGGAAATACTTGATCATGTTCAGCAACCAAGCTTCAGCATCCTCCTCCTTCTCCCCATCATAGGAAGGAGGTTTGATATTTCTAAATTCTCCCTGCAATTCTCTTTTCTGTTTATGTTGCTGTCTAGCAGCATCATCATCATCAGACTCATCCATCTTCCTCTTTCCGGAACCTTCGCCTTCCTGGCTGTTTCGGGAAGTGAGTTCTCTGATGAGTTTTTCCTGCTCCTTACTGGCTGATGACAACATGTCATTCTGGCTTTTCAATTCTGCCAATTCTCGTTGCAGCCTGTGCAACATAGCCATTACCGGGGCATTGGGATCTGGAGTAGCAAACTCATCTCGCAGATCCACATAAATCCCTTCACCTTCAGCCATTTCAACTGTACACACTTACAACACAGATTAGCCAAAAGTTCATAAAACTTCAAAAAAACAAAATATGTAATAAGTAGTGAGCACCAAATTGACAGCCCAATTTTTGTAACCGGTGCTCCAATACCATTTGT